>OX183139.1:28231845-28927088 GCA_945261195.1 Cryptosula pallasiana | reverse complement strand
GAGCACAAATTCCGGGCCCACTTCACTTCCAAATCCCATGGAATACACCCCCTCTCAAACTCCCACGGGTTCCCACTCTACCACGGGATCCACACCATTGTAGTCAGTAGTCAACCAAAGAGAGACTCAGATGAAATACACAGAGTTTCCAATATAAAATTAATTTGTTACAATACAAATCCACTTAACAAAACATTCAGTGTAAAAAGTACAATGTCCCCATAACGTCTGGCAAAAACCAGCAAAGTCACCCCTTCTATATCACACTAGAGGAGTGCAGTACAAATAATGTGGTAGATTTTGCCGTATGGTACCAGCAGAAACCTCCACTTACCTTAGCAGTACCAGCCAACCATCTGCGCAAAGGGGCTAAAATACTACCCAGGCATCAAAATATAGTGTAGGACTGGTATGACAGCGCGCAAGGCTGGTAGTAACCCCTATAGGATCGGTAGTGACCCCTGATGTGCCGGCAGACACCCTACTTGCATGGGATGGCCCCCTCAATGGATGAACCTAAAAATAGCCTGAGAATACTTGCCGCTATTTTAGCTGAAAGTACCCTTTCAGAAGGAGGGTATCGTCAAGCCCAGACTCGGTATAGCTCTAGGATTGTCAAGAACCAGCCATTGGACAATGAGCTTAGGATTCTGCCTCTAAGCCACCTGGTGCCTTTTATATTCATCCCCCCCCCGCAAGAATTGTATTATTTGTTATCTTTATATTTATTTGTACTGTTCGAGTCACTTTGTAGGAGCATTGTATAAATAAGTTAATTGTATCCTGCCATCCAGCTTATTTAAAGGGTGGATGTTACTATACTCACGGCATTTATTCACTTGGTGTAATGTCTTGTAAACTTGCCACTATCTAGGCGATCGCCTCTCTAGACCCAGATGTTATGTCAATAAATGCCATTATCAGACTAACATACTGTGTAGTTTGTCTGAGCCATGGGCTTCGCACATGCTGACAGATCTGGCAGTAAACTGACAAGGGCTATGCAGGGTTTCCACTTTCCATTATAAATTATATCAATCTGTATATGGTCTTATGGTCAGATACAGAGTTAAAAACAATTATTGTTAATATGTATTTTGGATTTTGTGAATGACACATTTCATTTTTATACTCTATCAAGAAAAGGCAAACAACAGGGCGAAAAGGGTGTACGGTCATATAATAGATTTAGGGGGAAGTGGGTAACTGAAGGGAGGTTAGGACTCAGGAGTGTAGACACGGTGGGGATGGGGGTAACTGAAGGAGGTTAGGACTCAGGAGTGTAGACACTGTGGGGATGGGGGTAACTGAAGAGAAGTTAGGACTCAGGGGTGTAGACAAGTTGGGGATGGGGGTAAAAGAAATGATTGCTGCAAAATCTTCCACAATCACACTAAAAAATACGAATTATTGGCTACACACCAGAGCTCCGCCCACTATGATATTAAAGTGAATACTGCAGTATTATAGTAATATTCTCTATGGTTATTGTAACCCAAGTAGAGAACACAACTCCAGGAAATGTTCAAAAATAATTTTGAAACATAAATATAGAAAGTTGCGGGCAAATAATGTGTACCTATTTTATGCGTATGTGAGTACCTACACATTGCATTAGCAGTATTAGTAATAGTAACGTGTTTTTTTTCAATTTCGTAATGTTATTTACAATACAAACAATTTTGACATAAAGCAGAGTGATGTGCATAATTTATAAAATACAGACATGAAGTTTATATCATAAAGAGCATGATTGCCAAAGTTATGTTAGAAATTTTTTCAAAATGTTACAATTTTCTTTTGTTTTCAGGCAACGGTTTGCTGCTTGCGCAGTTTTCCAAAAGTGGAGCCTTAGCAAAACCACCGTATACGATCTGCTCCTACCTTACTACTGAGCAGACAGAATAAAAGACTGGTTATGTAGATATACATTAAATGAGTAGATGTATTGAATTGGTAGACGTACGCTGTAACCTGTAATACCAATAATTTACATTTATTTAGAATTTACCATTACAGTTCAAGTATATCCCAACTCCAAGTATGATAGCTGTATTTATTGATGTACAACATTGAATAAATGGCAATAAACATTGTACTGTGTTTGATAGCATTACAGTGAAGGCTACACAATATAGTAGATGGGGGAGATTACTCCAAAAGTAATTTGTTGCACAAGACAATGTGAAGAAATTAAAGTGTTCACTTTGTATCCACAGATCAAATGATTGATTCACAACTTGCTGAAATGGAAACAGTTATTATTTGGTGCACACAACACAAGTGATAGCCTTAGAGCTATGGTATGGTGGACAATACGATCCTTTACTGCACTCAGATCTGGTGAAATAAAATAAACCACCATTTTTGTTTTCACTCTCTCCAGCGATGTATTCTGGTTGGGCATCTACACATTCAAATGTATACGGGTGGTTGTGGCCGTAGTGAGCAGACATCAGATATCCTACAGATACATCATATATTACCAGGTGGTCACCAAACAATGCTGAGTCTGACTGAAAGGTGCTGGCGCTGACTCAATAGTAACAATATAAAATATAAGTGTGTAGAGTCAGCAATAGCAAGTAACACCTATTATCTACCAGATAATGAGGTAGCCTCCCATACATCATACCTTCATATTCCTTGGTCCAACTATCTAGACACGTTCTCTTTGCTGGTATCATCAACAGAGCAGGTCTGTTGTTGGTGTAGCAGACAGCACAGGGAGCATTGTTCTGGAAAGCTTCATTAGGGAACATTCCATATGTGTATGACTCATACTCTACACCAGCCATGAAAGCTCCAGTACCAACAGTTCCAGCACTGTTATATTCTGGTGCGTTAGGCATACATTGGTAGTTCACTCCACCACCTGGTTGATCAAATCTACTATTTCCAGTGTAACCTACCATAGAGACCACACAAAGAGCACAATTAATTATACACCAGCGGCTGGTATAAAGCGAGCTGACTCTATCTATTGATACATTTTCTGCTCTGGTTGGCAGCAACTTCAACCAACCTAAAGAATTTTGTAAAGCATCAGCGAGCACTTTATAACAAACCTACTGCAGTGATCGACTGAGTGTTACAACAACAATATATTATATTTGGGTTACTTTAGTGTCCATCTTATAGTTATGTTAAATGGTGACAGCAAACAGCATAGTCTGCATTTGGTTAAGAGTACAACAACTTTTTTTTTTACAGATAAGATGCAATTTACAAACTACATTGGCAGAATGCCATGATATTCTTTTCATTTATGATACAGAATTGAGCTGAAGAAAAAGGAACAAAAGAAAAATAGAACCTGGTGACAAACAATTAAGCTTTTTCATGAATTAATGTTTTGAAAAATTAAGGCCCAAAATCAGTTTCATACAAAAATTCATTCATTAACATTTGGAAAAAACAATATTGTAAACTGTGGGGAACAACTATCACTACACCCACATGTCAAAGGATCAAAATGAAAAATTGAGTACGAAGTACCAGATTCAAAGCATAACAAGAAATACAATATACTTGGTCTTGGTTTGATATCTACAAGCAGCTAGAGGCAGCAGTGTCATCTGCGTTTTGCTGACAGAAGTAATCACTAAATGGACATGCAACAAACGTGGCATTATTAGCCAATCAAATTTTAAAAAGTTTCATGGAGCAAACATTAGAACTGAAACTAAATCAATAGAACGTACAACACAGATTGCTACAAGCTCTAACATTTATCTATTAGCATCACAGACTATAATTATTGCGTACACTGACTGACGGAAAGAACTCGATAAACTTTTTTATCGACAAAAAGTTTGGGCACAGTTTTACTAAACACCTGGGGTCTTCACCGCTGTGTTTGTATCATTAAATATAAAACATTGAAGGTTAAAGTAATTACTAGCTTACCTGAGTAGAGAAGAGTTGAGTTGTTTCTGCATACTGTACGCCCCCATCTGGTGTAGACAACTCCACCACTTATAGATGACCCAGGAACTCCAGGTGCCCCAGGGGCTCCATCAGCTCCAGCTACACCTAATTACCAAAGTTTCACAGAGATATACACCAACAGTAGTAATGCTGAGACACACCAAAACATACCAGTAAAATTGTGATTTATACACCAGTTCATTTCTGAAGTATCAGACCAACTATTGGTGGAGTTGGTACCACCTGCTGTTTACCGAGACTTGAACAGAATGTTCACTGCAGAAGTTCAATAAAACATCTAAACTCTAACATCTGCACACAAAATTCCTCACCCTGAACTCCTGGAGATCCAACAGGGCCAGGTGGGCCTGCAAGTCCAGGTGAGCCAGCAGGTCCAGGTGAACCAGCAATTCCAGGTGCTCCAGCAGTACCAGCCTTGTGATTACCTAAAAGTTTGCGTGTAAATTCAACTGTTAACCAAGTTTCAAGATGATGATTCTTGTTCACGATATAGCAGGATGACAAAAGCTTTACATGTGATTACACCAAAGTCAGTTTTCTTAAACAAGAGACAAAAAATTCTATCTAAAGTTTATATTAAAAAGAAGTCAACAGGTATTGCCTTCTTACCGTTAGAAAGTTTGATGTTAATATCAAGTCCATCGTCTGCGCTGTCATGTTCTGATTGTTTTGAAAGTCCATTCATAAACTAAATAACATTAGCAGGTGCTATACAACTGTTGTCTATTCAATAAAACTGACCAATCACAGTAGGCTTACCACATAGATGTTTAGATGGCTAGCTCCAATCAAAACAGTGGTCTCAATTTACACAATCATAGTAAATAGCACCAGCACATCAATACATTACCAAGCCAATCAATCCTTATATTGATCTAACGAATTATTTTGCTACACAAACACTTGACAGGCATTCTTCCTAAGCTTTCAAGTAAAACTCATCAACTTACTGTAGATATAGTACGTTCTAGAGTCTTCAACTGAGCTGATGCCTTGTTCCAATTTTCATCATGTGCTTTTAGTTGTTCCTCCAATTCTGCTAACTTATCAGCTGTAGTAGAGTTTTCTTGACACAAAATGCCTCCAATGCAAAGCAGCAATATTCCAAAGTACTTTACCGCCATCTTTCTAACAGACTTATTCTGTGAACAATACATAGATCACTTAGATACAATGTGGTATATGGTTGAATACTTTATTTGTAAACTTCAAAGTGAATATATTAATTATTTACGACAACGAATAAATACAAAGAAGAGAACTAAAAGGACAACCTTAGAATGTAGGGAATGTAACTGTTGTATCAACTGATTACTTGTTGGTCTCTCTACACTTTATATACTAACTACTAACTACGTCACACCTTCAACTGTCCTATCAGATGTGAGACTTCATTTTTCTGTCTCGTTCATTGTTAAATTATTGGAAATGTTGATCGACTTATTCTGCGAAGCTGAATAGCAGTGGAACATCTCAACAAACTGATCAAAAGTTAAAAAAGATTCTCAGCAAAAATATACAGCAGATAAAAGTGATATATTGTACAGTAGCTCAGTCAAGTTTATATAATGTATAGTTTTAGTATATTAAATGTGTTGATATTCCCATCAAGCTTTTCATAAGAAAGTGTACTTCTCTGACTGGGCCAGAACTTTCTGGTTAATACTTGATGTTTTAGTAGAAAAGAAATTGGATTTTATTACAATCAACATGTTCTTGCCTCCCAGAGACTTCATTCAGTTACCATCAATATTTTTTAAACAATCATATACCCAAATGTTACAATGTCTATCAAAGTTATAGACTAACATATAATATTTAAAGTCTTCTTTTCACATGTTTTATGTAACTTTGTATTTGTTTCACCTGTACCTATGTGTAAATATCATATGCAGAACATTCTGTGTGTTTGTTTCACCACTCTATTAGTTCCAGATCAAACCAGTTATCCAAAAGCAGCGGTTTTTGTGATTTGACAAAATAATGAGTTTAACACCATTTGATGATCATATAGTTTTCCTGTTGCAGGTCGAAGTCTCGAGCAATAAATTTCAAAACCACATCACAGATAAATAATTTCGATATAAACCACTTGTTTTTAATCAAAAATATCTTAATTGATTTTATGACGATTGCATCAGCTGTTCCGTTGTGGAAAGTTGTTGTTGCTGAAATGAAAGAGGGTTAAAACTATTGATCTGTGAGGGCTGGTGTAGACCCAGCCCAAACTGTTTGTATCAAAGGGAACTAACTAACTGTCTCCATATAGATAATTCAAGGAACATCATAGTTGGTTCGCAATGAATGATCGGAGGCAAAAGTAATATGATGGATGTTGTAGAGATATAAAGTAGTTTTTGAAAATGTGCACTGTAGTATCAATTACAATCATTACATAGTAACTATTGAGGCATAGGTAACCAGAGTTTACCAAACACTCTGTTACACCTGGAGGGTCTGTTAACAGGTAATCCACCATCTTATAACATATTCAGATGCTGCACTTGGCTGCTGTATGACACAGAGTCAGCTTGCTAACCAGATGGTTAGGTAATATATAGGTGTATGTGTAATAACAAAGTGCATACCTGTCATATCTCCTACATTGCCAGGAACCTACCTGAGATTTATATACAAGCCAATCTCTTTCGCTTCCGCAAAACTGTTAATCTCCCGGAAAACTCCTCGATTTTTAATACTCTCCCCGAAAATACCCTAAAGATTTCACTTAATTTTTTTATTGGAGAAACTCAAAATTTCTGAGGCAGCTCAAGATATACATTATTTTCCCATTATTTTAGTATGTTCAGTCTTAGATTGTTCTCAACTGTAAAGTTGTATAACATATAACATTTAATATATCAACAGTTGTTTATCTGAACAATAGAACTAACCAGTGTCTGTTTTCTCATTCCTTAATCTCCCTTCGATTCCTGTAAATCCAACCAGGACTCGAAAGCAGTTGGTACAAAATAATATCTCATATTTTTCAGCCAGTTTGATGGCATGTTTACTATACAAAAGCGGTCGGCCGGGACCCCTCAACCCCGACCGGTCTTACGCACCTCGTCGTGCGCCAGTTTTTTTGTCTACAGGTAGCACTTTTATTTGTTTCAACATTTCCTCTCTTTCCTTTGAATAAAAGGATTTTCTACTTTTATTTGTTTGGACTTCCCATTGCACGGCAGCACAGCTATGAATTGTACAAAATGTATGTCAAGTAATATCCTCCAGCTTGTATAAATGTACGTCTTCTTTTAGCTGACAAAGTTTTATAAAAATTTATGCCTGAGCTGTACAAGTGAACAACAGCTATACAATAACAATAACAATAACACATTCTGAATCATAACATATGGTAAAGTCATCACAGCAAGTTTTTTCCTTGAGCTGTTGATGTTTTTTGTATTCAAGCTGATGTTTATCTGTATTGTGGTTCACATAATTATTCCTGCAGAATATGACCTACAGAAGGAAATAGACTTGACCATCAAAATGTGTTCTGCTCATTATATTGTTGATTCAACAAAACCACTGAGTGTAGATAACAAGTTTGCTATGAATTTATGACACGATGACATCAGCCCCAAGTGAACACTTCAAGCTGATGTCCTAGATACTTGTAGAACTCATAAGCGTGTAAGTTTTTTTATGGAAAATTCTTACCTTCACGTTTAACTTGCATCTAGTATGGTATGATATTTAAAGCTACAAAAAGCGTGAATAGCACTGACAATTCCATGCCCAGGGCTAACAAGTAACAGCCAAATCAAAGGCACGTATTTTCTATAGTGAATACGTCGGATACAATTATGATCTTGTGGAACAAGTTTTGGTTATACAAGAATTATTACATTGGAATGTATTTCCATACATGTCCTTATTTAATATACTTATTTGTACGTTTGTAGAAATACATTTTATCCCTTGATCAGTTTGTAGAGAGGAGCATGTTTGACTTTCTCATATTCACAGTACAAGTAGGTAGAGAGTTACATTAGTTTAGCTAAACGTGAGGCAAAGAACTAAAGTCTCACATCTGATAGGACAGTTGAAGTTGTGACGTAGTTAGTAGTTAGTATATAAGTTGTAGAGAGACCAACAAGTAATCAGTTGATACAACAGTTACTCTCTCTACATCCTAAGGTTGTCTTTTTAATTCTTTAACTCTTTGTTTTTTTGTAAATAACTTTTCTATTTTTAAATTTATTAATGCTTTAATACTTTGGTTTAACCCGTATAACACAACATGTTACTTTAAGATTGAGTGTCAGCTAAATATACCTATATTATTTACAGGATATTCAGTTAAAGAAATGCCAGTGAAACACTTCAGTGTACTATTACTTTGTACTCTGAGTTGTGTATGTCTGGGTAACACCTTAAATGGTAAGATAGCAGAGTTGGAGGAACAATTAAAAGCACATGATGAAAACTGGAACAAGGCGTCAGCTCAGTTGAAATCTCTAGAGAGTACAATATCTACTGTGAGTTTAGAGCGAGTCAACTTTTACCATTTCATTGTCTTTTGTTTGTTTGTATAGCCTTGTTTATTCCTGCTTGTTTTTGCTTATAAATACCCCTGTAGCTTGTTTTTAACCAGCTTTCTAAGGGAAAACAATAAGGCAACAACCAGCAATGTCTATGGTGTTAAGTTTGTGCAAGCAAACTTTTGGTTTCTGCTACAAGTGTGCTGACGATTATTAAAAGCGCCGGTCATACCAAAAATTAAGTTTTTCAATGAATTATCCAGTGATAAGTCCAACACTTGATTTACAATCTGAGTGGGTGTAGTTGAACATTATTATGGTTGACTATTTATGTTCAGCACTTGCTCAGTCAAGCATGTAAAATCACCAGCGCAGTGCTGCCAAACAAACAACACCTATCCATCATTTGATGCCACCATAGTAGCTGTAGTAATCAAGCTATCAGATAACCAAATGCTATGCAGTATTACAGTAAACTGTGAGTAATATTGTAGTTTTTACAAGGAGTTGGACATTCAGATGACTCAGACATTGGTGATGGACTGGATATCAACATTAAACTAGCTAATGGTCTGTATATAAGTGTCACTTTCTAGAAATCTTTGTGCAATCATTAAATGTAGTGGCTAATTAATGTTTAAATAAATTCTACCATCTATACACACTTTGTATTTTAGGAAACAAAAACTGTGCCAGGGGACCAGCAGGTTTACCAGGAAAGGATGGTTAGTAAGGAGCTATACTTTATTTGTGTAGTAAAGTTTGCGTATAAAGAGTATCGGTGAAAGTTGCGCGTTGTTTTGAGCATTAGGTGCCATCTCTATTTTACATCTTTTATACCAATGCAGGGCAACCTGGACCAGCAGGACCAGCTGGAGCTCCTGGTCTAGATGGGTCATCTTTAGATAAAGGGGGAGTTGTCTACACTAGATGGGGACGTAATGTGTGTGGAGATAACTCTACTGTTATATACACAGGTATATAAACTGTTTTTTACCTCTCCATGTTATATGTTAGTGGGTTGATGACTGCTAATGAGAGGCACACAGCTAAATGAATAACTATGACAACTGTTTGTGACCTTTTTCTGTTTCAAGGTTACTCTGGTGCTGGTCGATATGATCAACCAGGTGGTGGAGTGAACTACCAATGTATGCCTGACACACCAGAATATAACAGTGCTGGAACTGTTGCTTATGGAGCTTTCATGGCTGGAGTAGAGTATGAGACATTCACATATGGAGTTTTCCCTAATGGAGCTTTCCAGAACAATGCCCCCTGTGCTGTCTGCTACACCAGCAACAGACCTGCTCTGTTGATGATACCAGCAAAGAGAACGTGTCCAGACAGTTGGACCAAAGAATATGAAGGTATGAATGCAACTTTCTCCCTTTAAAAGTCTGGTACTACTTATCTTGAAGTCATCAAACTTGAAGGTTGAGGTATTACTATCTGCTGGTTATAAGATGAATGTACCTGTATTACAGGATACCTGATGTCTGAACACTACAACCACAACCACCAAACTACATTTGAATGTGTGGATGCCCAACCAGAGTACATTGCTGGAGAGAGTGCTAATAAAGATGGTGGTTTATTTTATTTCACCAGATCTGAGTGCAGTAAAGGATCATATTGTCCACCGTACCATAGCTCTAAGGCTATCACTTGTGTCGTCTGCACCAAATAATAACTGTATCCATTTTAGCATGTTGTAAATCAAACACTTGATCTGTTGGCACCAAGTCAAGACTTTAATGCTTCAAATTGTCATGTACAACATTCTACTTTTAGAGTATCCTGTCACTACATTGTACAGCTCCTTTACTGTAATACACAATTGAAAGTTTACAAAGCTTTTTGTTGTTTTCTTGCACCAGCGTATATTGATGAGGAGATAACATTGACAGTTATTTTGTTCAATATTAATTTGCATTTAAACATTTGGAGTTGCGATCTACTTTATATTGTAATAGATTCTCGTCTGTTATCCACAAAGTGCAATTAATCTCAAGTACTATACCTCTCTCCAGAATGGACACTGCTAGTAGGGTGTGTGCCACTTGATCAATTAACTCTAACAACTAATGCAAAGCCTGTGGCTCTGACAAATCCATCTGTCTGTAGTGTACAGCAACTGCTCTAGGGAGGTAGTTCATTAGAGTACAATCGCAAGACAAGAACAAGTGCAATGAATAATGAGAAGATCCAGCCGTATATAAAGGCTGGATCACCAAAAAAATTTTTCCTAAACAGGAAGTGCTGTGATTTAGACGAATAAGCATGCATGGCTAAAATTAATAACGAATACAAAAGTGATACAAACAGTTAAATGTAAAAAAAAAACCAAGGAACAAAGGGGCAGAGTTGATGGGTAGATTGTCTACGTAACTGGTCTGATTGTCAAATAATGTCGACAACCTAAATGGCGACAAAGTTGGATTGCTTGTCGACAAATTTGACCCAGTCGCCGACTAGCCTAAATTCGATATTGACAAAGCATAAGTTTTAGCATGTAGTTTTTAACCATGATTTTATTGTTTTTTTTCGTAACTGTATGGTAAGAAAACGGGAAATGAATCATTTGAAAGACTTACTTAAAGATGTATTCCACCTTTTGAGCATTCTGCGTTACTCTTGAGTCTTTCATTCTTCACATACTGTGAGCAAAGAATATTATTACTGCTTCCATACATAAAATTTGGAGTTGTCTGTACTAGTAAAATAACACAACTACCACTTTGAGTTTCTTAGAATACTATTTATTTGATCTATGGCCGTCCTTGCACTGGTAAAAAAATTTTAACCACGCTTATACTTCAAGTCTGTGATTGGAGGAACAGCTGTCACGAGGTTGGTGCAGGAAGATTGCTAAAGAGCTCTGCGGCGAGTGGAGGCAGGGGTAAAGCCGCCTGTAAATCTGATAAAGCAAAACAAATTTCAAAATATCGCAAGGCACTTTTCCGCAGCAAAAAATAAACAACATTGACATGAAATCAAGCATATATACTATGATCCGTTCTAACACACTACAGTCACTAGGCTTATGATCAGAAATCTTATGCACAGTGGAAGTTACTTCATTTGTTTAATCACACACGATGCTATAAAGTTGTGTCTGTCCAAGGGAAGAAAAATACCCTCTTCTGTCAAGAGTTCAGCAATACTCATTATGTCGATGTAGTACCGTTGAATAATTATATTGTTAAAGTACTTATCACCAACCACGACGGTCAAAATATATCATTTGACGGCAGGGAGGTCCTCTTGATAGTATTCTTTAGAGAAAAGAAAAAACAATGAGTATAGTTTCATACACACTAGAAGACTGTATATTTGTTTTTTAACATTGGTATGCAATGCAGGCCAGAAATGGTATCAGAGTGTACTTGGGTCGATGGGTGATGCCAAGTAACATTGGTATGCAATGCAGGCCAGAAATGGTATCAGAGTGTACTTGGGTCGATGGGTGATGCCAAGTAACGTTGGTATGCAATGCAGGCCAGAAATGGTATCAGAGTGTACTTGGGTCGATGGGTGATGCCAAGTAACGTTGGTATGCAATGCAGGCCAGAAATGGTATCAGAGTGTACTTGGGTCGATGGGTGATGCCAAGTAACATTGGTATGCAATGCAGGCCAGAAATGGTATCAGAGTGTACTTGGGTCGATGGGTGATGCCAAGTAACATTGGTATGCAATGCAGGCCAGAAATGGTATCAGAGTGTACTTGGGTCGATGGGTGATGCCAAGTAACGTTGGTATGCAATGCAGGCCAGAAATGGTATCAGAGTGTACTTGGGTCGATGGGTGAGGCCAAGTAATGTATTGGGAAGCTCTTTTTCACCGATAATCAAATCGGCAAAGCCTCTGATAAAAAGTGCCATTTGTCTTGCAAATTAACTCTGACAGTTCGTAGCATTAATGCACGCTAAGTCATTAGCAAAACAGTTTAGCTTAATTGGCTAAAAATAGATGATTATAGCAACTCAATGATTCGGGAGGTGGTGTTCTAAACCCGATCGTCTCAAAACAAGAAGAAATCACCCACTAACAAGAGGATAGCTCATATCGGACCAAAGACATCTATATTTTAAAGATATTTTTGTGCCTATAAAGACTCGCATACGAACTGATTGATTTCAGTACATGTTCTCACTTTGTAGCATAATCATTCGAAGCATGGCTAGTCTAAACAGTAGAACAAGAGATAAGTTGGAGAGATCTCCCTATAACATATTATGTGTCTGCGATGAATGCCTACAAATGTTTCCGTAGAGAGATTCGAATATCTAATCATCAAAACCGACAATTTGGATTCTTATTACTTTAAACGTCATATTAAAAATTCAAGAATTGAAATCGTTAAAAGTAGTAATATATGAGCAGATCTCCCTACCAAGTGTTTTTTTGTGGATTAAACTTCGGGTGAATGCAATGGGTTACGGCGTTGAATGCATTCGCCGAGTTTATATTGTATTTCATTTGAGGGGCATTTGAGTGGCATTTGAGTGGCATTTAAGTGGCATTTGAGTTTTGATTATTTTTTTACTTAATTTGAACTTATATGGCATATAGATTTTGAATGTATAGCATTTGATTTTTTTGATAGTTTTTACATTGTATAAAAATGAAACGTGATATGATTGTATGGTTATTGGAAGTTAAGATGTCGACAGAGGATGATGTTGAGATGAGACCAATGAATGAAGTTGATACTGTTGATGGTACTACACGTGATATGATAGATGTTTTACCGAGTATGAAGCGTAAAGCTTTGATAATTATGATGATTTTGGTATTTGTCGTAGGATTTTCCACTTTTGGAGGTGTTACTGAGTTTAGTATGTATGAAGAAGCTATGGAAAAAATACAAAAAGCGAGAAACTCTCCTGTTGGAATCATAAATGAAACTACTGTTGGTTGATGAACATCTTTTTATGATGAATGGGAAACCTGAAAATTATGACACAAGGATGCGATCTCCTTTTACAGCAATGATTGCAGGACCAACTGGATCGGGAAAGACGCAAGCGATTTTTCGAATGATTGAAGCTAGTCAGACTATAGCGCACCCCCACCAACAGAAATTCACTACTGTTATGGAGCCTACCAAAAAGCCTTTGATGATGTACCAGGAGTGATTTTTCATGAAGGCATGATAGATATAACAGTGAGTTTTCCCAGAGATGGTCGAAATCGATGGCTGATAATTGATGATCTCATGGATGAAGTTTCTGGTAAAGCCGATGCCAATGCTTTGTATACAAAACATAGTCATCATTTGAACATAAGTGTGTTTTTTATTGTTCAGAATCTGTTTTTAAAAGGAAATCGTACAATTTCCTTGAATAGTCATTATTTTTTTCTTATTAAAAATCCTAGAGATGCTTCTTCTATTTCCTATTTGGCTCGACAATGTTTTCCATCAAAAGTAAAATATGTACAAGAGGCTTTTGAAGATGCAACAAAAAAACCATACTCTTATTTACGAATAGATACGACTCAACAAACGAATGATCAACATAGACTATTGGGAAACTTTACATCAGATCTCCCTATGATATTATATGTACCCAAGTAAAAGGATATAAATACAATTACGGTTCGTTTCACCTCAATCATATTTTGTTATTCAACGACGCAACACGAAAGAGTTATAATGACTAAAGCTTCGGTGAAAAAATTAACAAGAAATGCTGCTGTGTTGTTATCACTCAACAATGCAACCTTTGCTATTCAAAAGTCTGTTATAGCCAAAGCCAAAAAGGAGTTTATTATGACTCTAATGGAATGCGCTAAAGCTATTATAAATGGAACGATACCATTGACAACATCTCAGTATAATCAGTTGCAGCGGAACGCGAAGGATATTAGCGCTTTAGTAAGAAGATCAACGTTAGATGATAAGAAAGCTGTATTGCAAAAAGGAGCATTTTTAGGCGCTCTACTAGGACCTATCATCAGCAATATAGTTCCTGGGTTATTTAAAAGTGTGCTAGGAAGAGGGAGAAGATAAAGATGAAAGTCTCAACACGAATGATGCGAAATAGAATGGCGATTTTAGCTCTGGATGAACTGAGTAAGAAAGGAAAAATCGCTATAGTCGAAAAGGCTAACTCAGATTTGTTTCAATCATTGATAGAAAGTGTTAAAAATATTATATTAGGTAATGTTCCTCTTGATTCTGAGCAGTTTATTGAGTTGCAGCGTTACAAGAAGGAACTACATAAACTTAGTGGTAGAGGGACAGTTGATGATAAGCGTAAAATTTTGATTCAGACTGGTAGAGGAAATCTTTTGGATGCTATTATGAACCCTATTGTATCTGTTTTGTCATCAATAAAAAGATGAATCGTCAGCCTTTAACATTCTCCAGACGTAATTTTATACTCACTGAAGATGAATACTATAGATTAACGGAAAAAAAGAAGAATAAAACAGTGCTAAAGGAAGAGAAGTCCAGACCTCCATTGTATTATAATCCTATGGAAGCTATAACAGTGAGAAATATGAAAGAAAGCGAAATGATGTACTGGAAACGGCTTATGATTCTGACTTATCCTCACACGAAAAGTTAGATGAAAATGTTGAAAACCTACGTAGGTATTTGTCTGATGTCAAAAAGATTAAAAATAACCAAAATCAGACACAAAAGGATAGTTGGAGTCCCATTAAGAAAAAGAAGATAGAGTCTACTTCTCCTTTAGCCAATAGCACAGTTATTGATGATAAACCTAACGCCTTTTCACCAAATGTTGATAAAGACATTGAGTTAGAATCAGTGAAAATGGATGATGATGATGATGACATCGGGATGGAATTAATAAAAGGGAGGTTGTTTGATACTGAAGACTCAACCCTACTTGGAAATACATTTCTTACTGATGGAGAAGATGAGCACGATAGTGAAAGCGAAAATTTAAAAGAGTTTGAAAAAAAAGCAACTGAATTAACAACAAAAAAGAGTGATCAAACGATTGCTGTCAGAATGTTGAATAATCTGAGTAAAATTGGTAGATTCGACTCGGAGAAGAACAGACTGAAAATTGGAGAACATTGGTTGAATCCTAAGACTTCCAAAACTTTACTACGAGACGTTCTAACCGAAGGAGGTAAAATACAATCGGGAAGTACCAATTACAGTAGATTTAAAAGCTTGCTAACTGATGAAGGAATCACAACTGTCAGAAAATCCCCGCATCAAACACGTAAGAGTCAGAAGAAAAAGTTGGTCATTCCAGGTACTAATTCATGGACATCGACACGCTAAAAGAGTTGTATTACAATCCTGCATTACATACATCTCTACGAGGAGCTAGAGCTTTACTGAAAGCTCGTAGAAAGCGAGAGGGAGAAAAAAGAATCCGTGAATGGTTGAGTGGTGAGGATGCCTACACGTTACATAAAAGAGTTGTAACTAAGTTTAAACGTTGTCCTACAATTGTAGCTGGAATAGGGGAACAGTTACAGGTAGATTTGATGGATGTTCGATCTCGAAAAGAAGAAAATAATAATACAGCATTTTTACTGACTGCTGTTGATTCTTTATCTAGAAAAGGATGGGCTGTGCCGCTCATCTCCAAATCAGGTCAGGTTGTAGCCAGAGGATTGAGAAGAATACTAGAAGGGGAAAACTATAAAGCTTTACAATCTGATAAAGGTAAAGAGTTTGACAACGTCAATGTAAAGACTCTCCTGGCGGAAAAAAAATCAAGCGCTTTACAACCGAAAATGAGACGATAAAGGCATCGATGGTGGAGCGTTTTAACAGAACTTTAAAAGAGAAGATATATAGATATTTGACATATAAAGATGATGACAGATACATTGATGTTTTACCAGAAATGGTTAATGCGTACAACAACACAACTCATGGTGCTATAGGTATGAGACCAAATGATGTGAATTTTCAAAATCAGGAACTTGTATGGAATCGTGTGTATGAAGGAGGTGAACATAGTTTAACTCAAGAAGCATAACTAAAGATTGGGGATTATGTGAGAATAAGTAAGGCAAGAGGAGCGTTTGAAAGAGGATACACCCCGAATTGGACGATTGAGATTTTTATAATCACTGATGTACTTATTGATGAAAAACCTGTTGTATATAGGGTGAAAGATTTGGCTGAGGAGATGATTGATGGTACCTTTTACGAAAAAGAGTTGCAAAAAGTAAAAAAGCCCACGATTTTCAGAATTGAAAAGATATTGGGAAGAAGAATGAGAAGAGGTAAAAGACAGATTCTGGTTAAGTGGTTAGGATACGGAGAAAAGTTCAACGAGTGGGTAGATGAATAGTTTATAAGGAAAGAACGCTCGATATAATCATCATACGTTGAGAAAATGTCGATGCTGATAACTTTACCCTCAAACTCTAGTGGTGAAGAGTTTCCTGATAATAACAATTCCGAATTTACAGTGAGACTGTATAAATATTTGGTTATCAATGGTGGTAAATGGGAGGTAGGTCTGCTAGATATGTCTTATTCTAATAATTGGAAGAATGTTACCGAAGGGAAAATATATCTAGAAAAGACTAATGTCTCTGGTAAAAGCGAAAAGTCCTTCATCTTAATCGGTAATGGAAGATATGATAGTATGGAGGAGTTGGAGGAGATTATACGAAAGAAATGAGTGAAATGGATTTAGACAAAAAATTTGCCATCTCCTACAACAAGATCACCAACACCACTTTACTAACTAACAGCGATACTGATACTGCCATAAGCTTTTCCAAAGATATAGCATATATTTTTGGATTTGAACCAAAAACTATACACCCTCATGGTAGATACAATAATATCTCACCCCCT
Source organism: Cryptosula pallasiana (assembly GCA_945261195.1). Lineage (NCBI taxonomy): Eukaryota > Metazoa > Bryozoa > Gymnolaemata > Cheilostomatida > Cryptosulidae > Cryptosula > Cryptosula pallasiana. Next base: position 28,909,833 of record OX183139.1, on the reverse strand, counting down.
GATATAAATTCTGGTTTAACATCTCTGTATGTTTATTCCAACATTGTTGATAATAGAATGGTAGGAGATACGAATGTACCTTTACTGAGAGTAGTTCCGGTTCAAGGAAAGAAGAATAGTGTTGTGTATCAAGAATTTAAAAATCCTCACTATGTTGACGCTTCATCACTAAATAGTGATCTGATTCAAGTACTTATAACGAGTGACGACGGCCAACGAATACCATTTGATGGTGGAAAGGTTGTGTTGACGGTTCGCTTTAGAGAGAAACAATTATAATGAGTTTGGTACGATACACCCCTGAGGACTCGAAAGATTTTTTTGATGAGTACTACAAGATGCAAGCTGGAAATGGAATTGGAGTGTATAATGGACGGCGGGTGATGCCTAATATGAGAGGAAATGGTCTTGGTAGTATTTTTTCAAGTATACTTAAATCTGCAGCACCAATGCTGAAAAGAGGAGCAATTAGTTCGGGGAAAAGAGCACTGTCTGTAAGTGAAAATGTAGCGCGTGATGTCATCGATGGACAAAGCTTTGCAGCATCAGCAAAGAAGAGGGGGTTGGCAGAGTTGAATGATCTGGGGGGAGATGTGCTCAATGCAGTCTGTCTAGATAGTATGAAAAAGAGAAAAACAAAAGGTGGAAAGAAGAGGAGAGGTGTTGGTAAACGTGGCATATTTTAATAGTAGCAGAATCCGGTATAAAGACAGCAGAGCTTGATATCTATATTCATTAAGCAGTAACACCTCAAGCAATCATCACTCGCAAAAGATGGCTAGCCTAAATGGAACAACAGGTAATAAGTTGGAAGGTTCTTCCTACAACATAAATCCAACGTTGGATGTATTTGCTACGGAACCAACAAACATATCGGTAGAGAGATCGGAATATGTTGTCATCAGACCTGATAGGTTAGATCCTTATGGTAGTATTGAGTTAACCTTGTCAGGGAGCACTGAACATTACACAGATCTCTACAACTCGTTTCTGCAAGTTGAAGCCACAGTTGTTCAAGATGATGGAACCAATATTACAGGTAATGATGATGATGCAGTTGTGTGGATGGGGGATTCAATGCATACATTATTCAGCGAGTTGAAAATGTCGATAGAAGGAACCACTGTTGAATACGCTAACAACTACGGTTTACGCTCCTACTTTTCACAACTACTCGAAAACAGTGCAGAAAGAAAGAAATATCAAGGTAAGATGGAAGGATGGCTGTATGATGATTCAACTAGCAAAGACGCTGCTGATCACAAAACCGCAGATAAGAAAAAGAGGAGAGCTCTAATCATAGGTGGAAAGACAATAGAATTAACTGGAAAACCTCATCTCGCATTATTTCAGCAGAAAAAACTAATAATTCCAGGTCCTACTATGCAGCTGGAGTTTGAGCGTGCCTCCGGCAAACTAGCTTTGTTTGCTGCGAATGAGACGCCTGCAGGAGGAGCAAAGATTAGAATTGATAAATTTGAACTTCATCTTTGTAAAGTTAAGGTGAATCCTACAATACAAAACTCCCAACTCAGTTTGGCGTTGGAAGGTCACAACTACATTTATCCAGTTGATCGAAAACGGATAAAACTATATGTAATTCGTGCTGGGGTTGCGCAGATTGACATCACTTTGGAAGAAAACAAACAAAAACCTAAACAGATCTATTTAGGTTTAGTTGATCACAACGCAATGAACGGACGTTTCGCCTTGAATCCATATAGAATGAAACACGCTAATGTTGATAGTATTGTATTGAGAGTTGGTGATTGTCCAATTGGAAGGAGATTTGAGCCAAATTATGCTAGAGAGATTTTTGGAAGAGAATATCATCAGTTTCTACATGCTACCGGAACTTTGCTTGAAGATGATAGTCTCGGTATTACGAAAGAACAATACCTTGATGGTACTACACTTTATGGATTTGATTTGACTGGTGATTTTCTTAAAGAAGGATTTCACTCTAGGAAAAATGTCACAACAAGTGTGGAAATTCGTTTTAGCACTAACACGACTGATGGATTATCCTTGGTAGCATACTTTGTAAAAGACGGTATGTTGGAGATGGATAGCATTCTTCAATTAACTATCGGGGGAGACGCAGTGCTTTAAACAGAAAGTTAGAGATGAATACCATGCAAATTCGTTCGATCTTATCTTCAGACGTTTTATGTCAAAGCGTAGGAATTCATGTTGGAGCTAGAGAACAGTTTTGGAAGCAAATTTACAATTTTCCAACAGGATTTTTCGTATTCAACACCCATTATTCTCACCAACCTGGAGAGCATTGGTTGGCTGTGTACGCTAATGATTCAGAGGTGGATTTTTTTGACTCGTTTGGGCGTTCTGTTTCCTTTTATCCAGATGTAAATGAAATACTGAGTATTCATGGAGGATATGAAACAATACAAAGTAATGAAACACAACTACAAAATTTTTTGTCAACTGTATGTGGCGATTATTGTGTATACTTTTGTTTACTGAGAAGTAGAGGGTGGAGTATGGATGAAATTGTAAGAAGTTTACGAGATATAGGAGATAGTGAGATGAGAGATCACTCAATACGGAGATTTATCATACAGACTTATCCTAACTTCGAGTTCATACAAGATAATACAGTAGAAGGAATAGATGGAGTGCATATACAAGGAACTAATTTACTAAGTAAATTGTTAAAATAAATTATTATAATTGATTTTTTATTTGATATAACAAATAAAATGAATAAAATACAACTTATCTCATTATTTGTGCTAAACACTACAGAACCTATAAAAACTATTATTTTGTAATGTTTCAAGCAAGAAGTAAATAAGATCTTCTCATTTTCTTCCTCAGGAGCGCTCTTTAGTTATATCTAAAAGACATAGTAACTAATGACTCTATCATACATAGTTATATGAATTAATTTTACAAAAAATACTTTGGAACTTTCTTTAAATAGATATGAAACTTACCATCATAGAAGACGAGTCACGTCCTTTGTGTTATCGATTAAGACTCCGATGTGCTGTTCTGGTGAATTCTCTTTTTCATTTTCACCAAAGTAGGAGAGACAGGTGTGTTGCAGCAAAGTATCAAACAGTTCTGAGGCTTGAATGAAAGCTTGAAGAGCCGAGAGTAGAATGACGTCGTAGGAAATCATGTTGTTCGTATTTTGTTTTAGTCCTTTGAATACGATTACACCGCTTTTTTCCGCCACCACAGATGAAGCTATTTGAGCAGGGATGCTAAGATCTCCAATCACTAGCTCTCCTTTCACCATACATCTGTAATTAGCCACTATAATATCGACAGTCTTGTTCCAACGAGTCTCACATTTTCTTAGCAATCCAGGATTCTCATAAGCTATAACACTTCCTGTCGGAAAATCATGTTGGTGAGCAACACTGAAATAAGCCTGTATTTGTCTCAAACTCTTGCCGTGCAATGAGTTGAATGGATCGTTGATCTTTCGATTACATCCTTGAAATTCAGCGGTACAAAAAATCGCATCTCCTGTCTTTCCTTCTCCCATATAAATTAAAACAACTGGACGTGTTTGCTTAGCTTTATTAACAAGCAGTCCTATTTCGGTTGAAACATCACTCTTCACCCGAGTTCTCTTTTTATCCTTTCGGTAGTTGTAAATGATGGCGCACTTTGATTCATCACGAAATTCAACAGACAACACCTCCATAACTGTTGGTACTGGTAGTTCGCAGATTTCCATGGACTCTTCAAGTTTTTCTAAACTATCTGGAGAGAGAGAGTTTATTAACCCGGCGCTCTTGTAGGTGAGAGTGGTTAGTTCATTACTTCCAGCATCTTGAAAGGGTATTCTGGTGTGACAAAAAAGCGTTTCATCTCCAACATCCGTCAAAACTAGTTTTTTGCACTTCGAGCCAGTTTCATTATCATCTTTTGTCAAATCAATGAAAGATCGTTTCCTCATTGATGTTCTCTTTGAAGGCAGCTTGTTAGTAGGAGATGTGAATGAAGTAAAATCTTGTTGGGATTCTGGTTGATCAACCACCAATTGACTTTCTGCCATATCAAAGATAGGAGAAGGTGATGGGAAAAGGGTTTGCTGGGGTCCTGCTTCTTCATTCATCGGTTGACTTCCTTCGTCTTGAGTATTCATTCTAAAAAAACAAAACATTTTGTTTAATTTTTCGTAATTAATTTTAAAAGATCATAAAGATCATAAGCCTTCAGCTAGTTGTGTTAGCTAACAGAAAATAAATATTTTTACTCTTACCTTTATAAAGAAGGTGATCTCCTAGTAGTTGCAATAGAAGGTTTAGTAGATGTTGCTTCTCCGCTAGCCGTTGTAGAACTGGATGCTTTCTGTGTGAAAACAGTGGCTCTTAAATAGGTAAAGTTGCACTGATTAAATCCTATGAATCAACATTTTTTCACGCGAATACAACTCAATGCTTTCGCGGGAATAAATAATTTATTTTCACGCGAATGGAAACTGTTTCTTTCGCGGGAGTAAAAATTTTATTTCCACGCAAATACAAACCAATGCTTTCGCGGGAATATATAATTTATTTTCACGCGAATGGAAACCGTTGCTTTCGCGGGAATAACAATGTGATTTTCACGCGAATACAAACCAATGTTTTCACGGGAATCAATAATTTATTTTCACACGAATGGAAACCGTTGTTTTCGCGGGAATAAATAATTTATTTTCACGCGAATGGAAACCGTTGCTTTCGTGGGAATAAACATTTTATTTTCACGCGAATACAAACCAATGCTTTCGCGGGAATCAATAATTTATTTTCACACGAATGGAAACCGTTGTTTTCGCGGGAATAAATAATTTATTTTCACGCGAATGGAAACCGTTGCTTTCGTGGGAATAAACATTTTATTTTCACGCGAATACAAACCAATGCTTTCGCGGGAATAAATAATTTATTTTCACGCGAATAGAAACCGTTGCTTTCGCGGGAATAAAAATTTTATTTTCACGCGAATACAAACCAATGCTTCCGCGGGAATAAATACTTTATTTTCACGCGAATGGAAACCGTTGCTTTCGCGGGAATAAAAAATTTATTTTCACGCGAATAAAACAGGAATATTTCACGCGAATAACACTATTCTGATAGAGTTTTCGCGTGAGTGTTTTTAATGATTATAAGTTAAATGAGTAGGAGTGTCTTATAGTATATAAGAACAGCTCTCTCTACATAGAAATCATTCTCTTCAGCAATAACCTCAGGAGCATCAACTACTACAATAACCTCAGGAGCATCAACTACTACAGCTGATTTTCTTGGTGATAAGGTAAGAATTAATAAAAAAACTATTTTAATCGAAGCTAAAATGTAATTATTTTACAACACTGTTTAATCATCCTATACTAACACATAACTTTTTGATTTTAGTTCATTATGAGTTCAAAGTCATATACAATAACAGATTTCCTCCCAGAGATTTATCACAAGTATATCAAAGAAAATGTAGTCGTGCAGGTAAATGCGAAATATCCATTAACATTGCAAGCTGCGTTATTCTGTATAACGCAACATTTGCTAACTTTAGCGTCTTTATACGGAGAGCTACCTATACAGTACCAACCACATACATTACACAAGAATGCTGACAATCAAGAAACATTATTACGACTAACAATTCAAAACAATTTTGAGACAGTTTTGAAAATGTCTAAAATCGTGAATATTAACCATTTTTTAAAAAATATTAAGAGAAAGGTATGGGATCAAGATCTCACACAAAGATTAGTTAAAGCCCAATGGACTGAAGAATTAATGCTTGAGTTTAAGCCTGATATTTTACGTTATATTCAAACAGATGAAGGTTTATATACATCTATTGCTTCGTTTGAAGTTATGTTATGGCTTTTTCAAGAAAATAAACTTTAATTTATACAATCATACAATATTTAATTTCTATTCAATGTACATAAATATATATATATAGCTATCGAAAAAATTATCGAAACTTAAATGCCATACATTCAAAATTTAGATGTCATATAAGCTCAAATTAAGTTCGAGTTATGTAAAAAAATTATCAAAACTTGAATGCCATACATTCAAAATCTATATGCCATATAAGTTCAAATCAAGTAAAAAAATAATCAAAACTCAAATGCCACTTAAATGCCACTCAAATGCCACTCAAATGCCCCTCAAATAAAACACAATATAAACTCGGCGAATCCATCCAACGCCGTAACCCATTGCCTCAACTCCAAGGTCTAATCCACAAAAAAACATTTGGTAGGGAGATCTGCTCATATATTACTACTGTTTAAAGATCGGTGGCATGCTAAAAGAAGCTTTGAACTAACAGAATCATAGATGAGCTGTAGTACTTGTACCAGATAGTAAACAATATATCTCTAGTAAGTCAACCTAAGTCTCATCAATCCAATATCCTAGCTCCAGTCATATGTGTACAATCGCACAAAAACCAAATTTATCGAACCAGACTTAGCAAAAACTGGTGCTACCTAGTTATTTACTAAATGATTTCCTTTCGAGTAATCCTTCGGGAAGTTTTACAATATTAGAAAAAATTCCACTCGCAGTTTCAATGAAAAATTAGGCTTTTCATGTAACACAAGTTAAAAGTCCAAAGTTTTTAATAAATCTTTAAATGAAAATGATTTTGTAATCGTATATTCCCAAAAACTATAAAAGTTTTTCAACAATCATTCTTTTTTTCAATTTGTAAAACGAGGGCTAATTAAAAGCTTGAACTTTGTTATTATTACATAATGCTGTTCTAGGATGCCGAATTGCACTAAGAAATGCAAAGACAATATTCGACATTGCCGTCAGTAATAAAAAATAAACTCTCATTTAATAAGTCGCGAGGAAGTGAAAAGGGTAGACTGCACCAGTTACTTCTAAGCTGCATTTAGTCAAATTATTTTTATTAAATGTTGAGACATCAAATGAGTGAACAATTTTTGTGGTAAGATGACAAAATAACGCAGTGGTTTGTCCTAAAAATACAGTGTGATGTCAAGCATGCCTCGTTTTTTTGCCCAATATCATTCTTGACATCATTTTGGTTTATGGACATGGTCTAATATAAATCAATTGATCGTGTCTAGCAAAACCCTGCTGTATCCGTCAATATGCAATCGCACATTTGCATTCTTGCTTGCATTTTTAATTAATTATTGTCATAAAAAGGTTTAACTAACTGTAAACATACCAGATTGATAGCAACAGCTGCTAGAAAGGAACATCTGCCATAGTCTGCACTTTGGTTTGTTGGAATTCGGCGATCACGTAGAGATTGCTCCTGTCTATATTTAGATAGAGAAGTCAGCGGGAAACAAAAAAGGGTTTAGCAACTCGTTGAATCATGGCCAAATGTCAATTCTTTTCATCGATGCAGCAACTGACATTAATTAGTGACAAAAATGATATTAAACACAAAAATAGCCATATCTTCTTGTACTTTGAGACACGCTCTAGTGTGCCAAGTATGCTTGCCTAGTTTGGGTGGTTGTAACCAATGCAAGTGACATGTCTCATTTTAAAGCTTATCCAGTTTATACTGATTTATTTGGTTTAGTGGATTATCGTTAATTAAAAGCTGATCATTTTAGGGAAGCTTTTTCGTTAAATTCGAAAAATTAGGTGAAAATTCCATTTTATATCCACTGAAATGTTTTGCCATCTATCATTGGTGTGATTAAACCAAATAAAAAATCATAGATCAATAAATAATAAATTGTCGGTAACAGTTTTTTTTTCTAGAGAATGGGAAATCTACAAAAATTTATTAATCGCTGTTAAATTAATATTAAAACGAACTGATTAAAAGCAAACACATCGCTGTTGTGTAGTTCTTGTATAGGTTTTGTTTGCAAATCATAACAGCATAAAAAAATGTTCATGTTTTGCTGCTAAGACAGCTTTAGTTGCTAACGTGCATCACATTTATGAGAATATTTATTGAATTAGTTTTTCATACATAAATTGTTGGAAAGTTTCTTTCCTCTAATGATTACTAGAAATTATATTCAACTTCTATCAATAATCATTAAAAGTATGGTACAAGTTATATCGCTGAGAATAGTTTGATATAGTACATGAAGATTAGACGTAAAACTCACTGTAATGTGTTAGACTGCCACTTCCCTCCTAATTTCATGTTATCAAATAAAAAAAAACTTCAAAAAGAAAGAGTATGTGTCACATTTGCTGCATATTTTAGGCACTAAATTTATTAGCAAGAAAGTGTGCTATGAATTAAGCTTTTATATAACATTTTTATTGTTTATCACCAAAGATAAGACGTTACATATACATATTGGTACCTATATACTGTGGCGGATCTTTACGTCCTACAACTTGTCCGTTAGGCGTTGTCACCGCACAAACTGCACTGAAAATGCGCGGTCAACCTTTCCCCAGAGGTGATCCCCATGCCGAGATGGCGCAAACAACTGGTTGTGAATGAGAACCTTCGACTTTAACAACTGCGGTAAGCCCTCGACGGTTTCGAGTGATATAAACATTTATTCCTTCCCAGAATATAAAAGTGGCAACCCAAGTAGCAATTACAATCTGCGGTCGGCTAATGCAATTATCTACACTCAAGCTCTGCCCTTTATAGACAGAGTTACAGGAATTGATTGGCCTAGTTTGCCAAACACTCCAATCACATATAAGAACAATACGATAAAAATACACCAATAGAAGGATTAATAAAAATAGTAACCAATGTAATGTGAGTAAATAAGTTAAAGGTAGCTGGTGCCCAGAAGTGAGGGGCGGAGTCTATAGGTATTCTAGCCAGTAATAAGTCAGGTATCTCTCTCTCCATAGGTTATTGGTCTTTTGTGGCCTTGGATCCTACCTTCTCAACTTCTGAGGGTAGTTAGCTCCTGGATACTAGTCATAGAAGATCTTAGGCTAGTTTTCATCCCTCAGGCTATGTCAGCCATTTTGCTGCCGGCCCGGGAGAGCCACCCAAGGCCGGGGTAGTAGATACCCTGTGCCTTATAGTATGATAATGGTTCTAGTGCATGTGATTTAGCAATTACATTAACTGCAACTAATTCCGGGCTTTGTTAATTACTTTCTTAGGTTTGCCTGATGTCTACTGACAATCAAGGAGACCTTTGATAAGTAGTGGTCACAGTTAGTGACCGGTAAAATTCGCTACAATACTTCTAAAAAACTTGAGTGTTCCTTGTTAACTGTACAGAGGTAATCTTAATGGCTATTACTTTGATGGTTTATTTAATATCTGTGTCTTTCAGGTCACTCAAAGTTAACCATTGACATATAATGTGCATGGTTACTGTTCTTGTCACTTTTATTATCTATCTTCACCTAATTGGGCTTTGCATGAGATTTACTTGATGAAAACTTATCAAACTTGTTTGTTGATATACTGAAGTGTCTTCATTTTGATGAAACACCATTTAAAGCTTTTAAAATTTGCTTTGTTATAGCTATTCCGCCTTTAGTTTACGTTTTCAAAAGAAACTTTGTTCAAAGACTGCTAATTCACTCAGCCACCAACCATGGCATTTCAGTTGTGATGTGGGAAATTAATGCTCTTAACAATTATTGTAGTGATTTTCCTCCTTCCACCACCGACACAACTGCATCAACTCCATAGACTTTAAAAACTGTTTCGGAGTCCGCGCCCCAGACTAACCACACAGGTTACACAAGTAAATGATTTATTGTACTGAATCTGTTTAGCAACATAACGTGTATCTTAAACAAAAATACATTAAAGTTCTGCTCTCCTCGTGTGCAGCAATTCCTTTTATAGAAGGAGACAGGACAACTCACCCCCATACTAGGCAAGCAATACAAATTATCATAACAAATTAAGCCAATGGGAGAGGCTGCACATGGCAGAACTGCTCTGGGCTCTTTTCCCGCTCTTTTGATGGTGCTGGAAATATTGCGCTCCTTATATGGCATCTCTACTTCCTAACCTCTGTTCCTAGCATCTGTATGACTTCGGTCTCCGTAAAGTGAAGGTTTTCTAGCTCCTATGGTCACAGGATTTCTTTATCAGCCATCTTTCTTGACAGGCCAGGGGTACTGACCCAGAGTGACCTGGGGTAGGTCCTCTATGAGTATATATATATAGGATACAGGGTCTATACAGGCACGGGCTAGCCGGTATCCTAAGTTCAGGGAAATATGTGTATGCACTGAAGGAGGAGGCTCCGGGGTCACTTTACACTTCTGTTATTGACAGAGTAAGGGGCGTAGGAGGGTTTTAGGGTGGGATGGGGTGGGAAGGGGGCCTGGCTTGACTAAGTATAATGCAAATCTCTCACATTATTACAGCTGCCAATTAAAAGTTCCAAGCTTTTTAAGTAGTAACAATTTAGGTTATCTTTTTGGTTTTTAAAATTGCCCCAGTGCATAAATTGGTTTATAGAGATCTGTGGGCTTATATTAAAGAGACAAGAAAGGCCGGAGAAAACCAAAAAAGCTGCGAAAGCTCAGAGACACTGATTACCATGATGACGACTGAGCAAGTCGTAAACACAAGCCACAGCCAAAGAGTTTTGTTGTCAACTAACAAAAGAAGACATAATGAAGGTGCGATCTAGGAAAATCACATGGTGTCAGGAGGTAATAATAAAAAAGAAGCTTACATTTTTGTGTTCCATTGTTTCCTGTTCACATTCTATTGTGTGTTGGCTGTACCTTGCAGTATTCTATACTTGGGTATAAAATCATAATTCATTATTGCTGTCATTCCAACTGCCGCGAGTGATACATCTGTGACGTTGTGGCATTACTGAAAGGAGGTAAGTTGGAGATACTGCCTTAAGAGTGGAGAGAAAATTGCGAACTGGAATGTTGGAGAAATTTCATTCTGCGATTTGAGATAGCTCTTATAAACACAAACCTATCATTAACTGGGGGAAATGCTAGAACAGTAATTGGTACGAAAGGAGAGTCGTCAACTAGTGCAGAGGAAAAGAAGGCAATAGTAAGAAATATGGACTTTAGAAGAGGAGGCCTACTCCTAAATACTATAGGACCTAGGGCTATATAGGCGATATTCTTTTCTCCGATTTGAGAAGTGATTTGAGAAAAAGTTTACCGGAAGACAAATTCTGTTTATAACTTGACACAGATTCCTTTTACTGGAAAAAATAACACCAGAAAAAGTGAAAGCTCTCATTGACAGAGCCACAAAGGTGGAAATTTTCTGTAGGTTTGGAGATTTGGAAAATTATCTGGTGCTACAGATTGCTACCAGGGGGTTACTCAAGGAGAAGTTGGGTAAAGAATTGCCAGCTATTAATGATTTGGACTTACAGAAAGCTCGTAACATTTGCTACTTATATCAAATGGCCGAAAAACCAAATAACTCCTTGAATGATGGAACAGAAACTCTCGTTGCTGCAGTAGAGAGTAAACCATCAAATAAAGATCGGGCACTGAATTTATTGTTTATAAACCTGAAGAAAATTGAATAAGGAAATATTTAAATAAGCTCTGTAGAGAAGAAAGAGAAACAATGACTTGCTGCCATTGTGGGCTTAAAGGACACATTGTCAGATTCTGTCACAGTAGAACCAAAACAGTGAGAGATGTTAAGGTGAGTAATCAAACTAAGAATCTCAGAGAAGAATCAGATTCGGACAAATCATATTGACTAGGTGTGCAAGTAATGTTGTTATCGCAAATACTGTGAATTCTTTTACACCAAGTTATTTGCAAATGGTTTGATGGCCTCTTTTACGTTAGATACAGAAGCACGCGTTACAATTGTTACGGCAAAGACTTTCGAAAAGCGTACTTCCGCAGGTGCTTCTCCGACAAAGGTGTTAAATGGAGCTGATGGGAAAATTTTGCATGTGGTGTGTGAGACGGAAGTGAGAATCACTTCAAAACAGGAAGCTAATTCCAAAACATCCGCTTTTATGATCAAGTGAGCCACGAATAACTTATTAATGAAACATGAGATTTCTGATCTGAGCATAGTTAACACCAGTGAAAACATTGTAAGCAGGTTCCCTGCTTGTTTGAGAGACTAGGATTGGTAAGACAAGAGTTTGATATATAACCCGCACCTGGAGACACGCCTTAGAAACATTCTGTTGCCAGGTGAATCCTGTTGGGCTTAGAAAGAAAGTCAAGGAAGAGCTTCGACAAATAAAAAATCTCGGTGTTATCCTCTCCATTGAAAAGGATACAGAATGGTGTACAGGGGTAGAAGTGACACCTAAAAAGAATGGAAAAATTTGTCTCTGTGTACATTTGTCTCTGTGTACATTTGTCTCTGTGTACATTTGTCTCTGTGTACATTTGTCAAAATTGAACCAAAATGTGTAGCGGAAGGTATACCTGATATGGACAGCAAAACAAGCTTGAGCTGTGGAAAGACTACTCCAGTGATTGAGGTTTTTCTAAATACATAGGTTTCCAGCAAAGCATTAAAATTCTGATTTGGCCAATTCCCCAGGTGCTAGTGTAAGACGAAATCCAGGTTGTCCAGTACATACCCATTGCCTCACGTAGATGATGATTATAACTACCCCATAACTTTATAAAGAGAGAAGCAAGTGTGATTATGTTTGGTTCTTGGTTAGCAGTGCTAGTGAATTTGTATTCCCTTATGAGTTTTGCATCTTTCCTTTGCATTAGACATATTGTAACAGAAATGACTTGCATCTCCTTTCGATAGTAACATTATCTGAAAGGCACACACATACAAAGGAAGTGTGCGATCTATGTTTAGCAACTCTATGTACTAGTATTCATTATACAGACAGCCCATGTGAAGTAGCCACATTCTAGTCTACCCAATGTTTGTATCAATGCTTTTATTATATTTTATATAGCCAAGATATTCTTGTTGTATCAGTCGCTAAGGCTTACAAGCGATGTTAAAAAGGATTGTTATGTAACTCGTTTTGTATAAAAGCTGGCTAAAGCTACCTGTTAATAGAGCAGGAGAAGAGCTTAGTCAGGTGTTTTACAGAACTTTATCTTACTGTCTTCGTGATTTCAATTGTGCACAAGTTTTAGATGATACCTGCCCTGCAATAGCCAATACAATCTAAGGAGTGCCCGCCTGTGAAGGTCTAACACTTTGTACAGTCAGTCACCCATCTAGCCTGACTACGGTTATAAGTTGTCTTGATTATGCTGGGCAGGAATTGCTGATGTGGTCAGGCAGCCATTGCACAGAGTCAGTTTAACCTGTGACGTTTAGTACAAGTGAATGCTACCAGTAGACAGTGCTTACTACCCTACCAAGAAATCCTGTACATTATTTTTAAACATGTTACCATTGATTGATTGTTCAGGCCAGTTGCCTAATAGTATCTGGTAGTTGGTTGATCAGTTGTTTGAAGTCTGTGTCCAGGCCAAACCAAAGTCTCAGTAAAGTTCATAGTCGGGTTGAGGTCAAGTCTAGGTCAAGGGCTGTAGAAAGCCTCCAATTTTCATAAGTAGATCAATACTTGACGTTATTTCCGAATAACTGAAACTTCCACTGCAAGTGACTCGATTATCCTCCCTAAAGCAGTGAGCAATAACCAGAGAGCTCTGAAGCACTCTACAATGTTGTCTGGAAGTTTGTGGTGGGTAGCTATTTAGTGGGTAGTTATTTAGCGGGTAGCTATTTAGTGGGTAGCTATTTAGTGGGTAGCTATTTAGTGGGTAGCTATTTAGTGGGTAGCTATTTAGTGGGTAGCTATTTAGTGGGTAGCTATTTAGTGGGTAGTTATTTAGTGGGTAGCTATCTAGTGGGTTGCTATTTAGTGGGTAGCTATTTAGTGGGTAGTTATTTAGTGGGTAGCTATCTAGTGGGTTGCTATTTAGTGGGTAGCTATTTAGTGGGTAGCTATCTAGTGGGTAGTTATTTAGTGGGTAGTTATTTAGTGGGTAGTTATTTAGTGGGTAGCCATTTAATGGGTAGCCATTTAGTGGGTAACTATTTAGTGGGTAATTATTTAGTGGGTAGCTATCTAGTGGGTAGTTATTTAGTGGGTAGCCATTTAATGGGTAGCCATTTAGTGGGTAACTATTTAGTGGGTAGTTATTTAGTGGGTAGTTATTTAGTGGGTAGCTATCTAGTGGGTAGTTATTTAGTGGGTAGCCATTTAATGGGTAGCCATTTAGTGGGTAACTATTTAGTGGGTAGTTATTTAGTGGGTAGTTATTTAGTGGGTAGCTATCTAGTGGGTAGTTATTTAGTGGGTAGCCATTTAATGGGTAGCCATTTAGTGGGTAACTATTTAGTGGGTAGCTATTTAGTGGGTAGCTATTTAGTGGGTAGCTATTTAGTGGGTAGTTATTTAGTGGGTAGCCATTTAGTGGGTAGCCATTTAGTGGGTAGTCATTTAGTGGGTAGTCATTTAGTGGGTAGCTATCTAGTGGGTAGCTATTTAGTGGGTAGTTATTTAGTGGGTAGCTATTTAGTGGGTAGCTATTTAGTGGGTAGCTATTTAGTGGGTAGCTATTTAGTGGGTTGCTATTTAGTGGGTAGCTATTTAGTGGGTAGCTATTTAGTGGGTTGCTATTTAGTGGGTATCTATCTAGTGGGTAGTTATTTAATGGGTAGCCATTTAGTGGGTAACTATTTAGTGGGTAGTTATTTAGTGGGTAGCTATTTAGTGGGTAGTTATTTAGTGGGTAGTTATTTAGTGGGTAGTTATTTAGTGGGTAGCCATTTAGTGGGTAGCTATTTAGTGGGTAGTTATGTAGTGGGTAGCCACTCGGTGGGTAGCTATTTAGTGGGTAGTTATTTAGTGGGTAGCTATTTAGTGGAGTTATCAGTTGCTGAAACATATTATTTACAAATCTAAGGAGAATTTATCAGAACTTTTATTAGACACAAGCAACACAAACGATTGATTTTATTGTGCATATAATGCAAAGAAGGTGTATAAAGTGTAGAGCAGATCAACTTTACATGAAAAGTAGCTAGAAGTAGAAAGGAAAGGATTATAAATGCCTAAGCATTGGAGCTATGCATTGAAGAATTCGTAATGTATAATCATTTGCCAGCAGGCAAAAATGTGTGTCGGCACGAGTCACCATAGAAACTGTTTTTAGAAGCTATTTAGTACATACAACACAAGTGATAGCCTTAGAGCTATGGTACGGTGGACAATATGATCCTTTACTGCACTCAGATCTGGTGAAATAAAATAAACCACCATTTTTGTTTGCACTCTCTCCAGCAATGTACTCTGGTTGGGCATCTACACATTCAAATGTAGTTTGGTGGTTGTAGTTGTAGTATTCAGTCATCAGGTATCCTACAGATACATCATGTATACTAAATGTATTTGAAGAATTGATGGTAATAATTGACAGTTGCTGACACTCTAGTGTAAGAAAATAACAGCAATTATATTAGTACTAAATAGTTGTACAAGCTCGCACTAAACGTTTTAGTTCCATCAATTAATCTGATTTTATAATCAAGTTATATGATTAATTTTTAGATATTCTATCAAATAAATACTTTATTCTTGAAAGGCCCAGTTGAAACAAGGAACACTGGCTATAAATAAGTGAAAAGGTGCAGAGTAAAATAAACCAGTCTGAAAGAATCCAAAATAAAGATAACATTCTTTACCCACAGATTTAAGAGTTTTCCTCTACATTCCCAACTTTGTTTACTGCAAATAGCCCCCTTTTAAGGGCCCTTGTTCACCCCCGTGGCCCCACTACAACATTGTAATTCATTTTTCACCAGTTTCAACACAAAATGAGCATTGAACCAGTATGCTATCAAGAATTTCTTTCCAGTCTGTGATATAAGTTCCTCGTAGAATCATGTCGACATAAATTACCATTAGATTATAGTCCATAAAGACTAAAATAAAGTTCTTTAAACAGAAAAAAAATACAGATCTAGTGGATAAGTGTATCTCTCTGCTCCTTAATTGGCCTTCACAGCAGAAGAAACCAGGCCAACATATATCTGCTAACATATCCTGATACAAGCTGACTGTGGGTGACATAAAGACAAGAAAGGTGATGCGCCTCATAAGAAAAACGAAGATGCAAAAGGCCTGTATTTAGGAACAGCAGCCAACCACCCTTACTACAACCCTTTGATTGTATGAACCAACAAGTGGGGGGCTGTTTATCAGGGAAATGGCTGGTTAAAATAGAAATGTAGTGAATTATTGTTTGGTTTAATATAATACAACGATAAAAATTAACAAGCTAGGTAAATAACGTCATTGAGAAACAGGCATGACCTTGTTTCAGTGTGTGAACCAGCGGAGATGAATCAAAACTTTAACAATTCATAATAGTGGTATTTTATACTCTTGTTGTTAAATTGTGACAGTACATTGTAGCGTTTTTAATTAATATAATAAATTAAATTCTGATCGCAATAAATTTGTTGTATAAGAAACAGTAGAAAGCGCTTGTTTTAACTATAGGGTTTCCATAGACACTGTAAAAATTCAATATGCCCATGATTTAAATCACAAAAACTTCTATCAACCGACACTTAGCGATGAGCCCTCCAATGACTGTCAGCGACTACCCTATGCGTAGGATGTCAGGAAACGCCAATATTCCATGTGTTTACTCACACGTGGCAGTCAAAAATGCCGATGCAACCAGTTTGTTTGGTGCATTATTGCTAGTAACATTATAGCTGTACATCGCAAATGGTTTTTCAACAAGAGGTCACATCATAACGGAAACCCCTAAAATTTGTTTGCTATTATCATAAAGAAATGCTTATAATTCTATGTAGCAACATGATGGAAAGCTAGAGTGTTTAAGCTGAGTCAATATCAGGTTGCTTTTTCAAACGGCATAAAATTTATTAAGTTTGACATCCATTTTTTAATGTAAGTCATTAAAACTTATCAGTTGCAATAGAAACAATACCCTTATTTGGGAGTTAGTGGTATAAATGTGAGATGGGGACTACAGCAGAAAAGCTAGGAATTGACTGACGCTTGTCACAATTGACAAGTGTCTGTCGGACATTGCGATATTAAAAGTGGGGCTGAGGAGCCTGTTGGCGGAAGAAAGAAAGCTGCATTGAATAGCTTATGGCGCTAAGGACAGACAGAGGGACAATAGATAGTTGCAGCAGAAAACTGCAGCATAGACACCCTCTCATTCATCATACCTTCATACTCCTTGGTCCAGCCATTTAGGCAGAACCTTTTAGCTGGTATCATCACATGAGCAGGTCTGTTGTTGGTGTAACAGACAGCACAGGGGGCATTGTTATTATTAGCCTCATTAGGGAAAACTGCAAAGGTGTATGACTCATACTCTACTCCTGCCATGAAAGCTCCATTACTAACAGTTCCAGCACTGTTATATTCTGGTGTGTCAGGCATACACTGGTAGTTCACTCCACCACCTGTTTGATCAAATCTACTACTGCCAGTGTAACCTGTAAATTGATACCAATAACAAAGTACTACATAGTGTCATAACAACTGGCATATTTACAACAATTTAGCGGCATCAAATTTTCTATCAAACGGATGATGAGAGCAGGCAGCAAACAATTATTAGCATGGACCACAACAGCATTTGTGTGATGCTGTGAAAATAATGCACCACATTTGTATTGTTTAGCTATAAAGTCACCATTGATACGAATAAATATTATTCTGATTTCTAAAAGTCACAAACGTAGCAATAAATAAATTTGTCAAGTTTTTTTATCATGGAATGACCATAAGCTCTCTGCGGCTCAGTTATTAAGCTTGCTAGCAAAAACTTGTAGGTATAATAAGCATTTTCATTCCGCTGCAAGTATACAAACGTTAGTGCAAAACACAGTGAAATTTCTTCTTTGTCAGCCAGTGCAAAACCATTTATAGGGAACTCTATACAAAATGTAGGTTTTACCATTCAAGAGAGTGTTCACCCTAGCAGGTTCCAAAACCTGACGGCAGCAGATCAATAGGCATCTAAAGTGCTACTGTAGACAAAAATTTTTATGCAACTTTGGTTGGTAGTTTGCCGGTTTCAATGAAAGAATTATTTTTCTAATATCTTCGTCCCATGTGCATTGCTTTATCAGTGACATTACTGAAAGTGTTCTCTGAACTGCTTAGTTTCATGAAAACCACGAAAGAGATAAATTTTTTGGTATTCTGTAAGACTATGGTTTCTCATTTTTCTATTCTTATTAGCTTATCCATTGTGTACTGGACTCTTAAGAAATGCGATAGTAATTATGTGCTATTTGTTTTTCACAACTTTGAACAAACAAAGATCAAAGTTTGTTGCTTGCTGCAAAACTTTTTGGCTTCAATGATTAACTAGAAACTTGTAAGACACAAAATAAAAATGTTTCAATCACTACAAATTTTTATTTAAATTGATAGCAATTAATAATATTGGTTTATAGCCAGTTTTTTCTTTGAGCTAATTAAACATTAGAGTTGCAATAGAAACTACAGTCTGGGCTTCTGTTTTGCTTCAGTGTTTAAAGAATCTAGAATAATATATTAGTGTCATTATCACTCCAACCATGAGTGTGTTATAGAAACAAAGAGAAGACAACTTTGCGTATATTAAAACAACCGAGTTACAATTTTCCTCATTATAAATAAGTATAAATAGGCATAATTAATGTGTTCAGTTGAAAGTTGTTCAATAATATTTGCTAGTATTACCTCTGAGACTCAATAAGGCTTAATATAGGAGCCTTTAGCTTCACTTGACTTAAATTGAGATATAAAGGAACGATGAAAGGGTAGCAGACACAACAAGGCTAATTAATCTTACTAGCAGCAGTAATTGCTCTCTAAAAACTCTCTACCCTCATACACAGGCACTCTTCTCTCACTAGAACTAATCTCAACATTAATAATGATAATAGTTTTGTTATAATAATAAGTGCAGACAGCGGTTGTTTCTGTTAATCTTTGTGTATGTGGAATCAGTTGTTAGCAAACTTTCTATTTTGGCAATACAAGTGTGTTTACATGTATGAATTACTTCAAGAGAATTTCAGCGACCATTACGTACAAGAGGAAAATCGTATCGGGAAAAAATGGAATTTTCTGAAAATTTAAATGGAGTGATCAAACTACAAAATGTAATTCTAGGATAATGATGATCGAGCATTATTTTTTCGCATTTTTGTCTCAGATCACAAATTTAAGTTTACAAATTCAATTTTACCAAACAAAATTTTTTGTAAAAGAGCTAAAAATTTGCTTAGTAGCTCAATATATATACTTTATTTTGTTCTAGGAAATATTAAAACTGTTTATGCTCACCCGAGTAGAGAAGAGTAGAATTACCGCCACAAACTGTACGGCCCCATCTGGTGTAGACAACTCCACCACTTATAGATGACCCAGGAACTCCAGGTGCACCAGGGGTTCCAGCTATGCCTGTTCAACCAACAACAAAGATATTTAGAAACTGAGCACAATAAAACATTGTAGAAAATTTATCAAGTAACATAAAAAATTCAGACAAATTCTATTTACAGAATCATTCTGTGTTACTATCATTTTTTGTTGAATGTGAGTATACAGAAAACATCCAAATAACAGAATTTGTTTAAACAGTTTTTACCAATTCATCACAGCACTGCTCCAGGAAAATTCATTACATTGCATCAGCAGACTAATAAAAATGGCAATATTCATGTTAATGTATGTAGTTAACAGATCAAAACACCACAAGTATGCATATGAATTGCTAAAAACTTCCTACCGTTGCTTCCTGGTGAGCCAGCAGGACCAGGTGGGCCTGAGGGACCAGCGGGTCCAGGTGCACCAGCAGTACCAGGTGTGTTGCTACGATATCCTAAAAATAGAGAACTAACTGACGGAAAGTTGTTAGTTCTTTCATCGGGATAAGGTAAGACAACAAACTGAGTTTTGTGAAAAAGTAAAAATGCAAAGCACTGTTTTGCTGGAATGAAACCTTTTTTCATTATCTGATTGTACGAGTTCGGTAAACAGAGTAAAATTGCACAGATTTTATGTTTCACTGTGAAAAAACTTTACCAACAACTTTTAAGACTGATGCTTGGTATAAACTAAGTTTTGCTTGTAAAACTCATTGAAAGGTGGCCTTCATACCTTTCTGAATTGAAAAAATAACTACATAGCTGTGTTCAGCATACTGTCTTAGACTATGCTACCAATTTTTAAAGTTGTAAACCTACTGGAGCCTTCACAATAGGCTGGCAACTTGCCAGCCTATTGTGAAGGCTCCAGTAGGTTTACAACTTTAAAAAGTTGCAGCTAGAAATGATGTTACTTGCCAGTGGCAAGTAACATCATTTCTAGCTGCAACTTGAAAAACCATCTCTTGCAAACCCTATGAAACGTGACGTCACGTACGCAGCCGGTGTGCATTTGTTTTTATAGCGAGTCGTAATTAATTACTTTTGGTTAGCCAATAGACCAACAAACCATTTGGGGGTCAGATCAATCAATCAAATAATTATCATTGAGTAGATCTGGATGTGGTCAGAACAAAAATTACTTGCTAGCCTGTATTCATTCAACACTTAATTATAGTATTTCAAATGTTTCAACTCCAGAGGTTTTACTGTTAGTTCTGCCAGCTAAGCTGTTTATACTCATATATAATTACCTTTAGCAAGGTTGATGTTAATGTCCACTCCCTCGTTAGAATCTTCTTGTTCTGATTGTTTTCCAACTCCATTCATGTACTAAAAAAAAACAAATGAATATACAAAAAACCAAATTAAGTTATAATCATAAAAAATATTATTAACAGACGAAATTGATTGCTAGTTGAAATAGTTTAGCTAACAAACACCATTCAATTCCTATCGATTAAATGATAATACAAAAAACTGTGCGCTAAAAAGTGCAACAAACTTAAACTAGTCTACGTTAGCTAAATCGATATTTTGTGTAGACGACTAAAATAACGTGAAGAACTTTTTGCAATCACTTTTGTTGATAATGCACATGCTAAAGCAGTAACTTACAGTAGAAATTGCGTTCTCCAAAACCTTCAGTTGAGCTGATGTCTTGTTCAAGCGTACGTTGAACTGTTCCTCAAGCCTAGCAATTTTATCAGCCATTGTCGAATTTTCATCACAAAAACCGGTTCCAATAAATAGCAGCAGTAATATACCAAAGTATTTTACTGCCATTTCTTTGCCAGAAGTATCCTACATATATATAATATATAAGTGATTGAGTGGACAATTAATTACTTTATACTAAATCAAAAACAGAAACAATAAATCATATACAAATAGATAAGCAGAAACTAACTAAAACGACAACCTTAGAATGTAGAGAGTGTAACTGTTGTATCAACTGATTGCTTTTTGGTCTCTCTACTATTTATATACTAACTGCTAACTACGTCACACCTTCAACTGTCCTATCAGCTTCCAAAGTTGCCTAAAAGCTCAATTTGATTTGGACCCGAGACATTTTATTTTAGCACAAAAACTTAAATACAGCTACAAGCAGGGTGCATATCACAAAACAGAGTTCACATTTCCGTAGACGAAGCATACGCTGACAGTTTTATATGATAATTACTCAGTGTTAAATATTGACCGTATGCCTTCTTGGACTAAGTTGAAAAGCAAGTTCAATTTCTTTTGTTTCTTTGTGGACAAACCCCCTTGCTTGGCTGTTCAGCAGCTGACTAGTTCAATCAATTTTTGATAAATGTTGAGTTGAATGAAAGCATATTGGTATGAAAAAATCACTATTTAGGGTGCTTCATAATTGTTCAGGTGTACTAGGGTATGCTGATAAGTTTGATCGAAAATATTCAAAATATAAACTAAAATAATTGATTTAAACTCAAAAAAATTAAATCATCAACATGTTTAATTATATTAAATTTCCTAAATTATATTAGTATCGATGTTCGAAATATGTTTCGTAATCAAAAAAGCATCAGGTGCGATCGCCTGCTGAATCAATTAACAGCTGCTAGATTTGGGAACCACATTGATGAGTGGCGAACACAACAATCCACGCTTTCAACCTTTCTTAGATATAAATAAGAAATCACATCCTTCGATCTGGATCAGTTTGTGAAAACATAAAGTTCCTGTGTGCCATGTAGCAGGAAAAATTAATTTCACATTTGTAAGTATTTCGTCAACGACGCTTACTGTGTTGTTAGTGGTACTGATGAGAGCGGGGTGCTACGGGAAGTAGCAAATAGTGACAGTGAGTCAAACGAGAAACAACTTGACAGCCATCGTGTTGGCAAAGTTTATTTCAAAGCAATTTATTTTTGATTAACTTGATAGTAACAATTATTTTTCTTATTTTAACAAAATGGCTCTGCTTTTTATTATGATGAATAAGGCATTCATCATCTATTATTGTTTATGATAATTATAAGTGTATTATTAATAGGCAATATGTACAATTAATAACATTAATAAATAAGATTAACAAAATTAATGAATTGATAAATTTTAAATGAATAATAAAATAATACAGGAAATGAACAGTTTTGAGATAAACGTCACCCACCCAGTTATGTTTTAACTTTATGTTATGGATCAGTAGTGTCCACAACCTATGAGTATGCCTCGCATACCAGTTTTATTTTTTCATTTGCTGGAAGCTTGCGATCCACTTAGAATATAGTTATTGGCCAATTTTTATAGAATAAATTGCGAGAAATATTGTATATTTAATTTATTGTATGCATCGATCGACTCTGCTGATGAATACACCAATTGTAACTGTTGTTCAAGTAATTGTTATAAAATTCGCAATAAAGACTGGAAATAACCCAATAAGTTGTGAATCACAAAATAACTTTAAGGCTTGACGACATCACAAATGATCCTCCAATAATTGTTTGAGAGAGTAAACAATATATCTCCAGCAGCTTGCTTAAGTTAGCAAACAACAACTTAATGTAGTCATGCAAGGTTCACACACATTAGTACAACTGCCCAAGTTCACTATCCACAAATAAACAAGTATTTACAGCAATAAAGTTTTTTTAAATTGAATAAATCTTTTAAGACAAGCCATATAAGATTTTTTGACGATGAAACAGTTTGCTTTAAGATATTAAAAAATGAATATAAATCTCATTTCCCCTGTAAAATTCCATCATTTATTTAATGTCGTAAACTGTGGTCCTCAAACATATACTCACTCTCGTAATGTAGACTTGGTTAGGATAAGTTTCAACGATGTACCAGAGTTCACGTTCAAAAATTGCTAAAACCGCATCAGTTTCACTTCCAATATGTGTTACAGCTGCTTGCTGCTGCCTTAAGAACTTTAGACAATTTTGGAAAGGAGAAAAGGCTTGTGATGTGTTTAAAAAAGATGGAGGCGTTTTCAAATATTTTTAATAGTGACAATAATGAAACTTCATTTATTAAACTGTGAGGAAGCAAAGTAGGGAAAACTTTACCGCTTATTTTTAATTTGCGTTTGGTCAAAGGGTTATTTACTAGACGACAGAAACTTGAGAAATAATGAATAGTTTTTGTTGTAAAAATATGTAACGTGCAGGTTGACCTAAAAATGCTGTAGTGAGTAGGTCTTGTTGTTGTTGTTTTCAATCTTATGCTCGCCATACTTGAACTTTCCACGAAAACTGATTCTGTCAAGCAAAAGTTTGTGAAATCGATTGAAACAATATATCTGTGACCTACACTCGTGTTCTCATTTGTGATTAACTGTTCTTGTAATGAGGCTGAACAAGCTGTAAACATGTCAAAGCGATGAGCGCCGCTGCCAAAATGATACATGACACATTCTCTACTTGAGACTGTGGGAATCTGTTACCACATAGAGATAGCATACACACAAATGGCAGCATTGATCAAGGAATGAGAAAGCATTGCCTGGTATACACATGAGGAATTATATGTCACAATATTCACAATTGCCACGTCCACAACTGAGATAATTTCATGCCAGAAAAAGTGTCAAATCGCTGAAAATAGCCTGGCATTGGGCAACATATCTGTGTACTAGTCTGTGATCAAAGACTGTGTACCTAGTCTGTGTACCTAGACTGTGTACCCAGTCTTTCTACTTAGTCTGTGTACCTAGTCTGTGTACCTAGTCTGTGTACCTAGTCTGTGTACCTGGTCTATGTACTTAGTTTGTGTACCTGGTCTATGTACCTAGTTTGGGTGCCCCGTCTGTGTACATAGTCTGTGTACCTAAACTGTGCGATTGATTTCATCAGATACGAGCTACAAAAATATCTTCATTTTAAAACTGACAAACAATGAAATATCGTTTTAATTAGGACAGATCTATTTTGGTTTGTGTATTAAAACTGGTTAGCAAGTTTAACGATTTGGAATAGGCAGTATACTTCACATGCTACGACTGCACTTCTAGGCCACATGTTTCTAGGAGTGAAACACTGTGTCTTTGATTTCCTTTACCTCCGTAGCTATGTGTTTACACATGGTAGCATGTCTCACAGAGGTCTATTCCTACAGTATACCTTGTCTGAAGTTTTTCACTTTTAATAAAATGCGTTTTGTGAGTGTGCCTAAATGAGACTTTATGTTTTGTTTAATAATCACTAAAAACTGTATTTACTAGTTCTCAATAATTATTGTTTATTTTTCTACGTATTGCACAAGCTATATATTTCACTGAGTATTATCAGTGACCAAGTAGGTTACAATAAAGTTGAAGTTTGGGCTTTATTGTCATTTATAAGACTGCCATTTCCTTGTACATTTTGGTATGTGGTAGTTTTGTGGCTGTCAACATTGCACATCGTTTGAAAACGGAATTCATCCATCATGTAACCAAAGTGAACTGTGTGACTACAACTATTCAGCTTACAAGTAAAGCAGAAAATAACCTGCACAAGGCCTCTGGGTTAAGACCCCAATCCAGCTATTTAAGATGCGTTAATGGCCAATCTTGAGAATAGCCTTAGATGCTCGAAGGTGAATTTTCTGCTTGATGACTATAAAATATATCAGAAAATTCTTGATACCAAAGCTATAAATGGTGCAATAGTACAAGACACTCCAATACAAAGCTGATTGGCTGTATTTAACAGAAGCCGCGCCTACGACTACATGTGCATTTATTTACAAACATTACATAAATGTTCTGATCAACAAATCCATACACTAGGACATGTGGCTCACCAGTACATATGAGAAAAAACACACCCACTTTCTCAAGGTTATTTTGCTTTGTCTGTTGGCAGGCATGTTCATTCGGCTTTACTAACATGTTTGTACACTAGTCCTATGACTTATTCTAGCATGTGACTGGTGATGAACTAAGAGAGAAAACTGTCATGCTCAGTAGAAATAGCAACAGTTATGACATGTGGGCCAATCCTACTCATAACCTTATTGTCATTGAGTTATATTCTAGTCCTACGATGGGTTATGTATGTATCACAGTATATACATATGCCAGCTGTCCTTATTAAGCCGTCGCTACACACACCTACGTTTTGTAGGTATGCAGTAAAGACGCTTTTTTTTCTTTGCAAGCGACGTTTTTTTTACAAAAAGACGCTCAATTTCGTAGACCAATCTACGAAAACGTTTTTTGCCTGACGCTTCGGTGAAAAAATCACTATTTAGGGTGCTTCATAATTGTTCAGGTGTACTAGGGTATGCTGATAAGTTTGATCGAAAATATTCAAAATATAAACTAAAATAATTGATTTAAACTCAAAAAAATTAAATCATCAACATGTTTAATTATATTAAATTTCCTAAATTATATTAGTATCGATGTTCGAAATATGTTTCGTAATCAAAAAAGCATCAGGTGCGATCGCCTGCTGAATCAATTAACAGCTGCTAGATTTGGGAACCACATTGATGAGTGGCGAACACAACAATCCACGCTTTCAACCTTTCTTAGATATAAATAAGAAATCACATCCTTCGATCTGGATCAGTTTGTGAAAACATAAAGTTCCTGTGTGCCATGTAGCAGGAAAAATTAATTTCACATTTGTAAGTATTTCGTCAACGACAGTAGTAATATATGAGCAGATCTCCCTACCAAGTGTTTTTTTGTGGATCAGACCTTGGGGGTTATGCAATGAGTTACGACGTTGGATGGATTCGCCGAGTTTATATTGTATTTCATTTGAGAGGCATTTGAGTGGCATTTGAGTGGCATTTAAGTGGCATTTGAGTTTTGATTATTTTTTTACTTAATTTGAACTCATATGGCAGCTAGATTTTGAATGTATGGCATTTAAGTTTTGATAATTTTTTTACATAATTCGAACTCATATGGCATCTTGAGAGAGAGGAGAGAGAAGAGAGAGAGGAGAGAGGAGTTTTATCTACATTGAATAAATATATTGATCAAAAATGAAACATTATAAGATTATATACATTGATTACATAATAAGTAGGGAAAATCTTCCTATATAATATAGCTAGAGTCAGTAAATACTAAGTAATACAAAGCACTACAACTTGTAACGACAATCAATGCATACATACATACATACATACATACATACATACATACATACATACATACATACATACATACATACATACATACATACATACATACATACATACATACATACATACATACATACATACATACATACATACATACATACATACATACATACATACATACATACATACATACATACATACATACATACATACATACATACATACATACATACATACATACATACATACATACATACATACATACATACATACATACATACATACATACATACATACATACATACATACATACATACATACATACATACATACATACATACATACATACATACATACATACATACATACATACATACATACATACATACATACATACATACATACATACATACATACATACATACATACATACATACATACATACATACATACATACATACATACATACATACATACATACATACATACATACATACATACATACATACATACATACATACATACATACATACATACATACATACATACATACATACATATGGTATCTTGAGAGAAAGAAAGAGATAGAGGAGAGAGGGAGAGAGAGGAGAGAGGGAGAGAGAGAGGAGAGAGAGATTCTTTAGTTTTCTATACATTCATATATATATGGTTAATTATGTACATATTTATGGGTATATTTATATCTACATAGAGAGAGAGGAGATATATCTACATTGAATAAATATATTGATCAAAAATGAAACATTATATGATTATATACCTGATTACATAATAAGTAGGGAAAATCTTCCTATATAATATAGCTAGAGTCAGTAAATACTAAGTAATACAAAGCACCACAACTCGTAATGACAATCAATGCATACATACATACATATGGTATCTTGAGAGAAAGAAAGAGAGAGAGGAAAGAGAGAGGAGAGAGATTTTTTAGTTTTCTATACATTCATGTATATATGGTTAATTATGTACACATTTATGGGTATATTTATATCTACATAGAGAGAGGAGAGAGGAGATATATCTACATTGAATAAATATATTGATCAAAAATGAATCATTGTATGATTATATACATTTATTACATAATAAGTAGGGAAAATCTTCCTATATAATATAACTAGAGTCAGTAAATACGCACATGTCCATATTCATGTACATGTGCATAAATGGACATGAATAGGTACATGTCCATATTCATGTCCATATTCATGTCCATATTCATGTCCATTTATGTACATGTCCATATTCATGTCCATTTATGTACATACCTATGTTCATATTTATGTACATGTGCATGTCCAAATTCATGTCCATATTAACATTTTATAGCTATGTACAGAGGAGAGAGAAGAGAGGAGAGAGAGAGGAGAGAGAGAGATTTTTTAGTTTTTCATACAACCATGTATATATGGATAATTATGTACATATTTATGGATATATTTATATCTAGATTGAATAATATACATTTATGACATAATAACTATATTGAATGCTATAAAATATGTTGGAAAATCACCAAATTAGTCCTCTAGATGGTTAAAATTTACAGTATTTGGGAAGTAACTGCAAGAGAGGAGAGAAGAGTATTTGGTAGAGGAAAGAGGAGAGAGAGGAGGCTTGAGCGTAAATATTTCTTTTAGTTATTTACATAATAAGTATATTGAATACTATAAAATATCTTGGAAAATTGTCAAATTAGACCTCTAGATGGTTAAAATTTACAGTATTTGGGAAATAACTACAATAAAAAACATTATGAATGTATGGCATTTAAGTATTGATAGTTTTTTACATAATTCGAACTCATATGATATCTTGAGAGAAAGAAGAGAGGAAAAGAGGAGAGAGGAGGGGAAATAATTGCACTCAAATGAAAAAAATAGATGAAGCTAGATATTCATCTATTTGTATATATCCACAAGAAAACTGGGGTATTTGGTGAAATATTCTTTTATTCCATTCAATTTTCCTTAATTTTATTTGAGTTGAAGTATTATTTACAATGGTTAGAATTTATTAAAATTACTGCTCAATCCTTCATCCAACACCTACAATAATTCTTAGTAATAGTAGTGTAATGAGACTGAGTAATAATCTACACACACCTTGTTCACTCTGTATGCTGTAGCACATGTTTTTCCTTTAGTTATCTGCAGTTACTTCAATTGGATCTTATCCAGATGTTTTATAGTCTTTGCTGCTACTGCGTTTTGTCTCAAACAAGAGTCCAAAGTAGGCATTGTGTCTACAAAATACAAAAAAATTGATTGTTACAATTGATTCATTTATTTTCATTGGCTTTATCTACATATACATAAAGTAGCGAAGAAACAGTTTGTATGAGTATGAAACTATCTAGTAAAGATAAATTTATATCTAGATTCAACTAGCATTAAATATTAATTACTTATTATTTTGTTAATAATAAATAATTAGAGTCAGTTACTTTACTAGTGCTCGGACAAACACACAATTTTGTTAATGTCAAAGTCTGTGATCTTACAAAGAAATAACTTAGATACTATTAGCATAAAATTATCTAGTAAAGATAAATTACCTAGGAGTGAATTCTAGTTGAGGTTCGATTATTTTAAATATAAATAATTAAAACCGCTTGGACAAACAGACAGATTTGTCAATGACACGGCTTGCGTTCTTGCGAGCGAATAACTTAGACATTGTGCGTATAAAATTATCCAAGTAAAGTTGAAATTATGTCTAGAGGCGAAAATGCAGGACAACTCCGTATCGCAACTAGTTGAGCTTTCTACTAGCGTTAAATAATTGTTTATTAGTTATTTTAAAAATAAATAATTAGAGCTTTCTACTAGTGTTAAATAACTTTTGATTATTTTTTACCTCATCACCACTTAGAGCCAGATGATTTAATTAACTAAAGACAAATAATTATTTTAGCATTTCTTACCTTGATGCTCTCCTAGTAGCTGTAGTAGATGATGCTTCTCCGCTTGCTGTTGAAGAACTGGATGCTTTCTATGTGAAAATAGTGGCTCTTAAATAGCTAAAGTTGCACTGATTAAACCCTATGAATCAGCATTTTTTCCAATGCTTTCGCGGGAATAAAAACTTTATTTTCACGCGAATACAAACCGTTGCTTTCGCGGGAATAAACATTTTATTTTCAGGCGAATACAAACCGTTGCTTTCGCGGGAATAAACATTTTATTTTCAGGTGAATACAAACCGTTGCTTTCGCGGGAATAAATAATTTATTTTCCCGCGAAAGCAAAGGTTTCTATTCACGTGAAAATAAATTATTTATTCCCGCGAAAGCATTGGTTTGTATTCGCGTGAAAATAAACTTTTTATTCCCGCAAAAGCAACGGTTTCCATTCGCGTGAAAACAAATTATTTATTCCCGCGAAAGCAACGGTTTGTATTCACCTGAAAATAAAATGTTTATTCCCACAAAAGCAACGGTTTCTATGCGCGTGAAAATAAATTATTTATTCCCGCGAAAGCAACGGTTTGTATTCGCGTGAAAATAAAGTTTTTATTCCCACGAAAGCAACGGTTTCCATTCGTGTGAAAATAAATTATTTATTCCCGCGAAAACATTGTTTTTTATTCACGCGAAAAAACAGTTTTTATTCCCGCGAAAGCATTGGAAAAAATGCTGATTCATAGGGTTTAATCAGTGCAACTTTAGCTATTTAAGAGCCACTGTTTTCACACAGAAAGCATCCAGTTCTTCAACAGCAAGCGGAGAAGCATCATCTACTACAGCTACTAGGAGAGCATCAAGGTAAGAAATGCTAAAATAATTATTTGTCTTTAGTTAATTAAATCATCTGGCTCTAAGTGGTGATAAGGTAAAAAATAATCAAAAGTTATTTAACACTAGTAGAAAGCTCTAATTATTTATTTTTAAAATAACTAATAAACAATTATTTAACGCTAGTAGAAAAGTTCAACTAGTTGCGATACGGAGTTGTCCTCCATTTTCGCCTCTAGACATAATTTCAACTTTACTTGATAATTTTATACGCAGTGTCTAAGTAATTCGCTCGCAAGAACGCAAGCTGTGTCATTGACAAATCTGTCTGTTTGTCCAAGCGGTTTTAATTATTTATATTTAAAAAAATCGAACCTCAACTAGAATTCACTCCTAGGTAATTTATCTTTACTAGATAAATAATTTTATGCTAATAATGTCTAAGCTATTTCATTGTAAGATCACAGACTTTGACATTAACAAAATTGTGTGTTTTTCTTAGCTCTAGTAAAGTAACTGACTCTAATTATTTATTATTAACAAAATAATAAGTAGTTATTTAATGCTAATTGAACCTAGATATAAATTTATCTCTACTAGATAGTTTCATACTCACACAAACTTTTTCTTCGCTACTTTATGTAGATAAAGCCAATGAAAATAAATGGATCAATTGTAACAATCAATTTTTTGTATTTTGTAGACATGATGTCTACTTTGGACTCTTGTTTGAGACGAAACGCAGCAGTGCAAAAACTATAAAACATCTGGTCAAGATCTATCAACACCAACGATAGATGTAACACAAAATGACTTTCTCTCCTACTTATATGATACCAAACCAATGAAGACTCAAACTACATGGATTTTGAAGACATCACATTTCTTCAACACAGCAAGAATTCCTTTCAAGATCTACCACCTACTTAGATGATGCCAAACCAATGAAGACTCAAACTACATGGATTTTGAAGACAGCACACTTCTCCAACACAGCAAGAATTCCTTTCAAAATATCCCACCTACTTAGATGATATCAAACCAATGAAGACTCAAACCACATGGATTTTGAAGACGACACACTTCTCCGACACACCAAGAATCCCTTTAAAGAAGTTACACAACATGACTTTCTCTCCTACTTAGATGATGCCAAACCAATGAAGACTCAAACTACATGGATTTTGAAGACAGCACACTTCTCCAACATAGCAAGAATTCCTTTCAAGATCTACCATCTACTTAGATGATACCAAACCAATGAAGACTCAAACTACATGGATTTTGAATACAGCACACTTCTCCAACACAGCAAGAACTCCTTTCAAGATCTACCACCAACTTAGATGATACCAAACCAATGAAGACTCAAACTACATGGATTTTGAAGACAGCACACTTCTCCAACATAGCAAGAATTCCTTTCAAGATCTACCATCTACTTAGATGATACCAAACCAATGAAGACTCAAACTACATGGATTTTGAATACAGCACACTTCTCCAACACAGCAAGAACTCCTTTCAAGATCTACCACCAACTTAGATGATACCAAACCAATGAAGACTCAAACTACATGGATTTTGAAGACAGCATACTTCTCCAACAAAGCAAAAATTCATTTCAAGATCTACCACCTACTTAGATGATACCAAACCAATGAAGACTCAAACTACATGGATTTTGAAGACAACACACTTCTCCAACATAGAAAGAATTCCTTTCAAGATCTACCACCTACTTAGATGATACCAACTCAATGAAGACTCAAACTACATGGATTTTGAAGACAGCACACTTCTCCAACACAGCAAGAATTAATTTCAAGATCTACCACCTACTTAGATGATACCAAACCAATGAAGACTCAAACTACATGGATTTTGAAGACAGCACACTTCTCCAACACAGCAAGAATTCCTTTCAAGATCTACCACCTACTTAGACGATACCAAACCAATGAAGACTCAAACTACATGGATTCTACTTCGATGATGCTGAAAAAGAAAACTGTCCAGAACAAGAGCTCAAGACGCTAATCTATAACTCAAGGCAACCATATCACTATAGGTGAGTTTTACTAATTTTTACCATAAATTAAACAAAATGCTGAATGTATACATTTTCCAGGTGAAAAAAAGACTTTTTTGGTGAAATTAGTGTATTTTTTACAACAAAATGCTGAATATATACATTTTCCAGGTGAAAAAAGGAATTTTTTGTATTTTGCGGACACGATGCCTACTTTGGACTCTTGTTTGAGACAAAACGCAGCAGCAGTAAAGACTATAAAACATCTGGATCAGATCCAATTGAAGTAATTGCAGATAACTAAAGGAATAACATGTACTACGACATACAGAGTGAACAAGGTGTGTGTAGATTATTACTCAGTCTCATTACACTACTATTACTAAGAATTATTGTAGGTGTTGGATAAAGGATTAAGCAGTAATGTATTAGCAAGCATTAGCAATAAACATAGACTTTTCAACAATGACATTAACCAAAAAAATAGTATAACAAAGTCATGTTTGAGCTAATAAGTTGTTGCTAAGATGTTTGAATTAACAACTAGGTAGCTAAAATAAGTTTTTCATGAGGATCTCCTGACAGTTGTGATTCCTTGAGTGGTGAGCAGACTTTTAAATCTACTGTATTTATTTTTTGTTGATCTTATTGAGTCTTTATCAGTTAGTGCATCTTGCAACGAATTCTTTGATAGCTTAGTGCTAAGCCATCTTCCCTTGAGTTTTATCCTGTCAGTATCCAGATGGTATTTTCCAGAGTCTCTCAATCGATACAATATTTTTACACCTAACGCTTGATTGTTTTTACTAGCTGTCATGTTGGATACTTTCTTTTTAAACTCTTCTAATTGTTGCATCATTCTCTCCGAATCTCTATTGCTATCATCGTCAATTGTGTTTCTATCAAACGATGATGGTGAGAGCTTTGGTGTTTTAGCAGAGCTCCAGCTCTTTGGTTGCTTGTACTCTCCCCTAATCTTTCCAACATCACTCCGATAGGTTTTTGTGCTTTGAAAATTTTCATTTGTCTTTTTGCGCTCAAGCAACTCGTTTTTGATTCCCATTACTATTTCATTCGTTTCAACCAAAATATTCTGGATTTTCTCGATATCTCTCACCATTTTGTCTTTTGTCGGGTTGTCATACAATGATGACGCAAACTTGTCTTGGTCGGTTGATTTAGCCCCACTGATATTTTCCATCAAACTATGATACTCCTCTTCTGGTATAGCAAAATAACGTTCATCATATTTTAAAGGCGGAAGATTCATTTTGTATTGATATTAAAACCTGTGCAATCAGGATGATTATAGGGTCTAAAAAAAGCTACCTCTCCCAATCTGCATTAAAATTCGTCATTTGTCAGCAATCAGTGTTTTGTACCTCCTTGAAGCGCTATTACCTAATAAACTGAGTTGTGTACTGATTAGTTTTTTGTAGCTCTTTTTTGAAGCGCTACTACCCAATAAACTGTTCCGTATCTAAGAAACATTTTCTAATATACTGTTAGTAGTAATATATGAGCAGATCTCCCTACCAAGTGTTTTTTTGTGGGGTCATAATCTGGGGTTATGCAATGGGTTACGGCGTTGAATGAATTTGCCGAGTTTATATTGTGTTTTATTTGAGGGGTACTTGAGTGGCATTTGAGTGGCATTTAAGTGGCATTCGAGTTTTGATTATTATTTTACTTAATTTGAACTTATATGGTATATACATTTTGAATGTATGGCATTTAAGTTTTGATAATTTCTTTTCATAACTCGAGCTCATATAGCATCTTGAGAGAGAGGAGAGAGGAGATGTATCTACCTTGAATAAATTCATTGATTAAAAGCGAATCAATGTATGACTATATACATTTATTACATAATAAGTAGGGGCAAAATCTCCTCATATAATATAGCTAGATACATAATTCGAACTCATATATACATTGAATGCTATAAAATATATCGGATGATAAAGTTAAATATTCATCTATTCTTTATCAATATTTATAAGGATGATGAAAGATTTTTTGTATTTTATATACATATATATATATAGTTATAGTAACTGTGGTAAAAGAAGTCTATTATGAAGGTTTTTATTTAAGCCCAAGTAGGCTCGGTAGATACTCCATCAGAACACACTCGTCTTTTAGCATAAAAATATGTGAGACCTCGTTTTATTTGGTTGTATGTCAACATTTTTTGATCCTTTACTACAAATCCTCGATTTTTACCCATAAACGACTTTTTTGTGTTCAATACATTTAGATAACTGTCTTTGTTCAATTGATTAATTCGTTTGTTCAAACCTTTTGAGCTAAACTTGTTTCCTTTTTCTCCCCAGCAGTAATAGGATTTAGAGTTAAGTGCAACAATTCCATCTCCGGTAAATTCCTCTTTAAACAGCCCAGGTGTTCTTTTTCCGTGTTTTAGTACTTTTTCACAACAGTCTTGCGTGCTCCATTCTAAACCCATTGTTTTGGTTCTTAAAAACTCATCCCTATGTTTGTCACAGTATGGGCGTGGAAACCAATCACCATATTCATTGTAAAACTCTTTTTTCATACTTGGTTTTACCAGTGTTTCTAATGTTCCGCTCAACGCCATGTATGCGCTATCTGTATCCATTTCAACATATTGGAAATCACTTCTGTCAATATATCTATAAATAAAAAGTTTGTTTCGATTTCAATTATTTGGAAGTTTTACTTACTTACACATAATAATGGTAGGGAATTAGGTTTTACTTACTTATCCATAAAGTCGTAGTAAAACTGTAGCATTCTCAGTTTAGCATACTGTAGCACGGAGAAACCCAAGTGTACTGGAACATTCATAGTTAGCTGAAATGATGGTGATACTGATTAGCAAAGTAAACTTGTGGAATATAAATTTTGAATTGCAAAATAATTGTTTTAAAACTTACTAGCTGTTTACAGGTTACGATTTCATAAAAATCATCTGCTATCTCTTCCATGGCGATAAATTTGTTTCCTCTGATACGAAATGAAGCTTTTCTGGCACCTTCGATGAACTTGATGGTGGTATGTTTTTCTTTATCAGTGATTGTTTTTCCATAAGCAGCATTTCCTACCAACTTGCTAGTAGTAGCGAGTAATTCTTGACTAGGGTCTGCATCTCCCATTCTCCTAGCGTCTGAAACCGATGTTCCAAAAGCTTCAAAAGCTTTTCTAGGAATATATTCTATTAGCTGATAAACTTTGGTGACTTTCAATCCTTGTTTCAAGTACCATTTCAACAAAGGACTCATTAGCAATATCTTATCTCCGTACATACTTCCAACTAATGAGCGTTGAGGAGTCTTTAAAAACCCTTCGGCTTCAGCAAAGACTTTCATTTCATCGCTCAAGTGTTCTCTGGTTAACATCGTATTTTTAAAAATCGGAGGCATTTCGGAGAACTTTTCTTCCTCTTCCTCAGGAACTTCGATGTCACATTCAACAAATCCGAAGAATTCTTCTGATTGAACTCTCTCCAACACTTCTTCTTGATTCAGCTTTTTTTCAAGTATTTTAGGGTAGAAAGAATTGTAAAACGTGTTGACAAATTTTTGTAAATTTGTATGAGTTTTTACACGCTTCATCCAGTCACACTCCCAAATCGAGATTACAGTGTAACCTAATGCTCGAAGATATTCTTCATTTTCCATCGTAGTTTTAAACAGATTTGCTTTTGATTTTCTTCCACTAGCTTGAAGCTCTTGCTCTTTAGCGTTGTTATAAGAGCAGTCGTGTCCATGCCAAAAACATCCGTGGAATTGAAAGACATGACGATTTTCAACACAGAAACCATCAACTGGTAATCCTCGCTGTCCGAGAGTAACTTCTCCTCCATTGAGCTGATGTCTGATATTGATTTTTTTTGAGAACATTTGGAACTGTAACCAGCTATGAGCTATCTTGCTAAATTTTACTGGTTCAGCGACAAAGGAGTTTTCGATTTTTCTTCTTCGAGGATAGCCAGTAGGCATTGATTGCATCATACACCATAAATAGAGCGCATTTGCATCAACTCCATAGATTCTATCACAAATCTTTGCTTCTTTTCCCAACCAATGTTCTCTAATTTTAGTTATACCTTTTTCGTGATATCTATGCATCACTAGACTTGGCCCACCAACTATATTTTTCTTTATTAGAGGATAAAGTTCTGCATTGCAGTTGTCAAGCAGACAAATTGGGAGAGTCTGACGAAACGAGTTACCAAGTTCATCAAAATTCAAGTATGTAGAGAGGTATGGAGGGGGTGGTTGAGGTGCTTTGTTAAACATCCATCGAATCGCTAATCCTGGTAAAGATATACCATCTTTTAACATATCAATCCCATGCTCTCTGTAGATCGATCTTTGTCTTTCCAACGCTTGAACAAATGGTTTTACATCCAAGTTGTTGTACCATTTTAAAAAATCCCTCATTGTCTTCATGTCGTTATTTTTCCATGCTTCTTGACAAATTATGTACTCTTCTTCACTGATATTCTTTTGTTTTAAAGAACTGTAAAAAGCTTCTCTTGGAGGTAGATGTTCTTGATTAAGTTGTTCCAAGTCTTTCATCCATTCATAAGGAAAAAATCCTTTTCCGGCTTCACATTTGTATGCTTTGAGATACATTTCATAGCTATATCCAGGAGCGATGAAGTTTGTACAATCTAAAAACAAAAAAGATCCTATTCCGATAACAGGCATCTTGGTTCCTTTTTTTATAACAAAATCAAAATCTGTGTCGGAGACATCTTTCAATTTTTGAAGCAGTTTTCCTTTCATCACATTGACATCATAAGTCTGTGAATTGAAACCTAGAATAGGGAGTTTTTTCATATAGCTGTACAAATCATCCAGAACTTTTTCAGCTCCTGTTCTACGTCTGAAACGATTTTTTTCAAAATCACTATGAAACTTTTCTTCAGCTTCTTCCAGTCGTTGTAATTCACCTTCTATCTGTTTTATGATTCGCAAAAATTGTTTTTCCAATCGGCTATATGATTCTTCACTAATATCATCCAAGTATTCAATGAACTTTCCAACGCATTCATCATCATCCCCATTATTGACAATACAACGCGGGTTGTTGAAGCCTGGTACATTTGAACAAATTGAAATACTTAAAAGTTTATGCTCATTCGTGTAAATGGTTGTGTCTGTATCTCGATCTTTTTCGCAATTAGGTAACAAACACTCTATGTCAAATGTTGCAAAAAATGGATAGTATCTCAAGGAATCATCTGACCCGATATCTATCCCGAATTGAACCTTCAGTTTGTCGATTATTGTAGCAGTAGGACTGTATTGCCCTCCAGAAAACTGCATAGTTGTTGCCTCTGAGATTGAACATCTGTGTCTTTTCAGATTCCCCAATCTATCATAACAAGTAGAACAGGTTGGACATCTGTAGGCTTTGACATATCCTTCCAAGTTTGTAATAAGACTGAAGTGATTGATATAAAGATCCAAATATAGATTCTCCTTATAACTGGAGTTTGAATTCCAAATAACTGTTGAAGTCATATCATCATTTAAAGAAAACACTGTTATCTTCAGTTGAAATGCTCGCTCCAAAAGCAATAAATCAGCTTCTGTCACTCCTTTCCCATCACACCTTTTACCACTATCACCATAGATGAAACTATGATATTGTTGTTGGTACTCCTTCACCTCCTTAATTATCGGATCTTTTGCAATTCCACCGTTTTTTTGTAGTTCTTTGTGTAATGCTAGACATCTAAAAAAACAAAGATTGTCGGTAATTCGTTTTCCTTTTGTGTTTTTTAACATGGTTCGTATGTGTCTGTTGTTAAGGAGGTGAGAGGGTAAATGCTCTGGTGGTGATCCAACTTTTCCCATTCCGAGTAGTTTGTAGAAATAAAACGAAATGTTTGTGATTAACATCAATCTCCAAGTCGTATTTGGTCTCCGTCTCAAGCTATTTGTACGATGATCAGTCTCCATAACATCAACAAAGAAGTCATCAAGATCTCCTTCAGTTTCAATCAGTTTAGCTTTTGGATATACGGTAGCATTGTTTGATGATGAGTGAAAGTATCGGAGTTCACCATCATTTTTATTTTCTAGTATACAACCTACGCTACAGTTGACTTTTGCTCTCGAGCTCAATTGTCTCCAAACTTTTTTTAGCAATTCTAACACTCTTGAATCATGATAGTCATTTTGGTAGGTATCAGCTTGGTCTCTTGGAATCCCATCCCAAAGTCTTACATTTAAAAGTTCTATGACTTTTCCAGCTCTATGTTTCGTTTTCATAGCTCCCCAATATCTAGCTATCAAATCATCCCATTCTTCATCTTGAAAAGTTGGAGCTGTGCTATCATCAACAATACCTAGGGTTGATGCTCGGGTA
Source organism: Cryptosula pallasiana (assembly GCA_945261195.1). Classification (NCBI taxonomy): domain Eukaryota; kingdom Metazoa; phylum Bryozoa; class Gymnolaemata; order Cheilostomatida; family Cryptosulidae; genus Cryptosula; species Cryptosula pallasiana. The sequence goes on along the minus strand of OX183139.1, from coordinate 28,871,314 downwards.
GGTCTTTCAAAATTTAAATCTTCCATTTCTTCTTCTTCTTGTTCTTCCTCTTGTGCTTCTTCCTCTTCTTCTTCTTCTTCTTCTTCTTCTTCTTCTTCTTCTTCTTCTTCTTCTTCTTCTTCTTCTTCATTTTCTATCATTGGATCATTCTCATTTTCTTCAACTATCTCCTCCACAACCGGCTCTATATCTTGAGCTATTATGCTAGTCTTTGGTGGTGAAGGCTCAGCACCAAATCCTATTTGATTGATTGTTTCATCGGGTAAACGAAAACAAATGAGATTTTCTTCTAACCATTTCCAATTAGGGGAAATTTCAGGGTTTTTTTCTTCTACATTCTCCTCCCGATAATTTAAACTTTGTCTACAATAGAAATGTTAACACATAATAGTTGTTCTATAAAACATTCACATACATTTTATATAAAATGTAACAGAAGAAAAAAATGACTTAAACACCATTATCAATTAATTTTTAAAATGAAATTAGGAAAAAAGACTCAAACATTATTATTAGTTAAGTTTTTAAAAACTTACTGTGTACTATGACATGAATTACCAACTCCCTCTTTTACATTAATTCTCTGATATTCTGAGTCCTGTCTACAATAAAAAGATAACGCATTATTTTTGCTGATTCATGAGATGAGTATAAAAAAAAACAGCAAAAAAATTACTCTACTAATGTTATTAATTTATGATTTTAAAAACTTACTGCTTATCAAAGGCTATTGTATTTTCAGTAGTTGCTGAAACTTGAAAAGTCGAAGGTTTGTCTTGAAAAGCATTTTCAAGTTCCATCTCCATTTCATTTTCATATTCAGCATTGCATTCATCATTCATGTATTCATTATCAGCGTTTGAAAAACTGATATCATTTTGATTTTCCATGAGCCATTCCCATTCCTTATGTATGTCTACATCAGTATCATCCTCTTCTGTTTCCATAGCACTATAATAACAACTAGAAAAGATTATTTTTTCTGTAGAAAAATTAAAAGCCATACAGATGCTCAGTCTAACGAAAAAAGAATGATCCATTTTTGACTTACGGTTCGAAAGTTACGGAGAAAAAATGCAGTTTTTGAGGAGTTATCCTCTCGGTATCTGATGCAAAATGCAGCTATTAATGAAATTACATGATGCAAAAAAATTTGGCAGCTTTCCAAGTAAACAGCTCATGGTTTGAATGATTATGAACGCATCCAGTTGTTTTTACACGACTAACTTCCCTTGTCAAGACGGAAACTGGTTTATTTTAGGAGTTACCCGCTCAACAAAATTTTCAAAGTTTCAGGCAGTTACTATAGTGACAGAACATAATATTTTGATGAGAGAAGCTGCGCAATTTGATGATATATTTACATGCAACCTAAGAGTTGTCCTCTCTGTAGAATGTTTAACATTCAAAAACATAAACAACCCTGTTCTGCTCATATATTACTACTGTTCATTATTTTTTTGGAATGTTAGTCAATGTGACTTAATCAATGTGTCTTCCAAGATCGGTTATGATCAACGTAAGAACCAATAAAAACTGGTATTTCTTTGAGTTTAAACGGAAGAGCGTGTTGTGGTGTGAAACCATTGTATGCGGCATTATTGGCTGTAAAACAGGCACACATGGCTTTGATTAAAAAAAGTTTTAGTGACTTGCGACAAACGGTTCAAAAGTTAAAGAGCGATGTGTGTTTTGTTCGGAGTTATCTTCTCCGAGATGGCAGGCAACTCTCTAAATGGTATGTCAAAGTACTCATGCACTTGGCAACATTCCAAGTAGGTTACTCAATGCTCATGGCTCTATTCGTTTGAGCAGACTATGACGTTGTGTCATTACGCAGCTCACTTCACAACGACGTTGATCAAACTGCTGCTTGCTTAAAGACGTCGTGTCATGACTTGAAGTCCTGATAGGCCTCTCCTGTGAGAAAACCTGCCATATCTGCTTGTATTCCAACAGTTTATATTGGAATTTCTTCCAGCAGACTATGACGGTGTGTCATGACGCAACGTCCTTGATCAAACTGCAGTTCACTCAACAACATTGTGTCATGACATAACGTCCTAATAGGCCCCTCCTGTGAGAAAACACGCCATATCTACTAGTAATTTCAACAGTTTAAATTGGAATTTCTTCCAGCAAAAAGTTCAAGTTTTCTGAAAATCATTAAAAATTGCCTCTCCTTGAAAAACTTTTAAACTTACTATTGAAAACTGTTGATGCCTGTGTACATATACCATAGCTGCACACCCCCATATAAAAATCATGCAGTTTTGATGAAAAGTGACAGAGCTATTTAGCATTTATTGAACAAAAATAGCTGTTGAAGAGGCGTGCGGAAAGTGGAATAGCTGTGACACCGTGACTTTCTCAACTCGAGAAAAATAATTTCATAAAATTTCAGATGTGTCCCTACGTAACCAACTATTTTTTAGAGAGTTCCGATCAGCGAATCTGTAGTTATAGAAGAAGAAAGTTCGCGAAAGAAAAATAATAATAATAATAATAAAACCTACTGAAACAATAGCCATACAGATTATATCTGTATGGCTAATAAAATCATTACTTTTTAATAGAAGTGACAATAGCACATAAAAAGGTAAGTTAAATGTCTCAGCTAATAAATTTTACCTTGTGAATAAAACTCCTAGTAGTCAGTTGGTATATTATATAGTAGATGTTGAGGCTTCAGTTACTGTTGTTAGAACGAGTGATTTATTATGTGAAAGCATTACTTTTGAAGTAGACAAAAACTTAAGTGAGATAATTAAGACAGATAATTAAGTCTTAGCTTCAATGAAAATTTTCAAATTCACACAGAAAAACTTTTAATAGTCAGTGGATGTAGTAGTAGATGTTGCTCCTCCGATCACTGTTGTAGAACTGGATGCTTTCTGTGTGAAAACAGTGGCTCTTAAATAGGTAAAGTTGCACTGGTTGAACTCTATGAATACCAACCTTCTTTATAATATAACTATGAATCAGAATTTTGTCCACGCGAAAACCAATGCTTTCGCGGGAATAAACAATTTATTTTCACGCGAATGGAAACCGTTGCTTTCGCGGGAATAAATAAATTATTTTCACCCGAATAGAAACTGTTGCTTTCGCGGGAATACAAATTTTATTTTCACGGGGATACAAACCAATGCTTTCGCGGGAATAAATACTTTATTTTCACGCGAATGGAAACTGTTGCTTTCGCGGGAATAAATAATTTATTTTCACGCGAATAGAAACTGTTGCTTTCGCGGGAATACAAATTTTATTTTCACGCGGATACAAACCAATGCTTTCGCGGGAATAAAGACTTTATTTTCACGCGAATGGAAACAGTTGTTTTCGTGGGAATAAATAATTTATTTTCACGCGAATAGAAACTGTTGCTTTCGCGGGAATACACATTTTATTTTCACGCGGATACAAACCAATGTTTTCGCGGGAATAAAGACTTTATTTTCACGCGAATGGAAACAGTTGTTTTCGCGGGAATAAATAATTTATTTTCACGCGAATAGAAACTGTTGCTTTCGCGGGAATACAAATTTTATTTTCACGCGGATACAAACCAATGTTTTCGCGGGAATAAAGACTTTATTTTCACGCGAATGGAAACAGTTGTTTTCGCGGGAATAAATAATTTATTTTCACGCGAATCGAAACTGTTGCTTTCGCGGGAATACAAATTTTATTTTCTCACGGATACAAACCAATGCTTTCGCGGGAATAAATACTTTATTTTCACGCGAATGGAAACCGTTGTTTTCGCGGGAATAAATAATTTATTTTCACGCGAATAGAAACTGTTGCTTTCGCGGGAATACAAATTTTATTTTCACGCGGATACAAACCAATGCTTTCGCGGGAATAAATACTTTATTTTCACGCGAATGGAAACCGTTGTTTTCGCGGGAATAAATATTTTCACGCAAAAGCATCGGTTTGTATCCGCGTGAAAATAAAATTTGTATTCCCGCGAAAGCAATAGTTTCTATTCGAGTGAAAATAAATTATTTATTCCCGCGAAAACAACGGTTTCCATTCGCGTGAAAATAAAGTATTTATTCCCGCGAAAGCATTGGTTTGTATCCGCGTGAAAATAAAATTTGTATTCCCGCGAAAGCAACAGTTTCTATTCGCGTGAAAATAAATTATTTATTCCCGCGAAAACAACTGTTTCTATTCGCGTGAAAATAAAGTCTTTATTCCCGCGAAAGCATTGGTTTGTATCCGCGTGGAAATAAAATTTGTATTCCCGCGAAAGCAACAGTTTCTATTCGCGTGAAAATAAATTATTTATTCCCGCGAAAACATTGGTTTTCGCGTGGACAAAATTCTGATTCATAGTTATATTATAAAGAAGGTTGGTATTCATAGAGTTCAACCAGTGCAACTTTAGCTATTTCAGAGCCACTGTTTTCACACAGAAAGCATCCAGTTCTACAACAGTGATCAGAGGAGCAACATCTACTACACTTTCCATTGCAACTACTAGAAACTTTCTCTTTATAAAAGGTAAAATTTAAAAAACTTATTATTCCCTACCTAACAAAGATCAAAAATAGTTTAGCTATAATGTAAAGTATGAAATAAATAATCTTGTAGTTCCACATGAAAAACTGAATTATATGTTATTTCTTTCTTTTTTAGAACACTATGGAGGATTTTTCTGCTTCTTACACGGATTTAAAGCCAATCGAAAACAAACAAAAAACGTTCAAAACACCCAAAAGAAAAAACTCTAACTCTGTCACAAAAGAAGCAGCGATAAAGAGACGAGCTCTTCCAAAACTGGTTTTACCCACAACATCAAACAATATGGAACAAAAAGAATTGCTCACTGATGCTGACAGAGCTCTCAAGATGGCCAAATCTCTCCAAAAATGGAAGGCATGTGATTTGAAAAAGATTGGAGGGTTTCTTACACTAGCATCACTTCCTGTTCCATCAGTTTTGCAAATCGTTTCTATTGAACAGAGTACTGGTGCATACGGAAACTACTACATTCTCACTTATCTTGATAATTCAACTGGAGCGAATTTTCAGAAAGTTGTTTGTCCAAGTAGAGTAGTTGAAAGCTTCAATGTTGATAACTACCCATTACCTTTCAACATTTTGTACTTGGGTGAGATGGAAAACTCAAAAAAACCAGAGACTACTTACTACAATGTCAAACGTATCAGTACAAAACGATTAACCACAATGGAAGCTACTGCTGAAGCTGAAAAACTGAGAAAAATGAGTGAAGAAGAACTCAAACTCGCTTACGACATCGAGTATCTCAGTAATTTCAAAGATTGTTCCATTTTTGCTTACATCGAAGTTGTAGAAAGATTCATTCCTTTCCGATTCAATGGAGAAGAATCCATTGTAAATTGCATTCGCTATGTCACTGAAAAGAATGGAAAAAGAGAGACGAGAACGCTTTTACTACCAATCAGATACAACGAGGAAGCTAAAAGATGTGCACCTGGTGTGATGATTTACAAAGGAAAAAAACAGAGTAAGAATGGAAATCCTATTCCATACCACAATGTTGTCTTCATTTCTTCAACCAACGCTAGTGATTGGGAGCAATATTGCGCACAAACAAGTTCCAATGAGGTGCTAACAAAAACGAATAATGAGGATGAAGTTCTTAAGGAATTCCTAGAAAACGAATTACAAGATTTTGATGAACCACTTGGTGTTGATGGTATGTAAACTCAATATCAAATGCTGACAACAGGTAGTCTCAAGCGGATAATGAATGAATAAAAAAAAGCCTGTGTATTCATTGACATTACAAGTTGCACTGTTTTGTATTACTTACTATTTACCGACTCTAACTATATTATATGGAAAGATTTTCCCTACTTATTATACAATAAGTCTATATAATCATATAATAATTCATAGAAAAGTCTAAAGGTTCTCAGGTGATTAACTCACCAAAAGTTCCGGTTTTGCAAAACATTTGAAGATCTTCCTATCCTAAGCATTATACGAGTGACTGTACTTTTTTATCCAGTTGAAATATCTAAAAACTTCAGTAACTTAGTATTTACTGACTCTAGCTATATTATATGAGATTTTCCCTACTTATTACACAATAAATGTATATATTCACGTATTCTTTCATTTTTAATCACTGTATTTATTCAATGTAGATATATTTCCTCTCTCTCCTCTCTCTCAAGATATCGTATGACTCGGAATTACAAAAAATTATCAAACCTTAAATGCCTCACATTCAAAATCTAGACATCCTATGAGTTATAATTATGTATACAATTATGTAAAAAATTATCATAACTTAGATGCCATACATTCAAAATCTATATACCATATAAGTTCAAATTAAGTAAAAAATAATCAAAACTCGAATGCCACTTAAATGCCACTCAAATGCCACTCAAGTACCCCTCAAATAAAACACAATATAAACTCGGCGAATTCATTCAACGCCGTAACCCATTGCATAACCCCAGATTATGACCCCACAAAAAAACACTTGGTAGGGAGATCTGCTCATATATTACTACTACTGTTTTTGTGACACAAAATCGCTGGCATGATTCCTTTAATTAATCATTATCAACATATTGCGTTGATGTTTCTTATCATTTACTAGTTGCGTTGTTTTCTTTTGATTTTAGATTATGATGACAATAACAAAAAGCATGAATTGGATATAGTCATAAGCGAACATGTACATAGCTATAAAATGTTAATATGGACATGATTTTGGACATGGACATGTACATAAATATGAACATAGGTATGTACATAAATGGACATGAATATGTACATGAATATGGACATGTACATAAATGGACATGAATATGGACATGTGTATAAATGGACATGAATACGTACATGTACATGAATATGGACATGTGCATGAATGGATATGGATATGTACATAAATTGAAATGAATATGGACGTGGGTGATTTTCCAACATATTTTATAGCATTCAATATACTTATTATGTAATAAATGTATATTATTTAATGTAGATATAAATATATCCATAAATATGTACATAATTATCCATATATACATGAATGTATAGAAAACTAAAAAATCTCTCTCCTCTCTCCTCTCTCTCTCCTCTCTTTTCTCTCATCTCTCATCTCTCCTCTCCCCTCTCTGCTCTCTCTCAAGATACCATATGAGTTCGAATTATGTAAGAAAATTATCAAAACTTAAATGCCATATGAGTTAGAATTATGTATAGAATTATCAAAACTTAAATGCCATACATTCAAAATCTATATGCCATATAAGTTCAAATTAAGTAAAAAAATAATCAAAACTCAAATGCCACTTAAATGCCACTCAAATGCCACTCAAATGCCCCTCAAATGAAATACAATATAAACTCGGCGAATTCATTCAACGCCGTAACCCATTGCATCACCCCAGATTATGACCCCACAAAAAACACTTGGTAGGGAGATCTGCTCATATATTACTACTAACGACGCTTACTGTGTTGTTAGTGGTACTGATGAGAGCGGGGTGCTACGGGAAGTAGCAAATAGTGACAGTGAGTCAAACGATAAACAACTTGACAGCCGCCGTGTTGGCAAAGTTTATTTCAAAGCAATTTATTTTTGATTAACTTGATAATAACAATTATTTTTCTTATTTTAACAAAATGGCTCTGCTTTTTATTATGATGAATAAGGCATTCATCATCTATTATTGTTTATGATAATTATAATTGTATTATTAATAGGCAATATGTACAATTAATAACATTAATAAATAAGATTAACAAAATTAATGAATTGATAAATTTTAAATGAATAATAAAATAATACAGGAAATGAACAGTTTTGAAATAAACGTCACCCACCCAGTTATGTTTTAACTTTATGTTATGGATCAGTAGTGTCCACAACCTATGAGTATGCCTCGCATACCAGTTTTATTTTTTCATTTGCTGGAAGCTTGCGATCCACTTAGAATATAGTTATTGGCCAATTTTTATAGAATAAATTGCGAGAAATATTGTATATTTAATTTATTGTATGCATCGATCGACTCTGCTGATGAATACACCAATTGTAACTGTTGTTCAAGTAATTGTTATAAAATTCGCAATAAAGACTGGAAATAACCCAATAAGTTGTGAATCACAAAATAACTTTAAGGCTCGCCGACATCACAAATGATCCTCCAATAATTGTTTGAGAGAGTAAACAATATGTCTCCAGCAGCTTGCTGTAAGTTAGCAAACAACAACTTAATGTAGTCATGCAAGGTTCACACACATTCGTACAACTGCCCAAGTTCACTATCCACAACTAAACAAGTATTTACAGCAATAAAGTTTTTTTAAATTGAATAAAGCTTTTAAGACAAACCATATAAGATTTTTGGCGATGAAACAGTTTGCTTTAAGATATTAAAAAATGAATACAAATCTCATTTCCATTGTAAAATTCCATCATTCATTTAATGTCGTAAACTGTGGTCCTCAAACATATACTCACTCTCGTAATGTAGACTTGGTTAGGATAAGCTTCAACGATGTACCAGAGTTCACGTTCAAAAATTGCTAAACCGCATCAGTTTCACTTCCAATATGTGTTACAGCTGCTTGCTGCTGCCTTAAGAACTTTAGACAATTTTGGAAAGGAGAAAAAGCTTGTGATGTGTTTAAAAAAGATGGAGGCGTTTTCAAATATTTTTAATAGCGACAATAATGAAAACTTCATTTATTAAACTGTGAGGAAGCAAAGTAGGGAAAACTTTACCGCTTATTTTTAATTTGCGTTTGGTCAAAGGGTTATTTACTAGACGACAGAAACTTGAGAAATAATGAATAGGTTTTGTTGTAAAAATATGTAACGTGGAGGTTGACCTAAAAATGCTATAGTGAGTAGGTCTTGTTGTTGTTGTTTTCAATCTTATGCTTGCCATACTTGAACTTTCCACGAAAACTGATTGTGTCAAGCAAAAGTTTGTGAAATCGATTAAAACAATATATCTGTGATCTACACTCGTGTTCTCATTTGTGATTAACTGTTTTTGTAATGAGGCTGAACAAGCTGTAAACATGTCAAAGCGATGAGCGCCGCTGCCAAAATGATACATGACACATTCTCTACTTGAGACTGTGGGAATCTGTTACCACATAGAGATAGCATACACACAAATGGCAGCATTGATCAAGGAATGAGAAAGCATTGCCTGGTATACACATGAGGAATTATATGTCACAATATTCACAATTGCCACGTCCACAACTGAGATAATTTCATGCCAGAAAAAGTGTCAAATCACTGAAAATAGCCTGGCATTGGGCAACATATCTGTGTACTAGTCTGTGATCAAAGACTGTGTACCTAGTCTGTGTACCTAGACTGTGTACCCAGTCTTTCTACTTAGTCTGTGTACCTAGTCTGTGTACCTAGTCTGTGTACCTGGTCTATGTACTTAGTTTGTGTACCTAGTCTATGTACCTAGCTTGTGTATCTAGTCTGTGTACCTAGTTTGGGTGCCCCGTCTGTGTACATAGTCTGTGTACCTAAACTGTGCGATTGATTTCATCAGATACGAGCTACAAAAATATCTTTATTTTAAAACTGACAAACAATGAAATATCGTTTTAATTAGGACAGATCTATTTTGGTTTGTGTATTAAAACTGGTTAGCAAGTTTAACGATTTGGAATAGGCAGTATACTTCACTGCCTGACTGCACTTCTAGGCCACATGTTTCTAGGAGTGAAACACTGTGTCTTTGATTTCCTTTACCTCAGTAGCTATGTGTTTACACATGGTAGCATGTCTCACAGAGGTCTATTCCTACAGTATGCTACCTTGTCTGAAGTTTTTCACTTTTAATAAAATGCGTTTTGTGAGTGTGCCTAAATGAGACTTTATGTTTTGTTTAATAATCACTAAAAACTGTATTTACTAGTTCTCAATAATTATTGTTTATTTTTCTACGTATTGCACAAGCTATATATTTCACTGAGTATTATCAGTGACCAAGTAGGTTACAATAAAGTTGAAGTTTGGGCTTTATTGTCATTTATAAGACTGCCATTTCCTTGTACATTTTGGTATGTGGTAGTTTTGTGGCTGTCAAAATTGCACATCGTTTGAAAACGGAATTCGTCCATCATGAAACCAAAGTGAATTGTGTGACTGCAACTATTCAGCTTACAAGTAAAGCAGAAAATAACCTGCACAAGGCCTCTGGGTTAAGACCCCAATCCAGCTATTTAAGATGCGTTAATGGCCAATCTTGAGAATAGCCTTAGATGCTCGAAGGTGAATTTTCTGCTTGATGACTATAAAATATATCAGAAAATTCTTGATACCAAAGCTATAAATGGTGCAATAGTACAAGACACTCCAATACAAAGCTGATTGGCTGTATTTAACAGAAGCCGCACCTACGACTACATGTGCATTTATTTACAAACATTACATAAATGTTCTGATCAACAAATCCATACACTATGACTTGTGGCTCACCAGCACATATGAGAAAAAACACACCCACTTTCTCAAGGTTATTTTGCTTTGTCTGTTGGCAGGCATGTTCATTCGGCTTTACTAACATGTTTGTACACTAGTCCTATGACTTATTCTAGCATGTGACTGGTGATGAACTAAGAGAGAAAACTGTCATGCTCAGTAGAAATAGCAACAGTTATGACATGTGGGCCAATCCTGCTCATAAGCTTATTGTCATTGAGTTATATTCTAGTCCTACGATGGGTTATGTATGTATCACAGTATATACATATGCCAGCTGTCCTTATTAAGCCGTGGCTACACACACCTACGTTTTGTAGGTGTGCAGTAAAGACGCTTTTTTTTCTTTGCAAGCGACTTTTTTTTACAAAAAGACGCTCAATTTCGTAGACCAACATGTTGGTCTACGAAAACGTTTTTTGCCTGACGCTTCGGTGATTGGACAATTATTATTAAATAACTACTCCCGATTGGACAAAATATAGGGATGAAATTTGACGACTCCAGTGAACTTTTTTATAATTTAACTTTGACCTGGTCATTACTGATTGGCCAATAGTACTTTTATCAAAGAGGTTACTGTTTATTTATAAACAACTAATTATTATTTATAAACTTTAATTATTTATCACAGATAATAAATTATTTATCTAGTATTATAAAGCAATATCATAATTAATTAATTATTATAATTTATATTTATTATAGTTGTTACATTGATTATTTTCAATAATTATGTCCTCTTTGCCTCACTGGGCACTCCGTAGCGTTGCGGTGATCAATCATCTGTGTGTGTAGCCACCAGAGCGACGCTACGGAACGTTTTTTTCGTCATATTCCTACAAAACGTAGGTGTGTGTAGCCACGGCTTTAATGATGTGCTTTAGGATATTTAAATGATTACATGTTATTATACCCGGACGTTTCCTAATTTAAAACACTTATTTATCTTTGCTAAGCCTATACAAGGCACACTTTACTCTTCATGCCTCAGAGACTGTTTAGATAAGTTTATCCTTTTGTAATGATATATTTTGCGTCAGTGCTGACAACCCAAAACAGAGCTGTTCAGTTAGCATTGTTCATTGCGTATCATTGTTTAGAGTTATCCCAACTCAGGGCAAACAACTACAAAGCTGCAAAGAGAACTAGATGAATGAGGAAGAGTGAATCGTTATAGCGTTGCATTAGGTAGTGAATACACTTGAGTCCCAACTAAATCCATTAAAGTTTTTTTGTGTAAAAAAGAGCTCTCAAGCAAAAAATAGTGCATTCCACATTTGCTGTGTTGTACGCCATCTATATAGCTATTAGTAAAAGAACTTATTTATTGTGATTCCTGATTAGACATTATCTAAATATTGTAAATGATTTTTACCACCGCTATGGACCCAACAAAGCTTCCTACTGCTCAAAGCAATTCCAGCTGTTCCAGAGCAACCAATTATCAAGTACTCATACTGCCAAAAAGGCTCTTATCCACTGAGCACACAGGCTCCATATAACTTTGACTCATTCACGTTAACTATTTCTTACTAAATAACTTCTCTCAACCCTCACCGCCCAAGTATGTTATGTAACCACAAGTGTGGTGGTACAATAGGCACTTTCGCTGGGATAATGAGAAGTCACGACTGCAAGAAATGGATAATTTTTTCTTGTGAAGGCAAATAAAAAGTGGATTTTTCTAGGCTGTTGCTTCATAAAAAGTTTTGAGAAACTGTGACAAGAAGAAGCAACACTCATTTAAAAGTTAGGAGTTGTCTTTTCTAAATTTCTGTATCCTCAATAAAGCTGGAACCGTATCGTGGTCGTAAATACTGCCATTTGGGATACAGTAACAAAAGCAATTCATCATCAACTCACAAGCAACAATAGTTGATGCAAAGTAAATAGTGGAAGTCTACACTAATAATAATTATTATAAATTATGTTGTTGAATATCTGCTGCCATATTATCGACATATATTAGCCACGCCATAAGTAATTGTTCATTTGTTTGCATTGTTTAATAATGAATGATATTATTGCAATCAATTTTTTGTAGCCTTAATGAAGTAAAACTGCTGCAAGAGAAGACAACTCAATCAACTTATTTTCTTGTATGGCTACACATTTTGCTAGGTTTGCATATACAAACAATGCCCCCCAGCTTTGAGAATGCGTGAAAATTATCAGAAATCTTCCAGTTGACTCAGCGAATTTCAAGTGCTCGTTAGCAGTGGTACACAATAATAAATGAAATACAAAAAATACAATAACAACTAATAACAAACAGTTATTTATGCAGTTCAATAACAATCATCAATTAATATACATAACATCTGACCATCATAGTCTAGCATACCCATCTCCTAATAAGGCATACAGTTCTTATTTTATTTCTGTATACTATTGCATATCATATGTGTAGTTGCGTTAAAGGTCACATGGGTCCAAAGGCTAACCAGTTATGTATGCCCTTTATGTCTTAATGAGATGCACAGTCCACTGATACTGGCTGATATGATGTCTCATAAATACAGTTATTGCGCCACACAAACTTTATTGTTACTTAAAGGCCAGCTTTTTTCATTATGATACTTACTTCATGCGCCTGTAATAGTAATTTATACTAAAATCTTCTACAATGCTGTGGTCCAAAGATATTTCTCAATGACTTTAATGTCTTTGTGAACCATAGGGATGTAATGAAGAAGAATAATAGTAGTAACTAATTGTTGAGATGATGGAGGAATGCTAACTGCTACAACTTCAATCATTAGTAGCAGTTTATAGCGTACCTTTTTAATACTTTTCTCTTCATTTTATTGCTTCCTCCTTTTTCTAAATAAAAGGTGGTAAAAAATTAAAAGTATTTGTGAACAAAACAATATGTCAATGATGTCATGCTCAACCTAATCACTCAATGTCAAATGACTTGCATCGGGGAGGGGAGTGGGGGGGTGGGGGTGAGGGGGGAGGGGTGGAGCCGAATGGGTTACAATGAAACACTCATGGTAGTTATGTACCATAGTACATCTATATAATCGTTGCCTGTACAAAAGGGTCTGTTATCCGATATTGCAGGGGTCATTACCGGCCTTGTAGACTTCATTAATGCCGGCCCTGCACTGTATTTTTTGCTGAGATAGCAGTTTAACGCCTTTTGCGCACATGTTCATTAACGCTACCAAGGTAAGAAAAGTTTATTGATGGTTTTTACAGGTGTTACAGGTACCTTACACCAAAATCTATCACAATAATATGTAAAAAGCAGAACAAAAAAAGTTAGGACCTCCCAGTTTTGTCTTGAAGAAGTTCCAACTCAGAATTCAAACTTCTGACTATAGTAAAACATTTAGAAATTTATATTTGTGGTTGGAGTTCAAAGTTTGAATGTTTGGAATATTTCTTAAATTGTTCCCAAACCGTTCAAGAAAGCTATGGTGGGAAAAGAAGTTCTCTGATTGGCCAGGAAGAAGCTGACGCCTTGGATAATGAAGAGAGTAACCATTGAAAGTTTATCTTTCACCCTTGAAGAGCGATTATAATTTTAGTTCCATTGGCATAATTTTTCTACTGGCAACCTGCGTATATGTTTTATTGTTATGAATAGTATAGACAAATAATGTTGGGCTTGTTTCTGGTAGCTCAGTCAGATTTGTTGAGTGGACATTTAATTATGTTTTATTGTTGAATGGAGTATTATACGTCTAGAGGGTTGCCTTTAGAGACCACCTTCTCATCACAGAAGCTTTTTAGACCGAGTTCAGACTTGTAGTTTAAGATCTCCAACTTGGAGTTTGTCGAGGTAACTAGGCAACCAGGAAGATCACCGTACAGGCTTAAGCAAGTAAAGAGTGTGGTGGATTTTAGTGTACACATCCTCTGCGCCCAACTATCGCTACATCCTGGCTTCACTACAATAGCCATTGGACAGCCAGGATACCTAGTAGTTACTACTAAATGGACAGCAATTATAATTATTACTATGCCGACCCTGGGTACACCTATACCGACCCTGCATACCACCTATACCCATACCGACCTCACTGAGCCGGCAGGAAGTGAGTCAGGAGAGCCTGAGATCCCGAAATTAGCCTGGGAGAACCTAAGCACCATCTAATGGAAGTAGCGGCCCTTACCCCTCACCGAAGAAGCTGGATCAAGAGCTGAGAGGACTGAGTACCCAGAGACTGGACGTGATTGGATACAGACATTATGACTCCGCCCCTTACCATAGGGCGCCTATTCTCTTTAAGCCCTTATTGTATGCCTATTTGTTATCTATTTATATATGTTATATCATTGGTGTATTTCGTAGCATTGCATGGTAATTGGATGACTGTTCTTTTGCCCTGCCTATAAAAGGCAGAACGTTTGCCATAACAATCAGTTGTAACTGGGATTGCTTACTAACTCATTTTATTCTGGTTGAATAAAGTCATGTATGCTCAACTACTTTGAGATATGTGTTTGAGCCGAGGGCTCGCATTTTGTTGCAGAGTGGCAACACTCTGTCTGATACATTCGGTACCTCACCGACCCTGTTGTTGTAACAGGTTAATCTAACAACTGGTGGCAGCAAGCTACCAACCCCAGCTAGTGATTTTGTTGCCCCCAAAATCCACTACAGGAGAAACAAATATAGTAGAATTGAAGTAGTTCCTTTGCCTCCAGAGCAGGTGCTTACCATCGTCTCTCTGTTTTTAAGAGTTGTCTTCCACCACAATAGTTGTGTTTCTAAGTAAAAGGGAGCACAATTATTTCACAATATTACAGACCCACAGGCTAGGCAGAATAAGAGACTATAAAGTGGCTTCTGATGCTTTAAACTATCCTTGTCGACTGTAGAAGAAATATTTTAAAGCAACAAAGTTTGGATCCTCGCAGAGTCTGTGTAAAATGGGAGTGGCCAGTTTGAATTGACAACGTTGCTAAAAGGCACGACAGACATGTTGTTAGTTGCATAATATCTTCTGCACATAATGGATTTTTAAATTACAACGTATAGAAAAAATTGAAAAACACAAAAGTTTTGTGTAAAAAACCGAAAAAACCTGTTTCTAAAACACAACATGATGAATGGGATCTTCAAAACATGTATATAAAGATGATGACAAATTAGAGTGCTACAATAATCTATGTGCATTTACTTATCTTATCTACACTCAGCTAACTCAGTAAGGCATGTAATCCAAATAACAGACTTAGCATGTAAAAAGTAAGCCAATCACAAGCTAGTATTTGTTGACAGGTTCAATCTTACCCAATCCTTTGTACTCCAATTTGTCTTCTGCAACCTTATATTGTTGTCTTCATTGGTAGTTGTCCTCTTCCGTAGCCAGAAGAGGAGGCAACTGTAGTTTTAAGAGTTGTAATTTGATGTAAATTAAGTTTACAGATACTGAGGTCTGACTGGTTTAAAAGAGAAATCACAAACTTACAGGAAAGGTAGAAACAAGTTGAAAAAGGGGGCGGGGCTGTTGAGGGTGGGTTGAGGATTAGGCAAAGGGGGTGTATCTAGCTTTACTTGCATTGTTTAATTATCACACTGCAGTGACGGCGTTGCCAACTACAGGTGGAGTAAGTTTCTTCAAGTGGGTAGTGTGAAGAAGTAATATGAGCAAATAGTTTGATGGTGTTCTGGATCTATCAATATACTCTTTGTATTATTGATCCCCGACTACTTACTACCCCCTTTGATGGTAGATACTACTACCCTGTCCTCCCCATTGGTGCTCAGCCACTTGATAACCTTCCACCAGCCTAACTTACCTTAATGATTGAATTCAGTGTCCAATTAACACTTCTGCCACCCCTTTCCTTGTCCCACAGCCCTGTCACCCTCTCCTTGTCCTACACTTCTGTCACCCTCTCCCTGTCCTACACCCCTGTCACCCTCTCCTTGTCCTACACTTCTGTCACCCTCTCCCTGTCCCACACTCCTGTCACCCTCTCCTTGTCCTACACTTCTGCCACCCCTTTCCTTGTCCTACACTTCTGTCACTCTCTCCTTGTCCTACACTTCTGTCACCCTCTCCTTGTCCTACACTTCTGTCACCCTCTCCTTGTTCTACACCCCTGCCACCCCTATCCCTGTCCTACACTCCTGTCACCCTCTCCTTGTCCTACACTCCTGTCACCCTCTTCCCCTTTCTGTCAAATGTCTCCACCAACACAGAAATAGCCAATGTGTTTCCCTTTTGCTCCCTTGCCTGTCTTAGCAACCAAACCCAACAGCCAAACAGTGCTCTACACCCTCCCTCTTCTAACCCCCCGCTCCCCCACCTCCCTCCCTATCAAAACTAGCCCTGTGAAGCTCCTACAATCAAGTAAGGTTTCTACCTACTAATGTAAATAGAAGTCTCTCTTTCCAATACCAAACAATAGCAACAGTTGTTATCAACATAAGTACACATCGAGCACACAACTCTCCAGAAGCAGATAAATTGGTGACACCGAAACTTAGACTGCTTAGGACAGATGTACCAACAAATATTTACTATGTTTCCATAGCATGACAAAATATCGCCAAATCTCTGTGGTTTGCTACCACAAATAATTGGCGACAATGGCATATATTTCCACAACTCAAAGTTTATCGCCGTTGGTTAAACCGCTCCCACAGAGGCAGCTGCAGTCAGTGTGCTGTTAAGTGCAATTTATCTGACTAGCATTGCAGGCTGTTTTTAATATTACTTTTGTACATTGTGGAATAAATATGTGAAAAAAATATCATAGAGTTGTTGGCTAGCTAGGGAAGCTGTGTGGTGACAAGGGATTTTAAGACCATATTGGCTATGATTCAATAAATTATATTATTTATTATTATTAGTTGGTAATAAATATTAATAAAAATACACCATTTGTTTTTCATTACTACAATAATGTGGGCTGATCCTCGGTTGAATCAAGGTCTAGTCAAGATTGCATCTAGGTCGAGTCACGGTCAAGCTTAAATTGAGTCCAGGTCGAGTTGTCTAGAAGCCTTAATCAACGATTGTGAAGTGATATTTATTATTAGTCTTAATAACAAATCGTTGAGCTGGACAGGGAGTGGGGCAAGTCAGAAACAAAGCTGGCATGTGTTTTTGGATACCAAGTTTTGTTAAAGCTAGTACCATAAAGCCATAATTCACTTCGTATAAATGACATCCTTCTTTAGCTACCACTGAGCTGGTTGTCTCAAAGTATTTTGCACTTATTTTTGACAGAAGGATTTAAATTACAGTTATTCATTTTTAGAGTACAGTAGGAGTAGGCTTCTATTCAAAGGTAAGGTGAGGTTCATAATATACACATATACACCACATACATCACATACACCACATACATCACATACACCACACACACCACATACACCACATACACCACATACACCACATACACCACACACCACACACACCACACACACCACACACACCACATACACCACATACACCACACACACCACACACCACATACACCACATACACCACATACACCACATACACCACATACACCACACACACCACACACACCACACACACCACACACACCACATACACCACACACACCACATACACCACATACACCACATACACCACACACACCACATACACCACACACACCACACACACCACATACACCACACACACACCACACACACCACACACACCACACACACCACATACACCACACACACCACATACACCACACACACCACACACACCACATACACCACACACACACCACACACACCACACACACCACACACACCACATACACCACACACACCACATACACCACACACCACATACACCACATACACCACATACACCACATACACCACACACACCACACACACCACACACACCACACACACCACACACACCACACACACCACACACACCACATACACCACACACACCACATACACCACACACCACATACACCACATACACCACATACACCACATACACCACATACACCACACACACCACATACACCACATACACCACATACACCACACGCACCACACACACCACACACACCACATACACCACACACACCACACACACCACATACACCACACACACCACACACACCACACACACCACATACACCACACGCACCACACACACCACACACACCACATACACCACACACACCACACACACCACACACACCACATACACCACACGCACCACACACACCACACACACCACATACACCACACACACCACACACACCACACACACCACATACACCACACACACCACACACACCACATACACCACACACACCACACACACCACACACACCACATACACCACACACACCACACACACCACATACACCACATACACCACATACACCACACACCACATACACCACACACACCACACACACCACACACACCACATACACCACATACACCACATACACCACATACACCACATACACACCACACACACCACATACACCACATACACCACATACACCACATACACCACACACACACACACACCACACACACCACATACACCACACACACACCACACACACCACACACACCACACACACCACATACACCACATACACCACACACCACACACACCACACACACCACACACACCACACACACCACACACACCACATACACCACATACACCACATACACCACACACACCACACACACCACATACACCACATACACCACACACACACACACACACCACACACACCACATACACCACACACACACCACACACACCACACACACCACATACACCACATACACCACATACATCACATACACCACACACACCACACACACCACACACACCACACACACCACATACACCACATACACCACACACACCACATACACCACATACACCACACACACCACATACACACCTTCATACCTGAATTTCTTTTATGAATAGGTGGAAAACTTGTTTTTAATTATTTTGGTGTGGTTTACATTTTTTTTAATTGTTTTATCTCAAATTCATTTCTTAGAGTTTGTGTTAGTTTAGGACAACTTACCAGGCGAGTGAAAGAAAATCAGTGATTATCGTTATGTTTACCAGAGAGTTTGTGGTGTAATGGTTGATGAAAAGCGACAAAACTTATAGTACTGTAACTTTTGTTTCATGATACAATTAATTTCCGCAACCAGTTTGAAGTAAGCATTGAGTCCATTACGCTTATCATTTTTTTCTTTTTTAATGTTATATATACATTATTCCATTCTCCGCGATTAATTGTACATTTTACCACTTTTCATGGTATTAGAGAAAAACGGGCAGCCTAAAAAAGTGTTCAAACAGTGGGGAAACCCCAGTTAATTACGGGGATTTCCAGAATTTGTCTATTGTTTTATATAAGCCCGCAATAATTATTTTTTGGGATTCCCCAGTAATAAAATTTTTTGCACAGGTTGCGCGTTTTTCTCTATTGAGTACAGTCATTTTAGATTTTATGGTGGGAAAATTGGCAAACCAAACTTTAAACAACATTTCTTTTTGGAAACTGAAATACCCAAACAGCTGCAATTGTTTAAAGTAAAATAATTGACATAACAAAAGGCAGACACTGAATTTATTGCAAACTACTTGGAAAACAAAAAAACCATGACAGTTTAACTTTAGAATTTTGTGATTTTTTGGTGAAAACTTACTATAAACTGATTATCTGATCAACTGATCACATATTGATTATCTAAGAAATCAAAACCGTATTAAAAATTTGTATAAGAGATCAACAATCGATTAGTTTTATTGCCATAGTTCAAAGCACTCGTGCAACATTAGTAGGAAACATAAAAGACAATAAAATTTAGTGTAGCTGCGGTTTCTGTGAGAAATAATCATGAAGAAGATAAACTGTAAATATAAGTTACTGTTTGATTAGATCTACATGACGTTAATGCATGCAAAGTGTAACTGGCTAGTTTGTGCTTTTGCAAACTTTACTTCTTGCAAAACATTCAGCCATTAATGTTTGTTAAGATGTGAAATCTCTCCTTTTTATTTCAGTTATTGTTTACTGGTAATATTTCGATCATCAAAGGCTTAGAGCTGTTATCTACTGAATAGCAGACGTTTATGTTCTGAGTGAACATGGACTTTTCTCTAACAATGCCTGTTACATCTGTGAGTAAGGGAATAAGTTCTACCCTAGGTAAATGGACTTGAGTAGAAGTTAAAGTTTTCTTTTGCACCTTAGAGCTTGCTTTACCACTCTCTTCATCTGACTCAGAATTCGAACTGTAGCCGAGGTCACCAATGTTGTGCTGGCTGATATCAGCGAGGTGTCTTGATAAACAGTCATACATCTTGTTGGCTTGCTTGGTTTGCGGTTTCCATCTGAGATCTCTGTTATAGATATGTAACTTTTTGATTCAACGATACTTGTACCTTTTCTTTTGTTCACCTATACAGTGTGGGTCAAGGTCAGCAAAACCGCAGAAAATTTAAACTATAAGCTTATATAAGACTTACTTGCTGTCAGGCAAAGTAGAGAAGCAGATGTAGCAGTTCACTGGTAGATTAACAGCAGGAGCATGAATCCTTTGTCTGACTTCATCTAGCTGATCCTGAGTCAAATGTCTCCTAATTGGATTGTACGCCATTTGTTGAATGATATCTCTCAGGACTGTACTTTCCCAGCTCTGATGTGTTCTGTTGATACCACCACCAATTTCTCCGCGACAGAACGATAGAAAGATAAACTAAACGAAAGTTAAAGAAAAATATTTAAGTGACAAAAATTAACATAGTATGAAAGTAGACAGGCACCAACGTCAACAGGAATACAGACATAGCTGGCTTGAAATTGGAGACCTTGTAGAGTGAATGTCGACAGACCTGAAATAAAGGTCAACTAGGCAGAACAGAAAAAAAGGTTGACGTTAGTTTCCGGAAGTGTCAACTTTCATTCCTAATGACATAAAAATTATTGTTCGACATCCGTACCGGAATATAACGGATTAAAGTTTATTTTTTAAAGTAAACAACTCCTACAATAAAAGCCAATATGAGTTTTTTATTTATTGTTTAGAACGAACGTAGATACTTTTTTGGAATGAACGTCAAAAACTTCTTAAATGATAACGTATTCAACATTAATTCCAGTCTGTCGGTGTTCACTCTAGGCGGTGTCTACATTAGTTCTATCTGCATCTCCATATGTTTTCTGTTAACATTCATTCATGTCTATGTTCATTCCAATCCAAACCCTAGTATTTATTGTAAAGTTTCCATTAGTTTTTACAAGAGGTGATTCAACTCACCTTGGTGACAAACTTGAGGTTTTGCGAACAAAAGGCTTTCACTACTTGTTGTACAGAACACACTCCACCACTAGCACCATCGCCACATATATTATCTCTTGTATCACCATGTGCCATGATTGATAGAGCTACCAATGAACTGTGTCCTTGTGACATAGAAAACTTCTCTATTGCTGCGAGCATGTCCTCAGCGCACACATCATACAGATATTCCACCTGTAAACGTTAACTCTCATTGTTAAGTTCACTTGCAGCAAATAGTCGCTACTGAAGATATCGATTCACTAAATGCTGCTAAGATAAATGATAAATGCACAATCACGGTGTTAAATAAAGTCAAGGTTTGGTTCATTAGTTTACCTGTAACCCCAGCTGCTGACCAAGCACACGGCAGGCATGCTGGTGTTCAATCTCCCATTTGTCTCGGTCAGTTCGGTTGCAAATAACCAAAGCCTTTCCTTTTTTATCACCACTCACTACCTTTACACCATCTTTGGTTCTCTTTCGAGGCTTCCCATAATTCTTAGCCATTGTTGAGTTGATATTGATGCACTTAACTTCTTCTTTGGTCTTAAAGTGGTCCAATAGCTCTTCGACGTCTTTAAAAGGCTTTTCCTTTAACTCCAAAACTCTACAGGAAGCTTATAAAATGTACAGGAGACGCAACCACATCAACAAGTGATTATAAAAAATTCCACTCCACCCTTATACTCAATTCAAACGCGTTTAACTTTTGACATCTAAGGAATAAAAAATTAGAGGGTGCACTTACATATCATTCTTGAAAGGTTCTGAAATTACTGTCATGATGACAAAGTCTGGTCCAGGTGGGGTTACATATGCAGTCTGGTTGGAGACACAACTTCTTATAACCACAACCTGAATATATGTAGATAAATTTAGTCAAATAATTGTAATCAACAGTATAAACATCTAGTGCTCGCCGTTACCAATATATATTTTTCAAGACCAAAAAATTGTCTAAATTTCCAAAAAGGAAAATTTCTTGAGTGCGAGTGAAATATCTATTGCTTTTTTACAGCTATGATAAAAAATAGTTTTCAAAGCAACCTACCAAAACCTGTGAAACTTATTGCAAGTTGAGTCTGTAAAGAGAAAGGAAAAATAATTTTATCAGCTGTCAACTAAAACCTGCAATAATATTTTAACCAAAGCAATGAATTAGCAGAAAATCTATCAATGAGTGGAATAATTTCTGTAGAAAATCAACTGAGCTGGTCATTTTTAATAAATCAATGAAATGTTTAAGCAGGAACTTGTAAAGTGTTGGCACATAGGTGGGTATATTCTTATGGCTATCGTCGGAAATGATTGCTGCTGAATAAACATAGCATGTATGCCAGTCTTGTGTTGTCCCCAAATTACTAGCATCCAAGAAATAAATTCTTTTTTCAGGCTCGCTACGCCTCAAGGGCAACTTTGGAGATGAGCTTTATCAGATGGTATTAAGAGTATTTGCGACCAGTTTGTCGAACCGAGTACAAATAATACTAGGTGTTCATGAGCCTATCTCCATGACCGGATACAAAAGGGACGATCTATCACATGTGTCGACATTTGAAAAGTTACGACATTGGTCTATTCATCCATGCCACATTTTTTGTGTGTCACTGTCGCGCCATCAAAGTTATGCGCACTACTACAAATGCCGCTATGTCGATCTTTAGTTAAAGATCGCGACAATTCTAGCGGTCCAAATTTGATCGACAATAAATCGATCTTTTGAAGGATCAACAGTCCACGGGCACGAAAGATCGACATATCGGAAAGATTGGTAAAATTTTTGCCACGGAGATAGGCTCCATAATTCAATACGTCGTGAATGGAACAGAACATGAGCTGGGAACATCATAATTATTCAATAAACTGTTATAGATTACTGAACAAATCATAAAGAAGATAACTCCCAATTTTTAACATAATAAAAAAAACAACAAAGGTTGAATCTCTATGAATCTGAATAGTTTGTAAAGCTGCCCTTACAATTTAGTAAATTCGCAGCGATTGTTATGATTTTGAACTAGCTTTTAAGGATACAAAACCGGTGTATGAAAATGAAAAAATCAACTTGCCCATTATAATTAATTTAGTGTTCAGTTTCATTCCTGACCTATGAACAATATAAATACATGCCAGCTTATTAATTTTTAATCAGTGAGCTAGTTTTTATTGACCCACAGGCTCCAAACTAAATGATTATTTATTGATTAAATTTATTGCCGGTCTGATTATTTTTATTGCAACTTTTTTGGTGAACAGAGGTTGTGAATACTCTTTTTAGCTTCTGCAAGCAGCATTTTATACTCATGACTTTTATAAAACGGCTGCTTTTTTAAACAAACTGGAGAGAAATCTTTTACTAGCTCACTCATAAGTGACATGGAGAGTGCACTTGGCGTAGGAGCTCACAATTTTATATCCCAACTAGATTGAGCAGAGCATGCAAAGTTTACTCCTTGCTCGAGGGTAAACATGGTGAGAATTGCATCCAGCATCTTCGGAGATAGTGCAAACATTTTAGATCTCATTTGTAATATTTGCTTAAAGCTAAGTATATCAATTGATTTTTTCGGTTAGAATGACAAGAGTGACGAGTCGAAGCATTATTTAAAGATATAAGCGAGAGCAATCTGAAACTTCGTTTTAATCATTTCGAGAAGATTATAAAATCCTTTACGTGAAAAACAATGTAACCCAGCACTGAAAGGTACTTGCTTAATTGATTACTTTGATACAACTGAGAGAACAACTTAAAATTTCACTGACTTTGATTCCACTGTGCCGGAATGGCCTATCAAGCTCATAAAGTTCTTTTTGGATTTTTTTCAGCGAAGTCTTCTCAGCATCAAAGTAGAGCAGCATAGGACGTGGTAAATCACTCCTATAACTTTCTTCTGCTTGCTAAAAAGATGAACATACTTAATCGAAAAAAATTAGAAATAATTTTTATGCCTAAAAAACTAGATGATCAAAAGCGTAGTAAAATTTGGAACACAAAAAACTCACCTCTTTTTCATATACCAGTTCTGAACAGGCACCTGAAGCTAAAATACTTTTGGTAGACAAATGAAGATTTTGCAAGGAATATAAATTAAGTGCATAAAGCATCACTCTGTAAATGTTTTCATCGTATCGTATTTGTTGCTCTGGAGAGAAAATGTAGTCCATCACACCCTGGTGGTCATCAAAAGACATAGCACTATAACCTGTGTCCAGGGTGTCTACAAACATATCTCGATGAGATATGTTTTCACGGTTACATAACACACGCTTCATGTAATAGTCATTATTAAAACTGCTTTGCTCAGCGATTGAGAGACAGTTTACTTTTTTTGAGTTTCTTTGCAAAAGCACATACTTCCGTTGATGCAACGAAATTTTCAGAACAAATTGCGCAAATATATGAGTACGGAATCTAGCCACTAGGTATGTAAAAGGAGTGTTGTTGTAAACATCCGCAGTGAAAAGATCATCCATGCTAAGATCTTCCAAGTATTCTTCAAGGATTTCATAAAAGTCTTCTATTAGAGGGGAGATACACGCCAAATGAAATATGTTTTGTTTCTTTAGGTTTCTAATTCGAAAATGGTCTTCTATTTCTTCAACATCCAAACATTTTAGGGTAGACCGAAGCGCGTCTACAGCTCCGCGCATGGTCATGGACATCAGCACTGTGTTTCCCTCATTGTCTGTGTCAGCGATGCAAGCTGCTTTATCCTCAGCGACTTCTATAAGCACTCTTGCCATCTCTCCCGTGCAAGCATAATGCAACGCTGTTCTACCTGAATTGTCTTTCAAGCTAACCAAGTCTATAACGCAAGGTGCTTTGTCCAGATAAAAATCTATCGTGGATAGGTCAGCTTCACCTTCTTTGATTATGGTATGTAGGGCTGTCTGTTGTTTACTATTTTGTATGTGCATGAGATCTTTCAGTAAAACTTGGTTAGGTAGACACCTGACAAGGCTTTGTACAGTCTGTTTAGTGCGAGCTAAATGCAATGCTGTGTTACCTTCGTCATCTTTATGCATTAGGACTGGTAGCGAGGAAATAGTGCACAAGTATTCAACTGCTTCGTCACGGCCAAATTTAGCAGCCAAGTGCAGTGCTGTCTGGTGCTCATCATTAGTTTGTAGCAAAAGAGAACCTAGCTTATCAGCAGATACTGATTCTACTAATATTTTTGCAACGCTCGGAGACATTGCTCCGTGTAAAGGACAATGTCCAAGAAGTAGATGATTGTCTAAAAGTGACTCATCAGCAGATGCGAGTCCACAGAAATAACTCACTACATCATTTCTTTTTTCTTCGACAGCAACATCTAATGCGGTTCGGTTGTACTTGTCTGTCACCCACAGTAGTTCTTTTAGTTTGGTTGGTTCCATAAAATCTACCAGAACTTCAGCTGTTTCCATGTTTGAAGCCCAGTGCAAAGGTGTTTGACCGAACTTGTCTGCCTGTAGAACAAGTTGATCAGGGTCAAAGGAGTCTGTTAGCAAGTTCCCAAGGGCTTCAGCATTTCCTCTCTCACATACCTCAAACACCTGTATATAAGAAAATTTATTAACTTTTTTGTAACTTTAGTGTTTCTGTCACTTGCCTTCATAAGGTTATTGTCTAAACACTATTGTGGTGTGTCATTTCTGCGACCAAGTACCTCACAAAATTCTTCTGGTAGATGGCCCCATGGACGATCTTTCCTCTCCAAACTGAAAGTGCTGGAAACTTTTCCACCCATTGGATAAATGTTGGAACGCCTAAAGAAACAGCAATGTACATGCAATGCTAAGTAACAAAAATACGATTTGAAGAAAATATGCACTTTTTATATAAAAATATAATTATATATTGGGCTAAATTTTAATATGTTCTACTACAATATCCAGCTCGGTGCTCTAAAAGTCAGATATTAACTTCTCAATGGTTGCTTTTAGTCACCAAATTATGAGCCTGCTGAGAGCCAGTTTTTTTACACCACCAATGCTCAGTTTGGCCTTTGTTTATGGTTTTAACCTGACAGTACTGAAAGCAAATACAAGTCCGCTCATTGACTTCTCTAAAGAGTTGTCTCACCAAATCAACCCACTTCACTGCTTCTTTCGTAGCATAAGCTATTCATAATGAACAACTATTTATTTTTATTGTGGAAATAGAGTGTTCATATTAGCAGGTTTATATTAAAGTAAAAGGCAACTAAAAACAATTTATTAGCATAAATTACTGAGTATACCATAACTAAAAAATAATAATAAATAAAAGTTATCAAATTTACTTTTTAATCATAACTTACGAAGTTTGAACCTGAAAACTTGCACAGTGCTACCATACTGACTAACATGCCATGTTCAACGAAATATTGCATACCTGATAAATGAATAATTTGTAAAAAAAAAAATAAAATAAATTGCTTTTCGTAAACATGAAACAGTGTTTGAGTTGCATTTTTGTGCTTGACTGCACTTTGAGACATGAATAAATTGCACAAAGAAAACCCAGAGCATTTGAGAAATACAAAAACTGTTTTTAATGATTTGTTGTCCAAAATATTTGTTTGATGGTTAAAAATGTTGAACAGAATTTTTTCTTTCAATGAGTTGAGACCTCGTAAATGCCTATTGAACTCTCATGGTCTCTAATTGACATAAGATGGTGCTGTAGAGTCCTACTGGTGAGTTCCTCTTAAATGAATAACGAACAAGCAGAATATCACTTTTTGAGGTAAAGTAAACCAGCCATTATACACAAATAAGATGTAATTGTAGCCAATCAAGCACATTTATTTAGATATCCTGGCAGTTTTAATGGTTTGACTCAACAATACAGTGAAGGGTCTGCTGCCCCCTTCACCAGACACAACCAAAATGTGGCTCTCTTAAAAACGCATCCACCTTGCTGTCGGTTAGTAACAGAAGTACCAATAAGAGAAATTTCAAATCTAAGATTTACATTGTAAAGTGATGAGAAAGGCACATTGGCAGGTCAATGAGATAGCTGGTTGAGGTTATATAAATATATATTTTCCTAAATCCTCTAGAGGTTGAAAATCAATTGCAACGCATGTGATAACAATCCAGCACTTCTCCGCACAACAGTAGCTGCATAACCAGTTATGCTTAAGAATAACAATACCTGCTGTATTTATAGAAAATGATGCAGTTGAAAATAAAATTATGTAATCGGCAAAGACTAAGCAGGTGTATCAGAAGGAAGTAAAATTCAAACTATTCATCAGCCTGACT
The DNA here is from genome assembly GCA_945261195.1 of Cryptosula pallasiana. Lineage (NCBI taxonomy): Eukaryota > Metazoa > Bryozoa > Gymnolaemata > Cheilostomatida > Cryptosulidae > Cryptosula > Cryptosula pallasiana. Next base: position 28,843,307 of record OX183139.1, on the reverse strand, counting down.
CATCATTATGTCGTATATCCATAAGCTGGCCCACATGAGCTGATAAGTTGACCCAGTTTGCAACTGCTATTATCTTTAGCAGTTCTTTAATCTCACATACTTCCTTGTGCGGCATAGCACAATCAGACGATTCCTACTAAAGTTAACCATTTGTTGCTAGGAGGTAACCTATGTAAATCCACTACAATACTTGAAGCTTCATCTAACCCATATTCCAAGCTATTGTTGTATTGTTTCTATATTAAAACTACGGTTATCTATTTTATCTAAAATCAGTCAGTTACTTTCATTGTTTTCTTGCTTAACTATAAATTGTAGTGAATTTGCTTAATATCAGATTTTGAATTCACCCCTACTACCTGTATCCACCCCTGTTTCCCTTCCCATTTTCCCATGCCCTTCCCATCCTCCCCCATCCTCCACTATCCTTATCCATCCTCACCCCACAGAAACGGCCCAGCTAGTCTCTTCTCTTGTTTTATGATTGCCCACGTCACTTGTACTTTCAGTAAACAGTGCCTTGTACTCCCTTCCCTAGGCCTCCCCACACTATCTCTTGTATCCTCAGTGAATAGTGCCTTGTACCCCCTTCCCTAGGCCTCTCCACGCTATTTCTTGTACCTTCAGTGAATAGTGCCTTGTACCCCCTTCCCTAGGACTCTCCACGCTATCTCTTGTATATTCAGTGAATAGTGCCTTGCACTCCCTTCCCTAGGCCTCCCCACACTATCTCTTGTATCTTTAGTGAATAGTGCCTTGTACTCCGTTTCCTAGGACTCTCCACACTATCTCTTGTATCTTCAGTGAATAGTGACTTGTACTCTCTTCCCTAGGCCTCTCCACGCTATCTCTTGTACCTTCAGTGAATAGTGCCTTGTACCCCCTTCCCTAGGACTCTCCAAGCTATCTCTTGTATCTTCAGTGAATAGTGCCTTGTACCCCCTTCCCTAGGCCTCTCCACGCTATCTCTTGTATATTCAGTGAATAGTGCCTTGTACCCCCTTCCCTAGGCCTCTCCAAGCTATCTCTTGTACCTTCAGTGAATAGCGCCTTGTACTCCCTTTCCTAGGCCTCTCCACGCTATCTCTTGTACCTTCAGTGAATAGTGCCTTGTACCCCCTTCCCTAGGCCTCTCCACGCTATCTCTTGTATATTCAGTGAATAGTGCCTTGTACCCCCTTTCCTAGGCCTCTCCACGCTATCTCTTGTATCTTCAGTGAATAGTGCCTTGTACCCCCTTCCCTAGGCCTCTCCAAGCTATCTCTTGTACCTTCAGTGAATAGTGCCTTGTACCCCCTTCCCTAGGCCTCTCCACGCTATCTCTTGTATATTCAGTGAATAGTGCCTTGTACCCCCTTTCCTAGGCCTCTCCACACTATCTCTTGTATCTTTAGTGAATAGTGCCTTGTACCCCCTTTCCTAGGACTCTCCACACTATCTCTTGTACCTTCAGTGAATAGCGCCTTGTACTCCGTTTCCTAGGCCTCTCCACGCTATCTCTTGTATCTTCAGTGAATAGTGCCTTGTACTCCCTTCCCTAGGCCTCTCCACGCTATCTCTTATACCTTCAGTGAATAGTGCCTTGTACCCCCTTCCCTAGGCCTCTCCACGCTATCTCTTGTATCTTCAGTGAATAGTGCCTTGTACCCCCTTTCCTAGGCCTCTCCACACTATCTCTTGTATCTTCAGTAAATAGTGCCTTGTACTCCCTTCCCTAGGACTCTTCACGCTATCTCTTGTATCTTCAGTAAATAGCGCCTTGTACTCTCTTTCCTAGGACTCTCCACACTATCTCTTGTATCTTCAGTGAATAGTGCCTTGTACCCCCTTCCCTAGACCTCTCCAAGCTATCTCATTAAAAATCTCACAGTCTAAACCCCCACCTCTTCTTTTCCAGTACTCAAAGTTTTGGTCCTCTAGTATAAATAGAAGCTTCCCTTTCTCCTGTCAAGAAAGAACTGGTAGAAACTTTCACCAATTCTATCTTGGTTATCTCCCTTCAGGGACACAACTCCTTAGAAGCAAACGAATATCCAGCTTTGGAGACTGTAAGCCTAGGACAGATGTACTGGGAAGAAAGGGCGGGAAAGCAGAGCCTCGTGGAATCAGTAAGGGGAGCCCTAGTGATGGAAATGGATGTGATTCGCTACTAAAGACAAATCAGATGTCATCAGTTGTAACTGCCCTGTATCTTTACAACTAGAGCCCCAAGTACTGCAGTAGGCAGTAAGTTGTTAGCTGTCAGAAGCACAAAGTCGGCTTGTACATTCTATTTTTGTATCATTTGAAATTCTATTAACACGTTGACTTTTACCATATGTTAGTCTGCCTGGCCAGTGGCGGTGGCTGTATCGGGTAATCTATTGGTGGATTGTCAACGTCGAGTAAAGGTCGAGCTAAGGTCAAGTCTAGGTCGAGCGGCTTAGAAAGTCTTTTATCAGCAATAGAAGCAAATATTTGTTATTAGTTTTAAGAATACGTCAGTCTTCACTGTGTAGTACAACCTTCTCTTAGTACACAGTTGAAGCAGCTTGAGATCACACTGAAATCCTCAACTCTATGACAGCGTTTTGTTTTTGTCTAGAAATTGGAAAACAAGCATGCGGAAAACTCGAACAAAATACGCTATTGAAAAGAATAAAAGCTTCCATAAGCACTTCATTGGTCCCCATGCCGTACCTGTGTAACTATCTTAGGGAGAAAAAAAGGATAGAAATAATGATTAGGAGCATTAGTGTAATTTCTACCTACTTGTTTCAGTTGAAACTAGCTCGACTGTGAGTCAAAACACCTTTGATAACCTAGTGAGTTATTCCCCTAGAGTGTTATTGGCTAACAATAATAGCGACTTCATCCTTGACTGATGATGAATTGCATACCTATTGAGCCTGATACAATGAAAAGCACGGCGTAAGTTACTCTATGGATAAAAAACCTGAGTGAGTGTAAATCAATAATTTTTTTATTGTGTTTATGTAAATGAATACCACAGTAAACAATAAAAGCACTCAATGAGATTGAAAAGTTATACCATTACAATAGATTTTTACGCTACTACTGTAAACACATGTTTCCACCAAACAATTCCTGTGCTTGCTACTCCGTCAACATCACAAAATGTACTCTGCCCCAGGGTCTACTTTGCACAGCTCTTATTGAGTCAACTCCACCAAAGAGTCTACTCAGTCATGCGATCCACTCCAACGCATCCTGCACTCAACTAGAAAAAGACTCCTTGACTCAAACAGAGCACTCAAGGATTCCAATTATGAACACTTTGTTGTCACACAGTCGATTTAGCGATATAACAATATGATACAAAACAGCAGCTCCTTTTCTTTTATACAGCATTTGCTAAGGACCAACCAATGAACTAATATAGCGTACACAATCTATATATAACATAAACTGATTGATTGGCCAAATGTTGGGAACATGCTTACGTACACAGCGGACAACTGAGCCTGCTCATCCAGATACTCTGGTCAGAACTGTGTCCGACTGCTGCAAGCAAATAGTAGTTTCATGCCTGAAATACTGTTGGAAAACCCTTTTAGGGATGGATTTACCCATCTAACCATTCCCATAGCAGAGTACACTGCATGGAAGTCACCCAAAACTCTGCAGAGAGGTAAAAGGCACCCTCCCAGCAAGTTTCAGTCAGATTTGCCTATGGATCCAGTAGAATGGACTAATACCTGGTTGGAGCTACCAGTTGATGTCCAACGAAACTTCCGAGTCTTGGCCATGTTAGCCGCCATTGTCCAAATACAACATGGCTACCAGTGACGTGATGCTTGGCTTTGCATAAATTGCGCACTCCAGAGTACGGTCAAGTAGAGATAAATCCTTCCAAAAGTTCTTAATTCTCGTAATTTGCGATATTTCAATATAAAAACTCAGTTTGCTTTTGGTTGTATTGTAAAAATAAAACTATGACGTTCAATAATCATTATTGATATTGTATTGTTCATAACAACATTGATTCTTGCATTTATTTACCCTGTAGTTATGGTTAATAATAATAACAAACAATGGCATCAATATTATATATTATGATGATTATTATGTAGTATTGTAGTAGTGTTCCACCTTCTACTACGACACAACGGTATCACTCCGAATCTTCTTTCACTATTCCAGAGTCCACTCCGAAATGACTCTAGCAACCTTCACGGGGTCCACGACCAAGACACAGAATAACAAAGTTTTCACTTAATAAATATTTATTCCGTAATCTATTTACCAAGATATAAGTGTATTTAGCAAGATCCACTAGACTTCTGCCCTTCCAATGAAACACTTTCTCCCTTTATAGGAGAGGGCAGCAACTTTTCACCCCCTTATTAGGGGTGAGCCAATAAATTACATCATAACAATACATATACGAATCATAAAGCAAGACACAACATACATAGCAACATAATCCAATAGGGGTCGAGAGCACATGGTAGTTGGTTTGGGTGTACCCCAACTGCCTCTCCTTATAAGGTTTCTTCCTTTCACTCCTTATTAGGTAGGTCACATAGCCAAAGGGCTTATGATCATGTATTGCAGAGCAAGAGAGTGGGGTCTGCAGGGGTGGAGAGAGGAAGAGGGTAATTTTCCGCTAAAATCTCCCAAAGTATAAATATGCATATATACATAAAATATAAATAATATGTCATAAAAAATAATAATAGTAAACAAATTGAAAATTTATAACATAACCATGAAATAATAATGAATGAACTATTAAATAAAATTCATGCTTGTTTATTCAACGAATCAGGCTACACTGGTTATAGAAGATTTAATATTTTCAATAAAATACGTCTTTTTCTATCCACAGTACCATTTAAATACGACGGTATTACTATGACAACTGCTAATTAACTCACGTGACCTTGCCGCCATGTTGTATTTTGCTTGTTGGGTGAGGACAAAAAATCCGCCCACTTATTAGTCCATATATATTAGGTCCTTGGATTTGACTACTGCTGTTGCCTACCTCTCGATTGGCAGCAGAGGAACAGAGTTCCCTCAAAGTAGTGAAGCGGGAACCAAGAAAGGGTGGTCTGGAACTACCAGTAGGTGGTGAGTATGTCTATACACAGCAGTCAGCAGTTGGAGAGAGGATGACTCCATGTGATGCTCAAGCGGAAGAGTCAGTATTTCTGCAACCTTCCCCCCATTAGCCCGCCCTTGCTCATTCCCCAACAGTGAGAGTGACAAAGGACCAACAACTATCATACAGCCAATACCGAGCCATTTGTCTGATACTGGTGATATAATTGCCTCCAGTCGCTTGGTGCTAGAAGGCGCTGATGATCAGCCACTTTTGGAAGTTAAACTGGGGGAGACAAGCCCCTCTACACAGGAGAGAAAGCAGGAACAGCTGGCTATGCCAAATGATGATTTGGCGACAGAACCACTGCATATACCTGAGGGAGAGCCTGACAGCCCCAAAGAAGTAATGACTGTGAGAAAAGCACCTCGGTCAAAAGTCAAATTTGACCATGAGCCAATGACAAGGTTGGTCCATGCCACTGGTACAGCCACTACCTGTATTCCAGCCAGAAGAAGTTACCAGTGCTGTGTCGCTGGCCCTTTCCCATTTTATGCAGTAGATGCTATGGTAGCACTCTGTGCAATGGGAGTTGTTTTCCACATCTCCTATGATCCAGGAGGGAGCGCAACAGAAAAAAAAAAACTTGTGAAGAAGTTGATAGTTACTGTTGCAGACTGATCAGTCACACACTACAGTGGTGTCACCACTGTAAGAATATGTGGTCACATTTGTGGATTGAGTATAGCGCACTCGATGTTCACATAACTTTGATATATTTATTATTAAAGGCATTGTCATCATGTCTTCAATGGCGATAGGTGTGTAGTGGATTTTACCAGTCATCACATGTGACCACTACTTAACAAATGTGCCCCTGATAGTGTGCAGGCATCAGGCAAGCCAAATTGAGCAATCCAGCAAGCCCGAAATTGATTGCAGTTACACTAATAGCTAAAATAACAATGGAATAGACATTTATTTCTATACCGGCCCTGCATCATTCCATACCGGTGTAGTATCCCGGAATGACCCGCATCATAGAATGACCCCCAGGGTCATTTTGGGATGTATTACATTAGTAGTATCTCAAATTGACCCCCATAACATATGGACCACCCCTATCAAAATAATGACCCCTCTAAATATGATCGATTTGGCCACAAAAGCCATTTGGTGGGTCATCTTATCTTTACTCCTCTATCACAGAATGACCCCCCCCCCCCCCCCCCCCATTTCATCTATCCCATTGTTGTACGACAAATCATTATAATTATCATGTTCTGAATCGAAATATTCTCCGTCTGTGGAATCAGTCAGCGGTGTCAGTATGACTCATGATGTTTTGAGACTACCATTACATAAGGACTTATAGTTTGCCGCATAACATAAATGACAGTATTCGGCATTCTTTGAGAAAGTGACATATTATTCTTTGAACAATCAACATTTTGGGAATTTATGTTTTCTTGTACTAATCGCCAGAGGAGGTTATTTAAACTTGGAGTAGACAAATCAAAATTTGGATTTACTATGAAAAACATTGTAACTTGAGAATTTGACTGTCAACGATATTGTTTGTCAGACCATGTTTAGACGCACACATGTATCATCACACCACAAGTCAACAGAAATTTCTCTATTTGTTGTAATCAACAAATTTTTATGAACTTATAATCATAGCGAATACTATTCCCTTGCACTTTTTTAGCACGGGGCTTTCCTGATTGTGACTGTAACACTTTATTTCATACCGTACACAGTTAATGCTTGGTTAAAACTTATTGAGACCATCATATGAATTCTAACAGAACTCATATTTTACAACAAAATAATCGTACATAATAATTCTATTACAGAACACCAAATTATGTAGTTACAGAAAGCTAGAACCATGTATCCCATACATATAGCCTGAAAGTCTACTAATTCCCAAGAAGAGACTGTCAACTAACCAAGAACTGGCTCAAAGTGCTGACCAATGTTAGCAATATACAGACAGCATTTCATGTGCCGCAACTTGAAGATCTCGTTCGTGCACTGTTTCATGGGGGAGAACTTTAGCCATCTCACTTTTCCACAATTTGTTGCATGTACATAAGTGTCCGTGTTTAGTAGAGTAGTAGTGGCACTTATCTCAACGTTGGTGGCCCACACACGACTCGTCTCCATGTGACAATCTGCCATATAGCTAGCTCCACTGCTGAGGTTGATAGCATCGGCATTCAGTCTCATGAACTCCCCTAATCTCTCGCGAACGATTCCATGATGCTCCTCAGAGCCAAAGATCAAATAACTTATGGCTCTGTACCAACAGTTTCCATATCCTTTTACACTTTGAGTCTTCGTTGGTGCATTGTTAGCCCCAAATTCCTTGTTACTCCGAAATACTACAGGTTTAACGCGACAACATTTCTTATCTTTGGCAACAATGTCCATTTAAACTTCTAGTGATATGATTGGTCAACCAATCGATAATATGGAAATATAATGTGACATTTTCTTCATGCTGCTCACAGTAGAATTCACTCAGTTGCCATGTGCGCTATATAAAGTGATCAATGGTGTATTAGTGGCTTATCCTTAAATTGTTTGTCGAGCCATAGTACTGTAAGACTACATATGTTTACTGCAGTAAACATAACACCATCTTGTTACAATTACAATAACATTTTGCCAATACGGCCCCAGCCCTACTATACGGTATACCGTAAAGGCGATATTATCTGGAGGGACGGGGGGGGGGGGAGCGAGTCATTTTGTGATAAGGGGATAAAAATAAGATGACCCTCAAAGCGGCTTTTGTGGCCAAATCGATCATTTATTGAGGGGGTCATTGTTTTGATGGGGGGGGGGGGGGGTCCATGTGCTATGGGAGACAATTTGAGATATAACTAATGTAATCCATCCCAAAATGACCCTGGGGGTCATTCTATGATGCGGATTATTCCGGGTTACTACACCGGCACAGGGTAATTACTACCCCTGTCCTGCGTAGTTATCCCTTGCCAGCATCAAAATATTTGCTATAGCCTGAGAAAGGAAACATAGCCTAAGGACCTCAGGACCCATGTCCAGGCGACTACTATCCTCAGACGTAAAGAAACCAGGATCCAAGGCCATAAAAGACCAATAACTGTTAGAGAGAGGAATACCAAGCTATTACTGGCTGAAATGTTCATAGAATCCGCCCCTTACTTCTGGGCACCAGTTTCCCTTAGCACATTTATCAATTTACCATTGGCTAGTATTTTCATACACACTGTTATTGGTCAACTCTTGTAATTCTTATGTGTGATTGGAGTGTCTGGCAAACTAGGCCAAACACTTCCTGTCACTTGCTGTAACCCTGCCTATAAAAAGCAGAGCTTTCTTTCAGTTCGTTGCAGTACATTACAGCAGTTCATTACATGTCATTGTTGCGTTGCCACCTTTTATTCTGGATAAGAATAAATGCTTATACTACTCAAAAGCTCTGAGTGTATGTCTTAGCAGAGGGCTCATTACAGTTGCTAAAGTCGAGGATTCTCCTTTACAACTAGTTGTAAGTGCCATCCCGGCACGGGGTCACCTCTGGGGAGAGGTCAATTGTTTGTTGTCAGGCCTTGAGAGGCTGACTGTCTTGTTGTGCCGACAGACAGCAGTTTGTCCGATGGCAACGTTACTGGAGAAGTAGTGGACCACTAAAATCTGCTACAAGAGTATCCATTAATATTTAACTCCTTTAGGTGGAAAGCTGCCAAGTTAACTTGTACTTTAGAGTTTACTTACTTGCCAAAAGACAAAATATGCGGTGGGGTGATAGAAAATGAAAAGCTTTTTCATTTAATTGTGACTGAGACTTAGGAGACGTCTTGTAACGTAGACAGCGTGCCAAGTATCATTTTGTAGATAGCGTATTGTTTTAAAAAATTGTTGGTATTTGTATCAAAAATCACTTTACAAGAGTGGAAATAAAGTTGTTGCCAAGTTTAGAAGGCCTCAATTACATTTCTATATTTGTAAGTAACTTGGTCAGCTTGTCTTATGAAAGTCAAATATCTGAGACAAAAATTTGAAAAGCTGTGCATTGATATCTGACTGAAAGGAACTGTACTTTTGACTAAACAGCATTTTGACCGAGCACTTAGCTGGAAAGTAGTAGATGGAGAACAATGGGTAGCTCGCACTGAATCTATAAGATGTAGAAATTGTTTCCCTCAACTTTGCATAAAACTAATTCGATAGAGGAATTAGGATTTCTCCCTCTCCCACTCGCTGCTTAGTTATCAAAGAAGCTTTGATTGACTTTTTTCAAGAATAACCACAAGTTGATCTTTGTTTGCTGGAGTAAACAATAACACAATCGGAATGAGAGAAGTTTGAAGACATTTATTTCTGAATCTTAGTACATAGTATCTGATTCAGCCAGTCAAGGCAGTATGTAGCCTTGTGTGAGAGGCTACTTGGTGCAGACGATACAAGTCATAGCTTTGTGTGAGAGGCTACTTGGTGCAGACGACACAAGTCATAGCTTTGTTAGCATTGTATGGTGGACATTTTGGTCCCTGGGTGCACACAGCTCTGGTGAAATAGAACAGTCCACCATCAGTGTTAGCGCTTTCTCCATCAACATACTCTGGTTCAGAGTCCACACATTCAAATGTGTATGGGTGGTTGTGTCCAGCATGACCACTCATCAGGTATCCTACAAAACAACTCACTTGTGTCATTTCGTTTAAGAAAAAGCATGTGCAGTATTTAAAGTTATTTTATGTAATTTTTGTTTTAGAGTTGCTTTTTTATCTGTAACAGTAGTAATATATGAGCAGATCTCCCTACCAAGTGTTTTTTATCTGTAACCATCCAACAAATCTGAAAAGCACATGAAAAATTTATTTATATTTCTTTTGAAAACTCTTTCATTTACATAAGTTTTATGCTCAGTTGTACTCTGAAAGTGGGCGTTCTTCACCAAAATTATAGTCTTCCTGGTTTCATTTAAACCTCATACACTTGTGTTATATGGTTGAGATTAACTTCCACTGATTTACCAACACGTTTTCTATAAGCTCATATAAAATATATTAGACTGTAGATTGATAAAATAAAAACGTTATGTTTCATGGCCACAAAACTTTAGGCACTGTACACTGACTGACAAAACAACTAATCTATTTGCGCAATTGAATAGAAAACCCATTTTTTATTGCAGTAGCAGTTTTGGTAACAAAGTGAGTAGTAATAATCACCCAGGCATAAAAAGGATTCATAAATTTTTGAGCTGATATCATAATTTCTCAAGAATTATTTTAGAAATAAAAATTAATTGCTTTATTAGCTACACTCATAAATTTTACATAACAGAGTAGGACATTTCCAGATTGAATATTTCTACCAAAAAAAAATAATTATATGATTATGCAAATAATATTCTAATAAATTATTACTATTATCACTATTAAAAGACTCAAAACAAAGTCCCGCGTCTAAGATTATTCATTCTTTCGAGAAAAATAATCATCTGTTCCAACTATTTGGCTAGCAAATTTTGTCACTTTGTCAGCAATTTTTGATTAGAAGAAAATTGTGATCGAGGTGTCATGTCAGTTAAGGCTACTAGAATCTGTCAAGTAAAAGCAATAAAAATGGAAGCGATAAAATAGAAGAGATTTTTTGCTAAATGTTGTCACAGAGAACTTTTGGATCAGTTTAACACATGTAACAATTAAACTATATGTAACAATCAAACTACATGTAACAATTAAACTACATGTAACAATCAAACTATATGTAACAATTAAACTACATGTAACAATCAAACTACATGTAACAATCAAACTACATGTAACAATCAAACTACATGTAACAATCAAACTACATGTAACAATCAAACTACATGTAACAATTAAACTACATGTAACAATTAAACTACACGTAACAATTAAACTACACGTAACAATTAAATTACATGTAACAATCAAACTACATGTAACAATCAAACTACATGTAACAATCAAACTACATGTAACAATCAAACTACATGTAACAATTAAACTACATGTAACAATTAAACTACATGTAACAATCAAACTACATGTAACAATCACACAACTTGAACACAAACAGTAATAAAAATGAGAAAACCTTGTCTTTCAATTTATGAGGAATACCACCCAGGGAGACAAACTGGACTACAAAGATGAAAAAGCTCATCAATTTTTCTGTTAAATTATTCTTTTAAGCATTAGTTGAAAAGTACCAAACTGTAAAGCTAGTATATTTCACTTAAGCTTAATTAAGCACTTTGCGTGCGGTCAATCAATTTTTTGCACGCCGAATGGTATTTGGTGGTTCGATTTTCTAACTATAACTCTTTACAAAAACCTCTCAGAATTGTAATTTCAGATCATCTCACAGAAAAATAAAGACAAGTCTATTGTTCTGTGTACCTTCATATTCTTTGGTCCAATCATCTGGGCAAGTTCTCAAAGCTGGTATCATCATTAAGGCATTTCGCTGGCCAGTATAACATCTGGCGCAGGGAGCATTTTGTTGAAATGCGCTGTCAGGAAAAACCCCAAAGGAATGAGACTCATACTCTACTCCAGCCATGATAGCTCCATTACTAACAGTTCCATCACTGTTGTACTCTGCTGTATTAGGCATACATTGGTAGTTCACTCCACCACCTACTTCGTTGTATCTACTATTTCCAGTGTAACCTGCAAAATAAAAACAAGATTAAGAATACAACATTAATTTTAAGCAAAATTGAAAATTAACCATATAGTGTATTTTTTTATCATGAGTTCAACCAACTGCTCACTCACCATGAAACCTTTAAAGTTTGATTTTAGTTTAAAAAATCTCTCAGGGATAAATCAGTTTTTTTAAAACCTATATTTTTCCAAATTCCGAAGTTGTTTTAACCACATTTTTCCTTGTCAAGGCAATGGTTTGTTGAACAGCATAATAACAATTAGAAAGTAATGGCAAAAGTATTTTTCATTCTAGTACTAACCTGAGTAGATCAGTGTTGAGTTTTCTCCACATTCATCACGCCCCCATCTTGTGTAGACAACTCCTCCACCTCCAGAGCCATTTTTGCCTGGTTTTCCAGGCTCACCAGCCTCACCAGGAGTTCCTGAATAAAGAAAAGGCATAGGTATATAATTAATAATTAGTAACTAATAACTAACAACTAATAACTAACAACTAATAACTAGTAACTGATAACTATTAACTAACAACTAATAACTAATAGCTAACAACTAATAACTAACTAATATCTAATAGGTAACAACTAATAACTAACAACTAATAACTAACAACTAATACCTAATAACTAATAATAACTAATAACTAATGAATAATAAATAATCACTAATAACTAAATATAAAGTTGCAACACCTTTTGCTCATCTCACATTTTGAATGTATATTTTGTATTTTCCATTCCCACAGCTGAAAACTACAAACGGTAGATTGTGATTTTTAAACAGAGCCAAATTTGATGAGATTATTTATTCACAGATTACTTACCATTCTCTCCTGCTGGTCCAGTGGGTCCTTCTTGACCAGGAGGACCAGGCGGACCAGCTAGACCAGACGAACCAGAAGATTCATCTGGACAGCATCCATCTGTAATGTAACGGTGAAGTTGAAGAGCAATTGAAAACCTCTTAAATAACTCAAACTTGCATCAATAATGATCATGGGGTGTGTTTGTTTTATACAAAATAAGTGTACATTACCACTAGAAGCGTCGATGTTAATATCAACTCTTTTACCAGAGAGATCATCATTTTGCTCCAGAAGCTAAAATGTTGACAAATTCATGTAGATGTGTTAGCAAATGGAGATGATAAATAGTTAGTAGAACGTTAGTATAAATATAGTTTTGGAATATATTACTGGATATAATATAAATATCTAAATAAAACCTAAATTGTAAAAACTAAGCCAATTTTTTCATACTAGACGTGAATAAATTTTAAACATCGGACAACTAATTTTACGCTCAAAATCATATCAGATAAGGAGATTAATTCTGGCTAATAAACATATAAAGATGGGAATATTTTTCTTTCTGGGTAAATTATACATTAACAGTTGAACTTTTCACAAAATTTATTTTATTAAATGAGAATTTTCTCTTAACATGTATTATTTCATAAATCTTTGACCAGGACTATAGCTGCTACAAGTTAAATAAATGTACATCTTTCATTGATTATTTGGAGTTATTTTGATAATTTGTATTCAGAGCAAATATGTAATAACTTACTAAAGAAATTGTCTTCTCCAATGTTTCAAGTTGGGTGCATAGTTCGTCAATTTTCTTTTCTTGTGCAGTTAGCCTTTGATCCAGTTGGGCAACCTCACCATTCAAAGTGTTCCCCAGACATACAGAGCTTAGTGCACCAAGCAGTAATATTGTAGTGCTTTTTGCTGCTACTTGGTCACAACTGCTAATCTGCTTGTCTATTTATTATTCTGCAACTCCCTATATAGGGCATCAACAAGACTAGTCTTGAAGCTTGAGCTTTATTGCAAGGAATAAAACTGAGCTCTCTGGCTCAGTTTCTCATATTTATATAAAAATATAATATATACAGTATAATGCAGAACCAATCAGATTACATGACAACAATGAAGCATATAGTAAGTTACTTAAGCGTAGCGCCTATTCACTGTCTTATTGGTCCTTAACCAGAATAGGGGCGGGCTCCTGTTTGACCTTTGACCCCGTAATATCACTTGCTAAATTGTCCAGAATTATCTACTCTTGGTACTGTTTGGGGGAGACAACTTGTAATCTTTGTGTAATCTTCACTAGCAATTGTGGTCGGCTACAGCTATCTCACCAGGTGAGCTCATCTCTCCAGCAAATTCTCCCACATACTCCGCCCCATTAGAGGCTGTGGGCTCTAATAACAATAATATAGCATTTGCTGGTGGTTCCCCCACCAAACTTTTCTCGCTGTCTTTTACTACTCCTACGGACAGTTTAGGTTGAGTAGTTACTTTTGATCGGCTCCGCCTCTTCTTTCCTAAAAGCACACAACCAATGCCCAGTTGTTTGTCTGCAACAGTATAGCCTAAAGGCTGGTATCTCTCATCCCAGCTTGGAATGAGATCTGCATCATCCAGAGAGGTGGTGTTACAACATAGAGATCGTACAGCCCTCACTGCCAGTGGTTCTATTGGTACACTGATGGTATGGTTTTTAAACCCTCTTGTAAGTCTTTGGGCAGGTATACACAAGCTAGATGGCTCTGTTGGGTGTCTCCGGCCCGGGGCAACTCCTGCCTGGCCCGGGGGGTTCTGGAACCTTAGATGGCATTGGCTATATAAAGTTTTACTTTCAATAGCGCTTTTGCTGTCATTCTTTACTGCAGCTCTCCCCGTAGGAAGCGGAGGAAAGTCCTCAAAGAATGTGAGTGTGGGCTCCTTGCTCTTAAGATCTGGAGGACCATCATTGGGATTATCACTCCCTACCCAATCATGGTAGTAATCAGAGTCATGACCATCAGATCTTTTCTGTGCCTGAGTTGTAGTGGTAGTTTCACTGGCACAAGATGGCTGCTCTTCGTTGGCCTCTTCTGGCTGCTTCCACTTCAGTGCCATCTTTGTAGGAGTACCCAATACTGTCTCTTTATCAGTTTCTGCTAACATTTGAGCATTACTTTTGTGACCTCTTTCCACAGCAGTCGTAGTAGGTGGAGACACAGAATCAGGTGTGAACACTTCAGGCCGCTGGGTATGAGTGAACTTGCTCACTACTGCACACCAGTCTGCAAACTGTTGACTCATTGTCTGTCTAGCATGACCTACTGGAGGCATTTTTGAATTTGTGAAAGATTTGCCAGCTTTGTTTCTGGTTTCACGCTGCATATCGGGTGAATGAGTAGCTTTTGTGGGTTCATTTGACACCAAGAATGGCTGTGCTCCTCCCAGTGGTTCTCTGGCTAGCATAAATTTTTTCTCTTGGGAGGTGTGTTTTCTCGCGGTCTGCCATTGTGACATTGCAGCATTATCATGAGAGCACCTCTCTACTTGATGGCAAACAGCCTGGCCATATCTTATGGGTGGTCCTGTATTTCTCTTGGGCAATCCCCTTTCCTCTTCACCTGCAACAGGGCAATGCCCTTGGACTGTCAGTGGTGTAGCCAGCAGGGGTGTAGCGCTTGCTGCACCGTTTTCGCCTATAGCTGGTAGAATATCTGGTCCACCTTCATATAGTTTGCAGGGGAGGTTGGTGGTGACTTCCTCTCCATGCAGGGAAGGATTGTCCACTATTGGTTCTGTTAGCTGGGGTGCCGGTGCCAATAATTCAGCAGGAGGGGTAGGCTCTGCTGGTTTAGCCGATCGGGCTGCTTTAGGGCGCCGGGCTACTGCTCCTCTCATGTTGGGACGCCTGTTTGGCTCTACGGCAGCAGGGGCCTGCCCCCTGGGATCTGGGCAGCTCTTGTATGGCTTCAAGCGTGATCCATTTTGTATTGATGACTGCCCATGGCGTGTGATCAGGTATGTGTGGTTAGAGTATGCTTCTTCCACCGTAAATGGACCCACAAACTTTGGCTGTAGTTTGGGATTTTCACCCTTGCGCCTCCTTCTGTTTTCGAGCCAGACTTGGTCTCCAACAGCAAAAAGGGTTGGCTCCTCCCCCTCTTCATTCCTGATTTGTCGCTGCGTCTCTCTTAACGTGTCATGCACTGACTCTAGACGCTCTTTCAAGTTCTGCGCATATTGGTGTACTGGCATATGGTCGGTAATTGGTGGATGGTAATCAATTTGGTCTGGGAGTCTGAGTTCTCTTCCCAACATTAGGTAGTTGGGTGTTTCATCCGTCACTGAATGGGGGGTAGCCCTGAATGCCCTCATGAGTTGAGGTAGCACCAAGTCCCATTCTTCAGGCCTCCTTGTTAGTAGCAGAGAACGCAGTGAGTCACCAAGCACTCGATTGTTTCTCTCGACCACTCCATTGGCTTGGGGGTGATAGGGTGTTGTTCGAGTCTTTTCAACATTCCACAGGGTACACAGCTCTTTCATCAGACCTGACTCAAATTGTGCACCCTGGTCTGTGTGGATTTGTTCAGGGATGCCAAAGTAACAGAATATTCTCTCATCGAGAGCTGCAGCCACCACTGGCGTAGTTGCATCGGGAATAGCTAGTGCATCCTGCCATCGAGTAAAATGGTCTGTGAGCACTAGTATCCACACATTTCCTCTGTCGGTTTCAGGCAGGGGCCCAACCAGGTCGACAGCCAGCTTTTGCCAGGGGCGACCAGCATACATTCGCTGTCTGGCAGGGTTGGGCTTTGTGCCACCACTCTTTGCACGCTGGCAAACTTCACAGCTTGCAACCAACCGGCGCGCATCTGCATTCATTCCTGGCCAGTACCAGGTCAACTGTAGTCGTTTGGTGGTCTTTTTTATGCCTGCATGGGCTAGTGAGTGGGTCTGCCACATCACAATTCCTCGAAGGCTGGGTGGGCAGATGGCACACCAACGGGCTCTATTGCCAACCACTATATGAACTTCCAGCACGCCATCAGCCCTTATGCGGAGTGATGGTTGACGTGCGCTCAACTGTCTGAGTTCCCGACAACCCAACTCCAGTTGCTCCTTAGTCAACAGGGTCCCACTCTCTACGGCTGCATAGATAACTGCTGTGGGATGGTTGCCCTCCTTTTGTGCTTTAGCCAGGTCTTTGTCAGCGGGTGCAGCATTGCTTCTGCTCACAGCTGCAACCTGGGCTCCATCAGTGGTGGTGCCGGATAGAGGTGTTCCTGTCAATGGAAAGTTTACCCCTGCATCCTCAGCTACTTCTGCCTTGGTAGGTCCACCATCTCTATTTTGGATGTGGGTGCACTGTCGACAATCAGTAGCACAACGCCTGCTGAGGCCGTCTGCGTTGCCGTGCTGCGACCCACTCCTGTGCTCCAGAGTGTAGGTGAACTCTGACAAGATCTCTAGCCAGCGAGCCACCTGGCTGGTTGGCTCCTTTTTTCGACACAGCCACAAGAGCGAGGCATGGTCAGTGCGCAGTCTGAATTTCTGCCCGTACAGGTATGGGCGGTAATGCTTAACAGCTTTAACAACAGCAAGCAGTTCCTTCCTTGTGACGCAGTAATTGCGTTCGGCTGGACCCAATGTTTTACTGTAGTACGAGATAACTCGCTCTCGTCCTCCTTGCTCTTGTGATAACACTGCTCCCAGGCCATCTTGACTTGCATCAGTGTCCAAGATGTAGGTTCCTTTGGCCTCTGGGTAGCCCAGAATGGGTGCTGTAAGCAGGCTATGTTTGAGTTGCTGGAACGCTCTCTGTTGGTCAGTGTCCCACTCCCAAGTGGCTTCCTTGCTGGTTAATCTGGTTAGTGGTTTGGCGACTGTAGCGAAGTCGGGAATAAACTGTCTATAATAGCCTACAGTTCCAAGGAATGCTTGAAGGCTTTTTAGGTCTTTCGGAGGCCTCCAGCCTTTAACTGCTTCCACTTTAGCTGGGTCGGTGGCTACCCCTTTCTCACTGACCACATGTCCTAGGTATTTGACTTGTGACTGTAACAGCTCACACTTCTCCGGCTTGAGTTTCAAGCCGGCGTGTTGGAGTCGTTGTAGCACCTCTGCCAGTCTGTGTAAATGGGTCTGAAAGTCTGGAGCAATGACAATAATGTCGTCCAGGTATAGGAGAAGCGTTTGCCAATGGAGTCCGTGCAGCACCTTTTCCATGAGACGTTGGAATGTGGCAGGAGCTGAGGTCAGCCCAAAAGGCAGCACCTTCCATCGCCACAGTCCGGTTCTGGTGGCAAAAGAGGACTTCTCTCTGGCGTCTTCGTCTAGCGGCACCTGCCAGTAGCCACTGACCAGGTCCAGTGTAGTAAAATATTTACTACCTGAGAGTGCGTCTAAACTCTCGTCGATCCGAGGCAGTGGGTATGCATCCACGTGGGTCACGGCATTCAGCTTTCTGTAATCAATACAGAATCGCCAGCTTCCATCTTTTTTCTTCACCAGCACCACTGGCGAGCTCCAAGCCCCTGAGGCTGGTTCAATCAAACCTCTTTTCAGCAACTGGGCCACCTGCCTTTCTGCCTCCTCTTCTTTTTGAGGCCCTAGGCGATGTGGGGGCTGTCTTATTGGCTTGGTGCCTGGCAGTAAGGGGATGCTGTGAGCTACAAGGTCTGTGCGACCCATGTCTTGTTCTCCCTTGCTGAAAACTGTTTGATATTGTCCCAACAGCTGTGCTAGCTGTTGGGCTTCTTCCTGATTCTTGCAGTTCGGCAATGCTGCGTCATAGACTTCTTGCAGGTGTTCTGGCACTGGGTGGGTGAGTACTGTCGTGCCACGTAAGGGTGCTCTTTCGGCTGGTGGATCTTTATCCATGCATTCATCTGGTGAGACAGCCAGGTACTTTCCCACCTTTTTTCCTGCCTTTAATTGTACAGGTTGGTCCGTGGGGTTCAGACATCGTACTAGAATTCTGCCCTGCTCATCTGGGTGGTTTAAGCTAGCTGCCAAAGGTGGTCCATCTGTCCGCCCCTCTATCAACCCCAGTGGAGGGTGGTTTGAGTTGTTCAGCTTACACCACAGCATGGCTTCTGAGCATGGTGGGAGTTGGGCGTCCCTGAGTACTAGCACTTGACTGACCATCATTCTGCCATGCTTATCAGTACATGCAAGTTCCTGCCCATCCAGAACAATTATGGCGTCATCGAATTTGAGCTGACACTGGTGTGACTGCAGGAAAGGCATCCCAACAATTGCATCTTCACTTATGTGGCTAACTACAAATGTAACTTCAGTCTTGACATCTCTGAGCCTAAGAGGAAGCCGAATCGTGCCGTAAAAGGGGATGCGGGAGCCATCGGCCATGAGTCCGTGCGTGTCACTCTCTTGCAAAGTTTGCCTGGTAGCAGATGAAAGTCGCCGAAAGGTGTGTTGAGACAACAAATTAGTAGTACAGCCTGTATCTACTAGGATGGAGATTGCTTTCCCTTCCAACTTGCCTGGCAGAAAGTAGCTTGCTGTATAGGGGCGTTCAAGGGGTTCCTCCATTATCTCGGCTGGTCGTACTTTAGGAGTTGTCTGTCTAGAACTTTGCTTGGGTCGGGTACCTAGTTCAGTTGAGGTAGCAGGCTTTGCCGACTTTATATGCTCGTGTGGTTGGCCACATAGCTCCGGGCTTGCCTCTACTTCATCTGTCTCTTGTAACGTTGCGAACCGGTTGGAAGTAGGTACTTCCCAGCGTGGTTGGGTGGCCACTGGTGTTGTCAGCGTTGTAGGTTGGCCATCTACAGGATTGTGTTGTTCCAAGCGCTGAATTGTCTTGTCATATCTCCGGGTTGCCCGTGGTTGGCTAGCAGTTGGAGTTACTGCACCGGGCCTTTTCCGTTTCCCGGCTGTTTGTTGGTCTGCTTGGGCCTACTGCTCCATGGCTTGGAGGGGCAGCCACTGCGGTAGTGTCCTTGCTTCCCACAGCCCCAGCAACTTGGTGGGACCAGCTCCTCCTTGTCTGTCTGGGGAGCAGGTGGAGTGTGTTTTTGTGTTTTAATCTCTTCCAACAATCCTTGTACAGTCTTCATTATTGTCATCAACATGTTTTGTTCCATACATTCTTTGACTTGAGCAACTGGGGGTGAGGGTGGTTGAGCGGTTTGTAGCGCATCCTCTTCTTCTTCCTCACCGTCCACCATACGAACCCTGTTGGGTCGTTCTTCTGGGAATGACTTGATCTGTAAGTATTCACTGCCGCTTCTGACTGCATCCTCTACGGTTTGTGGTTGAACTGCGAGGAGGTGGCGTTGTAAGGCAGCATTTCCCAGAGTGCTAGAAAAAGTATCTAGCACCATCCTTTCCACCCGTCGGGGTGGCAAGTCATCGTACGCCACATTCATGAGGCGTTGCACCTCATTGGCGTGTTCTTGTAAGGTTGTTTTGGGTGACCGACGCATGCTGGACAGCTTTGCTAGTGCTTCTCTGGCCGTCAGGCCAAAACGAGCCCTAAGAGCAGTGTATACTCTCTGCACATTATTAGGCTTGCCACACTCTAGAGCGTCTCCTCTGAGAGCCTCTCTTAAATGCAGGAGTGTGGTGTTGTGTCCCCAGTCATTGGCATCGGCAACTTCTGTGAAACGTGCAATAAAATATTCCACGTCCCCTGACCCTTCAAACTTCGGTACTTTAAATGCAGTCTGTGCAGCACGGTGTTGAGTGGCGCCTTGCAGCGCTTGTGCCAACAGTTGAATCGGGTCAACAGCTGGTTGTGCTGCCAATTGAATGGCTGGCGGTACTGCAGCAGGCTGTGCTGGTTGAAAGGCCTGTTGATTAGCTGGTTGAACAGCTTGCTGTATTGCAGGCTGTATGACTGGTTGAGCAGCTTGCTGTGCCGGTTGAATGGCTTGCTGATTAGCTGGTTGAACAGCTTGCTGTATTGCAGGCTGCATGACTGGTTGAGCAGCTTGCAGTATTGCAGGCTGTATGCCTGGTTGAGCAGCTTGCTGTGCCGGTTGAATGGCTTGCTGATTAGCTGGTTGAACAGCTTGCTGTATTGCAGGCTGTATGACTGGTTGAGCAGCTTGCAGTATTGCAGGCTGTATGCCTGGTTGAGCAGCTTGCTGTGCCGGTTGAATGGCTTGCTGATTAGCTGGTTGAACAGCTTGCTGTATTGCAGGCTGTATGACTGGTTGAGCAGCTTGCAGTATTGCAGGCTGTATGCCTGGTTGAGCAGCTTGCTGTGCCGGTTGAATGGCTTGCTGATTAGCTGGTTGAACAGCTTGCTGTATTGCAGGCTGTATGACTGGTTGAGCAGCTTGCAGTATTGCAGGCTGTATGCCTGGTTGAGCAGCTTGCAGTATTGTAGGCTGTATGCCTGGTTGAGCAGCTTGCTGTGCCGGTTGAATGGCTTGCTGATTAGCTGGTTGAACAGCTTGCTGTATTGCAGGCTGTATGCCTGGTTGAGCAGCTTGCTGTGCCGGTTGAATGGCTTGTTGTGCAGCTATCTGAGCAGCTGGCTCTACTGCTTGCTGTGTAGCTGCTTGAGCAGCCGGCTGGGCTGCTTGCTGTGTAGCTGTCTGAGCAGCTGGCTCTCCTGCTTGCTGTACAGCTGTCTGAGCAACTGGCTGGGCAGCTGCATTTCTTGTTCTCCTGGTAGCCATGCTTCTCCGTAATGGTTAGCTTGGTAGCGTGGTTGTCTCTTTGAGCAGTTGTGACCTTGTGGGTATTGAATGCAATATCCCACCGCTGCCACCAATGTAGTGCTTTTTGCTGCTACTTGGTCACAACTGCTAATCTGCTTGTCTATTTATTATTCTGCAACTCCCTATATAGGGCATCAACAAGACTAGTCTTGAAGCTTGAGCTTTATTGCAAGGAATAAAACTGAGCTCTCTGGCTCAGTTTCTCATATTTATATAAAAATATAATATATACAGTATAATGCAGAACCAATCAGATTACATGACAACAATGAAGCATATAGTAAGTTACTTAAGCGTAGCGCCTATTCACTGTCTTATTGGTCCTTAACCAGAATAGGGGCGGGCTCCTGTTTGACCTTTGACCCCGTAATATCACTTGCTAAATTGTCCAGAATTATCTACTCTTGGTACTGTTTGGGGGAGACAACTTGTAATCTTTGTGTAATCTTCACTAGCAATTGTGGTCGGCTACAGCTATCTCACCAGGTGAGCTCATCTCTCCAGCAAATTCTCCCACAATATACCAAAGTACTTCACTGCCATTTCTTTAGCAAGGATATCCTATAAAAAATATATATTGCCAATCAATGTAAACTGTCACATACCATGGAATTTGTTATACCAGAACATTGAAACCATTTCATAAACTGTTTCCAAACAAGCAATACACTAAAACAATAATGTGGTGGCAGAAACACTAAGTATGAACTGATTGTGTAATACCCAAGTTAATCAAAGCTGTTTAAAATGATGAGTTATATATATGCACTTATAAATTAGAGTGAATAAAACAGCAACCTTAGAATCAGAAGAGATTAACTGTTGTATCAACTGATTACTTGTTGGTCTCTGTACCCTTTATATACTAACTACTAACTACGTCACATCTTCAACTGTCCTATCAGCTGCTTTTTTCCATGAATTGTAAAAGGAGTGGATCCATTACTCAGTCTGGTTAGAGCAAGTCTATTTGGTGAACTATTAACTCCATTATTTATAGTTATATTAATGAAAGCAAACAAACCTACATTTATTATCAGGCATGCATGCGTAAGAAAGATTTACTGCACAAATAAAAGATGACATGCTTGAAACCCAGATTCTCGACTGCCAACATCAACGTGAGAAAAAAAACGAAATGTGTGTACATTCTTATTTTCTTCTGGTACATTGCAAACAAACAAAAAGCATTTAGTAAAAATTATGGAATTGAAATGCAATCTCAAAGAAGCTTGTTGCAACTTTTTGGCATAAATACAGGTCTCATAAACTCTTAGATGATTGTGTTGGATAATACGAGTTAATCTAGCATCTGCTGCTAGAATAAGCTTATGCCTGCCTAGGGAAAACCAATGGTTTTTAGCTCAAAAATCTCGGCATTGCAGTTTGGATGCCTTAAATAGCTTCATCACCTGCCTGTTTAAACACTCTGTTACCAACAAGTTATAATGTGCCACTATGCTAGACATTTGGTTGTTTATAACCACTTTGCATTCTCTCACACAACAAAAACTTCAGCTGTTTGCGTTGAGTTTATCTTGTTATCATGCTGGTAACGCTACCAATGTCGTAATAAAACTGTTTTCTACGAATCAGTAGAATACGGCTGTCACATGTCAGCTACTACCAAACAAACAAATTATGAGGGTACTTTCTGGTATATTCTGGTGTATAGACAATAAAATGTTTGTTTCATAGCAGATGTAGACTACATCCTGGTTGTTGGGACTAACTAAATAACAGATAGTTGTAACTAGTCCTTGTCTATGTAACTTCAGTTGTATATTGGTAAAAACTAAAGACTATCCAGGATAGAATGTTTCCATTCAAAGACTCTTCAATCCATAGAAGAAAATTATATGACACAAATAAGATTTCAATATGTTGGAAATTGATAAAAAATGCAACTTTTATCTATAACAGTACAGTATGGGTTAATATTTCTTTTTACTTTTTTCTGAGTAAAATAACATGGCCACAGCAACAGTATTTCATACAGGCTCAACCATCAACCATACTAGTAAGGCTCACATTGACTTGCTCTCTCTCCAGCAGCCGGTGAAAAGTTAGCTAGGTTGCAAGAGTGAAAACAGCAAGTCTCTGAGGCTGGCAGAGTGGAATGTGAAAGAGAAACAGCAAATGCAAATTGATTGACCAGAAAAACTAGACGGTGACGGCAAATGATAAAGTTGTGTAGAAAACCGTTATCAGATCCAGCCTTAAAGCATAGAATAGTTCAAGTCGCAATGACTGACTATAAAAGAGAAAAAGACTTCAGTGATTGAATCTAACTTCAGTACAACTTCACTACATGAAAAATGGTAATGAAAAAGTAGCATGAGATGTTGTATATATATGAGATATCGGACAAGTTTAATCACTTTACAGTTCGATGAAAAACCATCAAGTCTGTGTTATTACGTTTGACAGAAAGAAATGCTCTTACAACTGTTGGTCTTAAATTGTAAAGTAGGTTAGCTACAAATATATGCACGCTGCCTCTTATAGTATGTTTTCACATCATGACAAATTATCGATACTGGCGGCGATAAAGGAAAACCTTTTTGAAGGAATCACCATTGTCGATAAATTTGTCGTGAGACTTTTTGAAAAACATTTGTCAATCTCTGAAGTCGACAACTTGGTGATAAGCCAAACGCCAGATGTTTATTGCTATCGCAAATGCTAATGTCACTATAGGCGATAAAACCAGACATGCGTAATGTAACAGGAAGCTGGAAATTATCTATTGTAACCACATGGCATCGGCAGCTTGTGTGTTGATATTACCAACGATGATTGTTTGAGATTTATTACACTGTTATTTATGAAACAATACAACTGATTTGAAATGAGTGAATCTTTGCTGCTGGTAATTAATTATCACAGTAATAAAAAATAAATGTTAGTATTTTTTCAGCAAAAATGCACTCATTTCTTTTTCATTATTACTAACTACTAATTAATAATATTATTTATTGAATGATAACCAATGTGCTACTAAAGTCCCTTGTTACCATACAACTTTCCTTGCCAGCCAACAACTCTGCGACGTTTTCGTCATTTATTTATTCTTGCACAATGTAAGAAAATGATAATAAAAACAGCGAGCAACGCTAGTCGGCTGAATTGCACTTAATAATACCTTGACTGCAATTGCCTCCATGGGCGTGGTTTAACCAACGACGATAAACTTTTCATTGTGGAAACTCATGCTGTTGTCGCTAATTATGATTGATGACAAACCACAGAGATTTGGCAGTAATTTGCAATGATGTGGAAGCATATTATTGGTTGTTAGACTATAGATCCTTAACAAATTTTACACTTCTTGATCTGCTTGCTTGGGTTTATTTGTCAGGATCTTACCACCAACACTTGTATGACCAAAAGCTTGTTACATTATGTCAGCAGTGTATAATACGGTTTAGTACTGTTTAATGACTCTGTAGAAGCAATAGGAAAGCTACGGAAAAACTGCTATGGATTATATTACATTACCTATTTCCAATCTGAAGAGGTCAAGTTGAATAGCTGTTTTCTATTGTTTTCATATTTGGTAGTGTTTGGTGGTACTATTTCATTGCGCTGGCATTTATTTTACAATATTACGGCTTACTAGAAAAAAACTCAACTGAAACTTTAACATAAGGTTTAACTGTTTTCATAGGCCTAAATTCTGCATTAAGTTTAATAATGTACATTATTAGTAATATTTAAGTTTATTCCAATAAAAATATACTGCAGTTTGTTTGTTAGAAGCAGCATCATAGCTTTAGACACTCTTTTACCAACAAGTTCCAACATGGGCCATTTTTGCATTCTAGGCATTTGATTCTTCAACAACAGTTTGCAGTTCTTCAAGCCACCACACTTCAGTTGTTTGTGGTGAGTTTATCTTGTTAACATGCTGGTTACGCTACCAATATGTTTATCAAACTGTTTTCGATGAATCAGTAGATTATGGCTGTCACATGTCATCTACTACAAAACAACAAAATTATGAGGGTACTTTCTGGTACTTTCTGGTGGGTTCTGGTATATTCTAGTGTATAGACAATAAAATGTTTGTTTTATAGCAGACATAGACTACATCCTGGTTGCTGGGACTAACTAAATAACAGATAGTCGTAGCTAGTCCTTGTCTATTTAACTTCAGTTGTATTGTAATGGATTCCGGTCTGGTTACCATGAAATTCCACTAATCTCGAGTATTCTACCTCTCTCCAAAGGGGACACTGTGCCGGTATAACACTGACAACAGCGACAACTATAATAGTTACTGCTGGATCAGTTGGCAAGCGCAGAGCCCACGGCTCAGGCAAACTACGCAGAGTGCTGTTTGAATAGTGGCTTTATTCATTAGAAACCAAAGTCCTAGGGTGGCTATCCTCTAGGGTGATTGATAAGGCACAATAAATGAATGCCATGAGTATGAACAGAATCAGCCCTTTTATAGGCAGTCTGACAGGAAATTATTTGCATAATACATATAAGATTAAATGCACAGGAATTAAATGAACCAATTAGAACAAATATATAAATAGCGAGCAAAATCATGCAATGAGTAAGAGTTAAAGGTAAGTGGTGCCAAGTGGCTAAATGGCGTAGTCCTGTCTCCATTTTCCAATCATAAGCTCTGCTGGGCTCCAATGCTATATCTAGCTTGTGGTCATCATATCTGCTATTCTGAGGAAAGGTACTTGTGGTTTCTGTACTAGAGTAAGTTCCTAGGTGGTTTTAAGGATCCTCAACTATGGTGGCCATCTTGTAACGGCCCAGTATTACCATACCTGGTCGGTAAGGAGTCAAGACCAGCCCTGCAGGGGTCAATACTGGCCCTACATGCTGTGCCACCGGCACAGTAAGGCATTCCATCAATACGGCATCTTTACGATGGCTGTCGGTGGAATCCCAGCGCATTGATGTATTTGTTTGAGTAGTAAACAACCATTTTACCACTGACATTCACCAACATCTACCAAAATATATTGGTAAAAGCTGAAAACTCTCTAAGGTATAATGTCTCCATTTAAAGATGCTAAAAACTAAACTAAGTTCAAAGTTTGAAACTTGACATATTCAATGACTCAGTATTTTTAATCGGTGAAGCTCTCTTTGCATTATTTCAATTAAAGTCAAATATTGTCTTCCTGTCTCACTCTCAATACTTTTAATGAAACCAGTAATTAACTTAGTTTGTTTTGAAAAGAATAATTTCAGTAACTATTTTTTAATTGTGACGAAAAGCTGATCCAAAAATTTCAGTCGAACCTATGCACATGTGATGTCCTTTTTTTGCTAAGCGAATTTTATGTAGTTTGTCTGATGCTGTTTAATTTCTTATTCCTTGCAGATACAGATACTAGCGCATAGTTAACGTTTAGCAGTTGAACATTGCTGTCACGTGTGATCCATATTTTTTGCCTTAAGAGTTGATCTCTGTACGGTTTGTGGGTTTGTCGGAATCGTCAAATGCCGTACAACTTTCTAGAATGTTCAACACTCATGGAGATTGTCGATCTATAAAATTTTGGGCGTTGTTGGTGATCGAGCGATTTCAAGGAAAAGTTAAACCATCTTGAACATACCAGCGACGTTCACAGTGCTTTTTTATGAGTCGTAGTGGTTTACTGGAAAGCTAGTATCAATAAAAAAGTATATTGCTATGCGACTTCAACTTATGCCCGTTTGTTCCCTCTAGCAATCAATTTTAAGTTAAGCCTTTTATGAAAACGATCAGACATGTTATATTTTTTGATCTTTTTTAAAAGAAACCTTAGACCAGTTTACATTCTGTTTACCTGCGCTCGTAATTCCTAACTCTTGATGGTCAAGTATACGCTGTGTTAGATTTTGCTGCGTTTATTTGAGATATTCAAGTGTGGGCAACTCCAAACACTAATAATCCTAGTACGAGCTAGAACATAACATATGGAAATCGGCCTTTAATTGTTTGATGATGACCCTTGTAACAGATTTCCGATCTCACATGAAAAAAGTTGTTAAAAGTGAAAGCAAGAAGTCCTATTCATTCAACAGACATATTGTGGTAGATTTCAGTGCACTCTAGTGGTAAACAGGTAGTTTACACTAGGAACCTTGTGAAGCAATGCGCTAGACTTCTGCCCACAGCATTTGGTTAATAGCTGTTGGGTAGGAAGTCATACTGTGCCGGTAGCATAGTAAGCAGGGCCGGTATTGACCCCTGCAGGGTCGGTAGTGACCTCTACCGACCCGGTACAGCTGTACTGGGCCGGCACAAGATGGCCGCCTTAGACGAGGATCTGTAAAGATGTCCAGGAACTTAGTCAAGGTCGTAAACAGGAAGTGCCTACCCCTAAAGTACCAACTTAGTGGACCTAATTCTATATACAGCCTGTGAACCCTGTAGGAGCCGTCATTGGACAGTTAGGAGAAAAGACTCCGCCCTTAGCCACTTGGCACCTCCTTGTATTATCTTGCATTGCATTGTGATTGGTTGAGTATTTATATAATTAATGTCATTGGTTGCATTACTTCCTGTGCATTGTCTCTTATATGTTTTGTGTTCGTTTGCTCTCCTATAAAAGGAGAGCTCCTACTGTTACTCTGTGCATTCATTACAATGAGCCATAGCATGTATTCTTATATTGCTAAACACCTAGAGGAATAATTACCCTCAGGACTGCTTTGTAATAAAGCCACTATAGCAAACACTACTCGGTACTGTTTGTCTGAGCCATGGGCTCTTGCCTTACCGGGTAATTCGGTTGCCCTATACAGTTGTCACTGTCGGTCAGTACAGTGTCCCCTCTGGAGAGAGGTAGAATACTCGAGACTAGTGGATGTCCGTGGTAACAGACCGGAATCCATTACAATATGCAGTATGATCGATTACTGTGGTTCACTTCCACAGTGCCGTTGTAGTTTTACAATTTATGTGGATGGTGCATCGTCAGTATTATATACCCCGAACTTATCAGCCGCTGCCAATAAAAAAATGTTTCTTTAGTAATTGTTAAAATGAAGTGACGTTTGTTTTAATAGTATTGTTGGTGGAAAGCGGGCTCCCGGTTTCTTTATTAATAGCTCCGCACAAAAATCTGCGCTCATTCTGGTTGCAGTCTTATTGATAATCTGCTAAAATTTGTCAATGATTTTGAGCAGTGCGCAAATACCAATAATGCCGGCCAGTATGATAAAAATTGGCCGTTATTGCATTTCACTTGGCCGTTTTGGAATTGCGCAGATTTCAGAATCCAAATCGTTTTAATGTGTACCCAGCTTTAGCAAAGATATCCTATAAACAACAAATATAGTCAAACAATATACAATGTTTTATACAAGTGAATATGTTATAACAAATCTTTGAAACGTGTTTTCCAAATGATTACAGATACCTTCTATGATTTTTTGGCGTAAAATGGAACAGTATACATTTTTTGACATTATCATTTTCGCTGACTCTACATTATGGTAACTAAGTGACAAAGTAAAAAATTCTGTTCTTTAACTTGCCAGTCGATAGTTTTGCTTCAGCAAAATCACATTGGATAATGATCTCTTGCAATAGTTGATAGTGCTGAGTGAATGCATGTGCAGGTTATCAGTAATCAAGTCAATAACAACTTGTTGACAGTGTGTAAGTTGTAGGAGTTGTATCACCTTTCCTTTATCAAATGAGAAGTGTGATCAAACCTAAATAGTAATAAGTTTTTCTTTGTGACATCGTTGAATTGGATTTCTGGAAACTTGTCTCTTTGGTTCTGCCAGATGGCTCTCCTGACAAACATCCCTGTCTTTTTCAATATATATAATGATAGCAGCTACTAAGGTCCTTGGTAGCAAACCCAGGTCATCTACCCTGATTGTGAGTAGCGCTAGAGTGCAGTGATGGCAGATGGCCACCGATGCAAAAGTGAACCTTCATTCATATATAAAATAAGAGACCTGGAAATACCGTGATCAGCTACACGATTTTTTTACCACAAGTACCAAAACTAGAGACAAAAAACAAAGACTAAAGATGCATGTACATGTACAAAATTTTGCAACGTCAATTTGTGAAAAAAATTGCTAAGCAATTGCTAGTATTTTATTTCAGGTTATCGCCAGGTTTTACTGTAGATTAAAAAATTACTAGCCAATCACTTGATTAACCAATCACAACATGCAAATTCTACACCCTCATTTCCAATAATATCATACCAGGTTCATGGCACCCATTTATCAATAATCATATAATATTTTGTTGGCTATAGTTTGTAACAGCGAGTTTGATCAGAATCTTTGAAAAATGGATAGGAGTAAAAAAAAATTTTCGCAGCTTCCTGGAGGCCTTCCCTTATTGCTAAAGAAAACCATTAGCAATTCCGCTACGTGTACATGTACCATAAAGGTTAACTTGTGAACTCTTGAACTGTTACTGTAGTTTCCTCCCATATTATGCATGTGATAGTGTTTGTAAGTAGTTGTATTGACCGTGATTGCTTGTCTGTACCTATTGGTGTTACTCTGTTCCTTATTACTTAACTTGCTCTCATGTTTCCCTGTGTGCTGTACATAAAAGGCTGGACAGTGTGTACAGCCTGGCAGAGTACCTTTAAATCTCACCCTGACTGGACTGGTACTTTCCCCTTTAGTAGCAATAAAATATCTTAAAGGTCGGGTCACACGAGGACATTAGACAAATCGAAAAGAGAGCTTTATTAGGGCTCAGTTGAAGCACGGCAATTAAAGCTTGGTTAGGCCTGTCACACAATGACAAAAACAACTTTTGCCGGTTTGTTATTCCTAAAATTTCAGCCAACTACAGCATGTGGTTCTTTATGTCCTGTAATACATTTAAAAATGCTAAAATATAGTAATTTTGAATATTTTGAATACAATTTATTATTATTCTAATGTTTATAAATTTTAATGCTTGTAATTTATTTTAAATATTTTGAACATTATTTGTTAATATTATTACAATGTGTATAAATTTAAAAGTTAATAGTCCATTTTAAATATGATAAAATAAAGAACCCTTTCTCAAAAAACATGTGTGCTACTATTATGGATGAAACAGTTCATCCATGGCTGCTATGATAACCATGCTCGTTGTGAAGGATGCTGACATTACGGACCAGCCAATAAGGGCACAGAGAAAATAAACCAATTGATGAGCTTACGTTCTCTAATGGTCTAGTTACATATAAACATTATAGCTGATGAATTTCTCCAGCTTAACATTTACTTGGACTGTAAAACTATTTTCATTTACAATTTCGTCAAGGATTCCCCTCATGTGACTCGGCCTTTACACTGAACTTGGAATAGTTTGTTTGGCCAGGTGGTTTATAACTAGTTGCTGGAGATCATGTTGTAGCAGTGTAAGTTTAGCAGAGGCGATGGTGGGGTTCTTCTCTTTCTTTCTAAATTCCCAGACAGCTGGTAGAGCTGTCGGTTGACTATTGTTATAATAGTCACCATGTTGGCTACAGCAGGAATAGCCGTTGAATTGACTACCGGCGCAGTAGTCATTATATTAGCATTGGAAGATTTGCGTTACATTGAATATAGCAGTCACAGTTGTTGGGCTACTTGCAAGTTTCCTTTGTTGTAAGTAGTAGTAGTAATATAGGAGCAGATCTCAGTTGTGTCCCTGAAGTGGGACAAAATCCTTCATGTTTTAATGGAACTCACAATCTCAAAGATGCACGCATATTGTCACTAGTTTCAAACCAGGCTTTAAAGTACAGGTTTTATGGTCTGACATGTGTGATAAAAACGGATGATAAAAGAGAAAATTGTACTAAAGCAACTAACGTTAACCATTCCATCTGCAACACCAGAAAATCTATAAAATAGCTCCGAACTCAGCGAACAAGCCTATACAACCAATAATTGTATACATGAAGAAGGTATCCTAAATGTTCCCATTGCCGTCGAGGCAACGTCGTCATCGAGGCGTTTTCGCCGAGGCATCATCATTGGGGTGTCATCATTGGTAGGTCATCTTCAAGGCATTGTCATTTGCAGGATTGGCATTGTTGTCATTATCAGCTTTATCATCATAATCCTCATCAACATCATCATCATCTACTGGTATGAAAGCCAGTTTACAAAAAATGCAGTTACATTGCCATAGATGATATTTCAAGAATGGCTTTGACCATCTCAGAAAAAAATGATATGATGAACCCAAAAACTTTTTTCGTCATCATTAATTCCTCTTGTTACCATACACTTTGCCATGCAATTACATATCTTGAACCTGATTCAAAAAGTTATCACCACTAATGTTAACTCACCTATCGCATTAAAACAGCATGTAAATTGTATCACCATTCTAAAATTTATGTTATTCGAAACTGTTTGTTATACATTTGGCCTATTATACTTGAAACCATTTTTTTTTTACCAACTACTATTTAATTATTACCAATTTTACCAACTAAACACTTTTCTATTTATAATATTCTACCTGTTAGATCTATTGTAATCAAATAAATCACATTTAAAGGTTTACGAAAGACATATCAACCCATGCTCAAACTCAAACTCACAAAAACATTTATAACAACAAAATTACGCAATCCTTGTGGGATCTAAATCACCATAAAAACAAACAAAGTTAAATAAAACTTTAATGCAACAACCTAAGTTATCATTCAAATTACCATCACATACAAAGAGATTAACTCTATAAACCTAGCTGTCGCGGGCACTGTCCAAACAATTTATAACAAAATAAACTTTTACACTCTCACATTTTCACCAAACAGAATTTCAGCAACCTAAAAAGCACTCCTTTGTGTAAAAGTTTTTACAACATTTTCCCATTTTCCGCTTCTATAATGCTTCTGAATTTCTTCTTTAATAAAACTCCCTCACATTCGTATAAAAGATAATGCCAAACAAACAAATTTGTAAATATTATAAGGATTTTCAAACTTTTTTTACGGAGATCAGCTTCTGTACCATCTTCACATTTTTCTTACTGTAGGCTTTCACAATTTTTATGGAGATCTTCTCTAATCAAACTATTACTGAAATTGAGAGTTATCCTCTCTTGGCCCAATTGCCAATGTATCAAAGAGCTTTGATTAAATTATTAAAGAAGAAATACTGGTAGGTTAATCATTAGTTGTGCAAATAAACAATAATCCAATAGTAATGCAAGAAAATCGAAGACATTTATTTGAGTATAATAAAGTTCTTACACAAAATATTTGATTTAATTAATCAAGTCAGCATGTAGCGTTGTGTGAGAGGCTACTTGGTGCAGACGACACAAGTCATAGCTTTGTGTGAGAGGCTACTTGGTGCAGACGACACAAGTTATAGCTTTGTTAGCATAGTATGGTGGACATTTTGGTCCCTGGGTGCACACAGCTCTGGTGAAATAGAACAGTCCACCATCAGTGTTAGCACTTTCTCCATCAACATACTCTGGTTCAGAGTCCACACATTCAAATGTGTACGGGTGGTTGTGTCCAGCATGACCACTCATCAGGTATCCTACAAAACAACTCACTTGTGTCATTTCGTTGAAGA
Source organism: Cryptosula pallasiana (assembly GCA_945261195.1). Lineage (NCBI taxonomy): Eukaryota > Metazoa > Bryozoa > Gymnolaemata > Cheilostomatida > Cryptosulidae > Cryptosula > Cryptosula pallasiana. The sequence continues at coordinate 28,810,553 of OX183139.1, read as the reverse complement.
AAAGCATGTGCAGTACTTGAAGTTCTTTTTATGTAATTTTTGTTTTAGAGTTGTTTTTTTATCTGTAACCATCCAACAAATCTGAAAAGCACATGAAAAATTTATTTATATTTCTTTTGAAAACTCTTTCATTTACATAAGTTTTATGCTCAGTTTTTACTCTGAAAGTGGGCGTTCTTCACCAAAATTATAGTCTTCTTGGTTTCATTTAAACCTCATACACTTGTGTTATATGGTTGAGATTAACTTCCACTGATTTACCAACACGTTTTCTATAAGCTCATATAAAATAGATAAATTAGACTGTAGATTGATTAAATAAAAACGTTATGTTTCATGGCCACAAAACTTTAGGCACTGTACACTGACTGACAAAGCACTAATCTATTTGCGCAATTGAATAGAAAACCCATTTTTTATTGCAGTAGCAGTTTTGGTAATGAAGTGAGCAGTAATAACCACCCAGGCATAAAAAGGATTCATAAATTTTTGAACTGATATCATAACTTCTCAAGAATTATTTTAGTAATAAAAATTAATTACTTTATTAGCTACGCTCATAGATTTTACATAACAGAGCAGGACATTTCCAGATTGAATATTTCTACTAAAAAAAAATAATTATATGATTTTACAAATAATATTTTAATAAATTATTACTATTATCACTATTAAAAGACTCAAAACAAATTCCTCGCATCTAAGATTATTTATTCTTTCGAGAAAAATAATCATCTGTTCCAACTATTTGTCTAGCAAATTCTGTCACCTTGTCAGCAATTTTTGATTAGAAGAAAATTGTGATCGGGGTGTCATGTCAGTTAAGGCGGTCAGAATTTTTCAAATAAAAGCAATAAAATAGAAGAGATTTTTTGCTAAATGTTGTCACAGAGAACTTTTGGATCAGTTTAACACATGTAACAATTAAACTACATGTAACAATCAAACTACATGTAACAATTAAACTACATGTAACAATTAAACTACATGTAACAATTAAACTACATGTAACAATCAAACTACATGTAACAATCAAACTACATGTAACAATCAAACTACATGTAACAATCAAACTACATGTAACAATTAAACTACATGTAACAATCAAACTACATGTAACAATCAAACTACATGTAACAATCAAACTACATGTAACAATCACACAACTTAAACACAAACAGTAATAAAAATGAGAAAACCTTGTCTTTGAATTTATGAGGAATACCACCCAGGGAGACAAACTGGACTACAAAGATGAAGCAGCTCATCAATTTTCCTGTTAAACTATTCTTTTAAGCATTAGTTGAAAAGCACCAAACTGTAAAGCTAGTATATTTCACTTAAGCTTAATTAAGCACTTTGTGTGCGGTCAATCAATTTTTTGCATGCCGAATGGTATTTGGTGGTTTGATTTTTTAACTATAACGATTTACAAAAACCTCTCAGAATTGCAATTTCAGATCATCTCAAAGAAAAATAAAGACAACTCTATTGTTCTGTGTACCTTCATATTCTTTGGTCCAATCATCTGGGCAAGTTCTCAAAGCTGGTATCATCATCAAGGCATTTCTCTGGCCAGTATAACATCTGGCGCAGGGAGCATTTTGTTGAAATGCACTGTCAGGAAAAACCCCAAAGGAATGAGACTCATACTCTACTCCAGCCATAAGAGCTCCCAAAGTAACAGTTCCATCACTGTTGTACTCTGCTGTGTTAGGCATACATTGGTAGTTCACTCCACCACCTACTTCGTTGTATCTACTATTTCCAGTGTAACCTGCAAGGTAACAATTAAATTATAAATGTTTTATACTTTGAAACAAGATTAACTTGAAATATTATTGAAATGGGCTACAGTGGGTTACAGTGGGCTACAGTGGGCTACAGTGGGCTACAGTGGGCTACAGTGGGCTACAGTGGGCTATAGTGGGTTACAGTGGGCTATAGTGGGCTATAGTGGGGTACGGGGCTTTTTGCTGCTTCGCAAAGAACCAAAACTATTCACAGTGGAGATCTGACTGCACGAGTTGTCACTGGGAACTTTGGAAGCTTTTTAGTTTAAAACTATTCAAGTGACAATTCACTGGTTTTTATAATGTTTTAGGAGGAAAAATGAGCTTAACTGGTTTATTCTATTCATTGTGTTAGAGCAAATGATTAGTTATTGTCATATAAGCTCTATTCTGATTGCCATGTTACAGATCATAAGTTAAATATTTCGGCAAAATGGAAGTCGAATCTAAATATTACCTGAAACATCATTTAATGGCAGCAGTATTTTTACATTTGTAGTTACCTGAATAAATCAGTTCTGAGTTTTCTCCACAATCTTTGTGGCCCCATCTGGTGTAGACAACTCCACCTCCAGATCCAGAAGAACCATCTAGACCAGGCAGTCCATCCTCTCCTGGAGTTCCTAAATAGTGAGCAAGCGTAGTTGTAAAAAGTATAAACAAAAAACATGCTTCAGAGTGTGTGTGATTGTTGTTTTACTACATGACTTTGTACGCTTGTCAGTAATTCTCAAATCACTGAAACTAGAATTAAAAACACAAAAAAAAACAATGATGAGTTGGGCAAATAGCTCTTTTTCACACAAAAAAACTTAGTTTTTTTCTACCATGATTCAAGACTCAATAAAACTGAAAGTGAAAAACACAAAAAAATAGTTGTAAGGTACATACTACAGCTTCTTTACACAACAAAACAAGTTTTTTTCTGCTATGATGGCTGAAAATAACACAGTATTTGATGACAGTAATTATTTATAGTTGCTTACCATTTATTCCAGCTGGTCCAGAAGCACCTGCAAGACCTGCTGGGCCAGGAGGGCCAGGAGGACCAGCTGGACCACGTGAACCAGGCAAACCAGATGAATCCGATGAACCATCAGAGCAACATTTATCTATAAAAAGAAAGCTTTCTGATATGGATTGTGCGAATCACTAAATACGAGACTGACTCAAATACTTAGGTTATACCGCGATTAACTAGCGTGATTTTTGTTCTACATTAAATCAGCTTCATATTATAATGATATATGTTACCTTTGGGAACATTGATGTTGATATCAACACCGTCATCAGAGTTTCCATCTTTAAGGAACTGAAATGTTGATAAAGGATAGAATTAGCGGAAGGAAAACAACATCAAGTAATTATGCAATTCATTTATAGAGTCAATTATTGAAATAAAAAAGTCACAACCAGAATATAATGACTTACAGATGAGATGGTGTTCTCCAGCGTTTTCAGTTGAGCGCATAATTTTTCGATTTTTTCCGCTTGTGCAGTAAGCCTTTGATCCAGCTGTGCAGCCTCGCCATTCAAACTGTTACCCAGACATACAGAGCTCAGCGCACCAAGCAGTAATATACCAAAGTACTTTACTGCCATTTCTTTAGCAAAGACACCCTATAATAAATGACATGTAAATAACTAAAACTATGGTTGTGTGCTATTAATTAATATTTGCTTAAAGTAAAACATTACAAATAAAATTAATGACTTACTTACCAACAAATGATTCAGTCAGAACTAAACACACAACCTTAGAATGTGAAGAGTGTAACTGTTGTATCAGCTGATTACTCGTTGGTCTCTCCACAATTTATATACTAACTGCTAACTACGTCGCATCTTCAACTGTCCAATCAGCTGTTGCCAATTGTTGGCTGAATGAGTAGATGTTTTATTGGTCACCTTCAATAAACTGCATTAATATGAAGAACTTTAACGACCACGCGAGCATAACCTCATCTTATGCAGAGATTAAAACATGATATAAAACAAGTTTTCACATAAATACGCACACTAAAAACATTGAGTCTCCGACAATCCTATGTGGTTGCGCAATACTCTACACTCGATGTAAACATATCTTAAAAAATGTGCATTGATAGCCAGCGTCAAGGTTTTGAGGCAATTTGCTTTCAACTTTCTAAAAGTTGATGTAAAACAGAGCAGCTGCTGCGCTGTAGGGCATTGATTAAGTTTTGATTTTACAAGCGTGTAAACTTTCTCACAGTTATGTAACACCTTGAAATGCTGTTACAGTATTTGGTAAAATTTTGTTATTTGTGTGGTAACAGTTATTAAGGTGCTATGCTAATGCATAACGATTGATATTATTTCAAAACATTTCTTTAAAATACCGAGCTAAAACTTCAACGTAGATTAGCTATTAATTGATAATTAATTAATTAATACTAATAACTAGTCATAACAGTAACTAATTTGTATTCAACTCAGTCTCAGTTTGCATTTGTATATCACAAAGTATTCATCAACATTATTGTTGTTACAGCTGTTGGTTATATTTTTGTAAATCACAACAAAATTGTCCCAAAGCAACTTTGTCCATTTCATAAAATTTTCATCACAGAAGATTTGAAGCAACTAACATTTGTAGTATTAAGACATCACATGTTGTCAGCAATATTATTATGTTTATGAAGGCTGTTACAAGTGAGTAAATCTATATTATACCATCATTTTACATTCCGAGCATTCGTTGTTGAAACCTACTTTTAACCAATTATGCAAGGAAATTGTCGTTATCAGCTGAGGCCCAATAATGTGATCACGCTGGTCACAATACCAACATGATTACAGTCATTTGTAGCAAGTTTGTACATTAGGAATGGAATGTGTCTGAGACTGGCAGACAAGGAACTTATGAGGGTACATTACATCATATTCTGAAGCAATGACATTAAAACAACATTTACTTCATAGCGCACGTAGTTTATATCAATCCTCGCCCAATTTGTTTACTCGAGAGCTAGTTGTAAAGATTTTTAAACTTTGTTGAAAGTTTTTCATTGTGCAGCTAATATATTTTTCAATTTTTCTCAAACTCTTGATTTTATCATGCAGTGGTAAAGAAAACACAGTACGTAGCAGATAACACTTTCACCCGCATAAAATATACATCGGTTTCTTGCTTCTATCATGCCTGATCTAGGTTTTGTGTATTTACTAGTTGTAGGAAAGTTTACCTAGTTATACAAAGCTGTAACCTTGAAACAACAAAGTGATGAGCGAAATATAAATGATGGAGATTTTGCCAGTTTTTTAATCAAATGGCAATTTACAAATATTTTGATAGATTTTCATGAGATGTGTGGGTATCGACCTTATTTTTTCACTGTTGTATTCAGCTTGAGTAGGTGCACTGGAGCAGTGCTGTATCAAAGTTGCAATTTTTAGGTCAACTGGCCAATTTGTTTTTTAAAGGGAAGATATTTTGTTCTAAAACTTGTTGCTAAATGTTCAAAATGGCCACCTTTAATTAGTCATCATTGATGACTGTATGCAATGGCCTAAGATGCTTATTTGAGATCTTGTGCCAACACCACCGCTCACTCTATGTGGTCACAGATGATTTCTATAATCAACTCTCTTCTACACGGCAACCTATAGAAATGTTAAAGTCAAAACACTCTGCTTGCTGCTACAAGTCAGTTTGTGTCAGCGATTATGACCTGAAGGAAAACCATGCCTAGGTTACCAAAACATTATATTGGAATGACTAAAACTGGATTAAAAGCTTCTTATAAACATTTAGATTTGGCAATGACTTGACGGCATCTAATTGAATTTTGTTCTTTTCATATCTATTAACGCTTGTGCAAAGGCGTTTGGGTGGGAAAGTCCCGGTGCTGTCATGACCCCTTTAACTCTTGTGCAATGAAACTTCTTTAAAGGGAAACCAAGGCCGGTAAAGAACTCAATTATTATCAGTTACAGCTCAATAGCAAAGTTACTTCTTTTGTGTTTGCAACACTTTGCAGCTGACACCTAGATCAGCCGTCCACCATTATGATGGTTTAGCTCTCTGACCTTCTACCACCATCCTGGTCGGAGACTTGGCAACTTTTGAGCAATTAAAATGGTTGAAGGCTGATGTAACCTACTTGTGCTGTGGAATGATTGTTATTTTAATGTCAATGATTTAGAATGGTATGTACTGTACCCTCACAACATCACTGTCTGCTAGTCTCAGACAGATGGCATTCCTAATTTGCAGACTTACTACAAATGTCTCTGTAAATGTGTTGGTAATATTGCCAGCATGATGACAAGGTAGAGCCACAGCAATAACAAATTTATTCTTGAGTAACTGATTGCAAGCTGGTATCAACAACAAATGCTCGAAATGTAAAATAATGGTAAAGTATACATTAACTTGCTTGCAACAGCCCCTATTAACAAGTAATTTTCTGGATATATGTTGTGGCAGATTTTGGTGTAAGGCACTTGTAAAAATCCTTACTTACCCTTGAAGGTGCCAAGTAACAGTGTGTAGTGCTGGGCCAGTAGAAATCCTACAAGGCCGGTAGTAAACACCCTACCAGGCCGGTAAAAGATGGCCGCTTTAATCAAGGATCATAAGAATAGCTGAAGAGCTATTACCAACTCGTAACCGAAAATTATCTTTACTCCGATAAACGATACCGCCAATCCCAGGTTAGCTACAGCCCTGGTACTAGCAGGAGCCTGCCATTAGACAATGAAACTGGGGCTCCTTCTTTAACCACTTGGCCCCTTATTTATTTAAACTTTTTTGTATTGTATGATTGGTTTTTGACTTATGTTTATTATTGTACTGCTTACTTTTTACTTCCTGTTTATACTATTGGTTAATACTGTCTATTAGGACAACTGCTTCCTGCCAGCTTGCTTGCCATTAAATTCATTCTCTTGCTGTATCGTTGTATACACATGCCACATTCTAGGAAGTTGCCTCGCTAGATCTTGGTGTTGTAAAGGATTTGTAAGAGTTATCTATTCAACACCTTCAACGGACCACTGTTTACTTAGCCTTCCTAAGCTATTGAGCGCTAGGGCAAATGGTGGCAAGCCGGCTAGTGTCAAGGCACAACTCTGTATTGTAGCGTCTACCAACCGGTGGTATAACACAGCTACAAAAGGCACTTAATCAATTAATTAATTACACTGTCTCAATATGGGAGACTTTCTCTACACGATACCGGGGATCTGTTACGCAACACAGCCAGGTCCGTTTCCACTATCAAATATGCTTACTCAGTACGTGCATAGATTTCAGCAGTTGATAGACTTTCACAACGTTAACTTCAGCAATATATTTCACCAATCGAGTTAGGCAGACTTGGACAATTTCAAAGAGTGTAGTTACTTCTAAGAATATTGCAAACAACAAGCTACTGCTTCACAAGTTGTTCAGCACAAGGAGAGTTGTTATAGTTGACAATAATAATTATATTCTTCATACAAGAAATAAAAAAAACAACAGTGAAAGATGTTTCGTAGCGCTTTGATAATCCTGGCACGTTTGACAAAACGACTTTAATTTCCAGTTACTGACTACGAGGAACTACAATGTTACATTCGCTTACAGCAATTCTACTCTTGCACAACTACTCCAGAGCTCTAGAGGCTTGGGCAATTTGCCCTGATACTTACAGAAAAACTATGCAAATCATGTAGTTGAAATCCTCAACATATAAATGGGTAAAATACACCTAACAGGCAGAAATAAGTGCAGACAAGTTGTTTCCAAAAGCGACAGACATAGACATACAAATATATACAGGATTAGCGTTCGCATTACAAGCCATGCAACAATAATGGTAATAATTAATTAATGTCAGATGATCACCGGAACAATTCCTAGTACGAGGTTCTTTACTGTACTTGGCTAGGTCGTCTCCAATATCCGTAGGCACGCAGGCTGTCTCTCTGTTGCTAGGCATCCAGATACATCTACTTCGAAAGGTAAGGAAGGGCAACTCCTGGTGTAACTGTTCACTCACGGGCTTCACCAAAATCCACCACAGTATTATGCAAGTAAATTCCATTATCAAGCTAACACGCCATGTAATTTGTCTGACTTGTGGGCTCTGTTCATGATTTCAGATCTGGCAGCAAATTGAGCAAGTTTTATTGTCAATACCAGCTGTGTGCACTCTGGAGATTGGTATAATACTTGAGCTTAGTGGTATTGTAATGGATTTTTGGGGTCCTGCCAAAATACCACCAACAAAACCTCTCTTCTCCAGAGGTTATCTATCAATTACCTTCAACAGAGGAGTATCCCAACTCCACAACTGTAACAGAGCCCACGTCTCAGACTCACTACTCAGTGCTTCAGAGTAATAACCATTATATTATTTCACAACATTCCAGTGTAAAATAATGGTGCGATGCATACAGACAAAACTCTGCCTTTAGGCAGAGGCAGAGGGAATCATTGGCCTAATTGTACGCATAGCAAGTCACAATCAACAGGAAGTACATGCACAAATCATCCAACAAGTTATAAATAGTTAGGCATAAGATTGGCTAAGACAAGGCATCCAGAAGTGGAGGGCGGAGCTTCAAGTGCAATTCTGCTGAGTCACAGTCCAGGAAGTGATGGTGCAATATGGTTAGGGTTCCTGGGCTGTTATAGCTTGTGGTCCATGGCTCCTGGCGAATCCGACGATGGTTGAGTCGCAAACATTGGCTTCTGCATCTTTTGATGCTAGTCTGGTTTCACAGGCTATGTACGTTCTCCTCTCACAGACCCAGTAGAGAGTAGCTGCAGGAATGGTAGTGTTACTGCAGGGCCGTAGTGACTGCTGCAGGGCCGGCAGTGATTACTGCAGGGCCGGTAGTGACTGCTGCAGGGCCAGTAGTGATTGCTACAAAGCCGGTAGGGTTGGTATCTTTCTCCCTACAATGTTTCTGGTAGTGCCAGGCTCAATTAAGACATGCCTAACACTCTACAGTTGTCAGGGGGACTTTTGCGCACACTTAGTGGTCATGAAAATCATCTACAGTACTTTGTGGCAAACAAAACCAAAATCTACAACAGCATTGTAATAACTTTGCATGGCTGTGTCCACTAACAGGCAGAAGAAAAGTTAAACTGTTTTTGGAGTAGAGAGCTGTGTCGTCTGAGAAACACTGATCTATGGCACTAAAGTGTTTTGAAGTGAGCGAGGAGTGGAAATAAAGAGAGAGTAGAGCAAGGCAAGGATGGAACAGGGCATGCATAGATAGGTGGGTTATTTTGTATGGGCAATGTTCTTTTATGAACAACGTTTGTTGTTTTATATGTACAATCAGCCAAACAGTGTGTCATGTATGGAGGTAGATAAAAGTCCAGTCTCTTAGAGATGCCCAGGAAGAATTTTTCTAAATGATGAAAATTTCAGTCGTCTCATAACTACAATCCTTTGCTCAAAGGGATTGAAAATGCTATTCATCGTAACGCACCACAACACACAAGGTTACTAATTTATGTAACTTTTTTGTGTTTACTTACATGACTTTAAGGCGTGGTTAAATGCATCTGAGTATCCTTCAGTCTTTTACAGCGTTGGTATTCAGATAACTCCTTATCAGGAATAGTTTGAAGAATGGTGTTAAGAGCCTCTCAAGCTATTTTTGACTCTGTAGCTATCACAGCCATTTTGTTGTTAGTCAAGAGTAGCACACACGGCCCGGGTTAGGTCAGTTACATACTACTTTGTGCCGGGTAGCTAGTATTCACTATTTATTATATTATGAATGTATTTGGAGGTTTCCCACCTGCAGTCTTGCTACAACATGTTGGAAGTCTGCCTGACTTATGCTTGACTGATAAACATGAAGATTTGAGATTTTAAGGAAAAATAATTATTGTCGAAACATATGTGACACGTTCACACTGTATGAAGTATTTTTTAGACTTTGTATATCTAATCCGGGTCTCCAGGTGAAGTTGCACAACCTGGTCAAAATTTCTTTTCTGGTCTGGATGTGGAGGATTGGTCATTACTAGATGGGGGTGTAGAGATTGTAAAAAAAATTCAGAATCGATTTACTCTAGTAACTACAAGTGCAAAAAATACTTTTGCCATTGAAATCGCCTTTTTATTGAATTTTTATACCCATGCAGTTTCCATCTCTGTTTAGGACATCACTTGCTATCTGTAGCGGAGTTTTATGTCACACTACCTTCCGCTAGGGGGTTGTGCTGGTAGACGAGCAGTCTGTGCAGCCACAACTATACAGTCAGTCTCTTTAGGCCTGGCAAGCAACAGTCTACCTCAACTCAGAGGTGACCAGGTGCCGGGATGGCACAAACAATGCGTTGTAAAGCAAGCAATCGACTTTAGCAACGATAACGAGCCCTCGACTCAGAGATGCACACTCGGAGCTTTCAAGTAGTGTGTAATGATGACCTCTATTCATGACCAGAATACAAGGTGGCAATCCAGTGCAAGGACAAGAGATAATGCTCATGCCTTGTCATGTCAGGTAATGCAATGAGTATGAAAAAGGCTCTGCCTTTTATAGGCGAAGTTACAGTTACAGTTACTTTGGAAACTTTTTATCATGCACAGGAAGCATTACAGGAAGTAACATAATATATAGAAAACAGTGTTGTCCAATAGGGTATTAATAAATTAGTTAAAGTACACTGGCGTCCAGAAGTAGGGGGCGGAGTCTATGGCCAACTTGTCCCGCAATAGGTTGATGTCTCCTTCAGTAGTTCCTTAGTCTTTTATCAGCCTTTGGTCCATCTTTCTTGACATCTAAGGTTAGCCAGCTCCTGGATATGGTCTCCAGAGGTTCTGGAGCTAGGTTTGATTCCTCGGATTATGGCAGCCATCTTGGTACCGACCCTGGATAGCTACCCAGGGTCGGGGTAGTAAATACCCAGTGCCGGTATGATTAATTAATACTATAAATCACTCAAACAGAGCAAAATGTTTGCTACAACCGAACCCGATCATTGTCTATTGTGTTCAATGGAGGCACGCCTGTGGTAGCCACCATCAGGGGGACCTCTGCACAGTAGTGGTCACTGTTAGTAGTCACTAAAATCCACTACATATTCATGTCATGGTAACTAGAACAAAAAATCTGTGTTAAAGTTTCAGGACAGCTTAAACACATTTTCAACATAAAACGATTTATTAAAAAACAATATGCTATGACGTTGTGAGTTCTAAAAAACTTGTGGAATACTTACTAGAACAGGATAGTTGATTCAGCAATTGCCATCAGATGTTGGGTAAATACTTTTTCTAGCAGTGTATGATAACAGTACTCTATCATTTATTAAAGTTTCACCAGATATCACTAATGTAATAGACATTTACCAGTATTGTCAGTTACTCTTGTATCATCATCTAACACACAGTTTAGATATTATATTGAAGGTTATGCTGGAAATAATAGATATAATGGAGTAGGTGGTGGAGTGAACTATCAATGTATGCCTGACGAACTAACAAACAACAGTGATGGAACTGTTTCTACTGAAGCTTTCATGGCTGGAGTACAATATGAGTCTCACATCTTTGGACCAAGATAACAATGCCCCCGGTTCCAAATGTCATACCAACAACAGATCTGCTCTGCTTATGATATCCACTATGAGAAGTTGCCTAGAATATTGGAAAATGGAGTATATAGGTATGTGGTTATCTTTTTAAATTATCTAAAATCAACTTTTATGGCAACATGTATCAAGTTATAAGCATAAAGGTCGAACAACCAAATGCAGTACTGTGGTGGATTTGCATTAGTATGTGCTATATTTTATTGCCAACTTCCCATCTATTCCAGATCCGGGCCCTTTCTAGAATCCTTCACTCTTCTGTAAGCTTCTCTCCACACCTCCCACCCTCGTACTCTTCCCTCCACCTTCCCATGCCCCCTTAACCACTCCTCACACACCGATTGGATGAGCTCAGCCATTGCTTCTCTTCTGCATTACTGGCTAGTAGGAAGTTTTTCCATGCGCTTAAAGGTAATGCTGCTTTAGATATTGTCAGATCTGTAGTCCTGTCTCCTCCACACAGCTAGTCTGACAGGGTCTTCCTGTACAATAGGACTAAAGCGATAAAAATAATTGACTAATATACCCAAAAAAATGGACGCTATAACTAAAAATTTGCGAAAAGCAAATCGATCATAGCCATGCCACATTCTACTTCAATCCTACTAACAGTCTGCTTATCTGTTAAATCCTTATTTGGAGTTCTCTGCTTATCTGTTAAATCCTTATTTGGAGTTCTCTGCTTATCTGTTAAACCTTTATTTGGAGTTGTCTGTTTATCTGTAAACACCTTATTTGTAGTTTTCTGTGTATCTGTTAAACCCTTATTCGGAATCGTCTGCTTATCTTTTAAAGCCTTATTTTGAGTTGCCTGCTGATTGTCAGACCTTGATTTGGAGTTGTTTGCTTATCTGTTAAACTCTAAATTGGACTTTGGCTGAGTTGCCTCTCATGGTAAAGGTCATACAAAATTTGTTCACAATGTCACCGTTGAAGTTTGGAGTGAGCGAGAACCTATTGATACCTTATTCCAATATTAAAATTTTTTGACGGCCTCCAACTCTGAAGTTTGATAATTTTTATCCTACGTATGGGATAATGACTCAGCTGACGTTTATAGCAAAAAAGTTATAGCAAATATATCGTATTTTTTATTGTTATTTTTAAAGATTTAGGTCGTTCGCTAGTAAACGAAAAAAATTCTGGAGCAAAATATATGTCAGGTATTAGACTGCATATGCTCTCAAATAGAACTACACAGTATAATTGTGTTGCAGGATATCTATCTGATGAGCAGTCACACTACACATGACCTCTCATATACATCTGAATGTGTGGATAAAAAAAGTGCTAATAAAAATGGCGATTGTTCAATTTCACCTGAATTGTGCACCCCCAGTACAACGTGTAATCTTACCAAAGCTATTGTGGTAGATTTTGATGCAATGTACTGATAGAAACTAGTACCCCCTTTTACCATTTAGATTTACACCTGGATACGGCTAAGAACCAGGCAGGCCAACCTAGGTGCTGACACCAGGTAATTGCTGACAGTAGTCACCTTATTCTCAGTACAATGTGCGAAAAAGTCCAGAAATGCTATCGTAGAAGCCATGCAAGGCTGGTATTGACTCCTGCAAGGTCATTAATTACCCCTACCGTGTCAGTAGACACATTAGTGAGCCCGCGTAAGATCACCGCTTTAGCTGAGAAAATCTGAAATAGCCTGGAGATAATTACCAATTAGTATGCCAAAAGTACTCTTCTACAAACTACCATACCATCGACCCCAGGCCAGATGTAGCCCTAGGACTACCAGGGAATCAATAGGAGCCAGCTATGGGATAACCAGCTTATGACCCTGCCTTTTAGCCACTTGGCACCTCAACTATTTGACTCTACTTCATTGTATAATTGGTTTACTATTATATTCCTGTTTGCATCAGTTACATGTAGTTTCCTGTATTTATTACCGGTTTAGATCATCTATTAGGTCAAATGCTTCCTGCCAGCTGGCCTATATAAAGGCTGGAGTTGGTGCACCAACCTGTAGGTGATTGACTCCCTAGAGAAGGATTTATGCCAATAAATTCTGTTATTATACTAGTCGTCTACCTGGTTTGTGAAAGCCATATCACTGTCTCTACCACGTAATCTGGTGGTAATTGATAAACCGTCACTGTCCATACCAGCAAAGTGTGTGCTCTGGAGTGAGGTAAAGCACTCAAGATTAGGCATAATTTGTGAAAACCAGACATCCGCTAGTAGTAATATATGAGCAGATCTCCCTACCAAGTGTTTTTTTGTGGATTAGACCTTGGGGTTGAGACAATGGGTTACGGCGTTGGATGAATTCGCCGAGTTTATATTGTATTTTACTTGAGGGGTACTTGAGTGGCATTTGAATGGCATTTAAGTGGCATTTGAGTTTTGATTAGTTTTTTACTTAATTTGAACTTATATGGCATATAGATTTTGAATGTATGGCATTCAAGTTTTGATAACTTTTTTACATAACTCGAACTCATATGGTATCTTGAGAGAGAGGGGAGAGGAGAGAGGAGAGAGGAGAGATGGGAGATGAGAGAGGAGAGAGAGAGAGAGAGGAGAGAGATTTTTTAGTTTTCTATACATTCATGTATATATGGTTAGTTATGTACATATTTATGGCTATATTTATATCTACATAGAGAGAGGAGATATATCTACATTGAACAAATATATTGATCAAAAATGAAAATTATATGATTATATACCTGATTACATAATAAGTAGGGAAAATCTTCTGGAGAGAGGGGAGAGGAGAGATGAGAGAGGAGAGAAGAGAGAGGAGAGAGAGGAGAGATTTTTTTTAGTTTTTTATACATTTATGTATATATGGATAATTATGTACATATTTATGGATATATTTACATTTACATCATTGAATAATATACATTTATTACATAATAAGTATATTAAATGCTATAAAATATGTTGGAAAATTACCAAATTAGACCTCTAGATGGTTAAAATCTACAGTATTTGGGAAATAACTGCAAGAGAGGAGAGAGGAGTATTTGGTAGAGGAGAGAGTATGTTGAGAGAGAGGAGAGATAAAAAGAGGAGAGAGGAGAGAGGAGATATATCTACATTGAATAAATACAGTGATTAAAAATGAAACAATATGTGAATATATACATTTATTGTGTAATAAGTAGGGAAAATCTCATACAATATAGCTAGAGTCAGTAAATATTAAATAATACAAACTTAGGAAGGAAGACTTCTGTTCTATGTACTTTTGATTCCATAATGAACTAAAATAAAAAGTTATGTATTAGTATAGAATGGTTAAACAGAAATTTAAAACAACTACAAACTCTTACTAAATAGTACTTTTTTATTAATTATTACCTTATCATCAAAAATTGACTGTTAATCGGATGTTTTTGTAGCTTTTCGTGTCTTACGTTGTTGAGTCCTTACCCTTCTAGCTTGTCTTTGAGCGGACTGTCGCTGCATGTTTCTTCTTTTTAGAGCAAGTTCTTTACGAGCACACTCGATAGAAATTGGTGTGTTTACCTGTTGTAGTTGATATTGTCGTTGTTGTAATACATAATGTAATCTCTGAATGTCTGACGTAACATCATTCCCTAAGAGCTTTAATGTTAGAAAAGATTCAGTTCGAAAACTATTTAGCTGCTCTATCAAGTCTTTCTGTATGAATTTACAATTGTTTGAGATAATTCGCACTCTCTCTTCAATTTTCTTATTGCATATGTTTTGTAAAAGTATCAAGTCCTCTTGAGTCAAAGATTTAGGCTGAGTTTCTGATTCTGTGTTGTTAACTATTTCCATTTTTTGTCATTGAATCTGAAAAAAAACAAAAAAAACAGATGATTAATTTTGTTCAGTTGTTTTAGTATAATAAATAATATATGAGTAAAAACTGTAATTTATTAAGTTTTTACCTTGATGCTCTTCTAATAGCTGTAGTAGATGTTGCTTCTCTGATAGCTGTTGTAGAACTGGATGCTTTCTGTGTGAAAACTATGACTCTTATATAGCTAAAGTTGTACTGATTAAACCCTATGAACACCATCTCGTGTCAATCTCTATGAATCAACATTTGTTCACGCGAAGGAAAGTCAATGCTTTCGCGGGAATAAATAAATAATTTTCACGCGAATACAAACCAATGCTTTCGCGGGAATAAATAAGCTATTTTCACGCGAATGGAAACCGTTGCTTTCGCGGGAATAAATAATTTATTTTCACGCGAATAGAAACCAATGCTTTCGCGGGAATAAATACTTTATTTTCACGCGAATAGAAACCAATTCTTTCGCGGGAATAAATAATTTATTTTCACACGAATAGAAACCAATGCTTTCGCGGGAATAAATAAACTATTTTCACGCGAATGGAAACCGTTGCTTTCGCGGGAATAAATAATTTATTTTCACGCGAATAGAAACCAATGCTTTCGCGGGAATAAATGATTTTATTTCCCGCGAATGAAAGTCAATGTTGTCGCGGGAATAAATACTTTATTTTCACGCGAATGGAAACCGTTGCTTTCGCGTGAAAATAAAATATTTATTCCCGCGAAAGCATTGGTTTCTATTCGCGTGAAAATAAAGTATTTATTCCCGCGAAAGCAACGGTTTGTATTCGCGTGAAAATAAAGTATTTATTCCCGCGAAAGCAACGGTTTCCATTCGCGTGAAAATAAAGTATTTATTCCCGCGACAACATTGACTTTCATCCGTGGGAAATAAAATCCTTTATTCCCGCGAAAGCATTGGTTTCTATTCGCGTGAAAATAAAATATTTATTCCCGCGAAAGCAACGGTTTCCATTCGCGGGAAATTAAATCATTTATTCCCGCGAAGGCAACAGTTTGCATTCGTGTGAAAATAAAGTACTTATTCCCGCGAAAGAATTGGTTTCTATTCGTGTGAAAATAAATTATTTATTCCCGCGAAAGCATTGGTTTCTATTCGCGTGAAAATAAAATATTTATTCCCGCGAAAGCAACGGTTTCCATTCGCGTGAAAATTATTTATTTATTCCCGCGAAAGCATTGGTTTGTATTCGCGTGAAAATAATTAATTTATTCCCGCGAAAGCATTGGTTTCTATTCGCGTGAAAATAAAATATTTATTCCCGCGAAAGCAACGGTTTCCATTCGCGTGAAAATTATTTAGTTATTCCCGCGAAAGCATTGGTTTGTATTCGCGTGAAAATAATTCATTTATTCCCGCGAAACAATTGACTTTCCTTCGCGTGAACAAATGTTGATTCATAGAGATTGACACGAGATGGTGTTCATAGGGTTTAATCAGTACAACTTTAGCTATATAAGAGCCATCGTTTTCACACAGAAAGCATCCAGTTCTACAGCGACTAACAGAGGAGCAACATCTACTACAGCTATTAGGAGAGCAACAAGGTAAGAAGCACTAAAATAATTATTTGTTTTTAATTAATTGAAACATCTAGGTTTTTGAATCTTAGTTTTTAAAAACAATCTTTTAATAAAACAATAGTTTCAGTATATTTACATCATTAAACTAAGTTCTTTTACTTTTTGCAGGTATGATGACATCACACTCCAAAGCACTTCCTAAGCTCCATATTGAACCAATCACAGCTACCAACAACCCTAACGCTATTTCCACTACAACCATCATTTCCACCACCAACGGCATTCACATTGATGATAGAAGATCCAATCCTAACACCTTTAATGATACATCTTCTCGCTCAAACACCAATGCTCATGCTGATATAGCAATGAACCATCATGTAGTTTCAGCTGACTCTCCTTTGAGTCCCACACCGGACTACACATATCTGCATGAGAACAGTGAAGTCAAACGAACGGAGGATATCAAAAAACCGACAGTGACATTATCTCAAGCTTCAATTTCCTTTTTATTCAGCAACAGCAAGAATAATACCGTAAACAAACTTAGAGAGTTTGAATTGCTCGAGATGGGTGGAATAATGACAGGAGCTATGCAGAAAGGAATGTTGGAAATCGGAAATTTTGTGAG
The DNA here is from genome assembly GCA_945261195.1 of Cryptosula pallasiana. Taxonomy (NCBI): domain Eukaryota; kingdom Metazoa; phylum Bryozoa; class Gymnolaemata; order Cheilostomatida; family Cryptosulidae; genus Cryptosula; species Cryptosula pallasiana. Next base: position 28,793,208 of record OX183139.1, on the reverse strand, counting down.
TTTGTTGGATTTACCAATTCCTACGATATTGGAGGTTTTCGATGTTAATTACGTTGAAGATTATGGTATATTGGACTATGAATATGTTTTAAAAAACAATCATCGAATTCGAGTCAAGTCACTGATTGACAAAGAACTTACGGTGGAGCTACAGGAACTTGATCCCGGCTCTTCACAAATCCTAGTGTACATGGGAAAGCTAGAAGAAAATCAACCCGATCTACGTATTGTAGGAGATAATCATCGTCATCAAGGGCTAAAACAACGAGTTATAGCCAAAATCTTCAGAAAAAAATCATTGAAACAGTTGCAAGCATACTTTGATATCATCACTTTCGATAATATTCCTGTCAACACTCTTCTGACATTCACTAGACTTTCAGTTTGGAAAAATTTGAAGTCGAAGCAGCGAAAACGAAAACAAGATACATCGCCTTTACGTATCACTCACACTGTCACTTACAGATACATGATGAATGATGGATCTTTGATGACTGGGAAGATTGTTGTCCCTCCTGAGAACGTTTTGAAGATCAAAAATCATGAATGTGGTATGATCCACTATAAAAGTACGATGACAACTGAAAGCGGCACAAAGAAACACATTCTCACGATTCTGAGTGTTGAAGAAGCTTTGATGCTTCTATCTACTTCAAGTGAAAAAGAAGGAATAGCTTTCAGACTTTCTCTATTTGATGATGCTGAGCTGATGAAAAGTTATGATGATGATGTTGCTGCTGATGATGCTGCTGATGATGATGATGATGATGATGACGATGATAACATCGATGCTTATACCGATGAAGAAGATGATAATATGACGGATGATGACTCTAAGAACAAAAAATTTGAGGAAAAAGATGAAGTTGTCGACAATGATAGTGAGAAAAGCAATGAAGATGATGACAATCACATTTCAAGCGAAGCTAGCAGGATTTCAATATCGGAAATTTAATTAAGGTATGTTAATCTTCACTAGTAATAAGTAACTACTAATAGACGTATTTTTTACCATAGTATAATGTAGTTGTTATAACGACATCTATGTATGCTTTTAGATAGAATACGTGTACAAGTGAATGACCGTCGACTCGCCAAAATCTATCAGCAACAACTCATGAACATTAAATTACATATTATTTGTATTGCGCAATAATTTGTATATATTTAGTGTAATAAAGTATTTTATTCATATTTAACATTAGTTATTTAGCCAATTTGTAAAACTTTCGGGGCTACAACTCTAAAATGTTACAAAAAATTTCAATGTTCCGACACAAAAAATAAATATTTCAAGTTATCGTCTCATTTTTCAAAAATGTTAAGACAACTCCCATTTATAATTTCTAAACTTCGTTTTTGAAAAAATATGTAAAAGTTGTCGGCACATTGTGTCAAAATGATAAGACAACTCCGCTTTTGCACAAAAAAAATTGTGAAAAATGTTTTATAATTTGTTTGAGAAACCAAAACAGTAGAAGACTTTTTACAACCGCAAGCATTATACTTTAGGTTTTACAGTTTTGTGAATTGGGTGTTGATAGTTTGTCACGATATGACATAATAATTAAGTAATTATAGTCTTTTTCATAACAATGCTATAGATTCAGTAATACAGATGTGAAATTTACTGTTTCATCACTTGAATGCAGTATGAAGGTAGTTGATGTAATATTTATTTTGTAATATTATGCAAAGTAATACAGTAAGAATGAAGCATATGGAGTTCTCAACCACAAAACAAATAAAAATAATGCATTAGGGTAAACTAATGACAGAACAATTTTACATGAAGTGTATACATGTGAATAAAGTATTCATAAAAACACAGACTATTGTCTGTATATATAATATATATAGAGAGTATTTATAAAAAACAGCCTATTAACTATATATTTTGTGGTAAGAAATTGTAAAATAGGATAGTTGCATAAAGTCTATGGTAAACTAATGACAGAACATTTTTTACATGAAATGTATTCATAAAAACACAGACTATTGTCTGTATATATAATATATATATAGAGAGAGTATTTATAAAAAAAAACATCCTATTCACTATATATTTTGTGGTAAGAAATTATAAAATAGGGTAGTTGCATAAGACCTATTCCAGAGCCATGATAATATTAAAAAATATAGTGAAATAAAAATTTTAAAACTCACCTAAGAGTGCAGTTAGTACAAGAACTTCTTCTTGAGAAAAGTCTGAGTTTTTCTGCATTTTTCGTCTAATAGACGCTAATTTCAATTTAACACAATCATTAAAACCCTTTTTTTTCAGTCCATCTTTTATATTCAAAATTAATTTAAGTGAAGTTAAATCAATTTTCTTATCATCAATATTTTGGCTTTCTTTTAAATCTACTTGGGTTTGAGGTTTAACTGTTATAGTATTAGATTCTAAAACACTGGTTTTTGGACTGCACTGTGAACTAGCAACAGAAATTAAGTCATTATTACTTTCTTCAGTTTCTGAAAGATCAGAATCTGAAGATATAAGTGCTCTCATTTTTTTACACTGGTTTTTAATCAAAAGTTTTCGATCTTCAGCAGCAGGTTTTTTAGCTATCGCCAACCATTTACTCCCTAATTCAAAATCTAGAACAATGTTTTCAGAAAAATAACCTTCTATTGGATAGAGATACACTAACGCAAATTTTTTCGGAAAAGTAATATCCATAAGTAATTCAGAATATTTTCTATTAATAAATAAAACAAAATTATTGTAACTAGCAATATCAACAATAAAAAACATTTTAGTTTTTAAAATACAACTATGTTGCTGAAGATCTCTCAAAGTTGTATGCGATTTTCCACATAAACAATAATAAATAAGCAAGTGAGCACAAAAATGTCTTGAAAGAACTCGGCCAGGCTCATGCAATCCCCCTAATTTAAACTTCTTACCACAAAATATACAAGAGACGTTGTTTTTGTTTCCTTTCAGTGCTTCACTCAACATCTTTGTGCCATATGCGATCAACAGCAATGAGAGCACTGAAAGGAAATACCTAGGGCTTTTGTTATCAATATCTACAAACAAAATAAACAAATTCTCATCATATATAGATAACTTTCTTAAGCATGGTATATGTATATATATATATAAAGATAATGCATGTCACTTACACTTAAAACACTCTCTATCTTCTTTTATATTTCCGTCTAGAAGACTTAATTCTTTATATTCCCTTAATTCAGGATTCTCTGCTTGAACTAAAATAGAAAATACGAATGTAGTTATGCTATTTTTTTGAAAAAATTCGAAAAATTTTTTATAAATTGAATGAGTATATAGTAAGTAATATTTTCGTCATACTTACATTCAAATGTGTTCCGTTCATAGTACAGGAAGTTTTCGTTCTTCCCAACACATTGCTTACTTCCTATGAATCGTGAAGATGCTTTTTCTACAAAAAAATAACATAGTAAATGTAAAGTCATTATTATTGTACCTACAGACAAATTTACATTTTTCATAAAACAGAAAAACTTACTCATAGCAATATGTGTGCTAGCTTTGCTCTTTTCCGTCTTCTCTTCATCTTCAAAACACTCCTCCAACCACCTTAGTGTTTCATCATCGGTAGAACTTAATAAAACAATAAATCAAGATTGTAATTATTTAAAAACTCTATATAATACAGTTGAATATTGAATAATAAAGTTTCAATAATATACTTACATAGCACTGAAATCTATTTCGTCTATATTTAGTTCTAATGCAACATTTGAGGATGTAGACCTACAAGTAATATATATATATATATATATATATATATATATATATACATTTGTATAAATTTATAAATGTAACTGCAACAAAATTGTAAAAGATAGTATAAATAACTTACTCATTTGTTGTAGGGATATTGCTAGCCATTGTTGTTTTGCAGAGTAATACTTAAAATGAAGTATAAATGAAAACTGATACTGTTTAAAAAAAATAGTTTCTCTTATATACAAAACATTGAAGTCATTTATCAAGATTAATTTGTAGACTGATTTTCTGATTATTACTATGATAAATGATATTGTTTTTTAAAAAAGTGGAAGACGATTAGGAAGTTGGTTAAAAAAAATAGGAAGATAGAGAATAAATAGTTTAATAAGCTTAACCACCACAAACACTCCTGTAAACTGTCTTTCCATCTAGCTAAAATTTTTGAATGTAGAGCGTTGGATAAACAAATTTTACAACCTCTTTTAAATATAACTAGCTAGGATGAAACTTACATTTCATTTGAATGACACCTCACATCCTTCAAACATATTTTTATAGCAACAATTTTCATATAGACACATCAACAGCAAAACAATGATGCGGTGTAGTTCCATCTTTATATCATCAGACAGTAAATTAATATGTGAGAGCTTCAATTATAGTTTACACCATTAAGTATGAGTTCGGAATGTAATAAAATACTTTACAGGTACTGATAGCATTTAATAACTAGTTCAATTGCAGTTTATTGATATACTCTACTATAACACACACTACCACAAACAATCATATAGACACATCATCAGCAAAACAATGATGTAGTGTAGCTCCATCTTTATATCATCAGACAGTAAATTAAAATGTGAGAGCTCCAATTATAGTTTACAACATTAAGTATGAGTTAGGAATGTAATAAACACTTTAAAGATATCTGATAGCATTTAAATATGTATATGTAACATATAACTCTTGATTTATTAGACAAAACAGCTTCCTAAAAATAGAAAATATACTATGTATGTTGATACATTATTATTTCACACAAAAAACAATGAGATATTTTAAAAAAAGTAACAGTCTAACTAATAAAACAAGTGGATAAAGTCATGCTTTGCTCATGTTTTTTAGATGATAGCGGAGATAGCTAGGATTAAAAGTAAAACCACAAATCCGTTTTGGTGGAAGGCTGTATCTATATTAACTAATATGTAATGAAACAATAAAAAACAGGAGATAGATGCAATCAAGTTCTCTTCCTTTTTAGGTTGAATTCGACCTATAATTCCATCATCTATGGATGTTTGTTGTTTTTGTTTTAAATAGAAATAGCATGATAATAAATAGTGCTTAGGTGTAACTAATGACTTTTCTCGAGCGACACACTTGATATTAAAAAGATCAAAACATATAGGATTAAGCGAGATGATGATTAATGTCTTTTCTGGAATGAGTTTATTAGTAAAATGACACTTGCGGGACACTTGCGCTATATTATAATTAATTACTTTTTAAAAATGAACTGGTAACATTACGTCGACTGAAATAATACCTAAAACGTCTCGCATAAATTTTGATCTGACTGAAAATGGACTGAAAACCTTCAAGGTGCGTAAAAATTATCGTAACTCGCTATAGCGGATATTCTAAGAAATATTTATTTTCTCGTTGGTAACTTGACGTAAAATATTTTGTAACGGATGTCACATGATCTCAATCGCTTTTTTTCAACTTAAACACTTAGTTACTCGTAAACATTTGATACTCGCTTGATTTCTTTGATAACAGTAAAATCCCAATTGTGTTTATCGTAAATATTTCAAAAACGGATATTGCGCGTTTCAGTTGGTTTTTCCTACTAAATCGCTTAGTTACTCGTAAACATTTGAAAATTGTTTGATTTTTTCGCTGATAAAACATGTTGCAAGTATCTTTTACCAAATATTACCGTGATTTTCAATCAGTTTTCCTTACTAGATTACTTAATTACTCACCAACGTCCATAATTGTTTTTATTAATCATTGTTGCAAAGCAATGCTGTATTTAAATAATATTACTACGTTTCCAACCAATTTCCTTACTGAATTACTTAATTACTCGCCAGTATTTCATAATTTCTTTCACTAATAATTACAAATAATATTGTAAATAAATAATTTACCAGGAATATTTATGCTCAAGTCTCCTCTCTCTCCTCTAAACACTCTCTCTAGATATATACAAACACAGTTATTTTTATTGTACCTTGCACAAAAACACCCCCTAAAACTTGTTTTTAGGCTGAGTCTTATGGGTTATTTTAGGGGGAGTATCAGTCCTGGGAGTAGATACTAAATTGACACAAATTTTTTTCATATGAATTTAAAACTTAACTAATGTAGTTTTTTTACCAAACATCAGTACATCAAAAACATTATTGTAAAGGTATATTATATAGGAAGATTTTCCATACTTATTATGTAATAAATGTATATAATCATATAATGATTAATTTTTGATCAATATATTTATTCAATGTAGATATATCTCTTCTCTCCTCTCTCCTCTCTTTCTTCCTCTCTCCTCTCTCTCTCCCTCTCTCCTCTCTCTCTTTCTTTATCTCAAGATACCATATGTATGTATACATTGATTATCATTACAAGTTGTAGTGCTTTGTATTACTTAGTATTTACTGACTCTAGCTATATTATATAGGATGATTTTCCCTACTTATTATGTAATCAATGTATATAATCATAAAATGTTTCATTTTTGATCAATATAGTTATTCAATGTAGATAAAACTCCTCTCTCCTTTCTCTCTCCTCTCTCCTCTCTGTCTTCTCTCTCCTCTCTCTCAAGATGCCATATGAGTTCAAATTATGTGAAAAAAGTATCAAAACTTAAATGCCATACATTCAAAATCTAGATGCCATATGAGTTCAAATCAAGTAAAAAAATAATCAAAACTCAAATGCCACTTAAATGCCATTCAAACGCCACTCAAGTACCCCTCAAGTAAAATACAATATAAACTCGGCGAATTCATCCAACGTCGTAACCCATTGCCTCAACCCCAAGGCCAGAACCACAAAAAAACACTTGGTAGGGAGATCTGCTCATATATTACTACTTCCGCTACACTATGACCTATTTCATCTGCACCAAGTAGCCTCTAACACAAAACTACATTTCTGCCAAACTGCGTTCAAAGACATGATGTAACAACAAATGCTCGTCGTACTCTAAAAGATGTGTATTTCACGGCTTACTTCACCAAAAATGATTAATTTTCTGCTATTTGTGATGAAATTTATCTAAAAATCCAATAAAAGTTACACTTGGTTTAAGATAGGATAACTCACAATTCCTCAAGTGAGAAACTTTTTTCATGTAATGAAAGACACTTTGCATCACTTTTGCAGGCAATCAGCAATCTTCTAGTCGAGGGCCTTGTTTGACCAATTGTTGAATAAAAAGTTCAACGCTGTCAAAGCCAATCGTTATTCATCCTTTGTTCTATACATTAACCTATTACATATTAAATCATAAAGTTGTAATAAAGATACAAGTAGCAATTACGCTCTTCGTCAAAAATTTGTTTGTTTCAAACAAAACAGAATATTTCAAGTGCTACAGCACACTCCAATCTGCTGCATTTATCCTATTTACTGAGATGTAGGTATTTCCACAATGTGGATTGTGGCCTTTGTTTGTACAAAACAAGGAGCAATTTATCACTAATAATAGGGTTATATATGTCCATCTTTTATTTCAGTTTATCGTTTATAACAGAAGTAGTAATATATGAGCAGATCTCCCTACCAACAGAAGTAACAACTTTATTTTTACCGTAAGCATCTTTTGCAGTTTTGTGAGTCAGTAGTTTTTGGTTTCTTTTTTGGTTTTGTAGAGGATGTCCTATAATAGTTTTGACCTTTAGAACAATTGGTCTATTGTGACATGTTTATGCCCTTACATGTTACAGCTTTCTGATTATTTTGTAAAAAGAATTTGCCAGATTTCACTGGATACATAACTAGTTGGGTATACAACTGACTCTCTGCAAACAGTAAATAACTGCATTAACAGGTGCTATCTCCTGAATCACTGCAAGCTCCAAACCAAATTTCATCGATACCTTCTTGAGACTTTTCTTTTCAAGCCCATCCAAGTCAGATCTTCTCCCATAGGAATTTTACTGACAGACGGGTAACCTCAAAAGCAACAAGCCAGATAGATGAAGGGATATATAGCAAAAATTGAGACCACTTTGGATATACAACAGTATGATGTGTTTGGTGCAAAGTGATAATGCTGCTACATTGACAGCAGTTAAACAAAGTAAGTAATTTGAAATGTAAACTGGTGCTTTTAGCAAACCTCAAAATTTTAATTAGACTTATACCCTCTGTTTTGTATTTCCTCATTCTCTGTATAGGAATCAGGTCTACAGAAACATGAGATGACAACTGCAAACTTTAAGACATTTCTCTATAATAAACATCTGCATGATATTGTAAAGGATTTTGTTAGGGTCTCGAAACAACCTTCACTCACCACTGTTAGAAAGATGAGTGTACTGTATGATAATAGCAGTATTGTAATACAGAGTGCAAATAGACTGGTAGCGTAGGCTCTCTGTTGAAGGCAGTTGATACGAACAGGAAGTGCTACCGGTATGGTAGTATAGGCTCCCTGTTGTAGATGGTCTGTATAGCAGACAGATCCGGTTAGTAAGGTATGCGAACAATAGTGATAAAGGCAACCGGCCTCACTAAATACACATGTTTCAGATTAATAATAATTTATTAGTAGAACACAAAAGCTTGCCAGATAAATAGTCCTTACAAGCTTACAGTAACTTGAACACTTAGGCAGTACTAAGACGGTACAAGTAACCGCTGACACTTATTGACTAGATACTATCTCAGCCTGAGCTAAAACTAGTTCTGACTAACTCTAAGCAAATCTAAAACAACTCTAAGCGTAGGGCAAACTGCCTCGCTATTTATAGAAAAGGATAGCAGTTGAAAATGGTAGCATATGATTGGCTTAAATAATAGGTAGCACGACAGAAATATGAATCGTAATGGGGTGGATTAAGCATAAAAAATTGCATAGATAGCTGGCTAAATGAAAACCTGGCTAGCCACCAATATTCAAGTGTTAATTATAAAAAGTTATAAATGACTTCAAACCATCAGTCCATAGCTCACAATCCTCAGCGCTTGATCTTGGCTTAGTGAGGGTCCCTGGATCGTCTACTTCCTCTTTGTAAGTACTTGTGCTATCAACCGAACAAGCTTGTACTTGTCCAGCTAGCGCTCTCAGCCCGCTGCTCACTCAAGTGTACACTACTAGCAAATAAAACCAGTAGGCAAACTATCTTACTGCATGGCAATTTCCATTACAATATTTAATGAAAAAAAATGTGCATAGTGGTTGAAAGAAAGGTGTGTGAGCTATTTTTAAATAGTTTGCGGGGTAAGACAAATCAAGTGGGTTTCTGGGTCAGACAACTCCCAAAAAATTGCTGATAAGTTCAGAATAGTCACTGGTATCAAGCTGTAACTGCATCCAAACTCCCAAACTCCAAAGAGTTTGGGAGTTTTTTCTCCCAAACTCCTTGGGAGAAAAAAAGCAAGTCATAAAGGATGGTTGGGGTGAATAGGTAGTGACTAGAGGGTGGTGGTAGGTAGTAGGGGGGGAGTAGATAGTGAATGGGAAAGCAGAGAGGGTAAAGGGGCGTAGAAAACGTGGATCTAGGAAAAAGAATGAAATCATTAACAAAAGAGCATCTGCTTCACAAATCCATCACAATACATGATTGTTTGCCTAGCTTTCTACTTGTGTCTATATTATGCTTTTGCTCCTTTCTATTTATTCCTGTGTATAAGCTGCACCACCAGTTGGATCCTATTGTGTAGGATGTAGCTTACCACTGGCATGACCAGATATAGAGCACCATACTTGGACTTTCTTTCTTTATTAGCAAATTGATGTTTTCAACTGATGACAGTCAAACATGTGAGATAGGAATGTAAACAATAAGAAATAAATAAAGCCTCAAATAAAAGGGTAGCTGATGGAGTGCAAAGTTAGAAATAACCATAATATTTATATGTTCTCACTTACTTTGAAGTGAGTTCATTTAAAACCAGATCATGCAAGTCATTTACTTTTTGTGCTCATCTTTCGGATACCGCAATCGTTAATTTAGCAAGGCTTTTATTTTAATTTATAACAGATGACAGTAAATTGGTTTATATTTGACGTAATAAACAATATTGCAGAAGAATTGAAAGCATTTATAACTCGTTAGTATGGTTTGGTCAGACATTTGTTAGTTTTGTAGATAGCTATTTGGTGCAGACAACGCAAGTTATTGCTTTCATGGCTTCATATGGTGGACAATGTGATATTTTACTGCACTCAGGTCTGGTGAAATAGAACAGTCCACCATTTGTATTAGCACTCTCTCCAGCAATATACTCTGGTTCAGAATCTACACATTCAAATGTGTATGGGTGGTCATGTAATTGGTATCCACTCATCAGGTATCCTGTAAAACAAGTTGTTTGTGTAACTGCATTTAGAAACACTGAACAGTGCGGTAAATTGTGTAAAATAATTAATGCTTACGTATTGTTTATAGTAAAAATTTGTTTGTTTTAGGGAATAAACAGACATTTTTTTAAATTCATTGAAGCAGAGAAATATCCCATATCTAAACCCCAACCGCAAAAATGCATTAAAGTCTATATCAGTTTGAAATCAGTTAATAATTTTTTTGCTTCTAAGTTCTTTTTACGTTACTTTGGAATTCCAAATTTAGGATTGAAAACTCTCATTGGAGCTTAAAAGAAAGCAACGCCAGCTTAACTCTTCATATACCTTCATATTCTTTGGTCCAGCCATCTGGACAAGTTCTCAAAGCTGGTATCATCATTTGAGCAGATCTGTGGCTGGTATAACATCTGGCGCAGGGAACGTTTTGTTGGTGAGCATTGTTAGGGAAAACTCCAAAGGAATGTGACTCGTACTCCACTCCAGACATAAAAGCTGCATAAGTAACAACAGCTTCATTGCTGTTGTACTCTGCTTTTTCAGGCATACATTGGTAGTTCACTCCACCACCCACAAAGTCGTACCTGCTATTGCCAGTGAAGCCTGCAAGTGGACAAGAAAATGTCATAAACATTAAAATAAAAATCGATTTGTCGTGCAATATTGTTGTGTTTAAGCTATATTAATGTACTGGTATTGTTTTATACGTGAAACTCTTTCTGATCTGGCAACAGAACTCTTACCATCTGTTAACACCCTCATTCAAGAGCCAAACAGCTAACCCATTTGAATCAAATTTTATAAGTTTCATAAATTCTGGGTTGTTAGACAATCAGGCATTATTTACAACATTTACATCTATTAAAGTATTTGATTCGTGTAACTTTTGCGATGAGTTATTAGGTATTCCAGTGACTGTCTGATACAAAGTTACAGTTCCTCATGCAGGAAGTTGTGCTCAACATTATCTGTTTAGCTCACTTTAAGGTTAAGCCTCAATTAAACACCAATTTTTGGTATGACAGTGTAATAGTTTGATCGAGAGAATTGGTTCAATAAGTTAGATAAAACTCACTTCTTTGGAAAACTAAAGTTTTTCCCATGACTGAGAAAGGTCGAATTAGCGTTAACTCAGCCCGCGTGTATTGCTGCTAATTGATACTGAATGAAATGAATTTTACTGTTTTTCCACATTTCATTTGGTCCATTTTTTGTGAATAAATAAGAAAGCAAAATATTCCGCTGTGACGAAGTTTTTTTCAATGCAATTTTCTTAACAGTAAAAAACTTTTTGCTTCTGAGATTTTTGAAAGATAAAAATAATATAAGTGACTGAAAGGATTTTATTGTCGGAAAACTACTTTATACTGTTGTACAAACCTGAATAAATCAGTGTAGAGTTTGATCCACATTCGTTACGCCCCCATCTTGTGTAGACAACTCCACCATTCCCAGAAGAGCCAGCAGGTCCAGCCTCACCTACAGATTACAAAGAGATAGCACACATGATTATAAAGGTATTGATAGAGAGTACACAAGTAACACTTTGAATGTGTCACCTGTACTAGAAGTTAGTAATTATTTTAGTCTCCTTTTTAAATGTCTGTCATAATCTAGCAGTACAATCATTTATTCAATAAATCAGTTAATTTCACCGGCAGTAGTAATATATGAGCAGATCTCCCTACCAAGTGTTTTTTTGTGGATTGGACCTTGGAGTTGAGACAATGGGTTACGGCGTTGGATGAATTCGCCGAGTTTATATTGTATTTTACTTGAGGGGTACTTGAGTGGCATTTGAATGGCATTTAAGTGGCATTTGAGTTTTGATTAGTTTTTTACTTAATTTGAACTTATATGGCATATAGATTTTGAATGTATGGCATTCAAGTTTTGATAACTTTTTTACATAACTCGAACTCATATGGTATCTTGAGAGAGAGGGGAGAGGAGAGAGGAGAGAGGAGAGATGGGAGATGAGAGAGGAGAGAGAGAGAGAGAGAGAGAGAGAGAGGAGAGAGATTTTTTAGTTTTCTATACATTCATGTATATATGGTTAGTTATGTACATATTTATGGCTATATTTATATCTACATAGAGAGAGGAGATATATCTACATTGAACAAATATATTGATCAAAAATGAAAATTATATGATTATATACCTGATTACATAATAAGTAGGGAGTAACTGTATACATAATTATAACTCATAGGGTATCTAGATTTTGAATGTAAGGCATTTAAGGTTTGATAATTTTCTGTAATTCCGACTCATATGATATCTTGAGAGAGAGGAGATATATCTACATTGAATAAATACAGTGATTAAAAATGAAAGAATATGTGAATATATACATTTATTATGTAATAAGTAGGGAAAATCTCATATAATATAGCTAGAGTCAGTAAATACTAAGTAATAACAATTAATACATAGTCTTTTTTTCATTTCATTCAATTTTCATAAATTTTTTGCAAAAAGAAATCATTCTCTAAATGGTTAAATTTCATCTAATTGTACAAATTTACAAAAAAGGAGAATGTGATAAAATAGATATCATAATAGAGTGTAATAAGTTGAATATATAGAGTTAAAGTCTATAAAAACTTTTTAATTTGTAAAGTATTTGATGACTTTACAAGAAATATCATCACATTCAGGTTCAATGATGATTAGAAGATTTTCTTCAAGCTTAAGTTTACTATTTTCCGATATAGACAGAGAAAGTTTTGAAAAACCCTCCAAATCATTATAAATAAAAACTCTATAAATCGACGGTGTTGAATTTGTAATTGATACTGAATTGTTTTCGCATATGATGTATCTATCACACACACAATCAGTAGTAGTTTCGATTTCTTCAGAATTGTATATAGTAGAGTTTGTAGGGCTTGGTTGTTCCAAAATTAAATCGACTAAACCCAGAGCTTGTGGAAGAGATGGAATTGATGGTGATAAAGCCGGAACTACTGGCTTGTTTGTAGTGGTTGTCGTCGGGGTTGTTGTCGTCGTTGTCTGTGGAGTTGTGGTGATTGTTGTCGTTGTATGTGGAGTTGCAGTGGTTGTTGTTGGAGTTGTTCTTCGAGTCGTAGTTAGTAATCCTTCATCGTATAAACGAATGTAATTTAAAGCTTCGTCGGTTTTGCAAACAAAGTAGTGTTGAGGCCACATATCATAAGTGTCACAGCTTCTACGTAGGTGAGTAGGTTCCATGAAACATGTGAGTCTACGCATACGATATTTTAAGTTTTTTCTTAAAATACGAGTTACTGAATCAACCGCTTCCATATTAAGAATTCCCCGAAAACATCCAGACGCTCTATGAGATAAAGTGAATGGTGTAAACTCTGTTACAAGACAATAACCGCTTAGGATTGGGAATAATAGGAGATAGATGCAATATCTCATTTTTTTTTATTCAGAGAGAGAGACTTTTAACCTAGTTTATGCTTTCATCATCTAGAGTTAACTGTCTTGCATTTCGGTGGTCTTTGGTTAATATGCTTCAACTAAAGCTCTATATTTATAACCTTGGGATTGCATTTGTCTTTGGTATCTCCTTGACATGTGATACTGATGATAATCTTGTTTTGAACAGACTTCAAACTTTCAAAACTCGAAAATGACAAATTTACACCTTCAATACCATTGATGTTAGTGATGATAGTAGCTATTTTCGGCTCCCTGTTGGTCAAACGATTGCATTCCACACATGCAAAGTTGGTTGTCTCAAACTCTTCTGTTGGTGGACAAATCAAACGTGAGGTGTTGTATTCAAATACACATAATTCATCATTCCAAAATAGTTTTGTATTTTGAGTAAGACCTTCCGTATTATTTTTAACCCCTATTGCGCATTCCTCCTGATTCAGAGTGTATTTTGTTGGTGTATCACAAAACACAGAATCTGTAGAAGTTATTTCCTTGCAGATCCAAGAAGCGCTTTGAGGGATGAAAAAACCACAATATAATAAGTCGGGAGGGTAGAGTCGCACACAGTTTTTTCCATTTTCATCTTTATATCGTATAGACCTTTTGAAAGGTGAAAAAAACAAGACATCATTTTTATCCATAGCTCCGGCTATACATTCATCAATTTCGTTGGTATAGAATACTCCACTAACATTGGGAAATGTTAGTGCCAGTAGCAAGATAAATACGCAGCTCATTTTTTAAAATGTTTTCGCTTTCAGTGTTGAAAGTTGAATACTTTCTTTCTTGATGTTTTTTTCTATTTATATGTAAGAGGCTAGCGGCTTGTTCAGCTCTCTCAACCGATTTTGAAGATGTGAAACAATCTCATCAAAGTGGTTACCAAAATGTAAGTATGGTTCCAATCGAGATTGAGACAAAAGAACATGTGTTTCTGTCCAGCGAAATGAAGTCAAACCTCTTAAAATCGAAATATCTATCAAATCACCCAGTTCAGCATCTTTCAAACATTGCTTTATATCAACCAGTTCGATCGCTCTTTTGAGATCTTCAAAATCTATCAACTTGTCTTGCGGACAGCATACTTTTGGATCAAAGCTCCTAGAACAGTTTAAGCATTCGAGAGGATTTGCTCTTGAAATACAATTACAGCTCAAAAGCATGCTTTGTATTGATTTACGAACTAGATTGAATCCTAACACAAAATAAAATACTTCTTCGGTGATGAGTTGAACAAAAAGAGGATTCGAACGCTCTAAAGGAATGTGTTCAAAATGAGTCCTTATGAACTTAGGAACAAAATCAGCCAATGTACCAATTGACTTGAATCCTTGAGTTTTTCCACTCATGTTTCTGCTGTAGTTCAGAGATAAATGAAGCAACTTTTTTTGTAGCAGTTCTTTTATGAGTCTTCAGATATATTTGTCGAATCAATAGTTATTATCGGGTTGACTGAGTCTTCTTTTTCATCAAGAGTGTAAGCGTATGGATATCCTTCTGCTATCGCAAGTAATTTATCCTTTAGTCGTTGATAAGCCAGTTTGCTCTGACTAGTAGGTAATAGGTAGGGATTTAATCGTGCTCTCAAATTTGTTAACAAAAAGGGAGACTTCAAATCATCAGTGGAAAGATCCAAAAAACCATTAATCCATTCATCATGCACCAAAAAACCCATTTTAGCATTTTTCAAAACTTGTCTTCTATCAATCCAGTCGATAGCATCACCCAATTCCTTTTTGGTAGGTGTAGCGCCTTCAACCATTTCAGCATATCTTTTACAAGTGATACATTTGTCATCAACGTGTGAACAGTAACAGTTTAGTAGCGATAGATTGGTTGCTTGCTTGTAAAAACTTCCTCCTAGTACACAGTATACACATTCCTCCGTAAAATAAATCCTCAACATTTCATCAGAAACCTCAGCCAAAAAAGTCTTAGGACCTATAGCATCGGAAGCTTCTTGGTGAGCAAAGTCTTCAACACGTAACATATTTGTTGTTATTCCGTTAAATTACAAAACGCGAATGATACGTTTTCAAATTGAAACATCTATTTAATCATTCATTACTTTTTCTTTTTTTTGAGGTTAATTGTTATGCTAGCTCATGTAGATCTTCATAAATGCTTTAATTTCAACCTGACAACCATCGATTGGGCAAGGTTTTACTTCTGATGAGCATTCAGTAAGCGCTTTTTCCTTACACTCACTACAGTAAATGAGATGACCACACGGAAGAGAGATATGATTTGCAATTACTTTTTTTTCATGCGTCTCAGACACACATTGAGCGAGTTTGCTTTGCTTAGTCTGATCTTTATCTTTTTTTAACGAATCAATTGATTTAGCATCATTTTTTAACAGCGGATCTTTATCTTTTTTTAACGAATCAATTGATTTAGCATCATTTTTTAACAGTGTTGACGAATTCTCAACAGTTGTAAAATCATTTTCAAAAATATGTAAGGCTTCAATCATAAAACCTATTCGCTCAAAAGGTTTTCCATTTAACACTAAAACTTGTTCGATATCGTTTTGACTGTATCCTAGTTTTTTGCAAATAAGTTTCATTTCTTCGGTGTCATTGTTGCGCGTTATTTGTTTTAATTTTTCTCGATATTTTTCAACCCGTCGCTTACACCTTTTGCCTTTTTCCGTTCGCATGTAAACATCCTCAACATACTCTTCACCTTTACTCCCGAGTAAAAAATAACAGTCTGGGAACCATCGACAGTGTTCCTCCCATGGTAGATCACTCTCTTTCCATTCTTTAAGTTCACCTGAGCAAAAGAAGCATTTTACACTATCCCCGAACTTAGTATAGTAGAAACCTGCATTGGAAAGGAGTTTCATGGAGACTTTACCCTTCCATTGTTTGAAACTGTCTTCTCTAGATGTTTCAGTAGCAAAACGTGGTGTATCAGCACGATCAATTGATATACCTAGAGGTAATACTTCTGCAGTTAAATCTCCTCTTCTGATCTTTTGTTCTTCCATCGTATAACTTTTGACAATTGAGATGTTTTTCATTTCATCTGCAAGTAGTTTCCTAGGTCTATACAGACGATTGTGAGTGTTAAATCCTCTAACAAATCGACAAAACGGAAAACTTTTAGCGTGTTCTTTCATCGGATGTTCATCTTCATCCTTCCAGTTTAGTAATACCCCTTGGCAAAAAACACATCGAACAGCGTTGTCTTTTTCAAGGTTATAGAAACCAGCTGCAGCCATGTTTTCACCACAATGTTTACCTACTCGTCTCCAATTTGTAAGAAATGATTTTCTTCGATAACTTTCATCAAGCATTAAAGCCTCTCTTTCATAAAAAGAGAGTTCATTGTAAATGAACTTGAAAAAGTCCGATGGGGAAAGTTGCGCAATAGTTTTTTGTAATTTTAATGACAAAAGACTACAGTGATTATCCGGATAAGTTGCGACGACATAAGTTATTGCAGTGGTATCAGGAAAAGTTCGTTGTAAAAACAACGATGAAGTAACGAGTAAACTATCATCTATCCATTCAGTGCAGTCTTTAGTATTTTCAAAACAATTTCGAGTTTTTTGCATTTCTCTTTTTTCATTATAAATAGTGTTTGCTACATATCTGTTGTTTGTTACTCGACACATTATTTATATATAATATAAGTAGTAGCTTCAGTTATTACTCAAGTTGAAGTTTTGTTGGAAAGTTCTTTTCCTTTGATCTAGTTCGTTGTTATTCTAAAAAAAATGATAATGCTTTATAGCAAAAAAATAAAAAAAGACTAAGGTTTCAATTTTTTTCAATATACTTGAATTGATTACTATTATAATAGAACGTAAATACTTACATCAGAAATGAAGACTTGTCTTTTCTTTTGAATTAAAATGAATGATATTCCTAGTAGTTTGAACTTGAGAGCTGCTTTCTATAAAATTCGGATGAAGAAGGAGTACATTTTTCATTTTGAAGTCCTGAAATAATAAGAATAAACATAATTAAAACTTACATACAGCATTTTTTTGATATCTTAAATAGTGAATAATCTTGTTTTTTATTCAGAAAATGTCTTCACGCTTAAATCGATTACAATTAAAACAAAATATAAATACTTACATCACAAATGAAGACTTGTTTTTCTTTAATGAATTATATACATAGTTGTTTGAACTTCAGCTGTTTCCTATGTAACTCAAATGATGAAGAAGGAGGGTTGTAGTAGATGATGATGTAGTAGATCTTCTTCCTTCAGTTAGTTTGAACTTGAGAGCTGCTTTCTATAAAATTCGGATGAAGAAGGAGTACTTTTTTCATTTTGAAGCCCTGAAATAATAAGAATAACCATAATTAAAACTTACATACAACATTTTTTGATATCTTAAATAGTGAATAATCTTGTTTTTTGTTCAGAAAATGTCTTCACGCTTAAATTGATTACAATTAAAACGAAATATAAATACTTACATCATAAATGAAGACTTGTTGTTCTTTGAATTAGATGAATTATATACATAGTTGTTTGAACTTCAGCTGTTTCCTATGTAACTCAAATGATGAAGAAGGAGGGTTGTAGTAGATGATGATGTAGTAGATCTTCTTCCTTCAGTTACTAACGATGAAGTGAATGCTTTCTGTATGAAAACAGTGCTTCTTATATAGCTTAAGTTGCACTGCTATGAATCAGCATTATTTTCACATGAATGGAAACCGTTGCTTTCGCGGGAATAACAAAATTATTTTCACGCGAATACAAACCAATGCTTTCGCGGGAATAAATAATTTATTTTCACACGAATGGAAAGCGTTGCTTTCGCGGGAATAAAAAATTTATTTTCACACGAATACAAACCAATGCTTTCGCGGCAATTAATATTTTATTTTCACGCGAATGGAAACCGTTGCTTTCGCGGGAATAAATATTTTATTTTCACGCGAATACAAACCAATGTTTTCGCGGGAATAGATAATTTATTTTCACGCGAATGGAAAGCGTTGCTTTCGCGGGAATAAAAATTTTATTTTTACACGAATGGAAACCGATGCTTTCGCGGGAATAAATATTTTATTTTCACGCGAATACAAACCAATGCTTTCGCGGGAATAAATAATTTATTTTCACGCGAATAGAAACCGTTGCTTTCGCGGGAATAAAAATTTTATTTTCACGCGAATACAAAGCAATGCTTTCGCGGGAATAAATATTTTATTTTCACGCGAATACAAACCAATGTTTTCGCGGGAATAAATAATTTATTTTCGCACGGATGGAAACCCTTGCTTTCGCGGGAATAGAAATTTTATTTTCCCGCGAATACAAACCAAAGCTTTCGCGGGAATCAAAACTTTATTTTCACGCGAATGGAAACCGTTGCTTTCGCGGGAATCAATACTTTATTTTCACGCGAATGGAAACCGTTGCTTTCGCGGGAATAAATATTTTATTTTCACGCGAATACAAACCAATGTTTTCGCGGGAATAAATAATTTATTTTCACACGGATAGAAACCGTTGTTTTCGCGGGAATAGAAATTTTATTTTCCCGCGAATACAAACCAAAGCTTTCGCGGGAACCAATACTTCATTTTCACGCGAATGGAAACCGTTGCTTTCGCGGGAATAAATATTTTATTTTCACGCGAATACAAACCAATGTTTTCGCGGGAATAAATAATTTATTTTCACACGGATGGAAACCGTTGCTTTCGCGGGAATAGAAATTTTATTTTCCCGCGAATACAAACCAAAGCTTTCGCGGGAATCAATACTTCATTTTCACGCGAATGGAAACCGTTGCTTTTGCGGGAATAAATATTTTATTTTCACGCGAATACAAACCAATGTTTTCGCGGGAATAAATAGTTTATTTTCACGCGAATGGAAACCGTTGCTTTCGCGGGAATAAATATTTTATTTTCACGCGAATACAAACCAATGTTTTCGTGGGAACAAATAGTTTATTTTCACGCGAATAGAAACCATTGCTTTCGCGGGAGTAAACAAAATAATTTTCACGCGAATAAAAACCAAAGCTTTCGCGGGAATATCGCGTGAAAAAACTGCTGAGTCATAGATATATTATAAAGGTTTCATAGGGTTAATTAGTACAGCTTTAGCTATTTAAGAACCAGTGTTTTCACACAGAAAGCATCCAGTTCTACAATAGCTAGCAAGGAAGCAACATCTACACACCAACTACTACATTTACTTGAAACTCAATAAGGTGAGAATCACTAAATAATTCTTTAACATATACTGATAAAAAACTTCAACTAGTTTTGCTATAATACTTCAGAAAGTTAATTTTATGTTTTAATATTTTGTTCTTATTAATAAAAGATCAAATAGTTTCACCATAACGCATCAGAAAAATTATTATGGTTTTGATTATGTGTTTATTTTATAAATATCTAGTTAGTTTATTCTTTTCAAAATATTTTTCAAATTCCAGCCATTTGTTACATATTTTTTACTCTCTTTTCAGTTCCAACTTCCGACTGAACGCTCTGAATATGAATGAAGACCGTAATACCTCATTTCTCTCAACATTCGAACCATACTCTGATGATAAAGAAAATATCCCTCCTGATTCACATCTAATAAGAAGGAAACTGAACACAATTCGACCAAAGCCATGGGATTCGGATAGAAATAAAACGATTGACTATACTTGGACTTTGAAAGCACCATCTCCTTCTCATCTTTCCTGCTTGTCAAAAAATGCTGCTAGTTTGCTCAATTCTTGCGATACCAATGACAGAGTAATGATTGGAAGGTTTCAACCACTTCACTTAAATCAAACGCCATCACTTCTCGAGATAGTCTCCATCGAACGACCAACTGAGGATGTATATAAAAACTTATGCATTATCCGCTACAATATCGAAACATTTGGCAACAGACGACAAGTGAGGTCTATGGTGAGAAATGAGGATTACAACAAATTAGCTCCAACACAACCGGATGTTCCAAAACTGGTGGTTTTTATGGGATTCGATTCAGACAAGCATCCAATCTTTCACCCTATCAACTTCCCATCCAATATTTCCCTTGAGGAAGCTAAACAGCTAAGTAGATTAATAAAAAAAAAAACACCTACTCAGTTGATCAGTATGGTTCGTATCGCAACGCTCTCGCAATTTGCTGTTGGAAGTGTAATCAGTTTTGAATCTCCTCAAATATCAACTCAGTTAACATTACCTAATGGAGATGTGGTGATGAATGCGCTACTGGTAAACTACAGATGTTTGCAATATGATGGTTTGATGATGGGAGTTCTATATATACCTGAAAAACACGCTAGCAACGTCAAACAAATTGGAACAGGAGTCATACTTGTAAGAAATCGTGAAGTTAGTAGATTTGGTTATCATCGACATGATATAATCACATTCACAGCATTACAAGCGATAGAAACGGCTCAAAACCTATCCAACAAACTTGATGATTCCAACCAGATGAAGTACTTTACTACAGATGAGGTTGTTGAGAACAAGGTCTTAGTGCTTTCAATGGGAGTGGGAAACACATCTTCTACATCTTTGAGAGAACCAGCGCCCCCTGGTGAAAACTATATTCAAAAAGAGCATGTCAGACAAGACAACATAGTGAGTATTTTTTATTCAATGTAAACTAACTGATATAAGTAATACTTCCAATTAGATAATATTTATTTATAAAGCAATTATTTTTTGTTTTGCTTTAGATAGAAGAGAGAGAATCAAAAACACTTGATGAAAATTATGCTCAAGAAAAAACAAACTGAACAATATAACTTGGTGAGTTACTTCCCTTTACTATATAATGTTAACTAACCAATGTAAAAAGAACTATAATTCAAATTTATGTAATTATTTTACATTTTTGTTTAATCATCCTATACTAATACATAACTTTTGATTTTAGTTCATTATGGAATCAAAAGTACATAGAACAGAAGTCTTCCTTCCTAGTTATAACATCAGTACAACAATGACAACATTGTAAAGAAAAAGACTATCAACCATTGATTGTCATTACAAGTTGTAGTGCTTTGAATTACTTAGTATTTACTAACTCTAGCTATATTATACAAGAATATTTTGCTACTTATTATGTAATAAATGTATATAATCATATATTGATTCAATGTAGTCTCCTCATTCTTCTCTTCTCTCTCAAAATATCATATGAGTTCGAGTTATGTAAAAAAATTATCAAAACTTGAATGTCATGCATTCAAAATGTATATGCCATAAGTTCAAATTAAGTAAAAAAATAATCAAAACTCAAATGCCACTTAAATGCCACTCAAATGCCACTCAAGTACCCCTCATTATGTAATCAGGTATATAAACATATAATTTTCATTTTTGATCAATATATTTGTTCAATGTAGATATATCTCCTCTCTCTATGTAGATATAAATATAGCCATAAATATGTACATAACTAACCATATATACATGAATGTATATAAAACTAAAAAATCTCTCTCCTCTCTCTCCTCTCTCATCTCCCATCTCTCCTCTCTCCTCTCTCCTCTCCCCTCTCTCTCAAGATACCATATGAGTTCGAGTTATGTAAAAAAGTTATCAAAACTTGAATGCCATACATTCAAAATCTATATGCCATATAAGTTCAAATTAAGTAAAAAACTAATCAAAACTCAAATGCCACTCAAATACCACTCAAATGCCACTCAAGTACCCCTCAAGTAAAATACAATATAAACTCGGCGAATTCATCCAACGCCGTAACCCATTGTCTCAACTCCAAGGTCTAATCCACAAAAAAACACTTGGTAGGGAGATCTGCTCATATATTACTACTACCGGCAGAAAAACTCACCAACCGTTGGACATATTGCACTCATTAACCAGGCACAAAATAAATCCTCTTCACTGGTTTGTTGGTGAAAATAAGTAAAATCATGGATAGTAATTATTTATAGGTGCGTACCATCTTTTCCAGCAGGACCAGCAGGACCAGCAGGGCCTTCTGGACCAGGAGGCCCAGCAGGACCAGGTGGACCACCATGGCAGCATCTGCCTGAAACATAAAAAATGCCAACTTGGTAAATGGTGCAAAAATTTATGAAGACCAGATATTATGAAATCAAAAAGTTACACCAACAATATGCTAAATGTTTTTTATACATTGAAGTTTCTTCTTACTAGAACACCTTACTATTGGGAATGTTGAGGTTGGTGTCAGTTCCCCCATAAGAGCTCTCACTATTTCCCCCTGTGCCTTGTTGGAGCTAGAATATAGACAAACAGATGTGTGTTAGCAGAAGTGAAAGCAAAGTAAACTCTTCATACTAACATGTAAAGTGGTTGTGGATATAAATAGTTATTTAGTACAACCGCCCATGTTTGAAATTGAGAAATCAAAAAATTGAAGCAGCATATTCAACTTCAACATTTTATTATGCGCATCGCAATGAAAAATAAATTAAACATCTAATTAGCTGTTGTTTAAGTTTTTTAGTATTTTTAATTATTCTTTTGAAACTCTAGCTAACGCCGAACTTTTGTTTTTGACAAATGGCTTGCTTACGTTAGAAATTGTGTTCTCCAGAGTTCTGAGTCTTTGCTCCAACTGTGCAATCTCGCCATTCAAAGTGTGACCCAGACATACAGAACTCAGTGCACCAAACAGTAATATACCAAAGTATTTTACTGCCATTTCTTTAGCAAACTATAAACACGATATAAACAATTAATGTATAATAATTCATACCAAATTATTGAAAGAGATGTTTCAAATGTTCACAAAATAAATTAGGTCAAGTCTGTAACAAAAACTTCAAGTTGGTCAATAATGAGTACATTATACTTAAAAACAACACATAATTGAAAAAGTAAATTGTTTGCTTTCTAATAAACTAAAACAAAATAAATTAATCAACAACCTTAGAATGTAGGGAATGTAACTGTTGTATCAACTGATTACTTGTTGGTCTCTCTACAATTTATATACTAACTACTAACTACGTCACACCTTCAACTGTCCTATCAGCTTTGACCAACTGTGGGCAGAAAGAGTCCATTTCTTAGAAATACTAATTTACAACAAATTGTGAAATGAGTATCAACTGCTATTGATCAAAGACTTTCTATGGATGAATACAACATTTTCAAACTACCTACTAGCATTGTACACTTAGTTCAGTGTAGTAATCTGTTAGCTGTTAACTGTTGGTGTCTGCTACCAGTTTTTTTTTTGTCGGGTGATAAATGTTGATAACAATTAGGTGATAAGCTAAGCCTGCAGTTAGAAAATGATGCATGTACAGTTAAGGTTTCCATTCTATCAAAGAATTGCTTCACCTACCCGCGTGAAATATTTAGATGTATGGGCATTAAACTTGGGCTATATTTGTTGCTGAAAAGGTAACTCCCTATATCTCTCAGCGCTCACTTTTAAACGAGTTACCTGAAGATTGAAAATGGTCATTTTAGAAATAAGATTATTTTATTAGGTTAATCTATGCAAAATTAATCAACTTTTAGGAACTGTATTGTTTCATAGTTCATAAATATGAATAATTTATTGTTGGCTTTTTCAGTTTTTTAAAGAGAAACTGCGATAATATGAGCAAGAGTGAAAATAAAACCTTTCCAGAAAACAAATCAGAAAAGCTTTCAAAAGAAAAAATTGTGTGACTCGCTCTATTTGCAGTACTAGTTATGCTCAAACACAATCAGAACACAAAAACATGTAGCTACCAGTCAAAATTAAAGGCTAGTATCTCCAATATGCTAGTCATCTTCAAAATTAATGAATGTAAAAGACGAAATTAGTGGTTCATGAACATAGTTTAGCCCGAGAACAATTGACTGGTTACTTCAAGGTTAAAAGGGGGAGCTGTGAAGATTAATATGATTAAAAGCTTTCTTTAGGTAAAAGCACTAACATATCAAAATGTTGTAGCTAACTCATTCTGTTTGCTAAGTGTGCAGAGATGTTATTTACATAGGTATTTCTCAATTAGGCAGAGGTTGCATTTCGTTGTTACATTGCTGTATGGTTTGCATGATCAGCATGATCATTTTTATCAACAATAGCTTTTGGTGTGATTTATGTTTTTGTAAAAACTGATTTACAAAACCGCTTGTGAGCTAAGTCCAACTAATTGCCATTTAGCCAAACTCACAACAGCCATCCATCTCAATTTTTTTGTTGTATTTACTCAATATATATAAATATGAAATCTTTTTTATTTAAAACTTAACTACAAATGATAAGTAACAGTTTTGGTATAATGAGTTAGAAAATATAGCTGTTTGTATATTGTAGGTACCAGTTCTGGTGTACCTTAAGCCCTCGTGAGTTGACAACAATCTGCAATTACGCAAGCACACTTCTGTTGTCTGTGGTAAGTTTATCTTATCAGCCCACTCCACAAATATAGTCACAAGTTGTCTTTAGTGAATCAGTGGATAGTGGTTTGGTTTGTAAGAGATTGCCAATTCACTTTGTTATGAAGAAAGTCCCTTTAAACCCAGAGTGTAACCATGGAAACGACATTTAACACTGATCAAAAGTAGGTTATATCCTGAATGTGGACACTTCCTTAATAAGCACAATGGTATATAGCGAATGCGACCATTTTTTCAAGAAAACGGAACTGCATATCCTGGATGAGGACACTTTCTGAATAAACACAACTGTATGTCGTTGATAGCTAACTCTACTCCTACGCAATGTGTCAGTCACCCTGACATTTGTTATATTACTCATCTCAATACTTGGTATATTGGCCAATCCTTTCCTTGACACGCTACTCACTCTCTCATTTAGGGTAATGTTAATCTTTGTTATACCAATTACTCACTTTTATACATGGGAAATAAAACTTCTTTTAGATGATGAGTTTTTCGGTCAGTAGACACTTACTATATCCAGTGATTGACTGAGGTACCTTACAAAAGTAAATTTAGAGTTATAAATACTAGTTATTTATTTCCAAACCCATGTTTTTGCACTCTGCTGTGAATGGAGAATGTGCTAATGCTGTAAATAGACAATTGGAAAACTCTGGTTTTGAAGTGACCCGTTTTCTCTCAGCCCAAGTTTGCCACAAACTATTGTAATCAAGTAATACAGGAGTTGAGCATTTCTGACTTCATGTAAAAGTTCTGTTTTCTAATCAAACAAAACATCTCCTAGGAAAATATACTTAAGTTTGAAGCAAAATATCATTTCTTACTAGATAGCTTTCCATTTAATATTATATCTGGTCAAAACTCATGCGTATTTTATACACTAATTGTTCTAGTTAATTATTCAATTTGTACAGTGTAAGACCAAAGTTTAAGGTTCTGATATGCTAATGATTAGAAACTCTGATTTTGTTTCTGTCATATATTTAGTCACTCAGCGCTGATTGGTAGACTTTTGAAATTCTGAACATCAGATCATATGTTCAGGAAAAACCCTTATACAAACATAACAGAACTGGATTAGCTAGATTGCAATTAGCTGTTTAGTACAGAGATAATTTTTTAAAGTTATTTTAACAACAGTGCTGTTGTAAGGAAGAAACAAAAAGTTGTCTACGAGTTTTATATGTGTCTGATAATGCTGTATTCTGTATGGCTAAAACGCAATGTCGTAATTTGCAAATCAGGGAAAGCATGTCATTTTTTTACAAGCTGTGAAGTGATGAAAAGACAAATAGATTTTTAGCAATCAACGTAAGATTAACAAGTAGCCAAAATGGAGGCAGTTATTATTTGGTGCAGATAATCCAAAAGATATCTTTAGAGCGGTGGAATGGTGGACAATATAGTCCTTTACTGCACTCAGATCTGGTGAAATAAAATAAACCACCAGTTTTGTCAGCATTCTCTTCAGTAATGCACTTTGCATAGCATAGGTATCAACACATTTAACTTTAGTTTGGTTATTGTGGCTGTGGTGTAGAGCAACGAAAGGTTCTACAAGCTTGTTAATTTTGTGATAAATATTGTGGTAGCTTTTGGTGTATGGTATCCATAGAAACCTCTACTTACTTTAATGGTGCCAGTCATATGTGCACAAAAGGAGCTAAAGTGCTACCCCAGCGCTAAACTACAGTGATGGGTTGGTAGTACAGTCTGCAGTGCTGGTAGTACAATCTGCAGGGCTGTTAGTACAATCTGCAGGGCCAGTAGTACAGTCTGCAGGGCTGGTAGTACAGTCTGCAGGGCCAGTAGTACAATCTGCAGGGCCAGTAGTACAGCCTGCAGGGCCAGTAGTATATATATATATATATATATATATATATATATATATATATATATATATATATATATATATATATATATATATATATACTAAAAGGTAAAATAGTAGAAGATATTAAAACTATTGGCTGACTACAAGTTGTTTCATGTGCTAGAAAAAAAGATGGAAAAAGAAAATAATTCTAAGCACAATCATCAGGTCGGCTCTCCACTGTTAAAAAAATGAAGGTGGAACAGGAAACAGTTAGTTCAGACCGAGAATATTAAGTGCACAAGGATCGTATTGTTAAATGTTGGTAAGGGTGCACGGGCGTCAAAGGTGGCTAAGGGCATAGAGCTACGCCTGGCTGAGAGTAAATTTATTAGAGTGTCGGCAGGTGGTGACAATTTCACTCCTGCTGTTGAGGGAAGACAACTCTGGTTGAAAGATGATATAAAATTTTTCAGCCGTACAAAGGTGACATTTTTTATCTGTGTTAGAATACGCTCTGGCATGGGATAAAATTCTCCATTTGATGTTAAATTGGGTGCATGACTCTTTAAGTAACCAGATATGCTTGCTCAGCTCGGTGGAGTTTCTTTTGCTGGCAGTATTAAAAGATGTTTTGTGGTTTCTATATCTAGTTTTAAATTCTCCTTCGGTTAGGCCAACATATGTTTCGACTTTGTTATTAGCTGTGACTGTAGCCTGGTAAATGTAATACAGAGACGATGGCTTAGCCATATTTAATGAAACACCACGCAAGATAGAAATCATTAAAAAAAACATCTGCAAGATCTTTAACAAATACAACCTCAAGGTCACCATCGAAGCCAATAAAAAAGTAGTGGAATTTTTAGATGTCACCCTAGACCTAAACACCGGCAAACATCGCCCATATAATAAACCTAATAACATCCCCCAATATGTCCACAAACTATCAAACCACCCACCCTCCATCATTCGCAACATACCTATAAGCATAAATAAAAGACTTTCCGAACTATCGTCTGACAAAGAGATCTTCGACAACGCCAGAGTTCTATACCAAAACGCCTTGCATAAAAGCGGGTACAACTACAACCTTTCTTATAAACCCGCCCATACCACCTTACATACTAAACGAAAAAGGCGCAGAAACATCACCTGGTACAACCCTCCTTTTGACCTCAATGTGTCCACCAACATCGGGCACGAGTTTCTTAAAGCAGTTGAAGAGTGTTTCCCCAGTAACCATCCTTTGGGTCATATTTTTAACAAAAACACCATCAAACTCAGTTATAGCTGCATGCCCAATATCAAAACAATCATACAAGGGCACAATAATAAGATCTCTAACAACACCAACAATACCACCACTAATAAATGCAACTGCAGAAATAAAGCTGAGTGTCCCCTCGATGGCAACTGCCAGATTAAAAGCGTCATTTACCAGGCTACAGTCACAGCTAATAACAAAGTCGAAACATATGTTGGCCTAACCGAAGGAGAATTTAAAACTAGATATAGAAACCACAAAACATCTTTTAATACTGCCAGCAAAAGAAACTCCACCGAGCTGAGCAAGCATATCTGGTTACTTAAAGAGTCATGCACCCAATTTAACATCAAATGGAGAATTTTATCCCATGCCAGAGCGTATTCTAACACAGATAAAAAATGTCACCTTTGTACGGCTGAAAAATTTTATATCATCTTTCAACCAGAGTTGTCTTCCCTCAACAGCAGGAGTGAAATTGTCACCACCTGCCGACACTCTAATAAATTTACTCTCAGCCAGGCGTAGCTCTATGCCCTTAGCCACCTTTGACGCCCGTGCACCCTTACCAACATTTAACAATACGATCCTTGTGCACTTAATATTCTCGGTCTGAACTAACTGTTTCCTGTTCCACCTTCATTTTTTTAACAGTGGAGAGCCGACCTGATGATTGTGCTTAGAATTATTTTCTTTTTCCATCTTTTTTTCTAGCACATGAAACAACTTGTAGTCAGCCAATAGTTTTAATATCTTCTACTATTTTACCTTTTAGTATCTAGCTCCTCGATTTTTTCTTGTTGAGCACTGTTTTACTTGCTTCAGTCTTGACTGGTTTTTACATCTCTCGGGCAACTAATATTAATAATTAATTATTTACTATTTATTTATTTGATTGTTTCTATTTAGTCTAAGCCCCTGTGCACATCTTGTGCCCCAGTCATACTTTTACTTACTTACTTATATATATATATATATATATATATATATATATATATATATATATATATATATATATGTATATATATATATATATATATATATATATATATATATATATAATACTTTATTGGCATCAATATCATTTTATAAAAATGTAGTACAGTCTGCAGGGCCAGTAGTACAGTCTGCAGGGCCAGTAGTATATATATATATATATATATATATATATATATATATAATACTTTATTGGCATCAATATCATTTTATAAAAATGTAGTACAGTCTGCAGGGCCAGTAGTACAGTCTGCAGAGCCAGTAGTACAATATGCAGGACCAGTAGTACAATCTGCAAGGCCAGTAGTACAGTATGCAGGGCCAGTAGTACAATCTGCAGGGCCAGTAGTACAGTCTGCAGGGCCGGTAGTACAATCTGCAGCGCCTAGTACAGTCTGCAGGGCCAGTAGTACAGTATGCAGGGCCAGTAGTACAGTATGCAGGGCCAGTAGTACAGTATGCAGGGCCAGTAGTACAGTATGCAGGGCCAGTAGTACAATCTGCAGGGCCAGTAGTACAGTATGCAGGGCCAGTAGTACAGTATGCAGGGCCAGTAGTACAGTATGCAGGGCCAGTAGTACAGTCTGCAGGGCCAGTAGTACAGTATGCAGGGCCAGTAGTACAGTATGCAGCGCCTAGTACAGTCTGCAGGGCCAGTAGTACAGTATGCAGGGCCGGTAGTACAGTATGCAGGGCCAGTAGTACAGTCTGCAGGACTAGTAGTACAATCTGCAGGGCCAGTAGTACAGCTTGCAAGGCCAGTAGTACAGTATGCAGGGCCAGTAGTACAGTATGCAGGGCCAGTAGTACAGTCTGCAGGGTCAGTACTACAGTGTGCAGGGCCAGTAGTACAATCGGCAGGGCAAGTAGCACAGTATGCAGGGCCAGTAGTACAGTATGCAGGGCCAGTAGTACAGTATGCAGGGCCAGTAGTACAGTATGCAGGGCCAGTAGTACAGTCTGCAGGGCCAGTAGTAGAGCTTGCAGGGCCAGCATTACAGTCTGCAGAGCCAGTAGTACAGTCTGCAGAGCCAGTAGTACAGTCTGCATGGCCAGTAGTACAGTCTGCATGGCCGTAATACAGTCTGCAGGGCCAGTAGTACAGTCTGCAGGGCCTGTAGTACAGTCTGTAGGGCCAGTAGTACAGTCTGCAGCGCCTAGTACAGTCTGCAGGGCCAGTAGTACAGTCTGCATGGCCAGTAGCACAATCGGCAGGGCAAATAGCACAGTCTGCAGCGCCAGTAGTACAGTCTGCAGGGCCAGTAGTACAGTCTGCAGGGCCAGTAGTACAGTCTGCAGGGCCAGTAGTACAATCTGCAGGGCCAGTAGTACAGTGTGCAGGGCCAGTAGTACAGTGTGCAGGGCCAGTAGTACAGTCTGCAGAGCCAGTAGTACAGTCTGCAGGGCCAGTAGTACCGTCTGCAGGGCCAGTAGTACAGTCTGCAGAGCCAGTAGTACAGTCTGCAGGGCCAGTAGTACAGTGTGCAGGGCCAGTAGTACAGTGTGCAGGGCCAGTAGTACAGTCTGCAGGGCCAGTAGTACAGTCTGCAGGGCCAGTAATACAATCTGCAGGGCCAGTAGTACAGTCTTCATGGCCGGTAGTACAGTCTGCAGGGCCAGTAGTACAGTCTGCAGGGCCAGTAGTGCAGTCTGCAGGGCCAGTAGTGCAGTCTGCAGGGCCAGTATTACAGGGTGCAGGGCTGGTAGTACAGTCTGCAGGGCCAGTAGTACAGTCTGCAGGGCCAGTAGTACAGTCTGCAGGGCCAGTAGTACCGTCTGCAGGGCCAGTAGTACAGTCTGCAGGGCCAGTAGTACAGTCTGCAGGGCCAGTAGTACAGTCTGTAGGGCGAGTATTACAATCTGCAGGGTCAGTAGTGCAGTCTGCAGGGCCAGTAGTACAGGGTGCAGGGCCAGTCGTACAGTCTGCAGGGCAAGTAGTACAATCTGCAGGGCAAGTAGTACAGTCTGCAGGGCAAGTAGTACAATCTGCAGGGCCAGTAGTACAGTCTGCAGGCTCAGTAGTACAATCTGCAGGGCCAGTAGTACAATCTGCAGGGCAAGTAGTACAGTCTGCAGGGCCAGTAGTACAGTCTGCAGGGCCAGTAGTAGTAGTTGAATATGAGCAGTTCAAGCCACCTGGGTTTCGTTTGTGGGTGCAATCGGAGATGTTCCCTCGACATCAGTGTTTATTGTATGACTTATTAGTGTAAATGAATAAAGACAGTTGCGCTATTGTTGCTCTTGTAATTTTTTTATCTCCATTTCTACCTTTGGCGCGTGAACTTTTTGCTCTCCTGAATTTTTTAGTATAAAATGAGCAGATCAGGTCACCTACGTTATTTGGGGATTCAATTTAGAATTACCCTCTTCAACTAGTGTGAAATAATAATATATTACTTCTTACCTTATCACTGAGAGTCCTCCTAGTCGCTGTAGTAGATGTTGTTCCTTCAGACGATGTTGCTAGAATGGATGATTTCTGCGTAGAAACAGTGCTTATTATATATTAAAAGTTGCACTGATTGACCCAAGCAGAAATCTTACTTGACTGAAAAAATGTTTACTTCGCACAAAAAGTTTTTTATGATATATAAGGATTTTTGCGAAAATAAAACCACTTTCCTCGTGCAAAAAATCTGTAATAATATAAAAAAAATTTGTGCAAAAAAAACAATTTTCTTTGCGGGAAAAACCCGTTGTGATATATAAAGATCTTTGCCTGAAAAAAAAGTTTCTTCGCATGAAAAGTCCAACAAAATATAAAAAGATTTTAGTACAAAAAAACTTTCTTTGCAAGCAAATCTTTATATATTATATAGAACATTTTGCGCGGAAATTTCCATGTAATATATAAGGATTTTCTCGCAAATAAAACAACTTTCTTCACACAAAACTCCTTTTATGGTGTATAAGCGTTTTTTCGTAACCAAAACAAATTTCTTCTCGCAAAAAACCCGTTACCTTTTATAAAGATTTTTGCGTGAAACTCCCTTTATTATGCATAAAGATTTGTGCGCGAAAAAAATGCTTACTTTGTGCGAAAATCCCTTTATAATATATAAGGATTTTTGATGATAGAAAAGTTTTTATTCACGCAAAAATCTTTATATAGTATAAAAGGATTTTTGCGCGAATTAAACAACATTTTTTCAGTCAAGTATGGTCAATCGGTCCAACTTTGACTGTACAAGAAACACTGTTTTTACACAGAAATCATCCTCTCAAGCAACAACTTTTGAAGGAACAACATCTACTACAACAACTAGGAGGACTCTCAGTGATAAGGTAAGAAATGTTAAATAGTTATTTCAAATTAGTTGAAGGACTCAATCAGCTGCGCTGTGGAGGAGTGCTCCCTAAACTCAAGTGGTTTACTTTCAAGACTACAAAGTCTTTGTCGTGATGTACTCCTAGAACTCGATCGGTTTATTAGGACTCAGGTAGTTTGCGTTGTGGAAAAAAAATATTGTATTGGAGTTTTGTGTCGGCGGGGCTCCTACTGTCGTTCACTGACAACAGCCATTCACAGCGCTAGCTAGTGAAACAGCAAAGCAACACCTCTCTCCTAGAGGTAACGCAGGGTCGGTATAGACCTGCTGGTAGCAACAGAGAAGTCGATAATGACTTCACTACTAGTGAGCCCTCGGCTCAGACAAACTAAGCATAGTTTTATGTAATAGAATACATTTATTGTCCACAAATCAACTTTAGGGAGGCAATCGCCTAGAGAAGTCCAAAGTACAAGCAGCAAGTGATAAGTGGCAAAGTATATATGAAAAATCAGCCTTTTATAGGCCAATCACAGGAAGTGTATTGCATCATGTTGGTGCAACCAATAAAACATGACAGGAAATGTTGCAACCAATCAAATGACAACACATACAAAATCACACAATGTTAAATGGATAAGGCGCCTAGTGGCAATGGAATAAGCTATACAATTAAGTCCTTAGTCTAATTACCCTTACGATCAACGTAGACAGTAAGTGGAGGTAGCTAGGCCCTGGATACGTCCTCGGGAGTTGATATAAATCTTCTTAGAGCTCTGGCCATCTTGTTGCCGATCTGTTATGCCATTGCAGGGTTGGAAAGGTTACTGCAGGGTCGGTAAAGGTCACTACAGGGTCGGTAGCTGGAGGGTCGGTAAGCATGCAGGGTCGTTGTGACAAATCATTTACTTCTAAGTGATGACTACTGGTTACATCACTTGGAGAGGCCTGTCTGACTAATTAATAGTGACAGTCACCTCTAGGTTAGGGGTATAGGTATGTATAAAGCATGTGTGCTGCCAAAATCCATCACAATACTCCAAGAACTGAGTTGGTTTGCTCTCAAGACAAAGTTTTGACATTGTCAAAATTACCTTTATGTCAGAGAGACAACATATTAGTTATTATTATTATTATTCATAGTTGATTAGTTTTTGTTGCCTCGTGTTTTTAGTTTCTTTTTTTTCAGATTTTAATAGTATTTTATTTATTTACAGATTCGCATGAATACTTATAAAATTGTTAGCTAGACATGTTATTTACCTATTATCAAAAGAACAGAACTTACAAGAAATAAGTGAGTTACTACAAATTGCTATTCAAGTGCAATATAATGTCTTTTTGTGAACTTTGAATTTTGATATTAGTTTTCAAGTTTAGGCGGGAGAAAAAAGATGGAAGAAGTTAGTAATGTAAGAATACAGGTGAATTGGGATTGGCATGTGAGAAATCGCATTGAGATCAAAATTCCAGATTGCGAATACACTAATGGAATGGAGACTGAACTTGAAAATGCTTGTGAGGAGAAATCAGTTGCTCCTCAAGTTTCACCATCCAATGAAAATACTTGTGATTGGTGATTAGTTGTTAGTGAGTTTTTAAGTAATAAATAATCGTATTGGAGTACTGTTTTTGTGGCACTCTGTACAGAGTGTACGACTCAAAGCAAATGTCTAACGAGTTCTCACTTTCTTTCTTGTAGGCAAGACTCAGACTATCACGTGATGAATGTGGAAGACAGAGAAATAGCTCAAGTCGGTTAGAAATGGTTCAAAGAAAATTTTGTTTGTAATTGAATACCGGATGAACCAATTCATCAGATAGGAATGGGTGTGGAAGGTGCGGGACTGGATATCAGTGGAGTAGCCGAAGGTCGGGATCCAATTGTGGAATTTGCTGTTGAAGAAAATGAGGATGTTCCAGCAGTGGAAAATGAAGATTACGAAGCATTGAGGATTTAAGACGGAAATGGTGATGATGACGTTGATGATGACAAAGAACAAGAAGAGGACAAAGGGCAAAAGTTAATCTACCGTACTAATTTTCAGACACTGAAAAATAATGTCTAGAAAATGTCAAAGGTTGGAGGCTCATGGCTTTATTGGTTTTATTGACAATAAAACGGGTACAATAGGTGTTATTATAGCGCCCAGAGATTGCCTCTACCAGTCTGAGTCAAGTTTCTACGCTTATCACCAACTTTTCCTCTGCCGATTAGCTTGTAAAGTTCCTTCTTGTACCGTTGCAACTCAATAAACTGTTCCGATTCTAGAGGAACATTGCCTAATATAATGTTTTCAACAGTTTCTATCAATGATTGAAACAAATCCGAGTTGGTCCTTTTCCTAATACAGTTTTCAGTATTCTGGGAACTACTGTACTGGTGATAGGAAGCTCGAAATCCTCCTTTTTGCAACACCACTTTTTTATCGTCTATCGATGATTTCCTAGCCAGACTAGCAATACCCCTCCGCGCTTCATTGCAACTGATTATACTGAGCAGTCGGCAATGGTACCGCCCATTTATAATAGCTTTAATGCATTCCATTAGAGCCATAATAAGATCTTTTATCGTATTAGCTATTACAGACTTTTGAATCGAAGCGGATGAGGTGTTGAGTGATAACAATAGCGCCGCATTTCTTTTTATCTTTTGTTGCAGAGCTTTAGTCATTATATTAACAACGTGTTACACAGATGAATAACAAAATACGTGTGAGATGAAACAAATAGTAATTGTATTTATATTTTTTTACTTCGGTGCATACAAACTCGTAGGTTACTCCGATGTAAAGTTTCCCAATAGTCTGTGATGATCATCCGTTTGCTGAGTCGTGTCTATCCGTAAAAAAGAGTATGGTTTCTTCATCGCTTGTTCAAAGGATTCTTGTACATATTTTTTCCTTCCAGGAAAGCATTGACGAGCCATATAGGTACTCGAAGAAGAGTCCCTAGGGTTTTTAAAAAGAAAAAGTGGTGACTATTCAATGAAATTGTACAATTTCCTTTTAAAAACAGCTTCTGAACAATAAAAAAGAACACTTCTGTTCAAATTATGACTATGTTTTGCATTGGGATCAGCTTTACCAGAAACTTTGTCCATCAAATCATCACTTATCAACCATTTGTTTTGTCCATCTTTGGGAAAACTCGTCGTTATATCTATATTCCCTCGTGAAATATCACTCCGGATACTTTGTCAAAGGCTTTGTGATAGGCTCCATAACAGTAATGTGTTTCAACCAGTAGAGAATATGCTATAGTCTGGCTAGCTTCAAACATTCGTAAAATTACCCCTCGTGTCAAATCCTTCAGCGCTGCCATCCATGATGAAGTAGATGTTCGTCATCCGCCAATAGTTTAACTTATTAATCAATCGGGAGAGGTTCTCGCCTTTTGTGTTTTTTCACAGCGTTTTATATATACTAAACTCAGTCACACCTCCAAAAGTAAGAAACCCTATGACAAATACCAATGTCATCATAACCATTGGCACTTTTCGTTGCAGACTCGGCAAAGCATCTACAATTTCCCTCGTAGTACCATCAACAGTATCATTTCCATTCATTACTCCCATCTCCACATCTTCCTCTGTCAACATCTTGCCTATCAATAGCAATATCATAATACAACTGTCATTTTTATACACATAGTACATGAGCTGAGACAGTTTTTTGTTCAGGTTCAAAAAACCGAAAATAGAGGAAAATCTGAAGCAGCAGATATGTTCTAAATTTTCTGCTTTATCATAATCAGTTATGTCGGATCATCAATATTGTTGCATTCTATGTCAAAACTTATCAAAGCTAATCATTATATTCTACTGAGTAGTAATTAATGCGCCATTATAATTTTCATTGGAAATGTTTGTTGACAAAGGCTGTGATTGGGCAATAATACCACGTGATTAGTAATCATCATGGCTGCGGTGAACAGATGCATGCTACATTGTGTTCCTCTTCTTAATAATAATCCTAGTTTAATCAGTCTATCACCTTCCTGCATTTCCACAACTATTGAGTATATTTCTAAGTACATAACACTAAATCTTCAACCATATAACAGCATATCAGACTCTCTTAAACATTTAATTAATGACTATCACTTCTCTCATCATGATAATAATAATGATGATGATCTACTAGTACAACCACCAGCAGCAGTACCACCACTGAGTTCAACCCCATCCACATCATCTGCAGCAGATATACCTGTCATCCCTGATATTGTCTGCCACTTACAGTGCTACAAGAAGTTTTGTCACAAGAAAACGCTGATACAAGCTAGGAAAAGAAAGGTAGGTTTTTTGTATGTGTGCACTGTCACTCACAACTAGTCACTAGTGTGTGAGTGAGTGACAAACCACCTTATCCCTTGGAACTTGTACAGCAAATTATGATCCAATGATAGTGGATAGAAGCATGGAGTCCTTGATAGAAGGCAGTTAATATTTTCAATTTGCATAAGCCCAAAGGACCTGTCCTGCGTGTTTATTATACTATTAAGAAAACCCGCCAACAATATTCAGTAGAATTTTGTTTTACATAGTTTAGCTACCTCTCATCATCGCTCTCATCCACTATTGATTTGTGCTGTGTTTATATGAATAATATAATCTGTTTGTGAAGGCATCAACATCATCTGATGATGAGCCAGATAAGCATGGTGACCAAGAAGAGCGGCTACGAGTGCGGAGAGGAAAGTCCGCGACGGTGTTAAAGAGTTAAGAAAAGAGTTAAGAAGGGAGGTAAATGGATTCATGAAAAGCTCTCACTAACACAGTCTAAAACCGCAGGTAAGTAGCCACTGTGACAAGTAGGGGTACACACCTGATCCATTCACGTAAATAGCTAACTAACACATTGCATCCACGTACCTACCGCAAGATAATCAATGCTTTGCGATATACCGTAATGACAATTATGGAATGGTTATGACCACCGCTACTCGATCTACTTGGGTATACATGTATATATATTTATGATTGATGCAAGGATCAATCACATATAACTTCCCATTTGACCTATTGTTATATTCCAAACAATAGAGTAGTGTTGTGTGCAAAAGCATGATACCCTTCTATCAATCCCGTGATTTGCTGAAGCGCATTGAAGGAATGTACCGGTACATATGTGTGATCGCTGTTTGCTGCTAGCATGGCTGTCATTATGAGGCATATTCTGTTCTCATCATTTTAGGAAAGTTACTGCCTACTGCTCTGTCAAAGGGAGATAATTCTATATCGAGAGAGTTGGCATGGAGTGACGCTGTTGCTAGGGAGGTTCGGTATCACAAGTCTTCCTATGACGCGTACTGCAGGTAAGAATAGCGTGGCAGGAGAACGCTGTGAATTCTATCCAGTCTGTTTCGACTGAACAATTATTAATCACTTGATTAGTCGATGCATATAGGCTACTCAGGAGAGATAGAACAATTGCACATCATTATGGACTTCAAAATAATTATAAAATTTGCATTTGCAATTATCCTATATCTGTTTCCATTTCCTTGATCTAGCTTTGGTAAGTAAAAACGATTGTGTGGGCATAGCCAGATGTGGTGTCGCAGTGATTGTGAGGTGGTGGACTAATAATGAATAATAATCATAACACAATATGATTTCTTGGCACCATGTGTAATGTGCTGTGCTATGTGTAAGCTTGGACTAAGCTAAACTAAGCATTTCAATCCAAAGGACCTTCAGCAGCTTGCACTTCCAATTCACTGATGTCGAAGTTATTATCAACCTGGCTTTGTACAATAACACATTGCAGCGGTAGCAAGGTAGTTTTAATTTTAAATTGATAACACACGGTAATCTAGTGCAAACTTACAACTGAGCCACTGCAAGCGGGTTGTTATTTTGTCTGTTGTTTGCATTGTGTTACTGGTCTTATAGGGAGGTGACCGTGACCCCAACCTTCGAGGAGGCAGCAGCTGTACCTCTGTCAGATGGGTATCAGATATTCAAAGACTTAGTGAAGTCGACTGTTGTCAGCCGGCGGCAGACGGTAAAGTATTCTGACGTATACCGTACCTACACAGAAATTATGGCTGGCTATCCAAACGAGCTCAAGCAAATGTGAGTGAAAAGTCGCTAATATTATTCAATTTAACTATATTATGAATTATATTATATTATTGTATATAATTAATTATATTATGTTATCATATATGATTAATTAATACATTGTATTATTATTTTTTAAGTTTTGAAGTAGGTTAGGTGTTTTCGTGTGTGGCAACTTTCGGTATAGATCTTAAAAATATACATGTAATATAGTAGACTTTTTATCAAGTTTTGTATGCCTAAGACTATGCTATTTTGTATGCCTAAGACTATGCTATTTTGTATGCCTAAGACTATGCTATTTTGTATGCCTAAGACTATGCTATTTTGTATGCCTAAGACTATGCTATTTTGTATGCCTAAGACTATGCTATTTTGTATGCCTAAGACTATGCTATTTTGTATGCCTAAGACTATGCTATTTTGTATGCCTAAGACTATGCTATTTTTTATGCCTAAGACTATGCTATTTTGTATGCCTAAGACTATGCTATTTTTTATGCCTAAGACTATGCTATTTTGTATGCCTAAGACTATGCTATTTTTTATGCCTAAGACTATGCTATTTTTTATCCTCAAATTAATTAATTATAGGTCTATCTAACTGTTAGGGATAGGCGGCGGTGGTATGCTTCTATCAATGATAATGGAATGCCACTACCGCCCACCCGAAACCGTTGGGCGAGTTCCTTTAACTAAGGAATACAAACATTATTTCATTTCATCTTCTATTCAGGCCAAACCGACTGAGAGAGAGGCTACTCCGGGATGTGCCTGAAATTGCCGTGAAGTCCTCTGCCTACAAACAGGGATCAATGTTGCTCTTCTCCAGGGATCTAGACGTTAGTGAGGTTATTTCCTATGACAATACAGTGAATCAGCCAGAAGATGAAGATACAGACAATACAGACAACAATGATATAGACATTTCAGAATTATAGATGAGAGAAAAATAAAAATAAATAGTGTTTTTAGGAGTTGTTTTCCCATGTAAGTATGCAAAGTGGAAAACAGACACTCACGGCAATAAAATAATACTATTCTTTTGTCACTGCCATCTCTATTCACATGTTCTGGTGCGACAAGCTAAAATTATAATAGGAGGTAATCAAGTAATAGGCAATCCATATAATCTTTATTTCACACTTGTTCCGTATTCGGTGATTCGGGTTCGGCAGCGGTGATGCCGCTACACCATGTTTGCATTGGATTGGCTCGTCCGCCACTCGGATATACATTCTCCAACACCATATCTGCAATATGAAACAAAGAAACCTTGCTCTGCTTTATGTTTTTTGACGAAAAAAACTAAGCCCCTAATTATGTCTCAGCTCGTGTACTAACACTCAAAACCCCAATCTAAATCATCATACAAACCCTAATAAAAATAATCCCTGCACAATAAATACTTAGTTAAGCATAGAGTTACAAACAAACTTAATATCAATGAAACTTGGAGCATAAAAAGGTACCTTTCAGGTTCTCATGGTAACTGGTGACAACAAAAAGGCACTTGGAACCAGGAGAACTTTCTTGTCCTTAGACACCATGACAGAGATCTGCTCCTACATTACTACTATCGGTGACAACTGTGAGAGAGAGTCTCCAAGTTTTTCCTTCTTTCATTGTCGCATAGCTCAGCACACCGGAACTCTTAAAAAACAACAAAAAGTTACTTATTTGTAGTTTAGTTGGGAATAGTTGAAATCTAGTTGTTCAAAATAAGAGAGAGTGAAAAATGTATTTATTAATGCTTACTTTATTGTTTCCAAGAGTCCTAGTTGCTGCTGTAATACATGTTGTTTCTTTAGTCATCTGCAATTATTTCGATATGATCTTGTCTAGATTCTTTAGAATCTTTACTACCGCTATGTTTTGATCCAAATGGAAGTTCGAAGGAGGCAACGTGTCTCTACAAAATACAAAACTCGATAGTTACGATTGATTCATTTGTTCTCAGTGACTTGATTTACATGAAACAAAATAATTGTTTATTAACGTTTACCTTATTATTTTCAAGAGTCCTAGTTGCTGCTGCAGTAGATGCTGTTCCTTTAGTCATCTGCAATAACTTTGATTTGATCTTGTTCAGATTCTTAGGAGTCTTTATTGCTGCTGCGTTCTGATTGTATAAAGTGTAAGGTAACTGTTGAAAGGTAGGAATAGTAATATATTTTGGACGCTATAATAACACCTATTGTACCTGTTAGTAGTAATATATGAGCAGTTTGTACCTGTTTTATTGTCAATAAAACCAATAAAGCCATGAGCCTCCTACCTTTGAAACTTTCTAGACGTTATTTTTAGTTCCTGAAAATGAGTACGATAGATTAATGAGAAAAGTCGGCAGTTATAAAGCGACAGAGGAAAAAAAGACACTCCTCCTTTGTTTTACAACTCTATGGAAAATATAATGCTAAGAGATATGAAGCGAAAGCAGATTGCTTTGCTAGAAACAATCCAGTACCAGTGCAAAGGAAGAAGAATACCGTTGCGTACCAAAATTTTAAAAACTCACACTACGTCAACGAGGCATCGCTAAATAGCAATCTCATCCAAGTGCTCATAACGAGCGATGACAGTGAGCGAAAATTGTTTGATAGTGGAAAGGTTGTGCTTAAAGTTCACTTTAGAGAAAGAAGGACACAATGAGTTTGGTACGATACACCC
Organism: Cryptosula pallasiana; assembly: GCA_945261195.1. NCBI lineage: Eukaryota > Metazoa > Bryozoa > Gymnolaemata > Cheilostomatida > Cryptosulidae > Cryptosula > Cryptosula pallasiana. Next base: position 28,752,066 of record OX183139.1, on the reverse strand, counting down.
CCAAAGACTCGAAAAAATTTTTCGAAGAGATCTACAAAATTCAAGCTGAGAATAGAATTGGAGTGTATAGTGGGCGCCGAGTGATGCCTAGTATGAGGGGCGACGGACTCACTAATATTTTCTAATGTATCCTCAAATCGGCAACGCCTCTGCTGAAGAAAGGAGCGATAAGCCAGGGTTGGATAGCGCTGTCTGTAGGCAGCAACATAGTGTGTGACGTCATCTATGGTCATAGTTTTGCAGCATCTGCAAAGAAGAAAGGATTGGAGAAGCTCAATGATCTTGGAGGGGATGTGCTTGGCACAGTGCGTCTGGATAGAGTCAAAAAGAGAAAGAAATTAGCTCTGGGGAAGAGGAGAGGTCCAGGCAAATGCGGTCATTCCATATTTTAGCTAAAGAAAAATCTATAAAGACGGTGGAGGGTTACATTTGACTTCATTAAGCGACATCGCTTCGAGCAATCCTAACTCGCAAAAACATGGCCAGTCTAAATGGAACAATGGGTAACAAGTTGGAAGGTTCTCCCTACAACAAACCCTGCGCTGGATGTGTTCGTGACGGAGCTTACAAACATATTAGTAGAGAGATCGGAAAACGTCGTCGTCAGACCCAACAGGTTCGATCCTTACAGCTGGATCGAGTTGACCTTGGCAGGGAGTGATGGGCATTACATGGGTCTTTACAACTCGCCACAGTTGTCCAAAACAATGGAACTGACATTGAGGGCAACAACAACAACGCACTTGTGTGGATGGAAGACTCACTCCATTGGATCTTCAAGAGGATGAAAATGTCTATAGAAGGTAATACTGTCAATTATATCAATAATTATAGTTTGCGCTTCTACTGTGTAAAAAAGTATGTTACAGGAGATTGTAATATAGCTCTTTTATTTTATCGCCACCCATTGTTTCGTTTTGAGAATTCTCTTAGGACTGTGTGTTTTTCGTGATCTCCTGACAGTTGTCCTTCCTTGACTGGTGAGCAGACTTTTAAATCTACTGTAGTTGTCTGTTGTTGATCTGATCAAGTCTTTATTGGTTAATGCATCTTGCAACAAACTCTTTGAAAGCTTAGTTCTAAACCACCTTTCCTTGAGTTTTATTTTGTCTGTATTCGAATCGTATTTTGCAATATCTTTCAATCAATACTGCATTTTCACACCTATCGCTAGATTGGCTTTGCTAGCTGTCATGTCGGATACTTTCTTTTCAAACGCTTCCAATCGTTGTCTCATTCTTTTCAAATCTTTATCACTATCATCTTCAATATTCTTGATATTGTTCTGTTCCCAGCCTTCGCTATCAAACAACCTCCTACCATAGGCTTCATAATTCTTTTATTATCAACCAATGGCTTAGCATCACTGATCTTTCCCATCAGTCTAAGATACCCCTTTTTTGATACAAGAGCTTAATGTCTAGAAAATGTCAAAAGCGAAAGAGTGCAACTAGAGTGATTATAGCATCTAAACACTACCTCTACCAGTCTGCAATAAAATCCTTCGTTTGTCAGCAATTGTTTGTTGTGTACCAATCAGTTTGTTGTAGCTCCTTCTTGAAGCGCTGCTACTCAATAAACTGTACCGTATCTAAAAAAATCCTTTGGTAATATAACGTTTTTGGCACACAAAGTCCCTTACAAATAGACTTTGGTATAAATGGATACGTGTAATTGTGCATGCATTTACAAAATTTACAACATGTATAGAAATAGACATAAAAAAATGTACATGGACATAAATGGAAATGCACATAAATGAACATGTATTTACTAGAACTTGTCCAATTCTGTCCATTTATGTCCATTTATGTCTACACAGAAATGGACATAGATGGACAGAAGCAGACAAGTTCATTTATATACATGTTCATTCATGTACATTTCCATTTATACGCATGTTCATTTATATTTATACCTATTCCTGTCCACGTTGTACCATCTGTAGGTGCATGTACAATATGCAATCTGTACATGCATGCACATTTTGTACTTGCATGTACAAATTTGCAGCCATGTGCCAAGAGTGGGAAAGGGAATAAAAAATGTGAGGAGAGGCCATCTATCAACAGGGGAACAAGACTGGCGCACATTTGTGAACCTCACCTCACAAAGTAGCTCCATACAGCACCGAGATCTGCTCATATCTTACTACTGCTAACGTTACTCTTACATATGTCAGTCACTCTGACATTTGGTATATTATTCACTTGATCAGAGGCCTACTGCAGAAAATTAATGGATTTTGGGCCCTTTCTATAAAATTTATGTTGTGTTTTGTTGTTGCTGTTTTGAACGTAAGTCATGGTTTGACAAACCTGTTTTCGCAGACTGACTTGTTGGCTCAAAAATAATTGGGTAGCACTCCATCAAGAAAATATCAAAAAGTACACTCTTTGGGTTGTCGACACAAACCTGTTTTACTACAATTACATGACTACCTAAGAAACAGCAACAGCAAGTTTCCAATATGTGTGCTTGCAAATGGGTGTCATGTGAAACTTCTTAGATAACCTGAGTCCCCTAATTAGCAAGTTCTGCTTTGCGGGGGAGTAAAGAGTTGAAATTGCGGGCCCCTTGTACTACCCCTCTCCCAGTAGGTGTTGTGAGCATCTGTAACACCCGTTTGCCAAAAAGAATATAGATGATGCCCCTATAAAGAATTAACAGCCTTAACCTAGCACTTTCAAACTATTCAGTGAAAACCCTGGGTTAGTACAGCAATTTCTTACAGGGCACACCATCTTTATTTGTTCCGGCAAACTCTTGAGGCCCTTGTCGTAAATCCTCACAACAACTATCATTGGCTAATGTGAGTTGATCACAATTTCAAAGCTGAAATGAAAACCGTTTGTGGCTTTCATAAATTAAGACTTGCTAGTTAGGAGAATCAGATTATCATAATAAAATTCATGTGACGCGCCATTTGCAAGGACAATTCGGAAAACATGCTGTTGCTGCTTCTGATAGGAGTGAAGAATGTTTGTGTCAACAGCCCAGTCGGTGGGATTTTTGATAAGCTCTTGGTGAAGTTCTACCCAAATTATTTTTGAGCCAGTTGGCCAGCGCTTGAAGACAGACTTGTCAGACCATGACTTACCTTCCAAACAACAACAACAAAACACAACATGAAGTGGCACAAAACACACCAAATATTTTTGTAGTAGGCCTGTGCACCTGATATTTGGCCAATCCTTTCCTTGGCATATTACTAGTTCTGCTGTTTAGTAATATTTATCTTTGACAATCTAAGTAGTCACTTTTATACATGTGGAGCAAAAACCAATTTTGATGTTGTTTTTGCCAATCGATCATTTTCTGCAATATAAACATTTGTGACTGAAATATTTGCCATGATTTGATTCGCTTGATTAAAAGACAAAACAAAATTAATTTAAAAGAACCAATATTTGTTATGTCTTGGCCTTTTAATGAACAGTATTTGGAATCAGAAACATTCAAACTCATTTCTTTACAACCTGATGTGAATGGAGAATGTGCTAATGCTGTAACTAGACAATAAGGAAATCAGGTTTCTGAAGGACTTTTATGTCTCGGCCAAAGCTGGCTGCAAATTAAGGGTACAAGCAGTTTACTGAACATAACCCATCAACTCTGAACAAGCTTTAGGGATTATTGGAGTTGATAGTAATTCCTGAGTTTAAAAGTTTTGTCTTGTACTAAATAAAAACGTTAACCGTCTTCCAGGAAGATACGTAAATAACATTGTTGTGGTAAGGAAGGAACAAAGGTTGTCTACTAGTTTTGCATACTTCTGATAATGTTATATTCTGTATGACTAGAATGCATTGTCAGTTTTGCAAGTCAAGGAAAGCCTGTTATTTTTCACAAGCTGTGAAGTGATGAAAAAATAAAAACTTTCAGCAACCCGTGCAAGATTAACAAGTAGCCAAAACGGAAACAGTTATTATTTGGTGCAGACAACACAAGTGAGAGCTTTAGAGCTATGGTATGGTGGACAATATGATCCTTTACTGCACTCAGATCTGGTGAAATAAAATAAACCACCATTTTTGTTTTCACTCTCTCCAGCAATGTACTCTGGTTGGGCATCCACACATTCAAATGTAGTTTGGTGGTTGTGGTTGTAGAATTCAGCCATCAGATATCCTGTAATACAGATACATTCATCTTATAACCAACAGATAGTAATACCTCAACCTCCAAGTTTGTTGACTTCAAGATGAATAGGACCAGAATTTTGAAGGGAGAAAGTTGCATTCATACCTTCATATTCCTTGGTCCAACCATCTAGACATGTTCTCTTTGCTGGGATCATCAACAGAGCAGGTCTGCTGTTGGTGTAGCAGACAGCACAAGGAGCATTGTTCTGGAAAGCTTCATTAGGGAAAACTCCAAAGGTGTGGGACTCATATTCTACTCCAGCCATGAATGCTCCAGTAGTAACAGTTCCAGCACTGTTATATTCTGGTGTATCAGGCATACATTGGTAGTTCACTCCACCACCTGGTTGATCATGTCTACTATTACCAGAGTAACCTTGAAACAGACAAAGATCACAAACAGTTGTCGTAGTTATTCACTTAGCTGTGTGCCTCTCATCTGCTGTCATAAACTCATCAACATAAAACAAGGGGAGGTAATAAACAACTTATATACCTGTGTATATAATAGTAGAGTTATCTCCACACACATTACGTCCCCATCTAGTGTAGACAACTCCCCCTTTGTCTAAAGATGATCCATCTAGACCAGGAGCTCCTGGTGGTCCTGCTGGCCCAGATTTACCTGAAGCATATGGAACATGCTGTAAGTTTTTTTGTTAGTTATGAACAAAACCAGTTTTGGTTTGAAAATATTTATTATCATAATTGGTGCTCTACCATCTTTTCCTGGTGGACCTGGTGTTCCTTCAGCACAGTTCTTCTTTTCTAGACAAAAAAATTATTTGGATATAAATAGTAACAGTTGCTTAGCTGGACATTTTATACAAAACAACTTATATACTGCTCTATATATACAAACCATCAGGAAGTGTAAGTTTTAGTTCAAATTCCCGATCAGAACTTTCATCTTCTGAACTTTTAGCTCCTTGCAGCAACTAAATTGGATGAGCTACAATGCTGAATTAACACTTACGGGTGGGAAATCATTTCAGAGCTTATTGTTACTTTCTTGTAAGTTGCCTCTAGTTATATCAATACAAAGAATGTAAAAACCCAAAAAGCTGGGACAGAGAACAACTGGAACATTCAAATCTTGAGCAACTAAGTGATTCAATAGCTGTATGTAAATTAACTTTTCAACTTTCTCAGCATGAGTAAAATAGGTAAACATGACAGTGGGTGCTCAGACACACGAACACATTAATGGCTATTCATGTACATCTGCTCCTAATGTACTACTAGTGGGTACACAGACACTACTATTCACATTTGAATATAAAAATGATGAAATATGACGGACTTCGCTAAAGTTATTAATCGAATTTCAACAATTATTCAGCAACTTGGAAATTATCAAATAATTTAACGCAACTAGAATGAGAACTTTTGTTAAATAAAGTGCTGTTATATTTTTTAGAGCGAGATGGCAAAGTTTTTGATTCAAATAAGAACAGCTGAATGGTCTTTAAATAGCTTTTTATTAAAATTTTTTAGAGCATACTATCAAATACACATTTTTGTTCTCTTGCGTTAAATTATTGCTCTAAAACATTTCTTTTTTAATAATCAAGGTGCAAATTATAGAGCCAGCTTTGCTGAAATTCCTACAGAAAGCAGGGAAATTACAATCGATGAAATGTTAAAGACTTTTTTTAAACTTACGGTAGCAATAGTGTTCTCTAGAGTCTTCAACTGAGCTGACGCCTTGTTCCAGTTTTCATCATGTGCTTTTAGCTGTTCCTCCAATTCTGCTATCTTACCATTTAAGGTGTTACCCAGACATACACAACTCAGAGTACAAAGTAGTAGTACACTGAAGTGTTTCACTGCCATTTCTTTAACTGAATATCCTGAAATATTATACAAGCATGTATGTATTTATTTTTGCTTATAACTGCTAAAATTTTTACAGTATTTTATAAATAAAAAATGCAGTAAAAAGCGATAAAATATTTACACACACGCAAAACAGAAGAGCTAACACTAGTTTACAACAACAAAAGCAAACACCAAAGGAAATAGATCAACAACCTTAGAATGTAGAGAGTGTAACTGTTGTATCAACTGATTACTAGTTGGTCTCTCTACAATTTATATACTAACTACTAACTACGTCACACCTTCAGCTGTCCAATCAGCTACAACAACAAGTACATAGCAGTAGCAGATCTATATTGTAGTGAAAACATTTCACACCATTATGATGGACATGCAGAGCTATCAAAGTTAAAGGTTCATCTACTTTGAATTATTTGAAGTTGTTTCCCTTGACATGTTCCAAGTCCTCCTAGTCACTGCACATAGAGAAATGCTTACTCTGCCACATATTGTCCGTGATGGCATGTTATCCTGTAGAAAGTCTTCTAGTCCCCTTTTGGTTCCCACAAATCCAAACATTAGTATTACAAAGTAATAGACGGCAGATGGTAAGTACTGTGCATCGAACATCGATGACCAAACGATTGGAGATTTGTTGCATATACATGGATGTACATACATACATGTGTGAGTACCCACTTAAAGTGATGATATCATCAATAAGGTGGAAGCCAAAGAGGAATATTGATGAATTGATATCTGGTTGTATTATAACCTAGTGCATTAACATGTTGTTGTAGTTTTCCACCTAATACAACTCAACAAAACCTTTCTACCAAACACTACCTGCGTTTGTTGCTCCTTCAATGACATGGAGTTTACCCAACTCACATGAGGTCTACTCCACTATATGGTCTACTTTGCCACGCACTCAAATCGGTTAAAGACAGAGTCCTTGACTCTGACAGAATACACACAGTTCTAGGTATAAATACGCTCTACTACAGCAAAATCTATTTGGCAACATATAATTTATACAATAAGAAGTCCAAGTAATACTCCTTTCCCTTATAAGGGATGAGTCAATCACAACTCATACTGTAAATAACTACCAATCACAAAACCCACAGCATACAGTACAAATAAGCAATATCCATGGATGAAATACACCAGGATGGCCAGCTGCGCCCAATCAGGTGAAGCAATTTGAACGGCCAAGTCGGTACCGGATATAGACTGTAACTGCGACTTTTACAAGGGATTTCGTGACATACGCTATAGTAAGGGGCCGCAAGTTATGGTCAAATCTTTTTATAGCAGCCACCGCAATTTTTTAAATAGTCAAATTTTACGAACGTACCGGAAGTACGTCACTTTTCCCTCGGATTGGCGTAGTTGTCTTTCTTAATGAAAAGACAACTCGACACTGCATCAAAAAAACACAAGTACGTACCGGATACTGCGTAAAAATCCTAGTCATGGCGACTCCCATAAACGGCCTCACTTGAATCGTGGTCAAAGTTATATTGAATGGCCGTAGCTGGCAATCCTGGTGTATTTCATCCATGGCAATATCCAATAACAACGATTACATAAGGTTTAGGCCCCTCCTTCTCTGTTGTCCAATCATAGATGAGGAAATATAGGCCTTACTTATGGTTTAGTGTCCTCCTTAGCATGAGCTCCAAAGTTTGTGTTTGGATCTCCTTTTGACGTTGTATTAGGGAGGTAGTAGATCTTTGTTTCACAACACCTCCATTACATACGTAGGTCACTACCCAGGGCCGGTATAGATACTTTATAGACATATATGTTGACCCTGGGTAGTTGCCCTGGGCTTATATAAGAGCTATACAGAGCCAGTATCACCGCTATATCTGATAGCTAAATAATTACTATATTTGTTTATAAGACTAGACTAATAATTATAATAGCAATAATAACTGTTGTCCATAAATGATAATAAGTTGTTGATAAAAAACAAAACAAAAAGAAACATCCTCTTTGATAAAGGCAACACATTGGACCATGGGCCAATCAGTAATGACCAGGTCAAAGTCACAATATGCAAAAGTACACTGGAATTGTCAAGTTTGGTAGTTATATTTTATCCAATCAAAGTGGTTATCTGATAATAATTGCCAATCACCAAAGCTTCAGACACAAAAGGTTTTCTCGTAAGAAAACATGTTCGTGTGTGCATTTTAGCACATTTCTATAAAAAAAACATTGCCCGAAAAGCAGAAAAACTCATTTTTTCCCAAATATCGACAAAATCTAGTTGCGTGTAGCCAAGGCTTAATAATTGCTAACATCCACTATACAATAGACACCATTTTGTCAATTAATCACATCACAAGAATGTCTGTATTTAGACTTGATCAATACTGGGTGGGTGCATTGGTTCAGGGATCCGATACCAAGCTATGTTAGAGCATTGTCTGTTGTAGACAATAATGTTTGTATAATTACAACTCAGAGCTGGGATTACATAGAACTTACATGCCCATAAAATCACAAATTTTTAGGCAAAAAACTACTAAGTTTTTTTTGATTCAAGGCTACTCCAAGGCAGTTCTCAATAAAATTCATCAACCAAATTAAAATTAGATTGTTCAGTACTTTCCATAAACATCCTGCTGTAGAAGAATTTTTCAACACGAACTATTGCTTGTTTGTGCCAATAAACTTTTTGCACTGCCATCATGTGTGGTTTGTTCAAAATCTAAAAACAAGTTTTCTGCGGTTTAATCAACAAAAACTGACACTTGTTGGCCCGTATTTTTTATTTTGCAATCCAGCATATAACTAAAGTTTGTTGTCAGCGATGACTCTGTTCAGTAATTATACGGGTATAAATAACATTTGTGACATATCTGTTCACAAGTTTAAAATATCCTGGTACTTGTCAGCGGTTGGCAGAAGGATATTTTATGTGGATACACAGGGTTGACCAATTACAACTGTGGATACACAGGCTCGACCAATTACAACTGAGAGTAGCATAATAAAAGCAGATCTCCAGTAGCTTTGAAGATAGTTTTATAATCCTGATGTGAATTTATTTTACCTATTTATTTCGGGGATCGTACCACGGGTCTGATTCTTATTATTGTCACACGATGACACCTGAATGACCCTTGATGTTTTTTTATCTCGTCTCCTGGCACATTGGTGCATCTTGTATCGAGTTGTTTTTTTATCCTCCTACTCTCGGCATCTGGATTCGTGATTTTAATTTAGTATAATAGGAGCAAAACTCTATACGTTTACGGTCAAATTTGTTGAGGTTAATGTCACAGATGTCACGATAGTTAAATCCTCAATATCGACCTCTTTTTGTAAATGAAGCTCCCATCGCTGGGAACTTTTGACCATTCCTTATTCCAACTGATGTTGTATGGATTTTCCACACTGGCTTACTACCGGAAGAATATTGTTGGGTTTGATGCTTGTTTGCAATTTTACGAGAACCAAGGTGGCATGAATCTCAAAAATTTGTCCATCAAACAACAGAAATTTTTTTCCTACTATACTAAAAGAAAATTAAAGAGCCCATGTCCCCAGAGCAGGAAGATCACAAAGTAACAAAATACAAAGTGTATTCATGTGCCAGGAGTCAGGGGATAGAAAAAGCCTTAGGAGCCATTGATGTAACAACATGTGACAATATTGAGCATAAGATCCATAGTATGATCCTCAAAATAAATAGGTAGAATAAGTTTATGACAAGTTATGAATAAAATACACTTCAAAAAACTATCGCAGAGTTTGCTGAATATCTGCTTCTATTATACTACTGCTGTGCCACATACATGTAAAGGACATAAATGTGTTTCCAGCGCTAGCAGTTTGTGATTTACATTTTTTACACAGTATTTTAATTTGATTCTACATGTAGCAAACAAAGACTCATCACTAGGGTACGAGATTAGGTAATGAATTCAAATAATGGATGTTATTTTATATTCTTTATAGCTCTGTAACCAATGGACGAGCTGTTCCTATCATTGCAAATAATACAAAAAGCTCACCATAAAAATGATTAGTTTAAGTGGATCTGCAGGGGATTTTCTTACGTAATCCTTGGTTTCTAGTGCTCATGTTACAACAATTTATATGCCATAGTTATTTAGCGACTGCATGTCGAGGCAAGTTTTCTTTAATGGAATGTACCTGTAGAGACTCATTGTAGTAGAAACTGATTTGAATTTTTCAGTAACAATATCAAACAAGTAATATGGTGATGAATTTGCACCAGTTGTGCCAAAAAAGAGCTAACAATTCAGAAGTGAAGCTCTAGATGTGTGGAAAAGCTAGAACAGAAAACCTTTGCAATATTGTTTAGAGAGCTGTAGAATTTTAGTATTCATTTGTTTTCACAATACAGTTCCAAAACTAAGGTGATAAATTTGTTTGTAAGCAGTTTTGTATTAAAAAAACTATCTACGCCTTTTTACACCCCACCACACCCCCCCCCCCCCCCCCCCCTTCCATAATTTTAATGAAACAAAAGTGCACCAGTTAACAATATTAGGTAAAATTTCATTGTTTGTCTGTAACTTAAACAATGAATAGATAAATTATTATTAAATAAAACAATCTAATGATAGCTCGTGCTTACAGTTCCTATATGATAGAGCCAGGTTTGTTCAGTCTAGCCATGATCAACCATTTTGAATTGGCACAGGTACAACTTAGCTGTGAATCGCAAGAGTTCAATTTTTTTCAATTTTTACCAGAATTAATCCTAGTCTTTGAATTTTCAGATGTAAACATAGTCACTGCTTTGTAGGAACAGCACCTTCTAAAACTAGTGTTTAGATTTAGTTGCTGTTGACGAGCTGCAACACGCGACTGTCAATTTATGGCACTGTTTGTCACCAACCAGCAACTGAGGCCAAAACATGAGAAGACAACTCCAATACCATAACCATTTTGTGAATAACTGGCATCACACCTGCCTGCTCTATTCTTACTCTGCTTTCTCCCGTCCCACCCTCTATCGTCTACCTTGATCTATCCTCACCCTGACTCAGCCTTGCCTCACTCTACACTCTCCATCTCTCTTCCCTTTCGCTCTCTCTCTCTCTCTCTGTTCAATTGGAAGGACGACACAGATGTGCTGTGTGCTGACTCATTGCAGTAACTACTGAGCTAAGCTAACTAATTTGCGAAAGCAAGCTTATGAAAGAATGTTGCAATCTATGTTACTCAGCTGCAGGCTACATATTATTTATGGGTATAGAGAGGAAATAAGGTGAATCATAAGCCAACACAAAATTGCTCCAGCCTCAGCTAGATGTAACTGTTTGTGATTTATCTCCACCTAAATTATTCAAAAAATATTGACACTAGCAATCCACAAATATCTCCAATTCGAGAACAAATGGAAATTTTAAACTCCCGCCATACATCAAAAGGCAACATTTTTTGTTTTTTTTGATAAAGCTTAGAACAGTCATTAGCACTAACCTATTGATACATTGTGCCAGATCTGGTTTGCAGATTTTAGGTCGGTTGACAAAGTGCTTCCCAAAGGGCAAGTTGTTTTGTGCCAAAAAAACTTCACAATGTACCAAAATGGCCGACTCTGACTGTATGAACATGAAAAAATTTTTCAGCTATAAACATCAACAAATAGATAAAATCGGTCATCACACACAGTTTTGTAGATTTTCGTTAATCTTATTCTACCTTCCTGCCAGAAGAGTAAAAAACTGGTCTTGAACCTCTGTAGTGGATCGTGCCGGTAGGGCTCCTACTACCGTCCACTAACAACAGCAGTGCAACTCGCCCAACAACAAAGCAACACCTCTCTCCTAGAGGTAACGCAGGGTCTGTCAGACCTGCAGAGTACAACGGAGAAGTCGGTAACAACTTCACTACTAGTGAGTCCTCGGCTCAGACAAACTAAGTACAGTTTTATGTAATAGAATACATCTATTTGTCCACATATCATGCTCTAGGGAGGCAATCGCCTAGAGTAGTCCACAGCAGTAGCAGTCAGTGATAAGTGGCAATGTACACAAGTAAATCCAGCCTTTTATTAGGCTTTTTATTAGGCTTTTTATTAGGCCTTTTTATTAGGCCTTTTTATTAGGCTTTTTATTAGGCTTTTTATATAGGCTGGTGGCAGGAAGTACATTGTATCATGCTAGTTCATCCAATAATGCATGACAGGAAGTAATACAGCCGATCAGAATAACAATACATATAATGGTACATAACATTAAAGGGATAAAGTACCTAATGGCAATGAGTAATGCTACAATGTTAAGTTCTCAGTCTAGTTAGCCTTATAATCCAGATAGATGGAAAGTAGAGGATGATGGATCCTAGATTCGTCCTCGGGCATCGATATAGGCTGTCTTGGGATCCCTGGCTATGGCGGCCTTCTTGTTGCCAACCCGGTATGTCACTGCAGGGCCGGTACAGGTCACTCCCGGATCAGTAAAGGTCACTGCAGGGCCGGTAGGTAAAGCAGCAGGGTCGGTAGAGAGCCTGCAGGGCCGGTATAACATCTGCAGGGCCGGTATAGAGCCTGCAGGGCCGGTATAGAGTCTGCAGGGCCGATATAGAGTCTGCAGGGCCGGTATAACATCTGCAGGGCCGGTAAGGTCATTTTTCTGCTTCTGAAGGGACAGATTTTTGGTGCATCACTTTGGGAGGCCTGTCTGACTGATTGCCTTCATCAGAATCACCTCTAGGTTATTATATGTATGCAGGATATGTGTGACGCTAAAATCCACCACACTTCTCTCTAAGCCTGAAGCACAGTGGTTTGGAAGGTCCAAAATATTTAATTCCTTTAAAATTATTTATTCATCGTAACTAAAACTTACAATGCACAAGGGTTTATCACTCCACCGGCTTTTGAGAAGTGAGTTCTCTGTAAAAGAATAAAAAGATAAAAACAGGTGAAAAAGTATCCTAGATTCGGCGAAATACTAAAAATGCAGATAAAAAAGTATGATGTATCAGATTTACATTTTCATTGAAGACAAGAAGTTCTGTAGTAACAAAACAATACATATATGTCATGTAGAAACATATTTACAAAAATAATTACATTACAGGTAATTTCAAAACCCAAATAAAAACTAAACTTTTTTATGTTGCATGTTGGTTAAAAAGCAACAATTAGACCACACTTTATTAAGCTGGCTCAAAGAGTCATCTGGGTAGATGCTATTTAAAATTTTGTATTGACGAATTTCACCTAAAACCTTTTCCATATGAGTTCGCACTAAGTCAGCTGATTTGGAGCGAGTGGCAGTTTGCTTGTCTGATTGAGATTTCTCAGACTCAAAATTAGCTAACACCACATCGTCTGATTGTAAGAGTTTTACCAGTCCGCTGCGAATCACCATATCCTTGTTAGATGTGGAGCCAAACTGCAGAGCTGGTACAAAAGTTATGAAACCGTTGGGAGCAACACCAATGAGTGCCTTAGCTCTGTTGAAGGGTGTGTATGGTGGGCATGGGTGAGTAGAGTGGTAGACAGTCGCTGGTGATGCTTTTATTAGCATCTCCGTGCAGTCAATGATCACTCTAGTCTTTCTACAGAGCTCCTTGAATTGTTCAGGCATAGCCTCCAGTATCTGATCTCGGCTTGGCCAAATACGCACCTTACGTAGCGCAAGTACATCAGGTCTGTGAATGTTTTGATTATTTCTGACACATCACCTGGTGCAACTCCAAATCTAAAATGCATAGTGTCATAATTAGATATCTTAAAACCTCACCGTAAACATATAATTTGGAGTTGTCTCTTGTCTAAATGTGAAAATTAGATTTTATCAAGAAATTTATATTGGCAATACCCTTTGTAACGTTTAAGTAGAAAAAATATTGCAAACCTCCAGTTTTGCTAATTGCTGATTTCAATACGTGTCGCGGAAATTCGTAGCATGTACTTCAAAAGCCTGTAGTATTTGGAGTTGACCACTCTTGCTGATTGAGAACAACTGTGGCAAAGTTAAACACTATGTATTGACCATAAACAGCTACTAAATAATTTTTTATAAAAGACATAACTTGTTTGGGGAGGAAACAAATGATAATCCAGTTTATTCTGACATATGCATTGATACTGTTATAGTGTTTTAGTAACTTGCTACATCACATAAAATAAGCATCATGAAAAATGCAGAAAGTTTCAATATGGTTTGACTTTTCCCACAACACCTTGCGATTACCACCAATCTTCAGGATGTTCAAAGTTTCAACAATAGTTCATCTCTATTAGTAGTATAATAGGAGCAGATCTGCATCTTGGTGTCAAAGAACAAGATAATTCTCCTGGTTCAAAGTGCCTTTTTGAGCACCCGGCATTCATGAGAACCTTAGAGGTACCTTTTTGTGTGCACCAGGTGTTGATTATCACAGATGATGTTGCAGTGTTTGATTGTATATGATTATGATTATTATCTAAGTATTTATTGTGCGGGGATTGTTTATATTGGGGTTTGTATCACGGTTTTGATTGTTGTTTGACTAGTGTATGAGTCATCGAGAGTAGTAATATATGAGCAGATCTCCCTACCAAGTGTTTTTTTGTGGATTAGACCTTGGAGTTTAGGCAATGGGTTACGACGTTGGATGAATTCGCCGAGTTTATATTGTATTTCATTTGAGGGGTACTTGAGTGGCATTTGAGTGGCATTTAAGTGGCATTTGAGTTTTGATTAGTTTTTACTTAATTTGAACTTATATGGCATATAGATTTTGAATGTATGGCATTCAAGTTTTGATAACATTTTTACATAACTCGAGCTCATATGGTATCTTGAGAGAGAGGGGAGAGGAGAGAGGAGAGAGGAGAGATAGGAGATGAGAGAGGAGAGAGAGAGGAGAGAGATTTTTTAGTTTTCTATACATTCATGTATTTATGGTTAATTATGTACATATTTATGGCTATATTTATATCTACATAGAGAGAGAGGAGAGAGGAGATATATCTAAATTGAATAAATACATTGATTAAAAATGAATCATTGTATGATTATATACATTTATTACATAATAAGTAAGGAAAATCTCCCCATATAATATAGCTAGATTATGGACGTATTAATGGATATATTTATATCTACATAGAGAGAGGAGATATATCTACATTGAATAAATATATTGATCAAAAATGAAAATTATATGATTATATACCTGATTACATAATAAGTAGGGAAAATCTTCCTATATAATATAGCTAGAGTCAGTAAATACTAAGTTATACAAAGCAATACAACTTGTAATGACATTCAATGCATTCATACATACATACATATGGTATCTTGAGAGAGAGAAAGAGAGAGAGGAGAGAGATCTTTTAGTTTTCTAGCAATTAATATATATATGGTCAATTATGTACATATTTATGGGTACATTTATATCTACATAGAGAGAGAAGAGAGGAGATATATCTAAATTGAATAAATACATTGATTAAAAATGAATCATTATATGATTATATACATTTATTACATAATAAGTAAGGAAAATCTCCCCACATAATATAGCTAGAGTCAGTAAATACTACGTAATACAAAGCACTACAACTTGTAATAAATACAAAGTAATAACAGTTAATGCATAGTTTGTTCCTTTATAATGTTGTCTTTGATGTAGTGATGTTATATCTTAGGAAGGAAGACTTCTGTTCTATGTGCTTTTAATTTCGTAATGAACTAAAATAAAAAAATTATGTATTAGTATAGAATGATTAAGCAAAAATGTAAAATAATTACATGAATTTGAATTATAGTTCTAGTTACATTGGATAGTTTACATTATTAGAAAAGGGAAATAACTCACCAAGTTACATTGTTCAACTTGTTCTTTCTTGAGCATTATTTTCACCAAGTGCTTTTGATTTTCTTTCATCTATCTAAAACAAAACAAAAAGTACTTGCTTTATAAATATGTTGTAAAAAAATACACTAATTACACCAAAAGAGTGCTTTTTTTTTACCTGAAAAAAATGTATATGTTCAACATTTTGTTGTAAAAACTACGTTAATTACACCCAAAAAGTCCTTTTCTTTACCATGAAAATGTATATATTCAGCATTTTGTTGTAAAAAATACACTAATTACATCAAAAAAGTCCTTTTTTCACCTAGAAAATGTATATATTCAGCATTTTGTTTAATTTATGGTAAAAATTAGTAAAACTCACCTATAGTGATATGATTGCCTTGAGTTATAGATTAACTTTTTGAACTCTTGTTCTGGACAGTTTTTTTCAGCATCATCGAAATATATTATAAGTAATTTTTAGAGTCTTCATTGGTTTGGTATCATCTAAGTAGGTGATAGATCTTGAAAGAAATTCTTGCTGTGTTGGAGAAGTGTGCTGTCTTCAAAATCTATGTAGTTTGAGTCTTCATTGGTTTGGTATCATCTAAGTAGGTGGTAGATCTTGAAAGGAATTCTTGCTGTGTTGGAGAAGTGTGCTGTCTTGAAAATTGATGTAGTTTGAGTCTTCATTGGTTTGGCATCATCTAAGTAGGTGGATCTTGAAAGGAATTCTTGCTGTGTCACATAAGTAGGAGAGAAAGTCATGTTGTTTTACATCTATCGTTGGTGTTGGTAGATCTTGACCACATGTTTATAGTCTTTGCTACTGCTGAATTTCGTCTCAAACAAGAGTCCAAAGTAGACATCATAACTACAAAATACAAAAAATTGTTAGTTACAATTGATTCATTTATTTTCATTGGCTTCATCTACATAGAGTAGCGAAGAAAAAGTTTGTGTGAGTATAAAACTATCTAGTAGAGATAAATTTATATCTAGGTTCAACTAGCATTGAATAATTATTATTATTTTGTTAATTATAAATAAGTAGAGTCGGCTACTTTACTAGAGCTCGGACAAACACTTATTTTAAAAATGAATAATTAGAGCTTTCTACTAGTGTTAAATAATTAATGATAATAATTTACCTTATCACCACTTAGAGCCAGATGATTTAATTAACTAAAGACAAATAATTATTTTAGCAATTCTTACCTTGATGCTGGATGTTCTCCTAGTAGCTGTAGTAGATGATGGTTCTCCGCTTGCTGTTGAAGAACTGGATGCTTTCTGTGTGAAAACAGTGGCTCTTAAATAGCTAAAGTTGCACTGATTAAACCCTATGAATCAGCATTTTTTTCCAATGCTTTCGCGGGAATAAATAGTTTATTTTCACGCGAATAGAAACCGTTGCTTTCGCGGGAATAAATAATTTATTTTCACGCGACTAGAAACAGTTGCTTTCGCGGGAATAAATAGTTTATTTTCACGCGAATAGAAACTGTTGCTTTCGCGGGAATAAATAGTTTATTTTCACGCGAATAGAAACCGTTGCTTTCGCGGGAATAAATAATTTATTTTCACGCGAATAGAAACAGTTGCTTTCGCGGGAATAAATAGTTTATTTTCACGCGAATAGAAACCGTTGCTTTCGCGGGAATAAATAATTTATTTTCACGCGAATAGAAACAGTTGCTTTCGCGGGAACAAATAGTTTATTTTCACACGAATAGAAACTGTTGCTTTCGCGGGAATAAATAGTTTATTTTCACACGAATAGAAACCGTTGCTTTCGCGGGAATAAATAATTTATTTTCACACGAATAGAAACAGTTGCTTTCGCGGGAATAAATAGTTTATTTTCACGCGAATAGAAACTGTTGCTTTCGCGGGAATAAATAGTTTATTTTCACGCGAATAGAAACCGTTGCTTTCGCGGGAATAAATAATTTATTTTCACGCGAATAGAAACAGTTGCTTTCGCGGGAACAAATAATTTATTTTCACACGAATAGAAACAGTTGCTTTCGCGGGAATAAATAGTTTATTTTCACGCGAATAGAAACTGTTGCTTTCGCGGGAACAAATAGTTTATTTTCACGCGAATAGAAACCGTTGCTTTCGCGGGAATAAATAATTTATTTTCACGCGAATAGAAACAGTTGCTTTCGCGGGAATAAATAGTTTATTTTCACGCAAATAGAAACCGTTGCTTTCGCGGGAATAAATAATTTATTTTCACGCGAATAGAAACAGTTGCTTTTGCGGGAATAAATAGTTTATTTTCACGCGAATAGAAACCGTTGCTTTCGCGGGAATAAATAATTTATTTTCACGCGAATAGAAACAGTTGCTTTCGCGGGAACAAATAGTTTATTTTCACACGAATAGAAACTGTTGCTTTCGCGGGAATAAATAGTTTATTTTCACACGAATAGAAACCGTTGCTTTCGCGGGAATAAATAATTTATTTTCACACGAATAGAAACAGTTGCTTTCGCGGGAATAAATAGTTTATTTTCACGCGAATAGAAACTGTTGCTTTCGCGGGAATAAATAGTTTTTTTTCACGCGAATAGAAACCGTTGCTTTCGCGGGAATAAATAATTTATTTTCACGCGAATAGAAACAGTTGCTTTCGCGGGAACAAATAATTTATTTTCACACGAATAGAAACAGTTGCTTTCGCGGGAATAAATAGTTTATTTTCACGCGAATAGAAACTGTTGCTTTCGCGGGAATAAATAGTTTATTTTCACGCGAATAGAAACCGTTGCTTTCGCGGGAATAAAGAATTTATTTTCACGCGAATGGAAACCGTTGCTTTCGCGGGAATAAACATTTTTTATTCCCGCGAAAGCATTGGAAAAAATGCTGATTCATAGGGTTTACTCAGTGCAACTTTAGCTATTTAAGAGCCACTGTTTTCACTTAGAAAGCATCCAGTTCTTCAACAGCAAGCGGAGAAGCATCATCTACTACAGCTACTAGGAGAGCATCAAGGTAAGAAACGCTAAAATAATTATTTGTCTTTAGTTAATTAAATCATCTGGCTCTAAGCGGTGATAAGGTAAAAAATAATCAATAATCATTTAACACTAGTAGAAAGCTCTAATTATTTATTTTTAAAATAAATATTAAAAACTTGTGAAAATGAACTGGTAACATTACGTCGACTGAAATAATGCCTAAAACGTCTCGCATAAATTTTGGTCTGACCAAAAACGGACTGAAAACCTTTACCTTTAGAGCGAGTACAAAATTATCATAACTTGGTCAAGAGAACGAACTCTATATCGTAATAGGAGGATAACTCCACAGTGCAACTAGTTGAGTTCTTCAACTAGTGTTAAATAATAATTTTAATCACTTACCTTAATACAGAAAGTCTCCTAGTAGTTGTAGTAGATGTTGATACTTCAGTCACTGTTGTTGGAGTGGATGCTTTCTGTGTAAAAGTGATGCTTCTTATATAGCTAGGTTGTACTAGGTACCGATTGACATGAGCTGATTCCAATGAAAAGCCTTTATAATATATAAGGTCTTTACGTAGAAAACTCACGCGAAAACTGAAAAAAAACATTCTTCGCGGGAGTTTTCCGTCTTATATGTTATAAAGGCTTTACGCAAAAAACTCACGCGAAAACCAAAACTATATAAAAACTTCTTCGCGGGAGTTTTCCTTCTTATGCGTTATGACAGCTTTATGCAAAAAACTCACGCGAAAACGGGAAAATAAAAAAAACTTCTTCGCGGGAGTTTTCCTTCTATGTACTATAAAGGCCTTGCGCGGAAAACTAACGGTAAAAAAAATTCCGTGAGTTTTCTGCATAAAGCCTTTATAACATAAAAGAAGGAAAACTCCCGCGAAAGAATTGTTTTGTATTTCCCGTTTTCGCGTGAGTTTTCCGTGTAAAGCCTTTATAGTATATAGAAGGAAAACTCCCGCGAAGAGAATTTTTTTACTGTTCAACTTTTCGCGTGAGTTTTCCGCGTAAAACCTTTACGACTTATAAGAAGGAAAACTCCCGCGAAGAATTTTTTTTTCAGTTTCGGTTTTCGCGTGAGTTTTCCGCGTAAAGACCTGCTTATATATCATAAAGACTTTTCATTGGAATCAACTCGTGTCAATCGGTACCTAGTACAACCTAGCTATATAAGAAGCACCGCTTTTACACGGAAAGCATCCACTTCAACAACAGTGACTGAAGGATCAACATCTACTACAACTACTGGGAGACTTTCTGTATTAAGGTAAGGAATAATAAATAACTATTTAACACTAGTTGAAGAACTCAACTAGTTGCACTATGGAGTTATCCTCATATTACGATATGGAGTCGTTCTCTTGACCATAGAAGTATCTCTCCTAGATAATTTTATGCTCATAGAACCTATCCTGTTTGCGCTCAAGATCGCAGTCTTTTGGCATTGATTGACAGAATTGTCGTAGGTCCGAGAGAAAAAATAGGTTAGCCTTAAATGACATCTTGAACGACAGGTTGATTTAGAACTTTACAGCCAAAAAATGATTACAACTTTCATTATTGTATTGTTTTACTTTATTATCAACATATAACAGTTATTATTCATTGTATTTAATATGAAAAATAATTTTTACTGATAATGATTGATTATTATTCTTATTATTATTACTATTGTTAATATTATTGTGATTTCATTTGGTTTTCATTGTTACTTTATTGAATTTTGTTCAAGTCTTGTGATCTAAATAATAAAAGAATGATAAATATTTATTTACCACTAGTTGAAAAACTTACCTACTTGCACTATGGAGAAAATAGCCTCCTACAACCAAATCCGTTTGTGTTACAAACCCTGTCTTGGATATTGATAAAAATGTTATCTTCTTTGTATTATGATTAAATAATAATAAATAGCTCACATTTTTTAAAATATTTCTTATTTTTTGTCTTTTTAGATTGGATAGTTAAGATGGCAATTTTTGTATTTTGTAGACACGATGCCTACTTTGGACTCTTGTTTGAGACAAAACGCAGCAGCAGTAAAGACTATAAAACATCTGGATCAGATCCAATTGAAGTAATTGCCGATAACTAAAGGAATAACATGTACTACAGCATACAGAGTGAACAAGGTGTGTGTAGATTATTACTCAGTCTCATTACACTACTATTACTAAGAATTATTGTAGGTGTTGGATAAAGGATTAAGCAGTAATGTATTAGCAAGCATTAGCAATAAACATAGACTTTTCAACAATGACATTAACCAAAAAAAATAGTATAACAAAGTCATGTTTGAGCTAATAAGTTGTTGCTAAGATGTTTGAATTAACAACTAGGTAGCTAAAATAAGTTTTTCATGAGGATCTCCTGACAGTTGTGATTCCTTGAGTGGTGAGCAGACTTTTAAATCTACTGTAGTTATCTTTTGTTGATCTTATTGAGTCTTTATCAGTTAGTACATCTTGCAACAAATTCTTTGATAGCTTAGCGCTAAGCCATCTTCCCTTGAGTTTTATCCTGTCAGTATCCAGATCGTATTTTCCAGAATCTCTCAATTGATACAATATTTTTACACCTAACGCTTGATTGTCTTTACTAGCTGTCATGTCGGATACTTTCTTTTTAAACTCTTCTAATTGTTGCATCATTCTCTCCGAATCTCTATTGCTATCA
Source organism: Cryptosula pallasiana (assembly GCA_945261195.1). Classification (NCBI taxonomy): domain Eukaryota; kingdom Metazoa; phylum Bryozoa; class Gymnolaemata; order Cheilostomatida; family Cryptosulidae; genus Cryptosula; species Cryptosula pallasiana. Next base: position 28,730,636 of record OX183139.1, on the reverse strand, counting down.
TCGTCAATTGTTTTTCTATCAAACGATGATGGTGAGAGCTTTGGTGTTTTAGCAGAGCTCCAGCTCTTTGGTTGCTTGTACTCTCCCCTAATCTTTCCAACATCACTCCGATAGGTTTTTGTGCTTTGAACATTTTCATTTGTCTTTTCGCGCTCAAGCAACTCGTTTTTGATTCCCATTACTATTTCATTCGTTTCAACCAAAATATTTTGGATTTTCTCGATATCTCTCACCATTTTGTCTTTTGTCGGGTTGTCATACAATGATGACGCAAACTTGTCTTGGTCGGTTGATTTAGCCCCACTGTTCTTTTCCATCAAACTATGATACTCCTCTTCTGATATAGCAAAATAACGTTCACCATATTCAGGAAGTACCATTTTGTATTGATATTAAAACCTGTGCAATCAGGATGATTATAGGGTCTAAAAAAAGCTACCTCTCCCAATCTGCATTAAAATTTGTTGTTTGTCAGCAATCAGTGTTTGTACCTCCTTGAAGCGCTACTACCTAATAAACTGAGTTGTGTACTGATTAGTTATTTGTAGCTCTTTTTGAAGCCTCCTCTCTCCTCTCTCCTCTACCACATACTCCTCTCTCCTCTCTTGCAGTTATTTCCCAAATACTGTAAATTTTAACCATCTAGAGGACTAATTTGGTGATTTTCCAACATATTTTATAGCATTCAATATAGTTATTATGTCATAAATGTATATTATTCAATCTAGATATAAATATATCCATAAATATGTACATAATTATCCTTATATACATGGTTGTATAAAAAACTAAAAAATCTCTCTCTCCTCTCTTCTCTCTCCTCTGTACATAGCTATAAAATGTTAATATGGACATGAATTTGGACATGCGCATGTACATAAATATGAACATAGGTATGTACATAAATGGACATGAATATGGACATGTACATAAATGGACATGAATATGGACATGAATATGGACATGAATATGGACATGAATATGGACATGAATATGGACATGAATATGGACATGAATATGGACATGAATATGGACATGAATATGGACATGTACCTATTCATGTCCATTTATGCACATGTACATGAATATGGACATATGCGTATTTACTGACTCTAGCTATATTATATAGGAAGATTTTCCCTACTTATTATGTAATAAATGTATATAATCATACAATGATTCATTTTTGATCAATATATTTATTCAATGTAGATAGATCTCCTCTCTCCTCTCTCTATGTAGATATAAATATACCCACTCTCCTCTCTCCTCTCTCTATGTAGATATAAATATACCCATAAATATGTACATAATTAACCATATATACATGAATGTATAGAAAACTAAAAAATCTCTCTCCTCTCTCTGTCTCTCAAGATACCATATGTATGTATGTATGCATTGATTGTCATTACAAGTTGTAGTGCTTTGTATTACTTAGTATTTACTGACTCTAGCTATATTATATAGGAAGATTTTCCCTACTTATTATGTAATCAATGTATATAATCTTATAATGTTTCATTTTTGATCAATATATTTATTCAATGTAGATAAAACTCCTCTCTCTCTCTTCTCTCTCCTCTCTCTCAAGATGCCATATGAGTTCGAATTATGTAAAAAAATTATCAAAACTTAAATGCCATACATTCAAAATCTATCTGCCATATGAGTTCAAATTAAGTAAAAAAATAATCAAAACTCAAATGCCACTTAAATGCCACTCAAATGCCACTCAAATGCCCCTCAAATAAAATACGATATAAACTCGGCGAATTCATCCAACGTCGTAACTCATTGCATAACCCCCAAGGCCAGATCCGCAAAAAAACACTTGGTAGGGAGATCTGCTCATATATTACTACTATCGAGTTAATATTTTTCAAATATGATCGGTATAAAACTAAATTGTTGTTTCACTATAAAGTTATTGATGGGCAAGATGTCGAGAGAAGAAAATGTGGATAAGACAGTGATGAGTGAAAACAATACGGTTGATGGCAACGGGAGTGAATATGTAGATAATGTTGTGCTAAGTTTGAAACGGAAGGTGATAACAGTTATGACAATATTGGTATTTGTCATAGGTTTTTCAACTTTTGGTGGTGTTACCAAGTATAGTATTTATGAAACCACTATCGAAGAAATACAAAAGACAAAGAACTTTCCTATTTGACTCATAAATGAAACTATAGGCAAATGACAAACATCTATTTCCATCAATCTTGAACTTCCTAATAAATCGTATGACATTCCACATTACCTACAAGCCCTGCAGCATGCATGGAGATCATAAAACATTAGAAAATGACTTCTTCGAATAAAAAGCTGATTAGATTTTAATGCTCAGGCCACACACACAGCCATTCACACTAGTATCAGTCGGTATTTATGTAATTGATGATGTATGTGTGATAAATATAAATACTCCGCCAGCGAATAAATATATAACTGTGACAAAAAACTGACATAGGCTCAACTCTTAGTAATAACAAAACCCTCTGCACACCAGAAACTTGTGAAGACTCCCACTGGTTATGAGACGACTAAAAACTCTGGTATTAGAGTGTTGCATATCAAATAAACTCTATGCAAGTAAGGATCTATTGTGTATAAATGAGTTTTAGTGAGAACACAATTCCACAACTAATTGTTTATATCATATTTTATCAGTTTAAATCAACGCTATGAAAGTTAACAACACCCACCAATGGTGATAGAGTGGCCATTGTGTTGTGCAATATGCTTACAGCTTCGTGGACTTCATGTAGTAGCGATTTATGCCGTCTCTCAAAACTTGCAGCTCATTCTGGGTGTCCTGTAATTTATTGTACTGCTCAAAGCATCCATCTGGCAGTGCCAATGGTAAATTATAATATATTTTCTTTGTCATTCATTATACCATGTAGAACTTCTGTATCTGGTGGTACTACTTGGAGCTCCTTTGTAGTAACATTTCTCTTATCGACACTCTGAAGCATGTACAGGGAATGCTGATTTTTAATTGATCTGATTTCGGCCATGTCATACACATCCACTAAACAAATAGCATCAGTGGCTCTGCAACATCTATCACATTGCTGTTCTTTGAGATTGTACAGGTACAGCACCAAAGAATCTGATCTGTGGGTGATTCCGCTGATTGCGATTTGTGGCATGTTTATTTATTATAGCGAAAGCTTACAGTCAAGCCTCTATCAACTTGCACTAGATTGTCATATCACAAAACTACTTGACCTTGAAAGTTCTAAGGTTATGAAAGTAGGTTTAAGGATTTGTGTATATAATAAAAAGTAAGTTACAACAAGCAAGAACACCCATAATGCATACTACCGATTGTCCATTCACTTAGTTGTGAAAAACATTCCTTTATACCTAGACTGTAAATATTGAGACAGCATTAATTCCAAAGTAGATGTAGATTATGTCCTGAATGTCTACACTCCAAGAATAAACACTACTGTATAAGGTTGATAGCTAACTTTACTCTTAGATAATATGTCAGTCACTTTGACATTTGGTATATTATTCACCTGATCAGAGGCCTACTGCAGAAAATTGGTGGTTTTGGGCCACATCTAAGAAATTTATGTTGTATTTTGTTGTTGGTGTTTGGAAGATAAGTCATGGTCTGAAAAATCTGTCATCACATGCTGGCTGTTTGGCTGTTTGGCTGTTTGGTGGCTTGTTGACTCAAAAAGAGTTTGGACAGCACTCTACCAAGTATTTATCAAAAAGTACACTCTCCGGGTTGTCGACACAAACCTGTTTTACTACAATTAGATGACTACCTGAGAAACAGCAACTGCTAGTTTCCAAAATGTGTGCTGGTAAATGGCGTGTCGCTTGAAATTTCTTACGATAACCTGAGTCTTCTAGTTAGCAAGTTCTACAGTAATTGATGGCGAAACAAAGAGTCCTCATATCCATTTCCACAACAAAAGGTTTATCGCCAACGGTTTATCCATGCCCACGGAAGCAGTTGCAGTCAAGGTGCTTCGAAGTGCAATTCAGCCAATTAGCGTTGTTGGCTGTTTTTGTTACTATTATTGTTATACTGTGTAAAAATAAATAAATGTACAAAATATTACAGAGTTGCTGGCTGTCAAGAAAGCTGTGTGGTAACAAACAAGGGGTTTTAGTGATGCATTGGATATCATTCAATAAATGATCTCATTTATTATCAATTAGTACTAATCAAAAAAGAACCAAGTGACTTTTTGCCGGAAAAATAGTACCAATTAGTTTTTATTACTGCAATATTTAATTACCTGCGGCAGGAAGTAATTACACTAATCAGAACATGAGATATAAATAAGTTGATACAACATTGGTTAATATAGGGTTAAATATGCAAGGCGCCCAGAAGTAGGGGGCGGAGCTTATCAGTCAATCTTGCTGATTCATGATGGTGCAATGAGTAGCTCTAGTTCCTGGTCCTTATGGCTTGTGGTCCTTGGCTTTGGTCTTGTCTGAGGACAGCTACGCTGCAAAGTCGGGCTCCTGCATCTTTGGTATCAATTTAGGTTCTCAGGCTATAGTAGTTCTTCCCTCACCGACCCGATATAGGGTCGGTAGTGGCACTGCAGGGCCGGTAGTGCATGCTGCAGGGCCGGCAGTGGGTGCTGCAGGGCCGGTGGTACCTCTGCAGGGCCGGCAGTGAATGCTGCAGGGCCGGCGATAAATGCCGCAGGGCCTGTAGGGTTTCTACCGGCTTACTTCCTTGTGTTCTGGCTGTGCCAGGCTCTGTTTAGGCGTGCCTGACACCCAGCAGTTGTCAGGGGGCCTCGCGCAAAGATAGTGGTCACAAAAATCCACCATAGTACTAATCTAAAGAGAACCAAGTGACTTTTTGCTGAAAAAATAGTACCATTTACTTTTTATTACTGCAATAATTAATTACCTGCGGCAAAGACTTGTCAGTTTCAAATAAGTTGCATTGTTTTATAAATGACATTGTAATAAACCACAAACAATCATCGCTGGTAATACAAACACACAAGTTAACGAGGCCATGCAGTTACAATGAATAAGTTGCAGATTCTTGTTTTATTACGCATGCCTGGTTTCATCGCCTTTGTTGACGTTAGCGTTTCCAATAGCAATAGAAATTTGGCTTATCGCCGAGTTGTTCGCTTCAGAGATCGACAAATGTTCTTCAGAAAAGTCCCATGACAACTTTATCGACAATTGTGTTTCCAACAGAAACTTCTCTTTATCACCGCCATTATCAATAATTTGGTATGATGAGGAAACAAAATAAGAGAAAATGTTTTTTAAAGTTTCCTTAACAACTTGGCAGTAAGGAAGGAACAAAAAGTGTATACAAGTTTTGTATGCATCTGATAATGTTATATTCTGTATGACTAAAACGCATCACAATAACATGCAACTCAGGAAAGTATGTCATCATTTGCGAACTGTGAAGTAATCAAAAAACAAAAGTTTTCAGCAAACAGTGCAAGACTAACAATATGCCAAAATGGAAACAGGTATTACTTGGTGCAGACAACACAAGTGATAGCCTTAGAGCTATGGTACGGTGGACAATACGATCCTTTACTGCACTCAGATCTGGTGAAAAAAAATAAACCACCATTTTTGTTTTCACTCTCTCCAGCAATGTATTCTGGTTGGGCATCCACACATTCAAAAGTAGTTTGGTGGTTGTGGTTGTAGTGTTCAGACATCAGATATCCTGTAAGACAAATACGCTCATCTTTTAACCAGCAGATAGTAATACCTCCAAGTTTGTTGATTTCAAGATAAGTAGTACCAGACTCTTAAAGGGAGAAAGTTGCACTCATACCTTCATATTCTTTGATCCAACTATCTGGACATGTTCTCTTTGCTGGTATCATCAACAGAGCAGGTCTGTTGTTGGTGTAGCAGACAGCACAGGGAGCATTGTTATTGTAAGCTTCATTAGGGAAAACTCCCAACGTACCAGTCTCATACTCTACTCCAGCTATGAATGCTCCATAAGTAACAGTTCCAGCACTGTTATATTCTGGTGTGTCAGGCATACATTGGTAGTTCACTCCACCACCTGGTTGATCATGTCGACCAGCACCAGAGTAACCTTGAAACAGAAAAAGGTCACAAACAGCTGTCATAGTTATTCATTTAGCTGTGTGCCTCTCATCTGCAGTCATCAACTCATCAACATACAGCATGGGGAGATAATAAACAACTTATATACCTGTGTATATAACAGTAGAGTTATCTCCACACACATTACGTCCCCATCTAGTGTAGACAACTCCTCCTTTATCTGAAGATGACCCATTCATACCGGGAGCTCCTGGTGGTCCTGCTGGCCCAGATTTACCTGAAACATAGGAACATGCTGTAAGTTTTTTCTGTTGATATTTATCAACAAAACCATTTTGTGTGAAAATATTGATTATCATAGTTTGTGCTCTACCATCTTTTCCTGGTGGACCTGGTGTTCCATCAGCACAGTTCTTCTTTTCTAGACAAAATAAATAGTTGGATATAAATAGTAACAGTTGCTTAGCTATTGCTTCCAACTGAAAGTTACAAAGCTTGACTCGTTACACAAAACAACTTATATAATGCTCTATATATACAAACCATCAGGAAGTGTAAGTTTTAGTTCAAATTCACGATCAGAACTTTCATCTTCTGAACTTTTAGCTCCTCGCAGCAACTAAAACGTATGAGCTATAATGCTGAATTAACACTTACTGGTGGGAAATCATTTCAGAGCTCAATGTTACTTTCTTGTAAGTTGCCTCTCCTTATATCAATACAAAGAATGTAAAAACCCAAAAAGCTGGGACAGAGAACAACTGGAACATTTAAGTCTTGAGCAACTAAGTGATTCAATAGCTGTATGTAAATTAACTTTTCAACTTTCTCAGCATGAGTAAAATAGGTAAACATGACAGTGGGTGCTCAGACACACAGACACTCTACATTTAAATATAAAAATGATGAAATATGACAGACTTTGCTAAAGTTATTGATCAAATTTCAACAAATATTCAGCAACTTGGAAATTATCAAATAATTTAACGCAACTAAAATGAGAACTTTTGTTAAATAAAGTGCTGTTACATTTTTTAGAGCGAGATGGCAAAGTTTTTGATTCAAATAAGAACAGCTGAATGGTCTTTAAATAGCATTTTATTAAAAATTTTTAGTGCATACTATCAAATACACAACAGTTTTGTTCTCTTGGGTTAAATTATTGCCCTAAAACATTTCTTTTTCAATAATCAAGGTGCAAATTATAAAGTCAGCTTTGCTCAAATTCCTACAGAAAGCAGGGAAATCTCAATCGATAAAATGTTAAAGACTTCTTTTAAACTTACGGTAGCAATAGTGTTCTCTAGAGTCTTCAAATGAGCTGATGCCTTGCTCCAGTTTTCATCATGCGCTTTTAGTTGTTCCTCCAATTCTGCTATCTTACCATTTAAGGTGTTACCCAGACATACACAACTCAGTGTACAAAGTAATAGTACACTGAAGTATTTCACTGCCATCTCTTTAACTTAATATCCTGAAATATTATACAAGCATGTATGTATTTATTTTTGCTTATAAACGCTAGAATTTTTGAAGCATTTTATAAATAAAATATGCAGTAACAAACAATAAAATATTTACACACACAAAACAGAGGAACTTTACCTAATTTACAACAACAAAAGCAAACACCAAAGGAAATAGATCAACAACCTTAGAATCTAGAAAGTGTAACTGTTGTATCAACTGATTACTAGTTGGTCTCTCTACAATTTATATACTAACTACTAACTACGTCATGTCTTCAACTGTCCAATCAGCTACAACAACAAGTACGTAGCAGTAGCAGACCTATATTGTAGTGAAAACATTTCACACCATTATGATAGACATGCAGAGCTATCTAATTTAAAGGTTCATCTACTTTGAATTATTTGAAGTTGTTTCCCTTGACATGTTCCAAGTCCCCCTAGCCACTGCGCATAGAGAAATGCTTACTCTGCCACATATTGTCCGTGATGGCATGTTATCCTGTAGAAAGTCTTCTAGTCCCCTTTTGGTTCCCACAAATCCAAACATTAGTATTACAAAGTAATAGACAGCAGAAGGTAAGTACTGTGCATCGAACATCGATGACCAAACTATTGGAGATTTGTTGCATATACAAGGATGTACGGACATACATGTGCGAGTACCCACTTAAAGTGATGATGTCATCGATAAGGTGGAGGCCAAAGAGGAATATTGATGAACTAATATCTGGTTGTATTATAACCTAGCGCATTAACGTGTTGTAGTAGTTTTCCATCTAAAACCAACTCAACAAAACCTTCTTTGTACCAAACACTTCCTGTGTTTGTTACCTCTTCAATGACATGGAGTCTACTCCAACTCACATGAGGTCTACTCCACCATATGGTCTACTTTGTCATGCACTCAAATCGGTTAAAGACAGAGTCCTTGACTCTGACAGATTCCACACAGTTACAAGTATAAATACGCTCTACTACACCAAAATCTATTTGGCAACATATAAATTATACAGTAAGGAGTCCAAGAAGTACACAGCCTTTTATGCAGTCTTTCAAAAACTTCTTTCCCCTTATAAGGAATGAGCCAATCACAACTCATACTATAAATAACTACCAATCACAAAACACACAGCATACAGTACAAATAAGTAATATCCAATAAGGATTACATAAGGTTTAGGCCCCTCCTTCTCTGTTGTCCAATCATAGATGAGGAAATATAGGCCTTACTTATGGATTAGTGTCCTCCTTAGCATGAGCTCCAAAGTCAGTGTTTAGATCTCCTTTTGACGTTGTATTAGGGAGGTATTAGATCTTTGTTTCACAACACCTCCATTACATACGTAGGTCACTACCCAGGGCCGGTATAGATACTTTATAGACATATATGTTGACCCTGGGTAGTTGCCCTGGGCTTACATAAGAGCTATACAGAGCCAGTATCACCTCTATATCTGATAGCTAAATAATTACTATATTTGTTTATAAGATTAGACTAATAATTATAATAGCAATAATAACTGTTGTTCATAAATGATAATAAGTTGTTGATAAATAAAAAACAAAAAGAAACACCCTCTTTTATAGAGGCAACAGATTGGACCATGGGCCAATCAGTAATAACCAGGTCAAAGTCACAATATGCAAAAGTACACTGCAATTGTCAAGTTTGGTAGTTATATTTTATCCAATCAAAGTGGTTATCTGATAATAATTGCCAATCACCAAAGTGTCAGACAAAAAATGCTTTCTCATAGGAAAACATGTTCGTCTATGCATTTGAGCATAATTTTATAAAAAAAAAAACATTGCTTGAAGAGCAGAAAAACACATTTTTTCCCACATTACGACAAAATTTAGTTGCGTGTAGCCACGGCTTAATAGTTGCTAACATCCACTATACAATAGACACCATTTTGTCAATTAGTCACATCACGAGAATGTCTGTATTTAGAATTGATTAGTACTGGGTGAGTGCATTGGTTCAGGGATCTGATACCAAGCTATGTTAGAGCATTGTCTGCTTTAGACAATAATGTTTGTATCATTACATCTCATAGCTGGGATTACATAGGACTTACATGGGCAACCAAATGATAAAATTTTAGGCAAAACATTCCTAAGTTTTTTTTTACTCAAGGCTACTCTAAGACAGACGTCAGTAAAACTCATCAACCAAATTAAAATTAGATTGGTCTGTACTTTCTATAAAAATCGTACTGTAGCAGATTTTTTCAACAAAAACAATTACATGCTTGTTTCAAAAAACTTTCCACAGTGCCATCATGTTTGGTTTGTTGAAAATCTAAAAACAAGTTTTCTGCGGTTTAATCAACAAAAACTGACACTTGCTGGCCAGCATTTTTTATTTTGCAATCTAGCATATAACTAAAGTTTGTTGTCAGCGATGACTCTGTTCAGTAATTATACGGGTATAAATAACAATTGTGACATGTCTGTTTACAAGTTTAAAATATCCTGGTACTTGTCAGCAGTTGGCAGAAGGACATTTTATGTGGATACACAGGCTTGACCAATTACAACTGAGAGTAGTATAATACAAGCAGATCTCAAGTAGCTTTGAAGATAGTTTTATACTCCTGATGTGAATTTATTTACCAATTTATTTTGGGGACCGTTCCACGGGTCTGATCTTCATTATAGTCACATAATCACACGAATAACCTTTGATGCTTTTTTATCTCGTCTCCTGGAACATTGGTACACCTTATTTCTTTTTGTTTTTTATCCTCCCACTCTTGGCATATGGGTTCGTGATTTTTATTTAATATAATAGGAGCAAATCTTCAGATGTTTACGATCAAATTTGTTTAGGTTCATGCCACAGATGACATGATAGTTTAATCCTCAATATAGATTGCTTTTTGAAAATGAAGCTCTTGTCACTTGGCACTTTTGACAATTCCTTATTACAACTGATGTTGCGTGGATTTTCCACACTAGCTCACTACCGGGAGAATATTGTTGGGTTTGATGCTTGATTGCAATTTTATGAGAACCAAGGTTGAAAGCATTGCTTTATAGATTGATGTGAACATCTGCTAGGGAGGTGATGTAAAACCATGTTGTGTACTAAATCTTGAATTATAAAATGAAGCAATTTTCATTGAATATTGTAACAATAAACCTTTTTGCCGAGTGAACGACGCGCTGTGAAATGAATCAAAAAATAACTTTTAGGCATTTTTAAATGAGCGCGTTCATAAATAACCTGAGCGAGTTGCTATCGTCTTGAGTTTTATTTGAACACAGTGGAGTTAGTTGTGTGCATTCAAGCGAATGGTAATAACAAGTGAGCAGCTAACTTGATTAGTAATCAACAACTTTTTCGTGTTGAAACCTGAGCCAAGCTTTGATTTTGCTTGATTGAATGTGTGCATGCATTATAACTTGTACCCAGTAAAAACAAACGTGAAACCCAATGAAAACGCTCACTGATAATAGCCAAACTATGTTAATTAATCATGATGAAATGACTTAATTGAAGATATATTGTGAGAGATTTACGTGATAAGTCTACCCCACCCCCAGACACCCCCTCCCCCCCCCCCACCCCAAGACCTCCTTTCCACCTCTTGCCCTGTCAACAACCAGGCTAGAGACAACCCCTGAGCCTTCTCCCCTCCGCATCTGTACAAATTCCCCCATAAAATTGGTTACCAATGACCTCGGCCCTGTATAGACCCTGTATAGACCCTATACAGCATATATATTCTACCCCAGGTTACCCCGGGTCTACCCTGAGTCAGCTACCCCGGGCCAGCATCCAAAAAAGTTGATTCAGATAGCCTAGGGTCTATAGGACTGGATGCCCACCCCAGAAAGTGAATGAGCAGAATACCGTAGCCTAGAATACAGATTGAGTTAGATGCCCTAATAAGGAGTGGAAAAGTTTTAAGCCAAGGAAAGAGCCGGAAAAGCAGCCCAGTGTGCCTTGACATGTGCTCACTAATACTATTGGATGGCTTTGTGTACTAATTGTGTATTGCATGTTCTGATTGATGTATCTTTGTTATTATGTTATGTGATTGGTTCACCCTAATAGAGGGGTGAACTTTCCTCCTATTCTCCTATAAAAGGAGCTCTTCTGGTGCATTTGAGGCAGAAGTCTTGAGGATCTTGTTAAATATCTTACCTTGTATTGCTTAATGAATTTGATTAAATAAATAATTAGTCGTAAAAACTCTGTTATCGTGTGTCTGGGTCGAGGACCCCGTGAGGTTGGCACCGTCAATTCGGAGTGGACCCCGAATTGTAGCAAACAATTGACAGTGGATACTGTTGTGTCGGTAGTAGAGAGCACAAAACTACTACCATATCAGTATTACAAAAAACTAAAGCCTCATTAATCAGCTAACCTTCAAACTACCTTCAATCCGTAATCACATTTCACATTTATTTTTCCATTAAACAGGAAAACAAAATCATGGCGGAATAAAAAATTTGCAATTTCCTGACTAAAAAACACTAACTCACTTTAAATGACTAAATGATTGTACTTACTAATTTATGCTGAAACTTTCTGTCCATTGCCAAGAACTTTTATGTATTTGTAATTTTTGTACTGTTGATTATAATGACCCAAGTGAAAACACATGTGTCGTTGAACCAAAAATTTTCTTGTATAGGTCTTAAGTGCAATGACAGTAATTTCACTTTGCTGGGTTTTCAATGTTTTTTATTCATCTGAGAGTTATTTTTCTTCTTGTAAAAGAATTGATAGAGTTTTTGTTTCTACGAAAAACGAAGCAAAAGTTGCTTCCTTGAACAAATAAAAGCCAAAAATTTGTTTTTCATCTACAATAAAGTGACAGTTAACCATCTTATGGGTTTTGAGCGTGAAATTATTTTAGGTTCACATGCTCATAATTTTGAGTCTATTATGAGTTGGAAACTTATTTTTTACTTCGTTTAAATTAACAGTAGATTCAAATTCTTTGTCTGTTTTTAGCCACATTTGATCAACTCTTTTGAATCGAAGCCTTGATGTTAAATCATTATGTATTTTTCTTTCATTTCAGCATCAGCTTTTGCCAAATAAATTATTATCTGAAAAAAATAAATAAAAATAACCTACACAACTTGCATGTTTACAATTGACTGTTTTGAAGTTTTCTCAATTTATAAATGGTTAGTTTCTTAGTAAAAAGCATATAATTGATTAGCGTCGAGTATTAAGTGATTATTTTTTGAGTTATTTAGTTCACAAATTACAAAATAACATTTTAAAAACTTGTGCATTTATAAATTTGCAAGCTATAAACTTCCAGATAACAAAAATACAAGTTTATAGTGAAGTAGTTCACAATTGGCTGGTTTCAGGTTTTCACAAATGGTTAGTTTACAAGTTATAAGTTTATAATTGTCTAGTCAAGTGGCAAGTGATTAATTTATAAGTTGGTTTGCAAATAATCCAGTGATATTTCACGAACTTGTACAATTACCCTTGTAATAAAATTGTGTTTATCGACGCAAAAGACTTTGTAGTTTTTAGGGCAAACTCATTAAATTCTAGGAAAACCTCCTTCTCCAGCGCGTACTACACACCTAACAATAAATAATAATAAAATCTAGTTAGGTCTCTGCGATAAAAAACCCTTTTTATCAACACCAAAGACTTGGGTCATGATAATCAACAGTAAAAAGATTACAAACACATCAATGTTCTTGCTAATGGTTAGAAATTTCCAGCATAGTTTAGTAAATACATTCATTTAGTCATTTAAAAAGAGTCAGTCTCTTTTAGTTCGCAGATCGCAAATGTGCATTTTGCCACTATTTAGATTTCTCGTTCAATAAAAATAATATTGTGCGATGTAATTATGGATTGGAGATAATTTGCAAGATAGCTGACTAATGAAGCTTCAATGTTTTGTAATCGCAAAATATACTCGATTCAGTCAATTCTTTGTAATTAATTATTGTAGTTTGGCTATTTTCATTGTTACAATAAACACTAGTAGCATATGACTTTATTTTACTATTCAATATATAGTACACAACATATTTTTACATTACTACTTTCTAAGAAATGGTTTACATCAACTTATAAAGCAATGCTTTCAACCTCAGTTCTCGTAAAAATGCACACACGTATCAAACCCAACAATATTCCTGCTGCAATAAACCAGAATAGAAAGTCCATGTGACATCAGTTGGAAGGAGGAATGTTTAACAGTACCAAGAGCTCGTAGGTTTATGTTTCTACAGCGGTGTAAATTAACAATCAAACTATCATGTCATCTGTGGCATGAACCTCAAAAAGTTGTGCATAAAACAGCAGAAATTTTCTCCTACTACACAAAAAAAAAACCAAAGAATCCATGTCAGTAGTTACGTAGGAGCAGATCTGGCATGGAGTCTAAGGACAAGGTTCTCCAGAGATCTGCTCCTACATTACGACTCATGTCCCAAGAATCGGAAGATCAAAAATTAACAAGATACAAAATGTATTCATGCGCTGGGAGTCAGGGGATAGAAAAAGCCTCAAGAGCCATTCATGTAACAACATGTGACAATATTGAGCATCAGATCCGTGGTATGATCCTTAAATAAATAGGTAGAATAAGTTTATGACAAGTTATCGATGAAGTACACCTCAAAAGACTATCGCAAAGTTTGCTTAATATCTGCTTTTATTATACTACTGCTGTGCCACATAAAGGACATAAATGTGTTTCCAGCACTAGCAGTTTGTGATTTATATTTTGTACATAGTATTTTAATTTGATTTTATATGTAGCAAACAAAGACTCATCACTAGGGTACGAGATTAGGTAATGAATTCAAATAACGGATGTTATTTTATATTCTGTATAACTCTGCAACCAATGGACGAGCTATTCCTATCATTGCAAATAATCCAAAAAGCTCACCAATGGAATGCAGAAGTGAATCTCTTGTTGTGTGGTAAAGATAGAACAGAAAACCTTGACAATATTGTTTAGAGAGCTGTAGAGTTTTAATATTCATTTGCTTCCACAATACAGTTCCAAAACTAAGGTGATAAATTTGTAAGCAGTTTTGGATTGAAAGAACTATCTACCCCTTTCTACACCCGACCATACCCCTCTCCCCCCCCCCCCCCCCCTAATTTTAGTATATGGCGAGTCTTTGTAGGCCTGTACCATGTTAAGGAGTCTTTGTAGTCTGTACCATGTTAAGGAGTCTTTGTAGGTCAGTATCATGTTAAGGAGTCTTTGTAGGCCAGTACCTTGTTAAGGAGTCTTTGTAGACCTGTACCATGTTAAGGAGTCTTTGTAGGCCAGTACCATGTTAAGGAGTCTTTGTAGGTCAGTACCATGTTAAGGAGTCTTTGTAGTCTGTACCATGTTAAGGAGTCTTTGTAGGCCAGTACCATGTTAAGGAGTCTTTGTAGGCCAGTACCATGTTAAGGAGTCTTTGTAGACCTGTACCATGTTAAGGAGTCTTTGTAGGCCAGTACCATGTTAAGGAGTCTTTGTAGGTCAGTACCATGTTAAGGAGTCTTTGTAGTCTGTACCATGTTAAGGAGTCTTTGTAGGTCAGTACCATGTTAAGGAGTCTTTGTAGTCTGTACCATGTTAAGGAGTCTTTGTAGGCCAGTACCATGTTAAGGAGTCTTTGTAGGCCAGTACCATGTTAAGGAGTCTTTGTAGACCAGTACCGTGTTAAGGAGTCTTTGTAGGTCAGTACCATGTTAAGGAGTCTTTGTAGGCCTGTACCATGTTAAGGAGTCTTTGTAGGTCTGTACCATGTTAAGGAGCCTTTGTAGGTCTGTACCATGTTAAGGAGTCTTTGTAGGTCTGTACCATGTTAAGGGGTCTTTGTAGACCTGTACCATGTTAAAGAGTCTTTATAGACCAGTACCATGTTAAGGAGTCTTTGTAGGTCTGTACCATGTTAAGGGGTCTTTGTAGACCTGTACCATGTTAAAGAGTCTTTATAGACCTGTACCATGTTAAGGAGTCTTTGTAGGTCTGTACCGTGTTAAGGGGTCTTTGTAGGTCTGTACCATGTTAAGGAGTCTTTGTAGGTCTGTACCGTGTTAAGGGGTCTTTATAGGTCTGTACCATGTTAAGGAGTCTTTGTAGGCCAGTACCATGTTAAGGAGTCTTTGTAGGCCAGTACCATGTTAAGGAGTCTTTGTAGACCAGTACCGTGTTAAGGAGTCTTTGTAGGTCAGTACCATGTTAAGGAGTCTTTGTAGGTCAGTACCATGTTAAGGAGTCTTTGTAGTCTGTACCATGTTAAGGAGTCTTTGTAGGTCAGTACCATGTTAAGGAGTCTTTGTAGTCTGTACCATGTTAAGGAGTCTTTGTAGGCCAGTACCATGTTAAGGAGTCTTTGTAGGCCAGTACCATGTTAAGGAGTCTTTGTAGACCAGTACCGTGTTAAGGAGTCTTTGTAGGTCAGTACCATGTTAAGGAGTCTTTGTAGGCCTGTACCATGTTAAGGAGTCTTTGTAGGTCTGTACCATGTTAAGGAGCCTTTGTAGGTCTGTACCATGTTAAGGAGTCTTTGTAGGTCTGTACCATGTTAAGGGGTCTTTGTAGACCTGTACCATGTTAAAGAGTCTTTATAGACCAGTACCATGTTAAGGAGTCTTTGTAGGTCTGTACCATGTTAAGGGGTCTTTGTAGACCTGTACCATGTTAAAGAGTCTTTATAGACCTGTACCATGTTAAGGAGTCTTTGTAGGTCTGTACCGTGTTAAGGGGTCTTTGTAGGTCTGTACCATGTTAAGGAGTCTTTGTAGGTCTGTACCGTGTTAAGGGGTCTTTATAGGTCTGTACCATGTTAAGGAGTCTTTGTAGGCCAGTACCATGTTAAGGAGTCTTTGTAGGCCAGTACCATGTTAAGGAGTCTTTGTAGACCAGTACCGTGTTAAGGAGTCTTTGTAGGTCAGTACCATGTTAAGGAGTCTTTGTAGGCCTGTACCATGTTAAGGAGCCTTTGTAGGTCTGTACCATGTTAAGGAGTCTTTGTAGGTCTGTACCATGTTAAGGGGTCTTTGTAGACCTGTACCATGTTAAAGAGTCTTTATAGACCTGTACCATGTTAAGGAGTCTTTGTAGGTCTGTACCATGTTAAGGGGTCTTTGTAGACCTGTACCATGTTAAAGAGTCTTTATAGACCTGTACCATGTTAAGGAGTCTTTGTAGGTCTGTACCGTGTTAAGGAGTCTTTGTAGACCAGTACCATGTTAAGGAGTCTTTGTAGGTCTGTACCGTGTTAAGGAGTCTTTGTAGTCTGTACCATGTTAAGGAGTCTTTGTAGGCCAGTACCATGTTAAGGAGTCTTTGCAGGCCAGTACCATGTTAAGGAGTCTTTGTAGACCAGTACCGTGTTAAGGAGTCTTTGTAGGTCAGTACCATGTTAAGGAGTCTTTGTAGGCCTGTACCATGTTAAGGAGCCTTTGTAGGTCTGTACCATGTTAAGGAGTCTTTGTAGGTCTGTACCATGTTAAGGGGTCTTTGTAGACCTGTACCATGTTAAAGAGTCTTTATAGACCTGTACCATGTTAAGGAGTCTTTGTAGGTCTGTACCATGTTAAGGGGTCTTTGTAGACCTGTACCATGTTAAAGAGTCTTTATAGACCTGTACCATGTTAAGGAGTCTTTGTAGGTCTGTACCGTGTTAAGGGGTCTTTGTAGGTCTGTACCATGTTAAGGAGTCTTTGTAGGTCTGTACCGTGTTAAGGGGTCTTTATAGGTCTGTACCATGTTAAGGAGTCTTTGTAGGCCTGTACCATGTTAAGGAGCCTTTGTAGGTCTGTACCATGTTAAGGAGTCTTTGTAGGTCTGTACCGTGTTAAGGGGTCTTTGTAGGTCTGTACCATGTTAAGGAGTCTTTGTAGGTCTGTACCATGTTAAGGAGTCTTTGAAGGTCTGTACCGTGTTAAGGAGTCTTTGTAGGCCTGTACCATGTTAAGGAGTCTTTGTAGGCCTGTACCATGTTAAGGAGTCTTTGTAGACCTGTACCATGTTAAGGAGTCTATGTAGGCCAGTACCATGTTAAGGAGTCTTTGTAGACCAGTACCATGTTAAGGAGTCTTTGTAGGTCTGTACCATGTTAAGGAGTCTTTACATAATATCAATAATAGAAAAGAAAAAGCTGAGCTCTACTGGACCCACAGCTACAGAATATATGTGAATGTTTTTTAACCAGAAGCATAAGCTATGTTTGATAGTGGTTTACAACATATAAAAATAAAACTTTCCTTCATGAATCACATTGATGCCCTATTAAAGCCTTTATCTGATTGAACAACTGCAGAAATTATTGTAAGGTGTTTTTAATTTAATGCAGTTGCATATTTTCTCTGTGGATGCAATGTTGTACGTAGTAACTTCTGTGTACATGGTAACTGTGAAGAAAAATCACTTGCTCATGTTTCACCATTCGCTGAAAATACTAAAACTCTTAGTGATCGGTGACTCTTCAAGTAGTAAATAATCGTTTGGGAATACGGTTTTTGGTGCACTTAGTACAAAGTGTACGACTCAAAGCAAATTTATTAAAAGTTTTCATTCAATTTTTGTTTTGTAGACAAGACCCAGATTATTACGTGATAAATGTGGAAGAGAGAGACGGGGCTCAAGTCGATTGGAATTGGTTCGAAGAAAATTTTATTTGCTTGCCAATACCGGATGAATCAGTTAATCAGATAGGAATGGACAGGACTGGATGTTAGGGAAATAGCCGAAGATGGGGATCCGATTGTGGAAGTTGCTGTTGAAAAAAATGAGGATGTTCCATCAGTGGAAAATGGAGATGACAAAGCATTGAGGATTGAAGGAGATGATGATGAAGATTATAATGATGAAGAAGAAGGAGACAAAACACAAGAAATGGATGAGTCAAGAGTCAAAATACCTAGTAGAGTGTCCTCTCTAGGTATTGTCGATGATAGCCAACCTCCAACTTTACATGATGAATAATGGGATGAGCTGTAGCCAGATATTGGGGGGCCATGAAAACCAAGCACTGACCGGGTAAAGTCATAGACATTTTAACGTAAGACTTTAAGATGGAATTCCAAGAGACCAAAATGGCAATTGTGGATCAAGAGAATTGGAGTTTATGAAAACAGTTTGGAGACAAATGAGATCGCGAGCGAAAGTCAACTGCAGCGTAGGTTATATCCTGGAAAACAAAAAACGACGGTGAACTCCACTATTTTCACTCACCGTCCAACAATGCCACTGTTTATCCGAGAGCTCGCTTGATAGAATCCGAAGGACAGCTGGACGAATCTTTCACTGAGACCGATTACTGTACTAAGAGTTTGATACACAGAACAAATAAATAAATAAAAACAGGTAAAAAATGATCTTAGAGTCTCTGAAATACTAAAAATGTAGACTACAAAAGTGTAATGCATTAGATTTACATTTGCATTAAAGACAAGTAATTCTGTAGTAACAAAACAATACGTATGTGTTGTGTAGTGTGGGAGATTTGCATGATGAGTAAATGGTGTCAACCCCCCAACCCCCCCCCCCTTGTACACCCCTGGTGCTCTTGACATGAGTTACCACCCCGCCAGAGCCCTACCTCCCCTGTAGCTACTCAAATTCCCCTGAAAAAGGGATACCGGCTACCTCGGGTCGGTATTCCCCTGTACAAATGAATGTAAGCTACCCCGAACCTACCCCGGGCCTACCCCGGGTCAGGACCCCGACCCGGGGTCCAACCACAATGATTACAAGAGCCTGTGCCTCCTTGAAGTGGATACCTTTCGCAGAATGGAGACCGGAGCCTTCCTTCTCTCAGGAGCACAGACTATAGGATGTTGTCTGTCCTTATAAGGAATGGAAAGTTGTGCTGGCAGAAAAGAGCGGGAACTAGAACCCAGCCCCAAGCTACCATGTGCTCTCTACTTGATTGGCTTATCTTGTTATTGTGTTTTGTATTCTGTGTTATAATTGGCATTTTCCTTGTATTGTATGTTATCATTTGCCGTGCCTTATAAGGTAACGAAACTGTTCTTTTTACTCTATAAATAGAGCTGCTGTGCCTTGGGCAGGCAGTTGATATAGTAGTAAGCACCCTTTTGTTTGTGTAGTAATAAAGTATACTCATTGATAGAACACTAGTAATACGTTTGCGTCGAGGACTCTGTGCAGTTGTTAGCGTCTGTGGAGATGGACATTGAAGCGAGTGGAGAGAGAGAAGTGGAGAATCCGTTGTGTCAGTAATAGAGGACTCAAATCTATTACAGTAGTAATATATTTACAAAAATAATTATAACAAATAATTTCAAAACCCAAATAAAACAACTAAACTTTTTGATGTTGCAAGTTGGTTAAAAAGCAACAATTAGACCACACTTTACTAAGCTGGCTCAAAGAGTCATCTGGGTATATGCTATTTAAAATTTTGTATTAACGAGTTTCACCTAAACTCTTTTCCATATGAGTTCGCACTAAGTCAGCTGATTTGGAGCGAGTGACAGTTTGCTTGTCTGATTGAGATTTCTCAGACTCAAAATTGGCTAACACCACATCGTCTGATTGTAAGAGTTTTACCAGTCCGCTACGAATCACCATATCCTTGTTAGATGTGGAGCCAAACTGCAGAGCTGGTACAAAAGTTATGAAACCGTTGGGAGCGACACCAATGAGTGCCTTAGCTCTGTTGAAGGGTGTGTATGGTGGGCATGGGTGAGTAGAGTGGTGGACAGTCGCTGGTGATGCTTTTATTAGCATCTCCGTGCAGTCAATGATCACTCTAGTCTTTCTACAGAGCTCCTTGAATTGTTCAGGTATAGCCTCCAGTATCTGATCTCGGCTAGGCCAGATAGGCACCTTACGTAGCGTCAAGTACATCAGGTCTGTGAATGTCTTGACTATTTCTGACACATCACCTGGTGCAACTCCAAATTTAAAATGTATAGTGTAAAAATTAGTTATCATAAAAATTTACTCCAAGCATATAATTTGGAGTTGTCTCCTGACTAAACGTAAAAATTGGATTAGATCCAAAAACTGATATTGCCAATATCCCTTATTACGTTTAAGCAGAAAAAATATTGCAAATCTCCAGTTTTGCTTATTGCTGATTTCAATACAAGTCGTGGAAATTCGTAGCATGTACTTCGAATGCCGGTAGTATTTGGAGTTGACCACTCTTGCTGATTGAGAACAACTGTGGCAAAGTTAAATACTATGTATATGTGACCATAAACAGCTTCTAATTAATTTTTTATAAAAGAGATAACTTGTTTGGGCAGGAAATAAATGATAATTTAATTTACTCTGCCATATGCGTTGATACTGGTATAGTATTTTAGAGAAGAGGATGTGGAGAGGAGAGTGATGAGTGAAAACAAGACTGTTGATGGCAGCGGGAGTGAATATGTAGATAATGTTGTGCTAAGTTTGAAACTAAAAGTGGTAATAGTTATGACAATATTGGTATTTGTCATAAGATTTTTCAAATTTTGGAAGTGTTCCCAAGTTTAGTATTTATAAAAGCACTGTTGAAGAAATACATAAGACAAAGAACTTTCCCATTGGACTCGTAAATGAAATTATAGGTGGATGACCAACATCTATTTCCATCAATCTTAAACTTCCTAATAAATGGTACGACATTCCACATTACCCACAAGTCCTGCAGCATGCATGGAGATTATAAAGCATTAGAAAATGACTGTTTTGAATGAAAAGTTGATTAGGTTTCAATGATCTGGCCACACACACAGCCATTCACTCTAATATCAGTGGGTATTTATGTAATTGAAGTTGTATGCATGATAAATATAAATACTCCGCCAGCGAATAAATATATAACTGTGACAAAAAACTGACATAGCCTCAACTCTTAGTAATAACAAAACCCTTTGCACAACAGAAACATGTGGAGACTCCCACTGATTATGAGACAACTAAAAACTCTGGTATTAGAGTGTTGCATATCAAATAAACTCTATGCAAGTAAGGATCTATTGCGTATAAATGAGTTTTAGTGAGAACACAATTCCACAACTAATTGTTTATATCATATTTTATCAGTTTAAATCAACGCTATGAAAGTTAACACCGCCCACCAATGGTGATAGAGTGGCCATTGTGTTGTGCAATATGCTTACAGCTTCGTGGACTTCATGTAGTAGCGATTTATGCCGTCTCTCAAAACTTGCAGCTCATTCTGGGTGTCCTGTAATTTATTGTACTGCTCAAAGCATCCATCTGGCAGTGCCAATGGTAAATTATAATATATTTTCTTTGTCATTCATTATACCATGTAGAACTTCTGTATCTGGTGGTACTACTTGGAGCTCCTCTGTAGTAACAGTTCTCTTATCGACACTCTGAAGCATGTACAGGAAATGCTGATTTTTAATTGATCTGATTTCGGCCATGTCATACACATCCACTAAACAAATAGCATCAGTGGCTCTGCAACAACTATCACAGTGCTGTTCTTTGAGATTGTACAGGTACAGCACCAAAGAATCAGATCTGTAAGTGATTTCGTTGATTGCGATTTGTGGCATGTTTATTTATTATAGCGAAAGCTTACAGTCAAGCCTCCATCAACTTGCACAAGGTTGTCATATCACAAAACTACTTGACCTTGAAAGTTCTAAGGTGATGAAAGTAGGTTTAAAGGGCCTATGACGCCTAATTTGAAGAGGATTTGATTTAATTTAAACTTTGTAAGGTTGAAATGTGTTCAGAAAAATTATCTGGAGTTGCCCTCTCACCAGTAAGACGATTCCTATAGACGCAGTCAGCACTTGCCAAGACGCCTTTTTCTCTTGAAGACGCACCAAGTTATATAGAGCTATAAAGCAAGTTTTCAAAAATTTGGCTTGTTCGCATAGAAATAGGGCGTCCTAGATATTAGTTTTGTGCAGAGACTCTTTCGATTACAAAAAAATGATATTGCAACAAATTTTAATTTTTTTGGAGCTGTTTTTCTCAAGTCAGCAATTTATTTTATCTTTGGTAAGCTCGCTATTATAGATACACTGGCGTTCACGTGATAGTGTTTGTCATCAAAATCAAAAGAAATAATGAAATTTTTTTATCAAAATAATAATTTTCATGTGAAAAATTAATCAAACAATAACATTAGTATACTTTCATGATAATACTAGGTGAAAAAAAAAACATTGCCGAAATTGTATTTCCGGCGTTGTTTTTTTTTACAACAACGATAATAATTAAATCTGAAATACCGGCTATCTTTCCAAGAAAAAACTTCAAAAGCACTAAATAATAATAATTAAGATTTTTGAAAAGTAGTTTGGAACTGAAAAAGTAACAAAAATGGTACAAACTACTTGCTGTAATATACTAGTGACCCTACAGGGTCACTATAATATACTATATAATACCATAATGCAGATAGTCCCTTCTGCCGAACGCATTGTCACAGACCTCCATCGACCTCTACATGATACCTATTGGTGTTTTGTTGACGCGAGTGAGTTTTCTCAATAGTTTTACAATGCTTGATGAGAGAACAACTCTACACACAAAGTGCGTCTTGAAAAGCCCTTCCTAAGCCCTTTAAGGATTTGTGTATATACTAAAAAGTAAGTTACAACAAGCAAGAACACCCATAATGCATACTACCGATTGTCCATTCACTTAGTTGTGAAAAACATTCCTTAAAGCTGCGTACACACTAGGACGATTTGGTGGCCGAAATCGGCGCACTTACAAAACGGCCTAGTGTGAATGCAATATCGGCCGATGATTAGGTCCATCGGCCGGTGAAAATTCAATTTGAGCAATGCTCAAAATCTCCGACGATTTTTAGCAGACTATCAAGGAAACCACAACACAAAATCAGTTCAGAAGTAGCTCGTGGTCACAAACAATTATGATAGAACAATAAAAAATCATCAATTCACACAGCAATGGACGTAAATATCGACAAATCTCACTTCATTGTTTGTAAAACAGCGAACAAATCTATCCACCTACATATCAACAACACACCGCTTTCACAAGTTAAGAAGACAACTTTCCTAGGATTCACTATCAATGACCGCCTAACATTAGACGACCACGTACTTACTGTAATGAATAAAGTGAACCAAAACACAAGACTTCTCCTGGCAACTAGGCACTTACTAACTAAACCACTGGCACTTAAATTCTACAACCACTTTATACATAGCCACCTAAACTATGGTATCAACACCTACTACCCGCTTTCCCCCAAAAAAATAACCAAGCCCCTGAAGACACTTCAAAAGAAAGCATTAAAATATGCACTATTTCTTCCTCCTCGTACTCCAACTTCCCTTGTTCAAAAGTATTCCCAAGTTCTTCTCCTTCCTCAGCTAGCCACCTACTCCGCCGCTATCTTATCTTATCAAGTACTTCACCATCTCTGTCCTCCATATATCACTACCATCTTTGAACCCTCAAGCGTGTCTACTTCTGAACGTACCACCCGTGACAATCACAAGATACCCAGCTCACTCTCTCACACTACACTACCTAAATTTGCAATTCACTCCTTTAATCCTCTACCTAAGACTGTTAGAACATCAAAAACTCTCAAGCATTCTAAAAAAGCCTCTAAATACTTTCTACTTAAACATGAAGATTGAATTACTAATGCACTATTATTACTCGCTCTTATCTTACCAACAATGCAATGCTCTTTCTAACAACTCTTTTTCTCCACAAGTTTCTGGTCTCATTTCATTCTTCAAATGATCTGGCCTATTAACTGATGTACATATCCTTTCTGTAAATATTGTTGTATACATCTGTTAAAATTTTTTTTTTTCTATTGTAATAATAATCTGTATATATAACGACATTATAGCATTGCTGTCACCATTTCCTTCCTATATTTAAATTATATTGTAAAAGTTTTCTTTCATTTTGTGCCTGGTTATTCCTTTTTTGTGGTATCTTATGGAAAACATGACATATTTATGACATGATATTTTAACCACATTAAATAAAGTCAATAATAATAATAATAATAAATAATAATAATAATAATTACTACTATCTTAAAACTCACCAAGAAAATTTATTATTTATGTATTACCATTTTTATTTTAACATGGTTGATCAATCATTGATAAGCATAAGCTTAAATAATTTAGAAATAATTTTAATTAATTAAAATAAGTATTTGGTAAAGCTAAAGAAAATAAAAAAATTCTGTTCAGAACAACATAAATAATTAATAATGCCGCAGCCACAGCTAGTGCATTTACTAATAACAACCATAGACATGGTGAATAATTGTGAAATAACAGATAGCAATATCAACAGTAATTCTATGGTTATGCTGAAGAACAAAATTTATCTATCTCTCTCACCAAAGAGGAAATGTTTTTCGGCCGAAATTATTTTCTAGTGTGTACGCAACCATCGTCCGACAAAGGAAACAACTCCAACATGAACGATTTTTTGATCAAAAATCGTTCTAGTGTGTTCTAGCTTTAGACCCAGACTGTAAATATTGAGACAGCATTAATTCCAAAGTAGATGTAGATTATGTCCTGAATGTCGACACTCCAAGAATAAACACTACTGTATAAGGTTGATAGCTAACTTTACTCTTAGATAATATGTCAGTCACTTTGACATTTGGTATATTATTCACCTGATCAGAGGCCTACTGCAGAAAATTGGTGGGTTTTGGGCCACTTCTAAGAAATTTATGTTGTGTTTTGTTGTTGGTGTTTGGAAGATGAGTCATGGTCTGAAAAATCTGTCATCACATGCTGGCTGTTTGGCTGTTTGGTGGCTTGTTGACTCAACAAGAGTTTGGACAGCACTCTACCAAGTATTTATCAAAAAGTAAACTCTCCGGGTTGTCGACACAAACCTGTTTTACTACGACTAGATGACTACCTGAGAAACAGCAACAGCAAGTTTCCAAAACGTGTGCTTGTAAATGGCGTGTCATGTGAAATTTCTTACGATAACCTGAATCTTCTAGTTAGCGAGTTCTAACTTATGGGGAAACGAAGAGTCCTCATATCCATTTCCACAGCAAAAGGTTTATCGCCAATGGTTTATCCACGCCCACGAAGAGAGTTGCACTCAAGGTGCTGCTAAGTGCAATTCAGCCACTTAGCGGGTTGTTGGCTGTTTTTGTTATTATTTTTGTTATATTGTATAAAAACAAATTAATGTACAAAAGATCACAGAGTTGTTATCTGGCAAGAAAGCTGTGTGGTAGCAAGGGGTTTTAATGATGCATGGGATATCATTCAATAAATGATATCATTTATTATTAGTTAGTACCAATCTAAAGAGAACCAAGTGACTTTTTGCTGAAAAAAATAGTACCATCTATTTCTTATTACTGCAATATTTAATTACCTGCAGCAAAGACTTGTCAGTTTCAAATAAGTTGCATTGTTTTATGAATGACATTGCAGTAAACCACAAACAATCATTGTTGGTAATACAAACACACTAGTTAACTATGCCATGCAGTTACAATGAATAAGTTGCAGATTCTTGTTTTATTACGCATGCGTAGTTGTATAGCCTTTGCTGACGCTAGCGTTTCCAATACCAATAAACATTTGGCTTATCGCCGAGTTGTTCGCTTCAGAGATTGACAAATGTTCTTCAAAAAGTCCCATGACAACTTTATCGACAATTGTGTTTCCAATAGAAACTTCTCTTTATCGCCGCCATTATCAATAATTTGTTATGATGAAGAAACATGTAATAGAAAAAAAAAAAAAGTTACCTCAACAACGTGGCAGTGAGAAGGAAACAAAATGTGTATACATGTTTTGTATGCATCTGATAATGTTATATTCTGTATGGCTGAAACGCATCGTAATAACATGCAACTCAGGGAAGTATGTCATCATTTTCAAGCTGTGAAGTAATCAAAAAACAAAAGTTTTCAGCAAACAGTGCAAGACTAACAAGTAGCCAAAATGGAAACAGTTATTATTTGGTGCAGACAACACAAGTGATAGCCTTGGAGCTGTGGTATGGTGGACAATATGATCCTTTACTGCACTCAGATCTGGTGAAGTAAAACAAACCACCGTTTTGGTTTGCACTATCTCCAGCAATGTACTCTGGTTGGGCATCTACACATTCAAATGTAGTTTGGTGGTTATGGCCGTAGTGTTCAGTCATCAGGTATCCTGTAATACAGGTACGCTCATCTTTTAACCAGCAGATAGTAATACCTCAACCTCCAAGTTTGATGACTTCAAAATAAGTACCAGACTCTTAAAGGGAGAAAGTTGCACTCATACCTTCATATTCCTTGGTCCAACCGTCTAAACATGTTCTCTTAGCTGGTATCATCAACAGAGCAGGTCTGTTGTTGGTGTAACAGACAGCACAAGGAGCATTGTTCTGGAAAGCTTCATTAGGGAAAACTCCTAACGTACCAGTCTCATACTCTACTCCAGCCATGAAAGCTCCATTAGTAACAGTTCTATCACTGTTATATTCTGGTGTGTCAGGCATACATTGGTAGTTCACTCCACCACCTACTTGATCATGTCTACTATTACCAGAGTAACCTTGAAACAAAAATTGGCACAAACAAGCGTCATAGATATTTATATAGCTGTGGGCCTCGTCATTAGCAGTCATCAACTCACCAACATATAACATGGGGAGATAATAAACAACTAATGTACCTGTGTACATAACAGTAGAGTTATCTCCACATGCATTACGTCCCCATCTAGTGTAGACAACTCCCCCTTTATCTGAAGATGATCCATTCATACCAGGAGCTCCTGGTGGTCCTGCTGGCCCAGATTTACCTGAAGCATAAGGAACATGCTGTAAGTTTTATCTGTTGATATTTATCAACAAAACCATTTTGTGTGAAAATATTGATTATCATAATTGGTGCTCTACCATCTTTTCCTGGTGGACCTGGTGTTCCTTCAGCACAGTTCTTCTTTTCTAGACAAAATAATTAGTTGTATATAAATAGTAACAGTTGCTTAGCTGGACATTTTATACAAAACAACTTATATAATGCTCTATATATACAAACCATCAGGAAGTTTAAGTTTTAGTTCAAATTCACGATCAGAACTTTCATCTTCTGAACTTTTAGCTCCTAGCAGCAACTAAAACGCATGAGCTATAATGCTGGTGGAAAATCATTTCAGAGCTTATTGTTACTTTATTGTAAGTTGCCTTTCCTTATATCAATACAGAGAATGTAAAAACCCAAAATCTGGGATAGAGAACAACTGGAACATTTAAATCTTGAGCAACTATATGATTCAATAGCTGTATGTAAATTAATTTTTCAACTTTCTCAGCATGGATGAAATAGGTAAGCGTGACAGTGGATGCACAGACACACAGACACATTAATGGCTATTCACATTTGAATATAAAAATGATGAAATATGACAGATTTCACTAAAGTTATTGATCAAAGTTCGACAATTATTCAGCAAATTAGAAATAATCAAACAATTTAACGCAATTAGAATGAGAAACTTTTGTTGTTTTATTTTTTAGAGCGAGATGAAAAGGTTTTTGATTGAAATGAGAACAGCTGAACGTTCTTTAAATAGCGTGTAATAGAGTTTCTCAGTGCATACCATCAAATACACAACATATTTGTTCTCTCGCGTTAAATTATTGCCATAAAACCTTTCTTTTTTAATAATCAAGGTGCAAATTACAGAGTCAGCTTTGCTCAAATTCCTACAGAAAGCAGGGAAGGTACAATAGATAAAATGTTAAAGGTTTCTTTTAAACTTACGGTAGCAATAGTGTTCTCTAGAGATTTCAACTGAGCTGATGCCTTGCTCCAGTTTTCATCATGTGCTTTTAGTTGTTCCTCCAATTCTGCTATCTTACCATTTAAGGTGTTACCCAGACATACACAACTCAGAGTACAAAGTAATAGTAGACTGGGGTGTTTCACTGCCATCTCTTTAACTCAATATCCTGTAAATATTATACGAGCATGTATGTATTTATTTTTGCTTATAAATGCTAGAATTTTTACAGTATTTCATAAATAACAGGTGCAGTAAAAAGCGATGAAGTATTCACACACACACAAAACAGAAGAACTAACACTAATTTACACCAACAAAAGCAAATACCAAAAGAAATAGATCAACAACCTTAGAATGTAGAGAGTGTATCTGTTGTATCAACTGATTACTTGTTGGTTTCTCTACAATTTATATACTAACTACTAACTACGTCACACCTTCAACTGTCCAATCAGCTACAACAACAAGTACGTAGCAGTAGCAGATCCATATTGTAGTGAAAACATTTCACACCATTATGATGGACATGCAGAGCTATCAAATTTAAAGGTTCATCTACTTTGAATTATTTGAAGTTGTTTCCCTTGACATGTTCAAAGTCCCCCTAGCCACTGCGCATAGAGAAATGCTTACTCTGCCACATATTGTCCGTGATGGCATGCGATCCTGTAGAAAGTCTTCTAGTCCCACTTTGGTTCCCACAAATCCGAACTTTAGTATTACAAAGTAATAGACAGCAGAAGATAAGTACTGTACATCGGACATCGATGACCAAACGATTAGAGCTTTGTTGCATATATATGGATGTACATACATACATATGTGAGTACCCACTTAAAGTGATGATATCATCGATAAGGTGGAGGCCAAAGAGGAATATTGACGAATTAATATCTGGTTGTATTATAACCTAGTGCATTAACATGTTGTTGTAGTTTTCCACCTAATACCAACTCAACAAAACCTTCTTTGTACCAAACACTTCCTGTGTTTGTTACCTCTTCAATGACATGGAGTCTACCCCAACTCACATGAGGTCTACTCCACCATATGGTCTACTTTGTCACGCACTCAAATCAGTTAAAGACAGAGTCCTCGACTCTGACAGATTACACACAGCTCTATGTATAAATACGCTCTACTACAGCAAAATCTATTTGGCAACATATAAATTATACAATAAGAAGTCCAAGTAGTACACAGCCTTTTATGCAGTCTTTCAGAAACTCCTTTCCCTTATAAGGGATGAGCCAATCATAACTCATACTATAAATAACTACCAATCACAAAACACACAGCATACAATACAAATAAGCAATATCCAATAACAACGGTTACATAAGGTTTAGGCCCCTCCTTCTCTGTTGTCCAATCATAGATGAGGAAATGTAAGCCTTACTTATGGTTTAATGTTTTCTTAGCATTAGCTCCAAAGTCTGTGTTTGGATCTCCTTTTGACGTTGTATTAGGGAGGTAGCAGATCTTTGTTTCACAACACCTCCATTACATAAGTAGGTCATTACCCAGGGCCGGTATAGATACTTTATAGACATATATGTTGACCCTGGGTAGTTGCCCTGGGCATATATAAGAGCTATACAGAGCCAGTATCACCGCTATATCTGATAGCTAAATAATTATTATATTTGCTTATAAGACTAGACTAATAATTATAATAGCAATAATAACTGTTGTTCATAAATGATAATAAGTTGTTGATAAATAAAAAGCAAAAAGAAACACTCTCTTTTATAGAGGCAACAGATTGGACCATGGGCCAATCAGTAATAACCAGGCCAAAGTCACAATATGCAAAAGTACACTGCAATTGTCAAGTCTGCTAGTTATATTTTATCCAATCGAATGTGGTTATCTGATAATTATTGCCAATCTCCAAAGTGTCAGACACAAAATGCTTTCTCATAGGAAAACGTGTTCGTCTGTGCATTTGAGCATAATTTTATAAAAAAAAAAAAACATTGCTTGAAGAGCAGAAAAACACATTTTTTCCCACATTACGACAAAATTTAGTTGCGTGTAGCCACGGCTTAATAGTTGCTAACATCCACTATACAATAGACACTATTTTGTCAATTAATCACACCACAAGAATATCTGTATTTAGAATTGATCAATACTGGGTGAGTGCATCGGTTCAGAGATCATATACCAAGCTATGTTAGAACATTGTCTGTTGTAGACAATAATGTTTGTATCATTACATCTCATAGCTGGGATTACATAGGACTTACATGCGCAACAAAATGATAAAATTTTAGGCAAAACATTCCTAAGTTTTTTTTTTACTCAAGGCTACTCTAAGACAGACGTCAGTAAAACTCATCAACCAAATTAAAATTAGCTTGGTCTGTACTTTCTATAAAACTCGTACTGTAGCAGATTTTTTCAACAAAAACACTTACATGCTTGTTTCAAAAAACTTTCCACAGTGCCATCATGTTTGGTTTGTTGAAAATCTAAAAACAAGTTTTCTGCGGTTTCATCAACAAAAACTGACACTTGCTGGCCAGCATTTTTTATTTTGCAATCCATCATATAATCAAAGTTTGTTGTCATCGATGACTCTGTTCAGTAATTATACGGGTATAAATAACAATTGTGACATATCTGTTTACAAGTTTAAAATATCCTGGTACTTGTCAGCAGTTGGCAGAAGGACATTTTATGTGGATACACAGGCTTGACCGATTATAACTGAGAGTAGTATAATACAAGCAGATCTCAAGTAGCTTTGAAGATAGTTTTATAATCCTGATGTGAATTTATTTCACCTATTTATTTTGGGGATCGTTCCACGGATCTGATCTTCATTATAGTCACATAATCACACAATAACCTTTGATGCTTTTTTATCTCGTATCCTGGCACATTGGTACACCTTATTTCTTTTTGTTTTTTATCCTCCCACTCTTGGCATATGGGTTCGTGATTTTTATTTAATATAATAGGAGCAAATCTTCAGATGTTTACGATCAAATTTGTTGAGGTTCATGCCACAGATGACACGACAGTTTAATTCTCAATATAGACAACTTTTCGTAAATGAAGCTCCTTTTGTCTGGTACTTTTGAACATTCCTTATTCCAATTGATGTTGCATGGATTTTCCAAACTGGCTTACTACCGGAAGAATATTGATGGGTTTGATGCTTGTTTGCAAGTTTATGAGAACCAAGGTTGAAAGCATTGCTTTATAAATTGATGTGAACATCTGCTAGGGAGGTGATGTAAAACCATGTTGTGTACTAAATCTTGAATTATAAAATGAAGCAATTTTCATTGAATATTGTAACAATAAACCTTTTTGCTGGGTGAACGACGCGCTGTGAAATGAATCAAAAAATAACTTTTAGGCATTTTTAAATGAGCGCGTTCATAAATAACCTGAGCGAGTTGCTATTGACTTGAGTTTTATTTGAACACAGTGGAGTTAGTTGTGTGTATTCAAGGGAATGGTAATAACAAGTGAACAGCTAACTTGACTAGTAATCAACAACTTTTTCGTGTTGAAACCTGAGCCAAGCTTTGATTTTGCTTGATTGAACGTGTGCATGCAAGATAACTTGTACCCAGTAAAAACCAACGTGAAGACCCAATGAAAAGGCTTACTGATAATAACCAAACTATGTTACTTAATCATGATGAAATGACTTAATTGAAGATATATTGTGAGAGATTTACGTGATAAGTCTAGCCCCCCACCCCAAGACCTCTTCTCCTCCGCATCTGTACAAATTCCCCCATAAAATTGGTTACCAATGACCCTGGCCCTGTATAGACCCTATACAGCATATTTATTCTACCCCAGGTTATCTCGGGTCTACCCCGAGTCAGCTACCCCGGGCCAGTATCCAAAAAAGTTGATTCAGATATAGTCTATAGGACTGGATGCCCACCCCAGAAAGTGAATGAGCAGAATACCGTAGCTTAGAATACAGACTAAGGAGATAAATGCCCTAATAAGGAATGGAACAGTTTCAAGCCAAGGTAAGAGCAGGAAAAGCAGCCCAGTGTGCCTTGACATGTGCTCACTAATACTATTGGATGGCTTTGTGTACTAATTTTGTATTGCATGTTCTGATTGATGTATTTTTATTATTATGTTATGTGATTGGTTCACCCTAATAGGGGGGTGAACTTTCCTCCTATTCTCCTATAAAAGGAGCTCTTCTGGTGCATTTGAGGCAGAAGTCTTGAGGATCTTGTTAAATACCTTACCTTGTATTGCTAAATGGATTTGATTAAATAAAGTATTATTTGTAGAAACTCTGTTATCACGTGTCTGGGTCGAGGACCCCGTGAGGTTGGCACCGTCAATTCGGAGTGGACCCCGAATTATAGCAAACAGTTGACAGTGAATACCTTTATGTCGGTAGTAGAGAGCACAAAACTACTACCATATCAGTATTACAAAAAATAAAGCCTCCTTAATCAGCTATCCTCTAAACTACCTTCAATCCATAATCACATTTCACATTTATTTTTCCATTAAACAGGAAAACAAAACAATGGTGAAATAAAACATTTGCAATTTCCTGACTAAAAAACACTAACTCACTTTAAATGAAAAAGTGAGTGTACTTAATAATTTATGCTGGAAATTTCTGTCCATTGCCAAGAACTTTTATGTGTTTGTAGTCTTTGTATTGTTGATTATATGACCCAAGTGAACACACGTGTAGTAGTACCAAAAATTTTCTAGTATAGGTTTAAGTGCAATGACAGCAATATCACTTTGCTGGGTTTTCAATGGTTTTTATTGATGTGAGAGTTGTTTTTCTTCTTGTAAAAGAATTGATGAAAGTTTTTGTTTTTACAAAAAAAAACAGAGCAAAAGTTTTTCCCTTGAAAAAATAAAAGTCAAAAATTTGTTTTTTATCTACAATAAAGTGACAGCTAACCATCTTATCGGTTTTAAATGTGAAGTTTTAGGTTCACATGCTCATAATTTTAAGTCTATTATGAGTTTGAAACTTATACTTTAAATTTGTAAGCAGCTTTGGATTGAAAAACTATTTACCCCTTTCCACACCCCACCGCACCCCTCTCCCCCCCCCCCCCCTACTTTTAGTATATGATGAGTCTTTGTAGGCCAGTACCATGTTAAGGAGTCTTTGTAGGCCAGTACCATATTAAGGAGTCTTTGTAGGCCAGTACCGTGTTAAGGAGTCTTTGTAGGCCAGTACCATGTTAAGGAGTCTTTGTAGGCCCGTACTATGTTAAGGAGTCTTTGTAGGTCTGTACCGTGTTAAGGAGTCTTTGTAGACCAGTACCATGTTAAGGAGTCTTTGTAGGCCAGTACCATGTTAAGGAGTCTTTGTAGGTCTGTACCATGTTAAGGAGTCTTTGTAGGCCAGTACCGTGTTAAGGAGTCTTTGTAGGCCTGTACCATGTTAAGGAGTCTTTGTAGGTCTGTACCGTGTTAAGGAGTCTTTGTAGACCAGTACCATGTTAAGGAGCCTTTGTAGACCAGTACCGTGTTAAGGAGTCTTTGTCGGTCTGTACCATGTTAAGGAGCCTTTGTAGACCAGTACCATGTTAAGGAGTCTTTGTAGGTCTGTACCATGTTAAGGAGTCTTTGTAGGCCAGTACCGTGTTAAGGAGTCTTTGTAGGTCTGTACCGTGTTAAAGAGTCTTTGTAGGTCTGTACCGTGTTAAGGAGTCTTTGTAGGCCTGTACCGTGTTAAGGAGTCTTTGTAGACCAGTACCATGTTAAGGAGTCTTTGTAGGTCAGTACCGTGTTAAAGAGTCTTTGTAGGTCTGTACCGTGTTAAGGAGTCTTTGTAGGCCTGTACCGTGTTAAGGAGTCTTTGTAGACCAGTACCATGTTAAGGAGTCTTTGTAGGTCTGTACCAAGTTAAGGAGTCTTTGTAGACCAGTACCGTGTTAAGGAGTCTTTGTAGACCAGTAACGTGTTAAGGAGTCTTTGTCGGCCTGTTCCATGTTAAGGGGTCTTTGTAGGTCTGTACCATGTTAAGGAGTCTTTGTAGGCCTGTACCATGATAAGGAGTCTTTGTAGGCTAGTACCATGTTAAGGAGTCTTTGTAGGCCTGTACCGTGTTAAGGAGTCTTTGTAGGCCTGTACCATGTTAAGGAGCCTTTGTAGACCAGTACCGTGTTAAGGAGTCTTTGTAGGCCAGTACCGTGTTAAGGAGTCTTTGTAGGCCTGTACCATGTTAAGGAGTCTTTGTAGGTCTGTACCGTGTTAAGGAGTCTTTGTAGACCAGTACCGTGTTAAGGAGTCTTTGTAGGCCTGTCCCATGTTAAGGAGTCTTTGTAGACCTGTACCGTGTTAAGGAGTCTTTGTAGGGCAGTACCATGTTAAGGAGTCTTTACATAATATCAATAATAGAAAACAAAAAGCTGAGCTCTACTGGACCCACAGCTACAGAATATATGTGAATGTTTTTTAACCAGAAGCATAAGCTATGTTTGATAGTGGTTTACAACATACAAAAATATGAAACTTTCCCTCATGAATCACATTGATGCCCTATTAAAGCCTTTTTGTGGTTGGACAACTGCAGAAATTATTGTAAGATGTTTTAGTTTAATGCAGTTGCATATTTTCTCTGTGGATGCAATGTTGTACGTAGTAACCTCTGTGTAAATGGTAACTGTGAAGAAAAATCACTCGCTCATGTTTCACCATTCGCTGAAAATACTAAAACTCTTAGTGATCGATGACTCTTCAAGTAGTAAATAATCGTTTGGGAATACAGTTTTTGGTGCACTTTGTACAAAGTGTACGACTCAAAGCAAATTTATTAAAAGTTCACATTCAATTTTTGTTTTGTAGACAAGACCCAGATTATCACGTGATAAATGTGGAAGAGAGAGACGGAGCTCAAGTCGATTGGAAATGGTTCGAAGAAAACTTTATTTGTTTGCCAATACCGGATGAATCAGTTAATCAGATAGGAATGGTACAAGACTGGATGTTAGGGAAATAGCCGAAGATGGGGATCCGATTGTGGAAGTTGCTGTTGAAAAAAAATGAGGATGTTCCATCAGTGGAAAATGGAGATGACAAAGCATTGAGGATTGAAGGAGATGATGATGAAAATTATAATGATGAAGAAGAAGGGGACAAAACACAAGAAATGGATGAGTCAAGAGTCGAAATACCTAGTAGAGTGTCCTCTCTAGGTATTGTCGATGATAGCCAACCTCCCACTTTACATGATGAAGAAGGGGATGAGCTGTAGCCAGATATCGGGGTGCCATGAAAACCAAATACTGACCGGGTAGAGTCATAGACATTTTAAACGTAAAACTTTAAGATGGAATTCCGAGAGACCAAAATGGCTATTGCAGATCAGGAGAATTGGAGTTTTTGAAAACATTTTGGAGACAAATGAGATCGCGAGCGAAAGTCAAGTGCAGCGTAGGTTAAATCCTGGAAAACAAAAAACGACGGTGCACTCCGCTATTTTCACTCACGGTCCAACAATGCCACTGTCTATCCGAGAGCTCGTTTGATAGAATCCGAAGGACAGCTGGACGAATCTTTCACTGAGACCAATTACTGTGCTAATAGTTTGATACACAGACCAAATAGATTAATAAAAACAGGTAAAAAAATATCTTAGTATCTGAAATACTAAAAATGTAGATTACAAAAGTGTAATGCATTAGATTTACATTTGCATTAAAGACAAGTAATTCTGTAGTAACAAAACAATACGTATATGTTGTGTAGTAGTATATTTACAAAAATAATTATAAAAAGTAGTTTTAAAACCCAAATAAAACAACTAAACTTTTTGATGTTGCAAGTTGGTTAGAAAGCAACAATTAGACCACACTTTATTAAGCTCGCTCAAAGAGTCATCTGGGTAGATGCTATTTAAAATTTTGTATTGACGAATTTCACCTAAAACCTTTTCCATATGAGTTCGCACCAAGTCAGCTGATTTGGAGCGAGTGACAGTTTGCTTGTCTGATTGAGATTTCTCAGACTCAAAATTAGCTAACACCACATCGTCTGATTGTAAGAGTTTTACCAGTCCGCTGCGAATCACCATATCCTTGTTAGATGTGGAGCCAAACTGCAGAGCTGGTACAAAAGTTATGAAACCGTTGGGAGCGACACCAATGAGTGCCTTAGCTCTGTTGAAGGGTGTGTATGGTGGGCATGGGTGAGTTGAGTGGTGGACAGTCGCTGGTGATGCTTTTATTAGCATCTCCGTGCAGTCAATGATCACTCTAGTCTTTCTACAGAGCTCCTTGAATTGTTCAGGCATAGCCTCCAGTATCTGATCTCTGCTAGGCCAGATAGGCACCTTACGTAGCGTCAAGTACATCAGGTCTGTGAATGTTTTGACTATTTCTGACACATCAGCTGGTGTAACTCCAAATCTAAAATGCATAGTGTAGAAATTATGCCTCAAAAACTTATCGTAAGCACATCTTTTGGAGTTGTCTTTTCTCTAATTATGAAAATTTCATCAATTGAGAGATAAAACCAAAAATTTATATTAGTAATATCCTTCATTGCATTCATCATTTCCATATATGTCATGGAAGTTCATAAGACAAACTACGAGCACCCTTAGTGTTTGGAGTTGCCCACTCTTTGGTGATTTTGAACAACTGTGGCAAAGTTAAAAGTGATCATAAACAGCTTCTAATTAAAACACTTTTGTAACGTGTAAACTGGTCGAATGTTTCTTTTAAAAAAGTTGGAAATAAAATAATTTCTGACCTTTTTTCATAAAAGACATTACTTCGTTTCGAGAGATAACAAATGATGATTAATTCAATTTACTCTGCCATATGCCTAGACATTGTTACTAGCAATTTAGGAAATTGCTACGGGCATTGTAAAAAATGCAGAAAGGTTTAGCGTGGTTTAACATTTTCCACAACGGCCGGCGAATACCAAGAATCTTCAGGATGTTCAAGATTTCAACAATGAACCATCTCCATGAATCTTGAATTTCATAAAAGATCGTACGACATTCCGCAATAACCATGAGCACTTCAAAATTTATAGGGATGAGCCCTAATCAAACATTTGAAAAATGACTTTTCTAACTGAAAAGATGATTAAGTTTCCATTTCCTGGCCATACACAGCTATATCATGTAAATATATATGTATATATGTAAATGCATATATATGCATGAAAAATAAAAATACTCATCCAGCCAATAAATTTTTAATTTGGACTAATAATTGACAAAGCCTCAATTCTTACCAATAACAAAAGTTTTTGCAAAAAACAATTTGTGGATACTCCCACTGATTATGAGACAAGTCACATGTTCTTAAATTATGTTTAATTTAGACACAATCAATGACATAGCACTTTAACGGTAACGCAATGGCTCATTCATTTGTTTGCTGTTTTGGAAGGCCGCAAACATCAGGTCAAGTAAACTATAAACCATCGATGTAAATTGTCATCTATTATGCTATCATCAAGTTTTTATGTAAGAACTCGCTGGTAGCTCGGTTGTTACTGTTTCGTCCATAGCAAGAGGGGCAACTCCACATTGAACTTCAACTTCAGATTGACAAACACATCAACTAGAAAATGTTCGAACAATAAAATAAGGTGGAAGATTGAATTATACCTGTATGCAAGATCCTCCTCAGGTAAGTCCAGTCTGTATTTCACCAGAGTCATCAGCAGGCAAGTCTCCAGAGACAATTTAAAAAAAAGAATTCTAGGAAACTGGAGATGATGAGAAGTGGGCTTCAAAAAACCAAACAGAGATTTAAAATATGTGTAATCCTTGAACCCGGTGTAGAACAGATGAGCTTCACTGTTACTCTTCAAGCTATCAATGTCCATAGACATCGACTTCAGCCGTTTCAGCTCAGTGGCAAAGAAGAGAGATGATTTCAAGACGGAAATGTCAGGTGTCTTCGGATTACTACTTTGGATATCGCTGGCAATGTCTGAAGGGGAATCTGGTTCAGAAAGGCGATTACTATCATTTTGTGTTGTTAAATCCAAATCAGAAACGCAATAACTGTGATCGGGCACTTCGTCACCAATTACAACTTCCTCAACCAAACCCACTTCGGAAGTATGAACACCAATATCAGTAACTGCTATTTGCCGCATGGAATCATCTTCATCAATAATAAAAAGAGCCTGAGGCCCAGCAGTGTTTTTGGACGGACTAACCTCGTAAGTAATGGGAGGTTTGGCAAGCCTACCGGAGAAAGAAACCAGTGATGGTACAGAGCCTGGTTTAAATTCTCCATCAAAATGTTTAGAGCACACTTGCTGATAATCACTATTTTGATTTGATAAACTTCGGTAGGGCACACCCATTTGTCTTAATGCCGCAATCCATTTCTTGCGAAGACTTGCATCTACCGGAATACTATGAAACTTGATATTTTTAAAACGGGAAGCTCTGCTGTAGCAACCTGGTACGCAGCAACATTTCATTCTGGAACCTAAAATTCAAAACAAAACATGTTGAAAAAATCAATTAGAGACTGGTGATAATCAGTAAGTTAGTAACAGACACAAAAAGATGCGTTGGTGCAAACAACATAGCAACCATTTGCATTCAAATAAAATAATTTTTATATCAAACTCTAGCGTAGGATGAAAGTAGTTACTTCCTCCCTGAAATGTCAAGGTTTCATGACATCACTTAAATCTCTTGCAAAACAAGTTAGATTAATCAACTGAATGAAAAAATATTTTTTGCCGTACACAAGCTTAAACGACAAAACTTGGATGCAAGTGTTGGACTAAGCTTTTGTTGATTCTGCTTTGAGTTCTAAGTGAGCAACTTAAAAGTCAATTTTTTGTAGGTAGACAGTGGGCTGTTTGACCGCAAAGTAAACTGAAAAAGTTTTTCAGATAAATAGGTAAATTTTTATGCTCTGGTCTACCAAGGTTTTGTCTGTTTAGTAGAATCATAGTTAATGCCTCGGATGAGTGTGTATACATCTGACAGCTGTATATTATATTTCAGCCATGGTCTTAGTAAAGAAAAAGCCGAGTATTTGTTCTAAAAACCTTAGTTGTCGAATCTTCTTACATGGAAAATTGGTGATACTTTCATCAAAAATTTAAAATAGGATTATAAAAACTAGCAATTTTGTCCAGAAAACGTATGTGTCTAGATATTATGTTCTAATCTAGACTTGAAAACTATGGAAAGTGGTTGTTTTCTAGCATGCTGTCCATCAGTCAACAAGATTAAATCTACATTGTGTCACTTTAGACAAAAACTCACCACATTGGTTGGCACGTGTAACATATGCTGTTCAATATACATCGGTTGGCAGAAACTTGTGCATTCGTATCCAAGGTTTTGTGGAACAGTCTAACTACATTGATGACTATGAGTGTTCAAACATGTTTTATCGATTTTTATGAGCTTTTTTTATAAGACAATTTCATTATTACATATATAGATTTATTTGGTGGAGCTTAGGCCATAATTCACAACTTGCGGTATATTTACAGTTTGTATTAATTACTAGCCTGTGATATTTTTTTGTAATACAATATTCAACAGACATAGGATATTACTCTTTCAATCGCCATGAAACATCACAATTTAATTTTTGTTTTATAATCATCACAATTATTAATAGTGCGTTCTAATAACACCAAATAAGATTCATTGAATGAGCTGATAGCTGTTCCTCTGAATGTTTATTGATCTTGATATTGTGTGTTAAGCCATTACTGTGGTATATTAACAATATTATGCAAGCAATTGTATGGTTGGAAAACATAAAATAACAAAACCAATATATCGCGCGAAATTTTAATTCGACACCATGCCTTGAGATCCAATAGACATATCCAACTTGTACATGTGGACAGCACGCTAGCAGACTCCGAATCAAAACAGCAGTGCTATCTGGGTTTCGTGAGTGGAGCTAATCAGTCAATCAATTATGTAACAACTTGTAATTGAGGTGTCGTTTCCAGTACTAGAAGCCTTTGCAGATCAGGAGTAGTTGATGAAATGAAACTCTGTGTGTGGGATAGGGCTTTGATTTACAAATGTAAGATAACTTAAGTTCATCAAAACTTGTTGGTTCATCAACAATCTCCAATAGCTATTTTCATTATGCACTTTCGTTTGATGATTTTTGTGAACGAGAATCAATAAAAACGCTAGAAACCCATCAGTTGACCGCTTAGATTATAATTTTCAATAAATAGGAGAAAAAATACCATTGACACTGATGTGGAGGTAACACAAATATTCAGATCACCGTAAATACTAATGAAACACGATATAATCAAATGATGTAAGTGATCACTATTAATGTTTCCACAGTGCAAAGTAGGGTTTGGTTACTGGGGCTCAGTGTGATGTTAGTAAATCATCATCATTGTTTTATCACTACTGTAACAATTGTTATATTTATATTTCCTATTTGTTCTCAAAATGGAGACATTGGGTAGATTCAATATTCCGAAGAATGTAGGTAGAGGCAAATAGCAAAGTTACATTTTGCTAAT
Organism: Cryptosula pallasiana; assembly: GCA_945261195.1. Taxonomy (NCBI): domain Eukaryota; kingdom Metazoa; phylum Bryozoa; class Gymnolaemata; order Cheilostomatida; family Cryptosulidae; genus Cryptosula; species Cryptosula pallasiana. The sequence continues at coordinate 28,689,893 of OX183139.1, read as the reverse complement.
ACTGTTTGTTGATTACATATGACGGCACGTCAACCAGTTATTATTTTGCATGGTCAGGAGTCGTCATGTCTTGCTCTATCAAAAGCTTTCCACCTACGTCTTTTGATTGAGCAAGTTTTCAAACTTCTGAGCAGACAAAATGATCAGTGGTGAATCTGATATTCAAATGAATTATTAATTTAAAACCTTCAGGTCCGGTTGTTGTTTGTTCATTTAATACTACAATCACCCTATGCAGTGAGAGATTTATTTACTTCAACTTGAAAAAGGTGATTGTTATAAAAAGAGAACATTATTATTATTATTATTATTATTTTACTATCATTCTTGTTAATTATTATTAATTATTAGCACTTTCATTATTGTTATGGTTGTTAATGTTGCTGCTCCTGCAGTTACTGCCACTTCTGATGCTGTTTTTGCTTTAACCGCTGCTGCTGCTGCTACTGTTGTTGCAACTATTATTATTACTAAATTGATAATCACAGTGACAACTTTCCCATCGGAGTCCTTGAGAAAATAATATATGATGATATTATTATTTACGATTGTAGTAGTTTTCTACTTGGAGAAAATATTTTATTATTACCATTTAGTCTAAATTGGAACAATTATTAGTGGATTTGATAGATACTGTTGATTATCTCAGTTATCATTATTATTAAATACTGTTATTTTTACTCTAACACTATTATATTATGACTAACCATTACTATCTATTACCAGCTACTAATATCATCGTTGCTTGCTTTTTTTGTTTACATTTATGCTTGGATTCTCACAAAAATGCTAACAGTCAATCTGTGAATAATAATCGCAGCCAATTATATTACCAAAAGTTTTACTAATAATAAAAATAACGATACAATATCGTCTTATTATCACTTTACTATTGTTATCTAATAAGATTGTCATTTGGATTGACTATTACCACAACTAATGTGACTATGCATTTGCAGACTGATTGACAATAAATACATTGAGTAAAGTATACATTCATGACAAAATTGATATACAAGGTGAGGAGGCAGCTGTGGGTGGGTGACCATAGGAGACTTATGGGGAAAGGGGGATTTACCATTGGAAAAGCTATCCCAACAGAAGGTATCAAGAGAGAAGCCTACAACGGGAGGAGCCGGTTACAGGAAGAGGAGACCATGGGAGGAGACGACCACGAAAGGAGGTGACTAACGGACAGAGGGCTGGGGAGAAGAACAACAGTATTTCGTACTATATCCATTCACATTATTATTTTTACAACAAGTAAGCCAGTCTGTATACACAATTCATTAATTAATTTACTTTAAGAACCAACACGAGGACAGGATGGAGATCTCAAGCACCTTGTCGACAGCTACAAAGATATATTTCACGGGGTCGAGGGTTTTCCTGGAGAGTACAACATAGAAATGGACCCAGAGGTAGTCCCGGTGCAAAACCTAAATCGAAAGACTCCCATATCTATGAAGCAAGACGTACAAAAAAGATCGTTATACTTGTAGACAAACAAATCTTGCAGAGAGTAGATGTTTCCACTCCATGGATCAGCAATATGATTGCAGCTAGGAAACCTAATGGTACTATTCAGTTGTGCATAGACTCCAATCACTTAAACAAGGGCATAAAGCGTAATCCTTACCCAATGCCTACCATTGATCACGTCCTGTCAGAGCTTGCCGGAGCAAAAGTATTCTCACTCTGTGTTGCCAAAGAGGGCATTCTACAAGTGAAGCTTACAGAGGAGTCTAGCAATCTCACTGCCTTCTGGACCTTATTTGGTCGGTATAAGTGGAAGAGGATGCCTTTCGGACTATGGTCAAGCCCAGAAGAGTTCCAAATGTGCTTATCTGAAGCTCTTTCAGGTCTAGAAGGTGTAGCAGTAGTTGCAAATGATATATTGGTGTATGGCAAGGGCCTGGACGTAGAAACTGCTACGAAAGACCTTAATCAAAAGATGAAACTGCTACTAGAACGAGCTTGTGAAGTCGAAACTCAACAAGGATAAGTGTAGATTCCTGTTGCCCCAGTTACCATAAATTGGTCATCTAATCACTGCACAAGGAGTCATGCCTGACCCAGCCAAAGTCCAATCAATCAAAGCAATGACAGCTCCGACAAGTAGTGATGAGGTAAGGCGGTTCTTAGGACACATAAATTATTTGTCCAAATTCATCAAGAACTTGTCAGCAGAATGTGAACCGCTTTGCCAACTGGTAAACATACCTGACTCAGAGTTTGTGTGGGGTCAGGATCAAAAACGGGCCTTCGAGACGTTAAAAGAGAAAACGACACAGTACACGGTCCTCAAGTACTATGATCAAGACCAGCCAGTGGTAGTACAGACAGATGCCAGCACCATCGGGCTAGGAGCAGTTTGATGCAGGAAGATCAGCCTGTGTTATGCGCATCAAGATCATTGACTAACAGTGAGAAGAACTATGCACCAGTTGAGCTAGAATGTCTGGTGATAGTGTTTGCAATGAATAAATTTGACCAATATGTCTTTGGACACCAAGACGTTCGAATACACACTGATCATCAAACATTGGAAATAATACTGAAAAAATCATTGTTGAAAGCCCCCAAACGACTTCAAGCAATGATGCTAGCATTGCAAAGGTACACGATGAAGGTAGAGTACAAACCAGGATGTGCACAAGTGACAGCAGACATGCGGTCCAAAATTCCAGAAAAATCTGTGGCAGACAATGAAAATGGAAGCAAAGAGCATATATTCCAAATAACCAAACAATTGGATACTGCATCAACCTTTGCTCAAGTAATGACCACAGGCGACAAGTATGTGTCAGACACTAGATATCGCGCTCTCCAACAAGAAACTGCACAAGACAGCATGCTTCAGAAACTAGCTGAACTGGTGACTAAGGGATGGCCTCTCTCATCTAATGGCCTGGAACAAACACTAAAACCATTTTGGACATTCAGGGATGAGTTGGGAGTCTCAGATGGGTTGCTGTACAAAGGCACAAGAATCGTAATACCTCAGGGACTCAGACATGACCTGTTGACCCGTTTACATATCAGCCATCAAGGAACAGCGGCCACATTACGAAGAGCTAGACACACAGTATACTGACCAGGCATGGCTGGAGACATTCAACAATACACAGAGAAATGTGCCCGTGTCAAGTGGATGAACCACAACAACAAAAGGAAACGTTACGCAGCGACCACATACCAAGCTCCGTGTGGGCGAAGGTTGTACTGGAAATTTTCAGCTACGCAGGTAGTCAGTATATGATACTAACAGACTATTTATCGGATTTGTTTGTAATTGAGAAACTGGCTAACAAGGAAACAAACACGGCAGTAGAAGTATGCAAAAAGACGTTTGCCCATTATGGTATACCACAGCTGGTACACTCGAACAATGGGTCTCAATTTGCATTATCGGGCTTTGCAAAATTGGCTAGTAGTTGGGAGTTCAAACATGGTACCAGTTCTCCGTACCTATCAAGGTCCAATGGCAAAGCTGAATCAGCTATGAAGAGTGCCAAGTGTCTATTGATGCGGGCGAAAGACCTTTTCCTGGCACCAATGGAGCTAAGAAATATGCCAACATGTGAGATGTCCACTTCCCCTGCAGTGTGAATGTTCGGACAAGACACCCAGTCAATAGTACCCCAAAATTTACCTTCCTCACGACAAGATATCACAGTAGTAAAGGAAAAGGAGAGAAAGCGTAAAAAGGTACAGTGCCAATACAACAAACATGCCGAAGACCTGCCCAAAATTAAAGAGGGTACCCCTGTACTAGTAAGAGACTTCGTCAATCACAAGAAGTATCATTCAGGAGCTATTACAAAACAGTTGTCACCCAGATCCTATGGAGTACAAGTAGCCGACTCCAATCAGATCATCAGACGTAATCGAGCACACCTGAAACCAACAACAGACAATGACATGCTGTTAGCTGATATTGACAATCAAATAGACAACAGCATGGCTGTAAAACAAGATTATCACTCAGTGGATGTTGACGAACCAGTACATAGAAAGACTCAACCCGATGACCCGACGATTAGACCGCAGATAAGCCCCACGCTACTTATATATCTCGAAGTGGGCGAGCTTCAAAACTCCCAGAAAAACTAAAAGACTAAGTCATGTAATACGGGTGTCATGGTATGATACGCCAAAACAGACAGTTAACGAACTTAGCTTGAATATCACATAATGCTTGACTGGATAATAGTGTGAGGGAATGTGACATATCAACCAGGCAACAGGTCGACCTCTAGTAACTATATATATTCTAGCCGAACTCTATGTTAATCACTACTCATATTATTTAAATTTATTTTATATTTTCACCATTATTTTTGTACATGTGCTTGGGCAGTCACCCATGCGTTGGAGACTGCCCCCTTGTTCTATCTAACTTGTTCTATTGGTCTTTTAATAACCAATCAACCGTACAGGCGTGGCCTGCCTTTGTTCTGTGATGTCAATCTTGTATTACATAATTTTCTGTGTATAAATAGCTGTGAATTTATCAATAAAATCAGAGTAAGCCTGGACACTTTCACTGCTTTATTGGATCTTTCTGCATAAGCGCACTTATGCAAAGCGTTGATAGCAAAGTAATCACAAGCAAGCAAACCTCTCACACACAGATTGCACTGGCAAATAAAGATACAAGTTGTTACTACTTGCACAGATAATTCAGCCAGACAAAGCGGCTCTTGGACAAGTTGACTAGTGGCAAGAACAATAGTCAGTAGAAAGTGTTCAGTCGAATCGACTCACACTGCATACGACCTACGGGCGTGTGATACTGGAACGATTGTTCAAACTAATAGTGCAACCCGACGCATCTATTCTGCCGAATAGGAAATCAGTGGAAAGTGAGGTAGTTGTGACAACTCCTCACTGTGTATTGCTTACGGGCGTACAACGCTGCAAATCTTACTCGACCGGTTTAGGTTGCTGACCTTGGGCTAGTTGGAGTCAGACGCTGCACTGTTTGTAACGCACTTATTACTGTGGGCCGCTGTACAGGTGACCAGCTACCACACCACCACAAATTCCTGTACAATAGTATAAATAGAATTTCACTTATTAGTCTGGGTTTCATTTTTCACGCTAGTCATTGAAGACAATCCAAAATCAGAAAAACTCTTGTCTACTTTTGATGTCTTACATTCATCTCATATGTATTTAGTAACAGTTTTTTGTTTGTGTGACTGTCATTGTGCACCCTCTCAGTTGAACGGGGATGTTTATATCTTGCTTTTATTACGTCCCAATAAAGAGAGCTCGACGGGTCATTGCCATCTAAAACCGCATTTTCTAAACAATCACTTTGATATCTCTCAATATTATTATCACAAAAATAACTTACAATCAACATGATTCATCACCATCATCAACTACTAACTACTATCTACTCTTATCATTATCATCATCAAGATTCAATACTACAAATAGATTGATGATGATATAAAAAAAATATATTCTCATCGTTATTATTATTGTGGGGAATTGATAATAATTTATTCTGATTATTATATTGTGACGGACGGCGTCAGCACTAAGTACATTCACTTACTTTCTATTTAGTTATTCTTTTATCCCATATACACTTTACTAGTTCTATGCCTACACTCTAGGGCAGATCGTTCTATTGTACATTATACCATATACACTGCATAGCAATCACTCATGCAATTATTCTAGTGCCACCTACTATGTTTCTATTGGAACACGCTAGCCAACCATTTGTGCTAGGTGTGGCTTCCTTTTATCTTATCAGTTTTGCATTACATAACCATTATTATAAATGTTGATGTCATGGTGTAATAAAGTCAGAGTCAGCTTGCACACTCTCAGAAGTTTCTTTGTTCTCTAACAATAACTTCACTTGCGCTAGTACATGCACGTACAACAAAAGCTCTATTACTCGAGTAGTAATACATAAGCAGATCAACCGGAAACTCTGCTGGCTGAACCTAGCTCTGACTAGTTCGCCCTTCAAAGTTCGGCCTCTGGCTTGCACACTGAAATAGCTAACGCAACCGACAGCTAGACAGTAAACTAGGATGGTCACACACCACTCCCAAGAATACTAGTCGACCTGTGGGCGGGTTGTATTGCTCAAGCGATAGACACAGATTGCCATCACAGTTCAGGAGGTTGTGCAGGTAGGCCTAGCTACCAACTCACACCCCCACAGTGAAATCCTGCACAATATTATAATAATGATAGTATTATTATTTTTAGCGTCTACAAATTGATCACGAAATATGACGTCACACGTCAAAAGCATTGATATAAATACTTGTATCACCCAGTTTTTTTCAGTTTTCAAATATTCGGGAATTACTAAATTTTCAATAACTTGGGACCACATGCTGCTATAAACAAAATTTTAAAAGGGTTTAATAGAATACACTAGACCGGACCAGATTAACCAATCACTGCACTTCTTACATATCTGTAGTTTCAGGAAAAATTGTTTGGAAATGACGTTGTAAACGTGAGATTTCCCAGTGCGCCATGGTACCTCAGGATTTTAGTTTATGTTATATCACTAGCCTATCAGATTACCGACCTGTTGATATACTATTTGTTATAGATCCTTTACATCTGGAGGTATGAAAATAGATTTAATAATTCCCTCTCCAAATAAAAACGTATCTTTGTTTTTTATGTATTACAACAACGATACTGTACAGTATCGTTGATTACAATGAAGTAATTAGTAACTAACCGCTAATTAATAACGCGCCGCTCGGTCATGCGTCACGGATTTCTCTCTAATGTATCAATAATGAGGCGTCAAACTATCCGCTGTGCGTACATCAAACGAAGTAATTTTGGTGCAGAGAGAGTCATTTTTAAAACTCATTTTCTCAGTAACTATCAATGAGAGACAACAAGGATTACCATTACTGTGACTGCAAGATATGATTCTACGCCATGATATGTTTTTTAACCTTCCAAGGCTGATTTGAAAAATTAATTTGTATTGGCCAATTTATTAGTATCAAATTATTATATTGTTGGGAAATGGCACCTCACCATGGTCGACCCCAAGACAGTTCTACCTAGCATTACCGAACTCTACTATGTCTAACTACATGCAATACCGAACTCTACCTACATATAACTATCCATATCTTGCAATCCCGAACTCTATGTATCTACTCCTGTTTGTATATATTCACTTCTATTTGTATTTAGCTAGTATAATTAATTGTTTACATTTTATTATTCACATGTGCTGCCGTGCAGTCAGGCTGAACAAGAGGCAGCCCCTTTTGTATTAATGTTAACACCTCTTTTTGTCTATGGGCCAATTAGGCCAGCAGGCGGGGCTTATCTTTTGTCTTGTATTTTATGCTGCCAACAGCATGCCCGCCTACTATGTATTTAAACTGTTGCAAGTAAGATAATAAATCAGAGTTAACCTGGCACTCTCACTTCTTCATGATTCTCTCTACACAAGACATCAAGAACAAGTTACTAGATGCAAGCACAAGTACAAACACACAAGCAAGCAAACAAGCATAAGCACTTAGCAGATAATTAATTGGCAGCAACTTGGACAAGTCGATCGACAGCAAGAGCAATAGACAGTAGAAAGTGGTCAGTCTACAAGACTTACACTGCACACTACCTTCGGGAGTGTGATACTGGAACGATTGTTCAACCTGTCAGTTCGACCCAGTGCAGCTATTCTGCCCGAGCAAGAACTCAGTGGAAAGTAAGGTAGTTAAGACAACTTCTCACTGTGTACAGTCTTCGGGCTTACAACGCAGCAAATCTTGTTCAAACAGAGTAGTCTGCCGACCTTGAGGCTCGCTGAGGAGCACTTGCAATACTGCTACTACGCACACACTGGAAGTGGGCCGCTGTACAGGTGACAGCTACCACTACCCCCCAAATTCCTGTACAATATATTATTATTATATTATTATTATAATATTAATTATTATTTACAACAATAAATAATATTTATGCTAATAATAATTAATAATAATAGCTACTACTTCTACTACTACTTCTATTATTATCTAACAACCATGTACATAATAATACAACATAAATAATAATAATTCAAGCATTAATAAACAAAAATTATCTAATTATTATTAATAATAATAAATAAATGATGGTGACAGCAACTCCTACAAACAACAACGACAGCAGCAACCACTGGCTCAGACTGTTATCGGTAGAGCGAGTAGTAGTAGTAGTGTTTTTTGTTAATAATAATAATTTAATATTTATTATTATATTATTATTAGTTGGCATGTAGTACTGCTCTTACACAGCTAATTATTAGATTAAGTAATGCAAGCAGCATTTATTCAGTAGACATTAAACAAATGTGGCTGGGAGACATACAGCAAAGTTGTTTCTAGTATTATTATTTATATATCATATCATCATTTTCATCAAAACAATACGTTAGATTCTTAGTAGTTTCTCTATGTCTACCAAAAACTAAGTTTAATGCGCAGGCGCATTTTCAGTAAATGGGCGGAGCTTATCTATATATCATTATTAAATCAGTGGGAGGAGTTTTGTTTTTCCATAGAGGCATATTAGAGGCTATCAACTACGCAGACCAACAGCGCAACACAACACTCGCCTACATTTTCCTCCATTGTGATCCAGCTCGTCTAGTCTAGTTATCATAGACTAGCTGCGCCACTGTGTAAAACAGCTTCAATAATTAGAGTCTAGACCCTTTGGGTATGAGAGTGGTATTGGAAATTTAATTAAAAATAAAAATACAGTTTTGTTTCAGGAATCCATGTATTGAAAAACTGAGTTAGACTTCTAAGTTTTTTTTCAGTTCAACATTCACAGGAGTAGTAATGTAGGAGCAGATCTCTGTCAAAAAAAGACCTGCCACATACCCAAAATCTCTTTTGATAATTAGAGTTTTTGGATGGTTTTACAGACCTTTTAAAAACGTATTTGTTAGTTTTTTGGATGATTTGTGTTAGTGTGATATGTATATATATATATAGGAAAACTGATCTGCGAACATGTTACATTGTGGTTTTTTGGCATGAACATTTTTACAGACCTGTAACAGTAATAATATTTATTTATATAGGTATGTATGTATGTTTGGTAATGTAAAATGATAGTTGAAATTTGTACAGAGCTGTAAGATATTTATTGGTTTGTTATTTGCTTATGCTGGAGGTTTCCCTCCCGAAATAGATCGTGGTTGGTACGAGCCCTTTGTTTGTTTACTCTTGTTTTGGTAGTGGGTTAGGTATTATGATTATTTGATTAAAACGTTAATAGCGAGCGTAATAAAAGATACAAAAATAGTGTAAGAAGCCTAGGTAAAATGGATAATATTTGTAATAGAAAGTAAATAATAGTAGCATATAATGAATAAGCGTTGACTAAAGAAAATGTTGGTTTGTTGGTAAAGAGTTCGAGTAATTAGTGTTTTGCTAATCAACACATTGTTATTTGTAGTGGACTTTTAGTGTGACATGGATGATAATAGTGTGTTGTTTTAGATCCCCTTACCAGATTTATCTTTTTTATATCTGAAACAAAAAATTACTTGATAAATAAAGTATTACGACCAAATTGAGATGAAGTATTATTTACAATTGATAGATTATATTATATACAAAAGATAAATAATTCACCGAGTTGTATTGTTCATCTTGAACTCCTTGATCACAGTTCTTGTCTTGTAGTTTAGGTTGTTCCGAATCGGTAGAAGCGACATTTCCTGCTGAAAACAGTAACATCCTGCTCTCGAGAAATTCATCCGCGCAAAGTAATTCAACTTTTCAGACTCATCGGGTTTGTTAGTTATGTTTTGCATTGGTGTGAATGCAACGATGTCATGTTGAAAGTTTCCAAATCCACTAACTTCTCGTTTTCAAAAAAGGATAACTCCTGTTTCAGTTCTTTTCATGTCAGCAGCGTATTTTTTGGGTATGTACAAGACCCGCATCATCAATCCATCATATTGCAAACATCTGTAGCTCACTAGTAGTGCGTTCATTACCATTTCTCCATTGGGCAAAGTTAAATGACGAGCTATTTGAAGAGATTCAAAACTGATTACACTCCCTACTGAAAATTGAGACAGGGTTGTGATACGGATGATATTGAGCAACTGAGAAGGTGTTTGCTTCTTATTAACCTAGTTACTTGTTTAGCGTTTTCAGCAGTTATAGTAGCGGGAAATCTGGTTGGATGAAAGATCGGTTGCTTTTCCTGATCGAAACCCATGAAGATCACCAGCCTTGGCACATTGAGTTGCAATAGTCCTAACATGTCGGCTTCCTTTTTACTCACGATAGATCTGACTTGTAGTCTGTTACCGAATGCTTCGGCATTGTAGGTGATAATGGATAAGTTTTTATAAACATCATGGATTGGGTTTCAATGTAAGTTATCTCCAAAAGCGATGTTGTCGGATTTAGATGGAGTGGTTGAAACTTTTCAATTATTATTCTTTCATCTATATGACAAGAGTTTAGTATACCGGCAGCGTTTTTCGCCAAGTAAGAGAGGTTCGAATTAGAAGGATCTTTCACAGCAAATGCGCAGTAGAGTGTTTTACTTTTATCGTATTTCCATGGTTTTGGTCTAAGCTTTCTTGGACTCTTCCTTGATATAGATGACTCAGGCGGAATGTTTTCTTTCTAATCAGGATATGGTTCGAATGTTGGAAGTTTCTCTGTTTTGATGTTATCATCCTTATCCATCGCATTGAGTGGGAAGTTGAACTGGAAACAAAACAACAAAACTAGATAATAGTAAAGTTTTGATTTGACAAATTTAATAATGTAAAAAAATGTCTTTTAATTATAGATTCAGCAATATAAAAAAAATTTGAATGAGCAACGATGATGATGACTCACATGACTGAATGAGCAATGATGATGACTCAAATGACTGAATGAGCAACGATGATGATGATGACTCAAATGACTGAATGAGCAACGATGATGATGATGACTCAAATGACTGAATGAGCAATGATGATGATGACTCAAATGACTGAATGAGCAACGATGATGATGATGACTCAAATGACTGAATGAGCAACGATGATGATGATGACTCAAATGACTGAATGAGCAACGATGATGATGATGATGACTCAAATGACTGAATGAGCAATGATGATGATGACTCAAATGACTGAATGAGCAACGATGATGATGATGACTCAACAACCACAAACGTGGGTTCATAAAAGAAGCGACACAAAAAACTTTGAATCATTAATCACTGAGCTGTAAAAGAAACATGAGTGGAAAAACTCTAGGCTTCAAGTCAATCGCCATATTTGCTGACGTTGTTCCCAAGTTCATAAAGACCCACTTAGAGCACATTCCTTTGGAGCACTTGGATCCTCTTTTTGTTCAACTCGTTACCGAAGAAGTATTTTGCTTTTTGTTAGGTCTTAACCTAGCTCGCAAGTCGATACAAATTAGATTTTTACGACGTAATTGTATTTCAAGAGTGAATCCTCGTGAATGCTTAAACTGTTATAGGAACTTTGATCCAAAGTCTGTTGTCCCGAAAGCAAGACGATAGATTTTGAGGATCTAAAGAGAGTGATCAAACTGATTGACGTAAAACAATGTTTGGAAGACGCTGAGCTTGGTGATTTGGTGGATATTTCGATTTTAAAAGGTTTATCCGTGTTTCAGGGGACATCTTCACATATTCTTTTGTCTCAGACACAAGTGGAGCCGTACTTACATTTTGTCAATCACTTTGATGGAATTTTCTCACATCTCCAAATACACTGAGTGAGATGAATAAGCCAATAGTCATTTACGTATAAATGACACGCTTGTCAACGAGTAAAAGCATTTAGTTGTCGATGGTGAAAGCAAAAGCACTTTGGCGATAAGCTGCACAATCGTATTGCTATTGACGGCTTTATTTCTCAATGTCAATGAAAACTTCGACACCGGCACCATCGATGAATGTATCGGTGGAGCTATGGAAAGAGATGATGTCTTATTTTTTGCGCAATTTGAAAGGAATATACAATATAAAGGTGCCTTTTGAATTTGCAAAAGTCTACAGATGAATCATCCTGTGATACTCCGACAAAATACACTTCAAATGAAGAGGAATGTATGATGGACGTTAAAATTGATACAAAAGGTCTTACCCAAAACATAAAACTGTTTTGGAATAGAAAATTGTGCACATTTGACTACAAAGCCTCGCGTCTTATCTGTCCATTGTCACAGGAACTTGAGACGTTCAACTTTGCATGCGCAAGGTGTAATTGCTTGATCAACATCGAACCAACTACTATCATCACTGATGTCGATGATGTCGAAGGTGTGAGTTTGTCGCCCACTTCCTGTAGGAAACGGGGGGTGTCACATTTCCGGTGGGAAATGGGGTCAAAAGGTCGAACGGCCGGTGTATATGATACAATGCTGACGGTACGCATCTCGGCCCCAGGTAGTCTCGGGGCTCCGGCGGCGGGTCCCCCGGCATCGCTGCCGGAGCGGGGCCGTATCCCCAGGTCCTCGGCCTCCCACACTGGGTGGGGTGGGTACTCGACCCGCCCTGCCCCAACCGGCGGGTGTTGGAACTCGGGCTATGTTGGCTGAGCCTTACCTTCAGGTTCTCAATTTCCAAACTGAGGCGGGGTGGGTACCTGAACCACCCCGCCCCATCTGACGGGTGTCAGAACTCGGGCTACAGTGCGTTGGGATTGTTTCCTGGACCTGGAGTTGTTTCCTCAATACAAGGGAGCACGACTCCTGATAAAATTCCCAAACATGACCTCACCAACTGAGGTCATGCACATGGTGCATGACCCTGATTCATTAAATTATGCAAATACTGCAATGAGACTTGCGTCGCAGACCAAGCCCAAAGAGCTTGTTTTTGAAAAAACCAGTTTTTTTGTTTTGTTTTGAAAGCAAGTACCCTAAATGATTAGCAGAGTCAGCATTCCATCAATAAATTATTTACAAACAAACTGCTTATTCTTTAGAGTATCCCCATTCTATTGTGGAGTTATCTTCACCACAACAAGACCTAGTTTGTAGCTACAGTGCCTACTAGTTCACACTTCTCCAATATGCAATGGCTGTCTGCATTTACATAAATAATTTGTTATAAATAATAAAAGCAGTAAAAATAATCATTGAATAATAGAACTGTAGACCACTAATCACCCCCAACAAAGGGAATTGTGAATAGTTATCAATAATAGATCATTGTTACATCTTTTATTCTAGAATATGTGAAAAGGAAACAGCTATATAGTACAATACAAACTGATGTTGCGCCCCCAAAAACTTCAGTTTGGAAAAGGACACAGTTGTACAGTCTTCCAAAGAATGTCTAAACACTCACATTTAAAAAGAAAAACACAATTTTGAACACAATTCCTTTTAATAGCCAAATAAAATTAATCCAAAAAAATTCTGCCAAGCTACACATCTTTTGGAATGAGGAATCATTACGAAATTACGACGCAATATAACAATTCTATTACTCGATTAATCGAATTTATTCGAAAATAGAAACCTAACACAACGGTTCATTTACTAATCGTATAATCTTGTTGTGCTGTGTCAATGTAATGCCCAACCAACTTAGTTTGCTATCCATTTTGTTTAGTCACTTGGTGTAAAAGGAAAAAAGTATGAATAGCATTCGTGTCTCTGACAAAGCTGCTCAACCAAACGAAATGCTGACAAATTTGGAGTTGTGTCCCCAGTATTTTCAGTTTTTGTTTATGTAGAGGAGAAAACTCCTAGTTGAGTACATGTCACAAGCAGCTTTTCATGTAACTTAATGCATTGTTATTTGCAATTATCTATTAGACTCATCTGATCAACGGGGTAGAACAACTGTTGTTAAGAAAGGCTACTTGTTTCTTTTCAGTATCCAACAACCAATTACGCTCTAACTAGCTTTTTAACCACATCCGAGTTTACATTAGATCAATGGCTTCTCTCCAATTACACCAACTCCATCTAATACCATCTTTTAGTAAAATAGACCTTACAAACTACTTTGTAAAGGGTACGACGAAGCCCGCTACCCGTACCTTACCTATAGTCGAAACCCCCATCTCTAGAAGAGTTTTTTCTCCTAAAACTGCATGTACATCTACCGATTAGCTACCAATTTGTCCTTACCGATCCGAAATGACAACAGGGTGTCTCCCTTATTTTTTATTTTCTTGCCATTCTCATGCAATACCAGTTAAACTTGTTGTATGTGATGTCATAGTTAGCCATGAAATGCTTTGAAACAACAAGCATGTAACGCATATGAACGACTCTTCTTTACATATGTGCTTGAGAAACATTTTTATGGGAAACATTAAAACCCGAGCAGTGATATGATTGGTCAAATCACGAATTGCCTACCAATTTTTTACGTAGATCAAAACCTGCCGATTACCTCTTAGCGAGTTATCTGGAAACAGAGTCTGCAAAATCACACAATCAGTCCTGCAAATTGGTAGGTAATCAGTAGATGTACACCAGGCCTTGGTGTCAAAGAGTGCTGAATAGCCATAACCAAAATCCTAAACATAATCTCAAACTAACCCATAATCATGAATAGTTTTTATTTTGTTTGAAGGTTATTATTTATTTACATTTTACCATGGTCAATAATTTTTTGGTGAAACAACTTGTAATCAGTGCCCACACAGCGGGTATAGACATGACGTAGGATTCAAACACTACATAAGCTCCAATATTGTAAGATTTACAAAAATATCTGTCACAGCGGTGTTCCTGGAGTCGTTATATAAACAGTTATAAATCTATGGACTCAGTCGGCGATCAGATCACGTTCACCACTCATTGGCACATGGATGCATGGTATGTGTGTAATATGATAATATAATGGGACACATTATGTATCATATTTTCATATGGTAGTTGTCATCTCATTGCATTATTATTATTATTATTATAAATGATAAGTAGCTTTTGATTGGTCTATTGTCACGTCACGTGTAACAGTCCAATAGTCGTTTTGTTGACTGGAAACGAGGAGGAAGCTACGAGGCGCAGCTGGATAAGTATTTTTTGATATTGAGGGTATGTATGTATTTATGCAATGTTTGTACATCTATGCATAGTTGCTAGCTGACCAGTGAATTATAATTATGCTAGCCGTCCGTTGTCCACTCATTTTGAGTCTGTATCATCTTTTTTGCAATCAATGAATTATTATTAACTACTACTACTCTACTAACTAACTAACTAACTACTATTATTATTTATTATAATAAATTATAACAACTACTCTCTACTCACTCATCACTGCTACCTACTACAACTACATTGCACAACACACGCACACCGTGACACACACGGTTTCTTTTTGTTACTATTATAAATAAATATAAAAAAATTGTTCTGCTAGAAGAATGCATTTAATAAATTATTTAACAATTGTTGTTGGTTGGTCGTATTATTATTATTCATCAATCAACAACCTCACGTTCAACAACACGACGATCATCCTCATCATGATGATGATGATTTTCATAACAATTATTTTCCACAGACACAGCAACAGTCAAGAGCAATAGACGACGATGGGCTTTGTACCCAATGAATAAATAAAAATTGCATTGATTGATTATTATTATAGTTAGTAGAGATACTTATTATTTATTAATGATTGATTGATTTAATTTTATGTCATTAATAAGTACGATAATTATGATGCTGCTCATCATGCATGTGACTCCTGAATTTTTTATATTTAATCACCCAGGGGGTGTCTACGCACCTGTGGAAAATTGTTAAAAGCTGAAGATTTTTCAGTCATAAATTTGATAGGGAAATTTAATTTTGCATTCTACAGCAACACAGATGTTCACATGGCAAATTTTATTTTTACTTACCTAACTAAAGAAGGGAATGTTTACGCCCCTGTGGCTAACATATGACTGAGAAATGGTAACTTTTAGCAATAAATTTCACATTAACAAAAAAAATTGTTAATGCTGTAAAAAAAACATAGGGCTCATATTGATATTTAATTAGTTTTTTTCACAATAGGGGAGTGTTTACACCCCTGTGGCGAGTAGACACCTGAAAATATTCAAATTGTAAAAAACAAATTTGAAATCGCCATGGTCTTTTACCCCGTAGGTAATTTTATTGAAATTTGTTAACAAAGTTTACTCCTTATGATTTCTAGGATATGAGTGTGAACTGCAGTTTGCAATTACCCATATAAATAAATTGTTATATAATAATAATATAATAATGATACATATTATTGTGACCTGCTACTACTACTATTTAGTATGTTTTACAAGTAATGTCTTCTTTTACTTTTGTTGAGGTGTTTGTTATTAGTAGTGGTAGAATTACTAGAAATGGTGATAACACAGTAGTAACAAGCAAAAATATTGGTGCTGGTAGAAAGTAATAATATTTATTTATTATGGTAATAATTTATACTAAATAAATGGCTATGCGTATTATTATATCATTGTTATGACTAGTGTTGTAGTAGTAGTAGTAGTGGTAGCTAGCAGCTGCTGCTGACGAACGTAGACAGAAGTGAAGGTTGACAGATACACTGTGATTTAATCGAGTACGTGTTAAGTTATTAACACGAACAATTTCAACAAAAGACTCGATTGCAAACCATCTTTTAATTAATCACCATTAGTAGTGACTTTGTTGTTTTACTTTTTTCAAACTTGGCAATTGCAATTTTGTTTGATTAATGGCATTTTTATTGTTATTATTGTTTGTAATGTTTCAAGTTTACCATTTTTATGACTGAGAATGAATTCTAATCGACCATGATGCAATCCCATGCTTATAATTTTCAATCAGAGTCAAGAAATCTGAATTATATATTGGAGAATTGGAGCTAATTCTAGGTATCACCGGAGATTAATTTTGCAATTTATTAATGAGAAAATCGGCCTAATCTTGGCTAAATTTCTTAACCGTGTCGCAGTCTTAGTTGACAATGAGTGCAGGCGTAGCTGAAATGAGCCTAGACATCTTCTGGAATGAGCGTCGACAGACCTAGAATGAATGTCGACTATTCTAGAGAAAAGGCAGTTTCAATGTTCATTTCCGGAAGTGTCACAACTGGTTCCCGATCACATATAAAATATAATTTTGACTTTCATTCCAAGAATGAATGTCCAACACTTTCTGGGAACAACGTCAAAATTTCCGTCGCTTTAGCATATTCGACACTCATTCCATGAGGCGTCTGCGTTCATTCCAGGAGGCGTCTGCGTTCATTCCATGAGGCCTCTGCGTTCAGTCCAGGAGGCGTCTGCGTTCATTTCTGTCAACATTCCTTCCTGCCTCCTGTCTCACGACAACATTAGCCATTATTGCAAATTAAAAACCTGTATTTCTAACTTGCAAGTAACCCTCCAAACTGAATGTATGTAAAACAGCAAAGTATACTGTTTATACACATCTTTCCACAATAACAGTTATTTCGTTAAGTGAAGATTTCAAAAATTGAGCAGTAAAAATTAATCTGATTAAAAAGCTGCAAGCACTTGACAACTAGAGATGCTCCGATTCTCTAAACTTTCACTGACCCCGATTCTACCGATTTTGCCATTGAACCAATCCAATTCAAACCGATCCAATTTACAAAAAAAATTTTGGGTAATTTTTTAACAATAATCTCATTATACTTCTAGGATTACAAGCTAATTACATGGCAAGTTATGCTTTTCCTCATCATAATAGGGGTTGAGAGAGCAACCTAGTCGTATGGGTAGGTTACTAATTGGCATCGCTATTGTTTGAGGCCCACGCAGTAACAACACGGGTAGTTGAAGCTAATTTGCTTGATATTCATTGTGAATATAAATAATTGGTATTATTAATTATATTCCTTTTAAGTTGTACAAACCAACATTTGTGTTGCCAATATCCATGCCATATTTTCTTTCATGAGGACGATGATACTTTTTTAGTGCTTGCGTTTCAATACTGCAGTTCCCTGCAATATGGAATTTACCATATTTTATTTATAACTGTATTAATTTGTTTTTATTAAAAATTTTGTTTCCGTCGGCTGTCAACTAAGCAATGGTGAGCAGACAGATGATTTATCAGTTTGGATGCTTTTCAAAAATTGTGGGTCATTACTTTCATACCTCAAAATTTAATTGTTTGTTGAACCTTTCAAATCTCTTTCTATTTGTGTCTTTCAGGTGAAATAACTTTATTTTTTGCTCCACTGTATTATTTTTGCTGTTGAAAATAACTTACAACCATTTTTTGTTTTGCTATGTTAAATTGAAAAAGTGAGTCCCAAACTGGAGCATATCGTGAACACTTTCATCGGATATATTTAGGCGTATATTAGGTGGTGGAAAATTATTTTTTCATCATATCGTTGTTTCACAGCATCAAAAAGTATGGCTTTTGCATTTTGAAGAAATCACTCAAAGTTTGAATTTACCTTTCTGTGTCAATAAATTTTGTTGGCTATGCGAGCAACTAGATGCAATAATGAATCAATCAAAAGTTACAGTTTTGATAGTTGATTTTTTAATGTTTGCTTCATTGGCTGCATCAATAGCATGTATTTGCATATCTTCATCTAATGATTCAGTTGCCTCACTATTGTCTTCTTTCTGTTGTAAACAAGTTAGCATCGTGTATAGTGGGTTGGTGGCTGACGATGTTTGGGCGTGCTGAAGTGTCATGTAGTAATGGAACGCCATTGTCAGTGAAGCTAACCGTTATTGGATATTAAATCTTTATCCATCTACTTCGTCATAGAAAACCATTAGGTTTACCTTAATACGCAGTTCAGCGCCCTTCGTATTCATTGTCTATCAGTAGTCTAACCAAGTGTAACTACGCTTTGTATATCCTGTTTACTTTACAGCCAACCATGGCTGCATTGGACAAGCTCAAGCGTGTGCTGAAGCGATATATTCAAGATGGATCGGATGCAAATGCAGAGTCAATAAGACTTGCTCTGGAGGATGTATCATCAGAAGAGCGAGTTCCGACCATACTTTCTCAAACAGATTCTAAAAAGAGGACGACTTTTTGGTTGTCAGGCGTTCAGCGCCACAATAAAGTATTTTACAACTTCCTAAACATTCTGACACCAGATCAGCTGACCACTCTACTTACTGTCGAAGGCGATGATGTCTTGCATCGTATAACATTTTGTGACGATACCAGAACGGTTGAAGACATTCTTAAACGATTGTCACAGGACCAGAGGTTTATGGCTTTAGCCAATCCAGATAAGGACGGTGACAGCGTTCTTGCACTGGCAGCATCATGTGATGTTTTCTTAACTTTGAGATTCATACTCAAAATGGTGGATGCGGATAGGCGTTACAAACTTCTGACTGTTGAGAATCCAAAAGACAAAAAAAATGCGTTACATCGGGCATTCTTTTATGCCAGTCTGGAGAGCATTAAAGGCATTTTGAATTGTTTAACAATGGAGGAACAGCATAAATTGCACATGGTACATCCAATAGAATATGCATACCCGATTGCTGAAATCGCTTGGGAAGGCCATTTCGAAGTTTATGAGATGTTTCTGCAAGAATTTAACTATTTGAAGGACATGAAAGCAGAGGACCGAGCTCTATTGTTTGAGGCATCAATCTGCATGGCCACTTATCATATATATACAGAGACGCACGAGTTGTTGCTGCCTCTAATGACCACACAAGAAATCCAACAGATGATACTCAACTTCACAAGCATAGAAAAGCATTACAGCGTTGCTTTGAGTAAAGAAGAAAATGATCAAAATTATCTTTCCTTGGAAGCGCTCAATAATTTGTCACAGGCTATAAAATACGTTCTGAAGTTTGTGAGTGCGGACAAAAAACTGGAAATGTTGATTCCGGAAGAGGGTGAGACAGCCCTATGCAGAGCGGCAAGACTCGGTTATGTGGAAGCAGCGAGATCAATAATGGATTCTTTGAATCAACAAGAAGCTGTTCAGTTGCTACAAATGAGAGACAACGAAGGGGACAATGCCTTAGCTGTTGGTGCCTTTCACGCACGAACAGGCGTAGTGAACTATATACTAAAGATGCTCAAAGACTTTGGTATATGTTATGATGTTATCAGCATGCAAAACAGTCGGGGAAGAACTATTTTACATCGAGAAGCTTGGAAAGGACATTCTGCAATTTTTCGAGAAGTTGTGAACTCTTTGCCATCAGAAAAAGCAGCTGAGATTTTATTATTACCGGATAAGAAAGGAGACACAGCTTTATCAGATGCAGCATACCGAGGTTGTTCCACGATAGCCACATACATTCTCTCTGCCTTCTCCAACGAGGGACCGTACGCAATACTCGGAATGCAGAACAACAACGGACAGACCCCATTACACATTGCTATACAAAATAACCACAGACCAGTGCTTCTAGCCATATTTAATTCGGTGAGACCAGGAAAAGAGATGGACAAGATTCTTGAAATGAAAGACGCTGAAGGTCAAACAGCAATGGATGTCGCCGCCTTGTTTGGACATGTTGAAACTTTTGAGATTCTGAGACACACTTCTACTCGTATTGAATCTGAAGGAGAAGATCGTCGATTTTCTGCTGATGCATTTGTTGAAAGGGTGCGAATACTTTCAGACAAAGAAATTCAAGTACTCAAGCCAGGTGAGTAGAATTTTAGGCTTTTTTTGTGAGACTTGTAGACAAGGCAACACCTTGCGAGCTTGTTTTGCCCCAAACTGCAGCTTCTGAAAATTTAGAACAAGTTTTTAGTATTAACATTTTTTTTGTTGTTTCTGACGTTCTGGCTCAGGTTAAATTTCCTGTCCAAGTTAAACTTGATGTGTGTGAAAATTTAATACAAAATTGTCTCATCGCTATTTCTAAGGTTTGAAGAAGCGTGCGCATGGGATGAGCCACTCGCAAGGTGACCTAGGAGAGAGCATTGGCAAGAAATCAAAAAGTAAGCTTGGCTTTGCGAGTGCACCTAGTTTCTTGTTGCATTAATTAGTTTGTAAACAATACAAATTAGAGTGTTGGTTTTGCACTGGTGAATCGGCATTACGAAATTTCTTGTTATTATTATTCTCGCTGAAGTTTTTTCATATTTTAGTAATTATGCTCTGTGATGGTGTTTTGTGCATGAATTAGATTTTGTTTTGTAAAGTTGTGCTGTTTATCGCAACTGTTATACCTCAGCTGAATTGTTGACCGACCCCAAATGTGACGAGAAAGTAACGGTTGAGCACGAGGAAGGGACAGCAAAAGAAACTAAAGAAGAACTGGATTTATCAGATGAGGAGTTGGGAGAAGTTGCTTACACAGCGCTGCCAGGAGAGCTGGTGCAGCATCTGGAAAGGTTTGTGATTCTACCTAAAACTTTCTCTAGAACCACGATATTGATTTGGTTTCAGTTGGCTACTTTGTAAAATTGTGAATTTTTGTGCTAAATGGATTGTTTGCTACATGGTCTGCTGTAACTATGTCTATGTAGTACTACTATTATCAAAGAGGACACAACTCTGGGTATAAAACTAAGATATCAGTGCAATATTTGACAGCCTTGGCAATATGTTATATTTTAGCCTCTGCGAGAAGTTTGCAGTGAAGGACAGTCTGTTTGTCAGAGAGCCAAGTGACTGGAATTCTCTTGTAATTGTTGGATCTAATGCTAGCCGCATTCCTGAAGAAGAGCTACTTGAGGCTTCCAAACTTTTCCCGAGTTACAAGATATCTGTAGAGGAGGGGGATAATCCGCTGCTCACCAACCTGCTCTCCTGGAACTCTGTAAAACTTGAACAACTTGAGTGCAAAGCGCAAGGAACTTGTGAGCTTCTAGTGCAGAGAGCTAATGCTGATGACAGCAGCGTGGTAAGTCTGCTAATTATGTACTGTTATAAAAATAAATTTAGGGAGTTGTCTTTTCTTTCTTAGTTAAACGTAAATTGGAGAAAAGATAAATCCTAGTGCTTGTTCAAGTCTTTTGGTGATTTTTTTTTAGTCAAAATTTTCCTGATCGTCAATTTGTAAATTTAAAAATCATTTTGATTGGTTTGTGGTTCTCACAGCGTTCTAACTTTGTTTTGTAAGGATACAGCATATGCTGTCGGGGTAGCACACGTCCTCTACTCAGATGACGAAAACCAACAATTGCAAATGGGGACCAAGACTCCAGCTGAGGTGGCACAATTGCTAGAAGAGCGTTCAACCAAAGTGTTTCAAGCGGAAGGAGATCCGTGGAGTAGAAGATGGGTACGCTCAGGTCACCCCCTACTTACCAGCTACAGGTATTACTGCCCTCACGATGGACGTCCCACTGCTAATGTGTTGACCAGAATTAACACAGTTGAGCAACAGCCATGCGCGGCAGATGGCACTCCCACAATGGCAGATGGAGTCAACATTAACTTTTCTTTAAACGACATGCTTCTACTTCCTCTTGTCAAACAGGAAGCTGAGTTTCTACATCGCCAACTCAACAGTTACCGGCCGTCTAGGAGACCTCGACTTGTTCGTATCAACACCATGGAGAGGATTCGTGCATACAATGCTCCAAGTCACTCAATACCTATTGCTGTGAAGGAGTTTTCAGGTAGCATTGTACCAAACCCTGTTTCTGTTGATGAGCAGCTTCGACAGAATATGGGTTTTCACGTCGTGTTTCAACTTACTAATGGGTGAGTGTGAAATATTGTGCAGGTCTTTGTACGTTATACGTACTTTGTATGTTATACGTACTGTGTATGTTATACGTACTGTGTATGTTATACGTACTGTGTATGTTATATGTACTGTGTATGTTATACGTACTGTGTATGTTATATGTACTGTGTATGTTATACGTACTGTGTATGTTATATGTACTGCGTATGTTATATGTACTGTGTATGTTATACGTACTGTGTATGTTATATGTACTGTGTATGTTATATGTACTGTGTATGTTATACGTACTGTGTATGTTATACGTACTGTGTATGTTATATGTACTGTGTATGTTATATGTACTGTGTATGTTGTATGTACTGTGTATGTTATATGTACTGTGTATGTTGTATGTACTGTGTATGTTGTATGTACTGTGTATGTACTGTGTATGTTATATGTACTGTGTATGTTATATGTACTGTGTATGTTATATGTACTGTGTATGTTGTATGTACTGTGTATGTTGTATGTACTGTGTATGTTGTATGTACTGTGTATGTTGTATGCACTGTGTATGTTGTATGTACTGTGTATGTTACATAATATGTGTAACATACACAGTACATATAAGTCACTTGTGTATGTTATGTACATTTATCCATATGCAATGAATGAGTAGCAAGTTGTGGAAAACTGAACAAGCTGAACCAGTTAGTTATCCCTTCTCTATTTGTTTTGCATATTCACTGCCGAGTCCCTAATATACAAGTTCTTAATTTTGTATACAGGAAGCTTGACCCCGGGGACTCGGGAAGCATTGTCTACCTGGAAGACAATGAGCATGGTGTAACTATCCACCGGCCGTTGGGAATGTTGATTGGAAGAACTAAAATCCGAGGAGCTATCTATTATCGTGCAGTGATATTGAATCTGGCGCTGAAAGACATGGAAGTTAACTGCAGTGGCTTGAGCAACCTTGCATTGTTTAGATTGGATCATGAGAGATGAGCTCGTGTAACGCATTATTCTCTACTTGTCCTGGTGGGGTCTGTGTCACCTACAATTAGTTATGTACTCCACTTCATGATCATGTGACCAGCACAGAGGTCATGTGACTTTTAATCCGTTTTGGCTCTTGCTGAAATATTTGGTAAAAGTATTTTTTTTATCAATTTTTAATTTTGTAGTGCTATCTTTAAACGTTTGCTGTGCCAAAGTGGCTATGATTGATTGGTTGCTTTATGGTACAAAATATTATTGTTGTTGTAATTCATTTTAATTTCTTGCTCTGCTAAACTCTTTTAGTAGTTGTTAAAAGATGTTTCTTCGTCAATCATATCATAAATTTTATGATTAATCTAGTAATTGCTTCACCATATAACATTTTTAGTGCTTTTTTAACACAATGATAAATGTATATGCATTGCATGGTGTACATGAGCGCAATCATTAGAGTACAATGTTGGGTGAATATAAATTATGGTAGCATTATATGATCTAAATCAGATGAAGTAGAAATATAAAGTAACAAAACAATTACAATACAATTGCAATCCCTATGTACATAAATGTATGTATAACAGTTAAAGTGATTATATCTAGCACCAATGTAACAATCACTGCATTTGTTGTACAACAGTTCACTTGATGCTTGAGGCATTCCACTCGGCTTTGTGTCTCTCTAGTCTGCCGTTGTGATTGGCTGTCAGGCGCCTGAAGTCGGCGAGCATGATGTCCTCAAACATCTCATCCCCGGAGCTCGGACCCCACCATTGTTTGGTCATCATGAAGTTCCACGACCAGATAAAACCAGCCTGCAAGTTGTATAGCTGTACAGTTGCGTAGTATTATAGCTGTACAGTTGCACAATTGTAAAGTTACACAGTTGTGCAGTAGTGTAATAATTGTGCAGTTTATAGTTGTGGAATTGTACAGTTCTAGAGAATTCTTGAACGCTTTCTGTGTAACAAATCACATACCTGTTTAGAATTATCTGCGGAGCTGTTTCGTGTCTGTAAAAGTACAAAGAATCCACCGGTGGTGTGAATGAACTGGGTGGCCGAGGGGTCCTCTGTACCCATGTAGTCATGTATGATTGGTATGAAGCCGAATCTACAGCAGCATTAGACCAGCCGTTAGAGGGGTACGTCAGATGAATGTCGGCATCATTACCAGGGAATGATTGAATAGTTTAAATATAGTGGACAACTCCAAAAACACCCTTTTGCGTACAGTAACACAACTCCAATACACTCTTTTGTGTACCGTAACACAACTTGGCAAAAAAAACAGGAAACGCATTCCATGGTAGTGGTCTGATTATTTGCATTGATATTCTCTCACCGTTTTTCATATTAACTAATATATCAACGTTAAAACAAATAGTTCAGTTACCATTTATTTTACTATTATAAAAGACATCAGTACCTCATATTTACTTTCTTTGGCATAGAAAATGTGACAAGCAACGTTACCATTTGTAAATAAAAGAGCTGAATTCTAACATTCATAACTTGAACTAGGCTCAAACAGGGTAAAGCCTGTCAGCAATAATCACTTTCAATTGGTTACTTGTTACTTGCGTGGTGATTGGTCAGTCATATTAGAGCAAGACTTGTCAGATTCAGGAAGCATTGCTGCACCAACGCGAGTGATAATTGTTATTCTTTAAAAAACTAAACCAACTCTGACTTGAATAATTAGTCATAGTTGTCGGCCAGTTAACTGATTAAAAACCAAAGGATGGTACTGAGGCTTGAGGAGGAAATTGAGCAGAATCTAAGTCTATAGCGAACGTGTCTGCAATGATATGTGGGTAATGAATATTATCAGTACCTTTTAATGAGGTAACGCATGAACCCCACCAGTTCCTTGGATGGAATGCTGCTGATGACATCAGAGTTCAGCGGTACAAACAACGGACCCCTCAGTGGATCAGAGTTTTTCTCAGTGGGCAATGCAAACGGGTCGACTGGGATTGGCAGCAAATGAAAACCAATGTTACCCAACCTCCTGCGCCAGCTGTTAATCTGTTGTAAATGTAACAAAGGGAGGATTACTGTAGATGTCACTGGCAGACGATACATGAATGAAGGAATGAATTGATTGATAGTTTTGTTTCATGGCCGACACGCCCTTAACTTTTGCATGCCACAGTACACATATAGGTGTAGCAGATGTTACCCAATATACAGATACATACCATCTCAGATAGGAGACCCCCAGTTGCCACTATCCAATTTAGCTCAAAGTCAAAGCCACAGCAAGGGTGGTAGAAGCAGTGATATTTGAATGACGTCCATTCCACCCTCCTCAGCTCATTCTTTGCTAGTCTGCTCACATGAGCATCTATATCTGACCACTTGTAGCCTTCTCGGTCTATGCAAAACATGCACAACTCTATAGCTGAGCAGCTCTATGGATGTGTGATTCTATGATTTTGCAGTCTCATATATGTCTAACCCTAAGTATATGTGGTTTGATGGATGTAGAACTATGTCTATGAGGCTAGATGGGTGTTTTCTCTAGGACTATATCACTCTAAGAACGTGTAAAACTATGATTACGTAACAGTGACCTTGTAGGAGTTATCTCCCTTCACTAATGTAACCCTAAGCATTTGTTTATCATATAATTTGAATAAGAAAACCCGATAAGCTAAACAAGTATCCAGCTTTAGTGCATCTTAACGTGCAAAAATTTTGTTGCAAAAACCCGGTAAATCATGTGACTTTTGCCATATCTTTCATAAAATGATTGTTACTTGGACATCGAGAAAAACTATGCGATTATACCATTATTATATTAGTTATATACTATTTTTATACTTTCCAAGATTGTGCATTCTACACTTGCTAAAGTTTGTTGAGCTGAGTTAATGATGGTACACCTTGCACTGTGCACTGTGCATTGTTATACTGTGCAATACTCCCTAGTGATCAACATTATTTTGTTGTGTATTTTGTGTATATATTAGAGAACGGTTCAGTCACCGCCTACCAAGGGGTAGAGAACGGTTCAGTCACCGCCCACCAAGGGGTAGAGAACGGTTCAGTCACCGCCTACCAAGGGGTAGAGAACGGTTCAGTCACCGCCCACCAAGGGGTAGAGAACGGTTCAGTCACCGCCCACCAAGGGGTAGAGAACGGCTCAGTCACCGCCCACCAAGGGGTAGAGAACGGTTCAGTCACCGCCCACCAAGGGGGCTAAACTTTTGATAGGTGAATAGTAAATGAAAATTGTTTACTTTTATACGCCTTCCTTTTTTTCACAGCAATTGATTATTATGATTTATTAATATTATTTTCAAGTAGCAATTAAAATATAAAATTTCCGCCATGATAATTGTTGATCTCATTATTAAAATTATCTAATATTTATCGATGCAAAATGTAAGAGATTTATAATAAGTGCAACTAGCATCAAACTTATGCATAGACAAAGATCATTCAACATTAAATTAAAATAAATAGTGATAATTAAACATTAATTTAAAAAAAAATATGCAACTCCAATTGACAGTAATCCCAAATAATTAAATAATAAATTACTACTAGAGGCAATAAAGTCTGAGCATCTGATCACATCAGAAGTAAGTAGATAACTCCGACTAGCTATATATATTCTGTTTGTGCAATTTTACAACTAAATCCTTTTATGGCCGTGTAACTTTACGACTATGTTATTCTAGGGATGTGTAATTCTATGACTCTAACACTCTGCGGACGGTAATTCTATAACTATGCAGTTCTGTGGATGTGTAACTCTATGACTATGTGGCTTTATGGAAGTGTAACTCTATGACCATACCACTTTGCAGTCATGTAACTCTATGACTATGCAGCCATTTAAGAACAGCTGGAGCACTGACCAGTGAATGGAGGAACTGTGTTGTTTGGTGTGTGCGTGTATTGCATGCATAGCTTGCTGGGAGATGAGACTTGTCTCTGTAGGCTAGAAGGAGCGCTGCCAACAGTAGATCCAGAGCTGTTGTCATTGGGTAGGACTGCCAGAGAAACCTCCACCCACTCCTTTTCAAAGAACAACTCATCTGGAGGATCTAAACAAAAGGTCTAACAATAGCATATCAATCAAACACCAGAAGCTCGATAGAGGAAAAGCTCCTAGAATCCAGTGACTGTGCAGATCTCAGTCCATCCCATCGATTGGTTACATGGGCTACAGAGCGTGTAGCTAATGAAATTTTCGATTACATAATCCCAAATATCGCCTTACTGTTTGCATATGAATGGGACAACTAATGCAAATATACCTGCGTCTACAAAATAATCTTGGGCTTAATTTTCATTTTTAAAGAGTTGCCTCCCCTACAAAGCTGGACTCTGAAGAGAAGACAACTCAGCAACTACAAAGCACCAATTACTGGCTTCTGACAGTCTTTATTGTTTGTCTGGTATCAATCACTAAGCGCCCACATCCGATGTTTAATGAGCCAAATTATGGAAATTCCTCTAGTAGCTCAAACCTTCAATTCGATTTGACAAGTCGATTCACAATAAATCGTAAGAACCTTCCTTATTGGACATCACTATGTGACATCATAAATTAGATTACGGGAACATGAGACCTTACAAGGATGTCAATCCACCCAAGATAAGACAACTACTTTGTAAGCAATAACGCTTGCACAAAGCACACCAGCCAGTCAAACCAGCTAATGCATACTACACCAGATGTGGTGTGACCAAACAATAGCGTACCTTGTAGCACGATGGGAGAACTGCGGTGCATGGAAGTAATATAGAACAGGTAGAAGCCACACATATACTGGTCATGATTGTGGTTAGTGTAGTTGATGTGCTCTATAAACTTTTCATCTAGAAGTTTCTACAACCGATAACATCCACCACTACATCTCTTCCAGCACTGGCAATGCTAGTAACAATTTAACATAACAAGGACAATTGTACAAGTTCGAGTCCAATAGAGCTGGTAATGTGAGGGCGTAGCTCATCATACCATAGAGTGAGTGATCATAGACACAAACATAGACATCTATACCTGAAGGACTGATAAAGCACCATTGTTGTCATGTACATGCTTGCAGTGATGTTTCACCCATAGCATTGCCTCATAGGAGATAAATGTACCAGATGGGAGCCCAGCTGCTTTGCCATCCACAAATGAGAGTCCATTGCTACAAGTAGACATACAGTTATACTAGTCTATTGCTATAAGTAGACATACAGTTATACTAGTCCATTGCTATAAGTAGGCATACAGTTATACTAGTCTATTGCTATAAGTAGGCATACAGTTATACTAGTCTATTGCTATAAGTAGACATACAGTTATACTAGTCCATTGCTATAAGTAGGCATACAGTTATACTAGTCTATTGCTATAAGTAGACATACAGTTATACTAGTCTATTGCTATAAGTAGACATACAGTTATACTAGTCCATTGCTATAAGTAGGCATACAGTTATACTAGTCTATTGCTATAAGTAGGCATACAGTTATACTAGTCTATTGCTACAAGTAGACATACAGTTATACTAGTCTATTGCTATAAGTAGACATACAGTTATACTAGTCCATTGCTATAAGTAGATATACAGTTATACTAGTCTATTGCTATAAGTAGACATACAGTTATACTAGTCTATTGCTATAAGTAGACATACAGTTATACTAGTCTATTGCTAGTAGACATACAGTTATACTAGTCTATTGCTACAAGTAGACATACAGTTATACTAGTCTATTGCTATAAGTAGATATACAGTTATACTAGTCTATTGCTATAAGTAGACATACAGTTATACTAGTCTATTGCTATAAGTAGACATACAGTTA
This sequence comes from Cryptosula pallasiana, assembly GCA_945261195.1. NCBI lineage: Eukaryota > Metazoa > Bryozoa > Gymnolaemata > Cheilostomatida > Cryptosulidae > Cryptosula > Cryptosula pallasiana. The sequence goes on along the minus strand of OX183139.1, from coordinate 28,660,454 downwards.
TACTAGTCTATTGCTAGTAGACATACAGTTATACTAGTCTATTGCTACAAGTAGGCATACAGTTATACTAGTCTATTGCTATAAGTAGACATACAGTTATACTAGTCTATTGCTATAAGTAGACATACAGTTATACTAGTCTATTGCTATAAGTAGACATACAGTTATACTAGTCTATTGCTATAAGTAGGCATACAGTTATACTAGTCTATTGCTATAAGTAGACATACAGTTATACTAGTCCATTGCTATAAGTAGGCATACAGTTATACTAGTCTATTGCTACAAGTAGACATACAGTTATACTAGTCCATTGCTATACGTAGACATACAGTTATACTAGTCTATTGCTAGTAGACATACAGTTATACTAGTCTATTGCTATAAGTAGACATACAGTTATACTAGTCTATTGCTATAAGTAGACATACAGTTATACTAGTCTATTGCTATAAGTAGGCATACAGTTATACTAGTCTATTGCTATAAGTAGACATACAGTTATACTAGTCTATTGCTATAAGTAGACATACAGTTATACTAGTCTATTGCTATAAGTAGACATACAGTTATACTAGTCTATTGCTATAAGTAGACATACAGTTATACTAGTCTATTGCTAGTAGACATACAGTTATACTAGTCTATTGCTATAAGTAGACATACAGTTATACTAGTCTATTGCTATAAGTAGGCATACAGTTATACTTTGTACTGGCAGCGATGCCATATCACATTGGTACTTCTGTCTCCTCTCCCTTCACATCTCCATTCTATCCGCTTCAACTTGTATTATATGACTTTTACCCACCCTGTTTCATCCTCTCTCTTGCCCTCCCCCTTCTTCATAGCCTCTCCAGCACTAACTCAGTCCAGCACATTAAACCAATGATCGTCAGTTTTCTGCTATGAGCTGCCGTGGAACTAACGCAACCAATTTTTTAAATATTTTGTCATGAATGACGTCGCTGATAGACAATCATCATTATTTTTTCCAAAAACAACTCTTTGATACATATCCCATCAACTACTCTCTGATACATATCCAATCAACTACTCTGATACATATCCAATCAATTACTCTGATACATATCCAATCAACTACTCTGATACATATCCAATCAATAACTCTCTGATACATATCCACTCCACTACCCTTTGATACATATCCAATCAACAACTCTTTGATACATATCCAATCAACTACTCTGATACATATCCAATCCACTACCCTTTGATACATATCCAATCAACTACCCTTTGATACATATCCAATCAACTACTCTGATACATATCCAATCAACTACTCTGATACATATCCAATCAACTACTCTGATACATATCCAATCAACTACTCTGATACATATCCAATCAACTACTCTGATACATATCCAATCAACTACTCTGATACATATCCAATCCACTACTCTGATACATATCCAATCAACTACTCTGATACATATCCAGTCAACTACTCTGATACATATCCAGTCCACTACTCTTTGATACATATCCAATCAACTACTCTGATACATATCCAATCAACTACTCTGATACATATCCAGTCAACTACTCTGATACATATCCAATCAACTACTCTGATACATATCCAGTCAACTACTCTGATACATATCCAGTCCACTACCCTTTGATACATATCCAATCAACTACTCTGATACATATCCAATCAACTACTCTGATACATATCCAATCAACTACTCTGATACATATCCAATCCACTACTCTGATACATATCCAATCAATAACTCTTTGATACATATCCAATCCACTACCCTTTGATACATATCCAATCAACTACTCTGATACATATCCAATCAACTACTCTGATACATATCCAATCAACTACTCTGATACATATCCAATCAATAACTCTTTGATACATATCCAATCAACTACTCTGATACATATCCAATCAACTACTCTTTGATACATATCCAATCAACAACTCTGATACATATCCAATCAACTACTCTGATACATATCCAATCAACTACTCTGATACATATCCAATCAATAACTCTGATACATATCCAGTCAACTACTCTGATACATATCCAATCAACTACTCTGATACATATCCAATCAACTACTCTGATACATATCCAATCAACTACTCTGATACATATCCAATCAATAACTCTTTGATACATATCCAATCAACTACTCTGATACATATCCAATCAACTACTCTTTGATACATATCCAATCAACAACTCTGATACATATCCAATCAACTACTCTGATACATATCCAATCAACTACTCTGATACATATCCAATCAACTACTCTGATACATATCCAGTCAACTACTCTGATACATATCCAGTCAACTACTCTGATACATATCCAATCAACTACTCTGATACATATCCAATCAACTACTCTGATACATATCCAATCAACTACTCTGATACATATCCAATCAACTACTCTGATACATATCCAATCAACTACTCTGATACATATCCAATCAACTACTCTGATACATATCCAATCAACTACTCTGATACATATCCAATCCACTACCCTTTGATACATATCCAATCAACTACTCTGATACATATCCAATCAACTACTCTGATACATATCCAATCAACTACTCTGATACATATCCAATCAACTACTCTGATACATATCCAATCAACTACTCTGATACATATCCAATCAACTACTCTGATACATATCCAATCCACTACCCTTTGATACATATCCAATCAACTACTCTGATACATATCCAATCAACTACTCTGATACATATCCAGTCAACTACTCTGATACATATCCAATCAACTACTCTGATACATATCCAATCAACTACTCTGATACATATCCAATCAACTACTCTGATACATATCCAATCAACTACTCTGATACATATCCAATCAACTACTATGTGTTCATCAAGTCAGGTTGGGAAGCGAAGTTCTTACATTGAGACTTCAGATAAAGTAGTAAAATCGTAAGACTGCAAAAACTCGAATTTGTGATTGACGGTTTTAGAGCAAACACCAAGGGAGACAACTTAGTGATAAATTAAAAACTTCCTCCAGTGAGACTCCAACAAGAGCTAAGCAGGGAAACAGTTCATCGTTAAACAATTTACTGCACAACCCTAAGCGTGACCCTAAGTTTGTAACATATTTTAAATTTAGTCACCTCCGATTTGGTCACAAGTAACAAAAGTGTGACTACTCCTATCTCACTTTCTACATTAGATATTCAGAGCTGTGGATGGATCACAAAGTTGATGACTCGAATCAAATCAGAATGAAATTGATTTGAATCAAATCTCAGCATTTTCTAAAGTTTATGATCTGGATCAAATCAAATCAGACTCCTCTGAGATTCCAAATATTTGCAAATCATTAATCAAATCAGGCATTTGATAGTTGAGCACAACATACAACTGGAATGGGCACTTCAAGATTTAGATTTACGCCGTATACTGCGAAGGACCGTTTCCGGCATCAACTCGCAGCTCCTGGTCCTACTAGGAGATTCAGCTACAAGGATTTCAATGCCTGTGTGTGGCACATATTATGACTAAGTCTAGTATAAAGTACTATCACACAGTATTATGTTATTATTACCAATACAGTTGGTGCTCTATTTCGATATATATACAATGTACTAAGGAGTCTCTCCAGGAGTTTGTTTGAGGGAGGAAACTGCATGGTGGCTAAACCACATTAACAAATTACTGTGCAATAATGTGACGGACGGCGGCCATATTTAACTAGTATGACATTCTATCCATACACTCAATGACTATTCACTCTATGCACACTATTCATTTATTTTATTCATTTACCTTGCATGCAATCTTATACGTAACACATGTGGATGCACCCAGCCGTAGCTACGAAGCCAGCCTATTTTATGTACACTCAATTTCTATTTGTCTAAGCCTTTCTTAACAGGCGTGTCCTACAACTTTCTTTTGTCATGTCTTGTTTACATATTTACTGGTTATGTAACTCCTTTTATAAATAGCCGTGTTAAGGCAACAATAAATCAGAGTCAGCTTGCCCCACTCTCAGAAGTTTCTTTGTTCTATAACAATAATAACTTCACAGCGCTAGTACATGCACAGTACACCGAATGCTCTATTACTCGAGTAGTAATATACAAGCAGATCAGCCTGGACCTCTGCTGGCCGAACCTAGCTCTGACTAGTTCGCCTTCAAAGTTCGGTCACTGAACTGCACTCTGCAGAATAGTGCGAACCTCTGCTGGCCGAACCTAGCTCTGACTAGTTCGCCTTCAAAGTTCGACCTCTGCCTTGCACATTGAAACAAGCTAACGCAGCCGGCAGCTAGACTAGTAAAATAGGAATGGTTACACACCATTCCCAAGGATACTAGTCGACCTGTGGAAGGGTTGTATTGCTCAGCGATAGACACAGTTGCCAACTCAGTTCGGGAAGTGTGCAGGTAGGCCGAGCTACCAACTCACACAGTGAAATCCTGCACATTGGTGGCAGCAGTGGGATTGGAGACACCCACAAGCAGAACCCGACTGAGCGATGGCACAGAGAAGGAGAGCGCTCAGCATCGACCGAGATGAGCCATCCGGCATGCAGATGATGAACACCCTCACTCACATTCTGGACAGGATGACCATGACCTCGACCAAAAGCAAGTTCAAGGTGCCGCAGTTCGACGGCACAGGAGAAGTAGATTACTTCTTGCAGCGGTTCGGAGAAGTGGCCAACGCCAACCAGTGGCAACCAGATGACCGAGTGATACACTTAAGGCAAGCCTTGACAGGCAAGGCCGAACAGTGTGGAAGAGGAGAGACAGTGGAGGAGGTGACCATGAAGCTGAGAGCTACCTTTGGACTCACACGTTCCGAAGCACAGGCGAAATTACTGAGCTACAGACGAACGACCAGAGACAGCTTGAGAGATCATGCGAACACCGTGGAACGCCTCATCAAGGCTGCCCACAACAACCTCCCCAGACAGAACCAAGAGGAGCTGGTGCTCCAGACGTTCCACAGCACGCTGGGACACACTTACCTACAGCGACATCTGTTAGCCGTTCGCCCCCAGAGCTTGGAGGAAGCAATACAAGCAGGCAACGAGTTTCTGCAGGTTCCACACCAGCCACTAGGAGGACCACACGTTCGGACAGTGGAGACCGACCTCTACGACTTGGCACCGACCCCATCTGGAGAGACTGCTCATTCACAAGAGGTGCAAGACCCTCTTACGCAGCTCCTCCGCACGGTGGAAGGACTAAGTAAGGAGATAGCGGACCTCAAAGCCGAACAGAAGGAAGACACTCCCAAGAGATGCTGGGGTTGCCAGCAGGTTGGACACCATCGGAAGGCATGCAAAACTGCTCCATGGCCCAGCCGCCAGGGAAACGATTACCGCCCGCAGCAGTAGGGAGACCTGCTGGCTGCGCACGGGCACCTCAAGGGAAGGCGCAGGCACCTCCGAGGAACCAGGATCAAGCGCGACGGGTAACTCCTACTTTGGACCTCCTGACCAGTCCTCCGATCGCTTTACACAACCGATTCTCCAGTCTGTCGACACTCGACAGCCCTGTCACACTGGAATCGGAGAGCGAGGAGACTTTCAAGCAGCAGGAATCAACCAGGCCCAAAAAGAAGGACAAGCAGACCCAGACGCCACCACCCAAGGAGGAACGGTTCACACCCAAGCCTGTAAACCTTCAGTCAAACCAAGTGGAGCGACCTTACAGCTCCAGCTACTACCTGCCAGGACGGATAGAGGGAGAAGCAGTCACGCACCTCATCGACACGGGATGCAACACTAACCTGTTGGCAAAACGCGTCTTTGACCGACTACCCTCTCACCTACAGCAGGCTCTACAGCCGTACGACTCGCACGGTCTCATGGCAGATGGAACAAGGCTACCCTTTTACGGATTGCTAACCCTGAAAGGACGAATACGACATGTCAAGTTCACCGAGACCTTCGTAGTGAGTCAAGTCAACGAGGACGTCATCCTCGGGATGCCATTTCTGACGAGCCAGGAATGCCAGCTAGGGTTCGACCGACCTGTATTGATAATACAGGGGAGAGAGCTGGCCTGCACAGATCGGCATGGAAGGAGCCTTGTCTCGAAAGTACAAGTTCGGCAAGACACCAGTCTACCCCCACAGACGGAGGTCACCATACCCTGCCACCTGAGTGCCAGGGAAACCTGTCCTCAGGGAGTGATAGAGAGCCTGCAGGGTGGGTTGCCGATCGCCACAAGCATCAACAGGCCAGACGCAAGAGGAAGAGTGTTGGTACGGTGTCTAAACCCAACACAGGACACGCTGAGGCTGTCGGCAGGAGAAGTGATTGGCACCTTCACCGGAGTAGATGAGGGTGGAATCCAGACGCTGAACGAGCCCAGGAAGACGGACGAGCGAGCGGTGGCAGGAGGAAGAGTACCCCCCCACCTGCAAGAACTCTTTGACAAGGCCAAGAGAGGGTGTCAGACACCCCAGCAGGAAAGACAGCTCAAAGGGTTACTGCTCCAGTACCAGACGGTGTTCAGCAGCCACAACGGAGACCTGGGCCGAACCACACTGGCCGAACACTCCATTCCCACCATAGAAGGAGCTCGACCAATCAGGTGCCCCCCACATCGGCTGGGACCCGAAAAGGAAGCGGAGGCGGAAAGGCAAATCAAGGACCTTCTGGAGAAAGACTTGATAGAGCCAGCAGATGGAGCGTGGAGTTCCCCCGTTGTTTTGGTCAGGAAGAAGGATGACTCGTGGCGGTTCTGTGTCGATTACAGGCGACTGAACGACATTACTAAGCAAGACGCTTACCCTATTCCCCGCATAGACGAGTCTCTGGACGCCTTGGCCGGCAGCAAATACTTCACGACGCTGGATCTGACCAGCGGATACTGGCAGGTGCCTCTGGACGCAGACGCTCGGGACAAGTCGGCCTTCACTACACGCAGTGGACTGTGGAAGTGGAAGGTGCTTCCCTTTGGATTGACGTCGGCTCCCGCCACCTTCCAAAGGCTGATGGAGAAAGTGTTGAAGGGTCTACACTGGAAGACGCTGCTGCTGTACCTCGATGATGTCATCATCATCGCCCCGGACTTCGAGACACACCTGCAAAGGCTCGGAGAAGTATTGGGACGCCTACAGCAAGCCAACCTGAAAGTGAAACCCTCCAAGTGTGAGTTGCTTCAGAAGGAAGTGAAGTATCTGGGCCACGTAGTGAGCGCCCAAGGAGTAGCCACCGACCCAAGCAAGGTCGAAGCAGTAAGAAAGTGGGAAGCACCTAGAGAGGTGAAGGAACTGCAGGCATTCCTCGGGACGGCTGGATACTACCGACAGTACCTACCAGACTATGCAACCATAGCCAAGCCGTTGACGGTACTCACCGGAAAGGAGATGCCATGGAAATGGGGAGGAGAGGAGCAGGCAGCGTTCGACCAGCTCAAGGCACGACTAACGCAGGCTCCTGTGTTAGGATACCCCGACCCCAATCTACCCTACACTCTCGATACTGACGCCAGTGCAGTAGGAGTCGGCGCGGTGTTATCGCAAGTCCAGGAAGGAAAGGAGAGAGTGATAGCTTATTTCAGCAAGACCTTAGCGCCTGCTGAAAGAAATTACTGCGTCACTCGGAAAGAACTGTTGGCAGTGATCAGAGCGGTCAAGCACTTCCGCCCCTACCTCTACGGACGGGAGTTCAAACTCAGGACTGACCACGCCTCCCTACGCTGGCTATGCCGACGGAAGGAGCCGTCAAATCAGATCGCCCGTTGGCTGGAAACGCTAGCTGAGTTTCGCTACAAACTGGAGCACAGAGCAGGAGTACGCCACGGGAACGCTGATGGGCTCAGTCGTCAAGGCGTATGCACGGACTGTCGGCAATGCAGTTCGATTGAGCGGAGAGACGGAGGACCCTCCCACGCAGAGCTCGCCCAGGAGGTCCAGTCAGCCCCGCTGAAGAGTGAGAGAGTCAACATTGCGGTAACCAACCCAATGCAAACCACCAGGGACTTGGCCAAAGAGCAGCAGGAAGGAGGAGGACCGGTAGCTCGGATCTACGCCGAAGTGAAGCGGCCAGGGACCATATCCGAGAGAGAACTGGCAGAAGGAGAGCTGGAGCTGAGGACCCTGTATGAAAGGAGGGAGGCCATGAGTATTCGGCCGGATGGCATACTCACCATCAAGCTCGCTCACCCCACCAAGCCGAAGCAGTGCGTGATCTGCCCCCCCAGCAGGAGAACCCAGGTTGTCTGGGACACACACAAGATGGCTCACACAGGGATACACCGAACCAGACAACGAATCCTTTTGGATTGGTACTGGCCGGGTATCTCTCCGTTGGTGAGGCGACTCATCAAAGATTGTGAGGTGTGTCAGGTGGCGAAGAATGGCAGAAGGACAGAGAATCCCGGCAGGCAGCGCATGTACGCGGGACGCCCCTTTCAGAAGTTGGCAGTCGATCTGGTCGGCCCCTTGCCACTGACGAAGAGGAAGAACCGCTGGGCCCTGGTCTTAACTGACCACTTCACCCGCTGGCAAGACGCCATTGCACTGCCAGACGCGACAGCCCCCACGGTTGCCACAGCGCTCGACGAGCGAGTATTCGCATACTGGGGACTACCTGAACAGTTGCACTCGGACCAAGGAGCGCAGTTCGAGTCGGTGCTCTTGGAGGAACTATGCAGTCTCTGGGGAGTAAAGAAGACCCGTACCACACCATACCACCCGCAAGGAAATGGAGTCGTGGAAAGGCAAAACCGCACTCTGGGAGACGCCCTCCGCACACTAATCCTGACGAAGGGGCAAGACGAGTGGGACAGCCTACTCCCCCAGATTATGCGGGTATGCAGAGGTACCCCCCACTCAGCCACTGGAGAGACGGCCAACATGATGATGATGGGACGAGAAATACGCCTTCCCGACCAGCTGACAGGAACACCCCCCTCTCTGGACCCCCAGAACATCACCGAGTACACGGCCGAAATACAAGAGAACCTACAGAAGGCGCACAACTACCTCAGAGAGCGCCAGCAAGAAATAAGGAGCCAGGAGAGCGAGGAACCCCCCGTGTTCCAGAAAGGAGAATTAGTGGTGCTGGAAAACAAGCGCAGAGTCAAGGGAAGCAACCCCAAGCTCCAGCCACGATTCGTCGGACCCTACCAAGTCGCCGAGGTATTTCCGAACCATACATATAAGCTGGAGAGAAATGGACAATGGTCAATCCAGAACGGCCAACGGCTACGGTCCTACCGCACCTGTGAGGAGCCTGTAGGGCGGGCACCCACGTGTCGGGAGCCGGCTCTGATGCCAAACATGAAAGGAGCCAGGAGAGGTCGACCACCCAAGAAGAAGCACCTTCCAGCAGGACCAGAAGAAGCCGTCGCTCCATTGCCAATGCCACTACACTGGGTAGAGCGGCCACCCGCCCATGAAGAGCGTGCGCCAACACCTCTACCCACGTATGAAGAACGTGCGCCAACACCCCCACCCAACAATGAAGAGGAATCTCCAGCGGTAGTTACCGAAGAGAGAAGGGTGCCAGAGAGCACCGACACTATAGAAGAAGAGACGTTGCCAGTAGAAGAGGAGCAACAGCCAACAGAAGGGAGAAGGAACGAGACGCCTCCCCCCGAGGTCACTAGAAGGTCAACAGTGACCCCTGACCTGGACGCCAACGAGTGGCCACCACTCAACCCCACAGGAACCACAACCTCCCCATTAAACCGGCCTACAAGGGAAAGGAATCGACCGAAGAGATTCGATGACTACCAGTGCTATCAAGCAGGAAGTCATCCCAGCCCGAAAACACCAACTGGCCAAACCCAGGGAGGAGAGAGAGACAAGGCACCAGGAGACACCAACCCAACCATCAAAACTGCAAAAAATTGCGAAGAAAACGGTTGGATACTGGTAGAGAGAAAGAAAAAATGGAGGAGTCACGATCCAAAACAACAAAAGAGTGCAGACGAGAAAATCAACAAAACACATGGGGAGATAAACCCTACTGACGCTTCACCCAGAAACCCCGCCATACCACGTCACGGAGTGCCAACCGCAGAAACGACGCAGGAGGAAACAACCCCCAAGAAAACCGTCGATGAAAACTCCAAAGTAACCGCGGAGTTACGTCACCCAGAACTCGTCACGTGGGAGGCAATACTGAAAGAACACGTGGGAAGCAGAGCCAATAAAGTTGAGGACAGGAACCCCCATCATTCATTACTCGATCAGCCGCAAGAAGAGCAACACGCAACAAACAACGAACAGCTGGAATTATTATTCGAAAGGATGGCAATGCTAGCCGAACAGTACAACCAGTTCGACGTTGTATCCACCACGGAAGATGAGCTACCAGAGAGTTCAATGCAGACGCTGACACAGGCACTCGAGGACACCATTAGACTAAACCAAGTCGACATCGCAGACGAACCGACCGAGCCAATAACCGCTAAGTCGAGAGAAATCTGGGTCAGCGGGACAACACACTGGAAGATTAAAGCAGCAATAGAAGAGAGAGATGAAGGAAAATGGCGATGCAAAGAGTGCGGATATGAGGAGAACAGGAAGAAGGTAGCGGCCCACGTTCGGCAACACTACACATTCTTTTTCTGCCTGTGTGGCCAGAGGGACTCATGTATAGACATCATCCGCCAACATGTCCACGCCCAAAACAGAGAGATCGAGCTAGACAGCTAGAGGAGTACCGGAGGGAGTTCCACCGCAGGACGTACGACGCCCTCAAGCTATTAAGACGAGCGGAGGCTATAAAAGAGAAGATGAGAAGAGAACACCCCTAAGGTAACACATCAACACCGCCGACCTTATTTTATTGGCCACCATCGCCAATGGGGCGGAGTGTGTGACGGACGGCGGCCATATTTAACTAGTATGACATTCTATCCATACACTCAATGACTATTCACTCTATGCACACTATTCATTTATTTTATTCATTTACCTTGCATGCAATCTTATACGTAACACATGTGGATGCACCCAGCCGTAGCTACGAAGCCAGCCTATTTTATGTACACTCAATTTCTATTTGTCTAAGCCTTTCTTAACAGGCGTGTCCTACAACTTTCTTTTGTCATGTCTTGTTTACATATTTACTGGTTATGTAACTCCTTTTATAAATAGCCGTGTTAAGGCAACAATAAATCAGAGTCAGCTTGCCCCACTCTCAGAAGTTTCTTTGTTCTATAACAATAATAACTTCACAGCGCTAGTACATGCACAGTACACCGAATGCTCTATTACTCGAGTAGTAATATACAAGCAGATCAGCCTGGACCTCTGCTGGCCGAACCTAGCTCTGACTAGTTCGCCTTCAAAGTTCGGTCACTGAACTGCACTCTGCAGAATAGTGCGAACCTCTGCTGGCCGAACCTAGCTCTGACTAGTTCGCCTTCAAAGTTCGACCTCTGCCTTGCACATTGAAACAAGCTAACGCAGCCGGCAGCTAGACTAGTAAAATAGGAATGGTTACACACCATTCCCAAGGATACTAGTCGACCTGTGGAAGGGTTGTATTGCTCAGCGATAGACACAGTTGCCAACTCAGTTCGGGAAGTGTGCAGGTAGGCCGAGCTACCAACTCACACAGTGAAATCCTGCACAATAATATCGGTAAGTGACAGCAAAAAATGTGGACTAGAAACTCAAAGTAATGGAATAGCTATTGTGATTATTAGCTTGTTTTCAAAACTGATATTAATAATAATATTTAATGAATGTTGGATATTCATGGTCTCCTGACACTCGTTTGATGCATTTAATAATAACTGTTGCAAATTATTAAATAGTATAATGTTAATAATCATAAAATTTGACCACTACTACTAATATAAATAAATAATTTAATAATAATATTTATTATTATTATTGTTACCACAAGCAAACTTCTCCAATAACTTAAACTTAACAGGTAGTAATTAATAATTTTTGTTCTTTGTATTTATGTATAAGCTACCGCAACCAAAACAGTAGTCATGGTAACACTACAATACCCGGCTTGAATAAATCTCATAATAATAATAATAATAACTAATAATAATTATTATTCAAAACAAGCAGGCAGAACAAGTTTAACAACAGTAGTCTATGTTGTGTTTAGAGTATAAAATCCAGCTTATAATAATTAACAGTTGCAACAATAATAATAATCATAATGAATAATTTATAATAATAAACATACAGAGAGTGCAAAAAAATGTAGTCATAGCATGCAAGCAGCTGAAGCCAAAGCATACCTATGAGAAGTAACTTGAAATAGATTCTGGCACGTCAATGTTAGCGGTTTATTATTGTTGCAACTATTATATTGAAATGAAAGATCTGAACTTCTATATGATAGGGATTTTCATTATGTATCGGTATAATTTAAACAGCACGGACAGGGAGACTGTGACAACTGTACACTTCATTGTAATCAGTGATTTTATTAGGTCTATAGGTTTCTTTGGAAGGCACAGTTGCTGTATCTCTAGTGTATGATTTAGTTAATTTTAATTATTCTCATATGATTTGCAAATGTTTGCACCAAATCACAGATTTTGGCCAAATCCAATCGAGTCAAATCAGAGATATCACAAAAGATCAATTTTTTGTGATTCGAATCGAATATTCGAATCACAGGATATTTGAATCACAGTGATTTGTCCACAGCTCTGTAGATATCGGCACCAAATCTCTAACTTGCTACCCTATGGATAATCCTTCGTATTATCGCAGATTTTTGTCTATGAATGGACAGGAAGTGGGCTCCTATACGGGTGGTCATACCAACAGACAGAATGGATTTTCTTATATACAAACAGACATACAAGTAAAGCTGGTACACACACGTCTCACTTTCTTCTCCAGTGGCCTTACCTTGGGTCCTTCATCTGCTCCACTAATTTCCTCAGATCCAGTTTGGTGACATCTAGTGGCCTCTCCTCCAGGTTATTTGATGTGTTCATTGACTTGTTGTTCACCTACCAATATTGCATAACTACAGTAGACGGTACAGTATAGACAGTAACACTCAGGAACCTATAGCACAGGTAGAAATATATATAAATCAAGGCAAACGACCACATGACATGATGAGAACAAGGTATAGATTGTGACACTGAAATATTACCGGAGGTATACGCTTGACACAGTTGATAAGCTCCAACAAAAACCGGATGAATCCATCATTGTACCTGGCAAAGTCTTTGTTCTCTACCGGATTGAATATGTCGCACAGCGGCAATCTGCAGCAAAAGTAATGAGATGAATGATAATTGGCAGCAGGAGTTGAGACATGAGCAGTAATTTCCAGCAGAAGTAGAGATATGAGTGGTTATCTGCAGCAGAAGTAGAGACATGAGTGGTTATCTGCAGCAGAAGTAGATATATGGGTGGTAATCTGCAGCAGAAGTAGAGACATGAGTGGTTATCTGCAGCAGAAGTAGATATATGGGTGGTAATCTGCAGCAGAAGTAGAGACATGAGTGGTTATCTGCAGCAGAAGTAGAGACATGAGTGGTAATCTGCCGCAGAAGTAGAGACATGAGTGGTTATCTGCAGCAGAAGTAGAGACATGAGTGGTAATCTGCCGCAGAAGTAGAGACATGAGTAGTAATCTGCCGCAGAAGTAGAGACATGAGTGGTAATCTGCAGAAGTAGAGATATGGGTGGTTATCTGCAGCAGAAGTCAAGACATGAGAGGTAATCTGTAGAAGTATAGTTATGGGTGGTAATCTGCAGCGAAAGTAGAGACATGCAGCAAACAATAATCAGTAATTGTTGAAGGGGCTTGGGTTAACTCTTGTTACTACCATAGTAGAGGTTTAACTGCCAATGACCTCTCCATTTAGTGTATGGCTTTTATACTTAAGGTTAGCGCTACATTTTGGAACAAAATTGATTCTGCTAGTCTAAAGGGAAGAAAACGGAGAGCAACAAAATATCTCACCCATTTTGTTCAATTTTAGCTTCTCTGATTTTTCTAACCTTTGGGTTGTTATTGTTAGGGAGAAGACAAAACCTGCTGCACCAGTATTTCATGCTCTCGTTCTACAACATGTATGCACTATATACAAAACAACACAAAGTAATTGTTGTAACCAAAGGAAGTAATCACTGCACCAACAATGGCTCTGAGGTGTTCCCTCTATACACTCACATTTATCGTGCTAACAAAGCTGTTCTCATCATCCTTAAAACCCCTGTTTAACACGTAGTTGTCTAGAAGGTTCCATTTGTAGTTCTCTGGCTGTTCAGAGACAAACCTGGTCACTGACACGTTGTAGTCAGCGCAGTCGGGGCTCATAAACTGGTAGCGATACTGTATTTCATTCTTCTTCACAGTCTTCAATGGCTGCTGCACCTTCACCATAATAGAACAGTCCTGCATGTTGAAGCTCAGCTCGTGGAAGATCTTACCAACGCTCAACCGGTACGTCTCCTGAAGCACATACCAACTGTACAGAAGTGGAGACAGCAAAAATAAAAACATACGATGGAGGTGTGAATAGGTGAGGAAAACATTCACTTCGTGTTAAATGGCAGAGCATAATAACTATTGAGGTGAAAGTGGAGGGAGGGGGTATACACGCCCCTTACAAGATCACAGCTTCTATAACATTCACACACAAACAGAGACTAAACAATCGGTTTGGTTAAACCCTTGGCCTGTATAACAAGTAACAGAAATGGAGTATAAACCTCAGGTGCGTCACAGTTTACTGCTTGTCTCATCATACCTTGCTGGCTGCTGCCTTATTGCGAGCCCTTGTGATGCTGCTGATAGCCTTGCTGGCAGCATCTGCAGGCTCTCTTTGCTCACCGCTGTCTGGAATCAGCTGAAAACCCAAAGCAAGTCGAATGCTGACCAATTCGTTGAAAAACTCAGCATAGTTGGAGGGCCTACAACAATGCGGTGTGTCATATCGTACAGAAATAGCATAACATATACAATCTTACATCATACATGTATAGTATTACATCATACATCTATAGTATTACATCATACATATACTGTATTACATCATACATATATAGTATTACATCATACATATACAGTATTACATCATACATATATAGTATTACATCATACATATACAGTATTACATCATACATATATAGTATTACATCATACAGTATTACATCATGCATATATAGTATTACATCATACATATATAGTATTACATCATGCATATATAGTATTACATCATACATATAAAGTATTACATCATGCATATATAGTATTACATCATACACACAGTATTACATCATACATATATAGAATTACATCATACATATACAGTATTACATCATACATGTACAGTATTACATCATACACACAGTATTACATCACACATACAGTATTACATCATACATATATAGTATTACATCATACATATGTAGTATTACATCATGAATATATAGTATTACATCACACATATACGGTATTACATCATACATATATAGTATTACATCATACATATATAGTATTTCATCATACATGTATAGTATTATGTCACATATATATAGTAGTACATCATACACATAGTATTACATCATACACACAGTATTACATCACACATATATAGTATTACATAACACACTCACGTGTTCAGCTGTGGGTCAAGCATGTAGTTTTGCACCTGATAAAGCTTCTGGAAGTGCTGCTCATCTGGGTAGTAATCAGTAGTGATAGGGAGTAGTGCAGGGGTGGTTAAAGACCTCCAGTCTACTCCTGTCTTTGTGTTCAGTGAAAACTCTGCGCCCTCGGTCTCCAGCATTGCTTGGCCAATCTCTTTCTTAAAATTAATGGCTACAATAACAACAAGTGTGTCTTTGTAAGTGAGAAGGCTTTTTATATAGGGGATACAGTGCAGTGAGAGAGACAAGCATTGGATATAGTGCAATGAGAGAGAGACAAGCAATGGATATAGTGCAATGAGAGAGAGACAAGCAATGGATACAGTGCAGAGAGAGAGACAAGCAATGGATATAGTGCAGAGAGAGACAAGCAATGGATACAGTGCAGTGAGAGAGACAAGCAATGGATAGTGCAGTGAGAGAGACGAGCAATGGATACAGTGCAGTGAGAGAGACAAGCAATGGATACAGTGCAGAGAGAGAGACAAGCAATGGATACAGTGCAGAGAGAGAGACGAGCAATGGATACAGTGCAGTGAGAGAGACAAGCAATGGATACAGTGCAGTGAGAGAGACGAGCAATGGATACAGTGCAGTGAGAGAGACGAGCAATGGATACAGTGCAGTGAGAGAGACAAGCAATGGATACAGTGCAGTGAGAGAGACGAGCAATGGATACAGTGCAGTGAGAGAGACAAGCAATGGATACAGTGCAGTGAGAGAGACAAGCAATGGATACAGTGCAGAGAGAGAGACAAGCAATGGATACAGTGCAGAGAGAGAGACAAGCAATGGATACAGTGCAGTGAGAGAGACAAGCAATGGATATAGTGCAGTGAGAGAGAGACAAGCAATGGATACAGTGCAGAGAGAGAGACGAGCAATGGATACAGTGCAGTGAGAGAGACAAGCAATGGATACAGTGCAGTGAGAGAGACAAGCAATGGATACAGTGCAGTGAGAGAGACAAGCAATGGATATAGTGCAGTGAGAGACGAGCAATGGATACAGTGCAGTGAGAGAGACAAGCAATGGATACAGTGCAGAGAGAGAGACAAGCAATGGATACAGTGCAGTGAGAGAGACAAGCAATGGATATAGTGCAGTGAGAGAGAGACAAGCAATGGATACAGTGCAGTGAGAGAGACAAGCAATGGATATAGTGCAGTGAGAGAGAGAGACAAGCAATGGATACAGTGCAGTGAGAGAGACAAGCAATGGATATAGTGCAGTGAGAGAGAGAGACAAGCAATGGATACAGTGCAGTGAGAGAGACAAGCAATGGATATAGTGCAGAGAGAGAGACAAGCAATGGATATAGTGCGGTGAGAGAGAGACAAGCAATGGATACAGTGCAGTGAGAGAGACAAGAGGCACATCAGATAAATGAAAGTGAGGGCTATGGATAAAACAAGGATTAAGTGAGGGACATAACTGTGAAGAGGAGGGGGTAGAGAGGGAGTGGGGAGGGGGGTAGAGAGGGAGTGGGAATAGAGAGGGAGTGGGGGGGGTAGAGAGGGAGTGGGTAGGGGGGGTAGAGAGGGAGTGGGAGGGGGGGGGGGGGGGTAGAGCGAGTGTGGGGAGGGGGGGGGGGGTAGAGAGGGTGTGGGGAGGGGGGTAGAGAGGGTGTGGGGAAGGGTGGGTAGAGAAGGAGTGGAGAGGGGGGGGGGGGGGGGGGTAGAGAGGGAGTGGGGGGGGGGGTAGAGAGGGAGTGGGGAGGACGGTGAAGAGAGAATAATCAGCCTAAGAACATGGATATCAGCCAAATAAAAAAAAGAGTAGAAGTAAAACACAGTGTGGAAAGAGTAGAAGTAAAACACAGTGTAGAAAGAGTAGAAGTAAAACACAGTGAAGAAAGTGTAGAAGTAAAACAGAGTGTAGAAAGAGTAGAAGTAAAACACAGTGTAGAAAGAGTAGAAATAAAACACAGTGTAGAAAGAGTAGAAGTAAAACACAGTGTAGAAAGAGTAGAAGTAAAACAGAGTGTAGAAAGAGTAGAAGTAAAACACAGTGAAGAAAGTGTAGAAATAAAACACAGTGTAGAAAGAGTAGAAGTAAAACACAGTGTAGAAAGAGTAGAAGTAAAACAGAGTGTAGAAAGTGTAGAAGTAAAACAGAGTGTAGAAAGAGTAGAAGTAAAACACAGTGTAGAAAGAGTAGAAGTAAAACAGAGTGTAGAAAGTGTAGAAGTAAAACAGAGTGTAGAAAGAGTAGAAGTAAAACACAGTGTAGAAAGAGTAGAAGTAAAGCACAGTGTAGAAAATGTAGAAGTAAAACAGGGTGCAGAAAGGAAATACAACTGACCATCAGACTGGGCTGAGCTCACAATCATGTAGCTGTGAGGACTAACTACAGGATTCTCATCCAGGCTGCACGATGACTCCGGCCTTGAAAGGTCACAGTTTCCTAGTCTGCTCTCAGTAGACATGTTCTTTGGCAGCTGCAATTAGTACTTGACAGGTACATAACAGGTACTTGACAGCTACATGATACGTACTTGACCAGTACATGACAGGTACTCTTGACTGGTACTCCACAGGTATGAGAGGTACTTGACAAGTACAGGACAGGTACGTGCTAGGGAAATGATAGTTATACAGCAAGTGTATGAAAGGTATGTGACATGTACATGACAGGTACTATAGCACAGCGGTACTAAAACGCATTTGACGGCTAAAATGGCCAAAAATTGTTACATCTATTTATTACCTTCACCCTTGCATGGCTGGATGTTAGTAGCTTGTGCGAACTAATGGGTAGCCTTGGATCATCCACGCTTATATGGTGAGGTTGTATCTCCTGCCCGTATTTGTCTGTAAATAATAACAGCATGAGAAGAAACGGCTACTACCGATTTTCATGTAAAACCAAAGAACACAACTTGGTAAACCCATCAATTAGCATAGATATAGTACAATTCAATCTACACCACACTGAGGCTATAGTACTCACTGAGGGGGAAGGCGTGCCCCCACCGCCTCTCATTAGCCGATATCTGTTTGTTGGCAGAGTTGGGTTTAAATGGATCAACGAGCTTGTCAAGTTTACGCTGCAAGCTGTTTGACATTGCTGCATCCATCTTCTCTCCGCTGCTTGCATTAAATGAAATCTCCTCATCCTCTTGGCTGAAGGACACCATTCTGCCTTCTATAAAACAACATGCATCACCAGGAAAGCTACAACATATTGTTAGGAACGAAAGCAATATTTACTAGTTTATTTTCTAGATGCTGTAGATGCTGTAGATGCTCAACTATACTACCCCACGAGGGTCAATATGAGATTACGTCTTGCAATAGAAAGCTCAAAGACAATTTTATACAGTTACTTATGCAACATTCTTGTTCAGTATTGACAGGTAAATAAATATATGGACTACATTTGTTCATAATTGTATATGATCTGTATTGTGCTTGACGATATTAATGTGATAGTTATATAATTGACAATATAAATGGTTTATACGTTTGATTCAGCACCAGTAGTGCAGATTGGATAAAAGCTCTTTAAAATTCAAGTCACACGTTTACTTTATTTTTGTCACTTCAACGTTTGTTGGTTCATAATATTTGTCAGTTCCTAATAAAAAATTTTTACATAATTTTAAGTTTTTCAATGCAACTTGTCTTTGCTTAAAACTCTTGAAGAAAATGGCAAGTAAGTGGTGGGAAAATCAAGTGACAAAATCAATATTTCAATATGTCCTTTTCATTTACGATTACTCCAGTGACCATGACCTTTCCACGGATAGTCAAGGCCAATGGACCACCCAACTAGTTGAAGTTAGTTGGGTGTGCAATGGACCACCCAATTAGTTCAAGCTAGTTGACACAAAGGATATACAACTATAATTTAGATTCTTTCGTCACAACTCACCTTTCTCTGTCTGATTGCCAGATCTAGTAGAGATCATTGAAGTTGTTCTTCTGATTGTATCAGCTGAAGTCTCTGATGTCTTATCTCCAGTTCTGTCAGCGTCTTCTGGTCCAACTCTCGGTTTAGTTTTTGCTTTTTTGATTGCGCCAGAGCTCCTAATCCTAATACAATTAATGCAACTTTTTTGTGAAAGTCAATCACTCTGCATGTAACTGCCAGCATGCAACTGAAGAGAAAAGTGACAAGTAGTAGTTTTTGGATTATGGAACTGCCACAATATGTGTACAAAAACACAAGGAGAAGACAACTGATAGTTCTACAAGCTCCAGTTCTTATTTATGACCAAATTGACATTTCACCTTTTGATATTGGTGTTAAACACAGCCCTGTCATATGCATCGTAGTCTATATCTCCATTCTGCTCGTCTTCACAGATATCGGAGAAAACTCTTATCCTATTGAGTGACTCATCCAAGAGTTCTTGCTCAGTCTAAACAATTATATAACAATAAAATGATATAATAATAATACGTATAACAATAACACGTATAACTATTATATAACATAACTATTATATAACAATAACATAATACAAATACTGGGTCCCATAGCCTACAGTTCATTAATATTTCCATAAAAGTTTATTAAACATTTAGTCATTGAAAAGTGTAAATATTTTGCAAACAATAAAAAAAAACAATTGCATGAAAAAACAAAAACTATTTTCTAAATAAAGGTAGAAAAATTAATTTATGGGAAGAAAATGTGAAGTCAAAATAAAGAGACATTGATTGGCAACAAGTCGCTAGCCCAAGAACGAGCCCAAGAACGAGCCAAAAAACTCACAAAGTCAAATACGTCAGTGAACAAGCTCTATAATCCACCACTAAACTATCAGTAACTCCCAGACTAGTTACGCAGAATAAAATAAGCACCTGACTGTTTACCTACCTTTCTTGAAGCTACTTTTATCCTGGGTACAAACTGAGTGGTAGAAGTGATCCTGATTTGACTCTGTGAAGTGTAGAAACTGTGGTTGATCCAGCTCTTTGGGATCTTTGTTACTTCAGTCTGTGTGTCACGCTCTTTGACCTACAGAGCAGAGCATTAGTGGGGTACAGGGATCTTTGACCTATATAGCAAAGCATTAGTGGGGTATAGGACTCTTTGACCTATATAGTAGATCATCAGTAGAGTACAGGGCTCTTTGACCTATATAGTAGAGCATTAGTGGGGTATAGGACTCTTTAGATCATCAGTAGAGTACAGGGCTCTTTGACCTATATAGTAGAGCATTAGTGGGGTATAGGACTCTTTAGATCATCAGTAGAGTACAGGGCTCTTTGACCTATATAATAAAGCATCAGTGGATTACAGGGCTCTTTGACCCATATAGTAGAGCATCAGTGGAGTACAGGGCTCTTTGACCTATATAGTAGAGCATCAGTGGATTACAGGGCTCTTTGACCCATATAGTAGAGCATCAGTGGAGTACAGGGCTCTTTGACCTATATAGTAGAGCTTCAGTGGAGTACAGGTATGTGTATATACTTATCTCTTCCTTTACAGTGTTTACGTCAAATAAATAGCATTAACACTTCCTACATAAAATGAAAGATGGAAACAAATTTGCTACCACAAAAAAATGATCAGAGAACTTTCTGATGAAGAATAGCGATATTATATTAATTTAATTTGGAGCCATAATTGAAACCTCAACTCTAAACTGCATGTATTCCACTTGGTACTATTGTACAATTGGTACTATAACTAGCGCAGTTCAAGGTCGTAAAGCAAAAACTTTGCTAGGCCAAGGATGTTACAGTTTTTGCTGTTAACTCATTTTCACACCCTTAAATTCACATTTAAAAATGAGACTTCCATTTTTAATATTTAATTACATCTATTCCGCTGCATTCTCTTTTAGCCGTGGCTATTATATTACGTGAACTACCTAGATGTCTATGGCAACAAATAAATCGATGCCTGTGTGTTTATATTACACAGACATCAAGATCTTACAACTTTTAGTATTATCTATGTAAAAAAAGAAGGAAACAGAGCAAACTGTGATGGTGCCTCCAGGTGAATGACCAGTGCAAAGGGAAAGTAGCTACCTTAAACCACGGCACTGTATGCAGGGGTTGTTCTCCCATGCATATTAGATCGGCTGCAGAACCGGTGTCTATAGTTCTATGTTTAGTGATGCTCATCAGATCTTTGTCTACCTCAAACACTCCAGGTCCGGGTGTGATGACTACCGCTGTCTTACCCAGCCTGTCAAAGTTCCTGTCCAGGAAGTACTTTTCAAAAACTGTAATGGACGTGACAATACATGACGAGACGACAGAAACACGCTAGTAGATATTCACAAATAGATTACCCAATACTGCATTCATACAAAAACCCACATTCAATATGTAACAAAATGTGAAATTGGCTCTGCATAAAAAATTTCAATAAGAGAGTATAACTCCAAAACTATGAAAAAGAATCCATGCAGAGGTTTCTCAACAGGATATTTGAATAATAGAAGCATGAAAAATGTAAAAACATGATACGTCAGTGCTTATAAGGCTGTATTCACATTATACTATTACCATACGACTGGGCGGAACCTAAAATTAGATTGCGCATCCGAGTATAGGCTCCACCCACTTGTTCATGTAACCAGTGAACATGTTGTGATTTTACAGTAAGTAACAGATTATATTATCGATCTGTCTAGCCAATCAGTATGCAGATCACAGCTTTCCAATATCACATTTTTTAAACAACTTTCAATTGCTTAAAAAACAAGGTTTTTCCCTTTTTTATATTTCTTTGACAATAGGCTCTGCGCTTGTAAGAGTACAAAAACCATAACTCGCTATGGTTTCACTAAATGACTAATATTGTGGAGTTGTCTCCTGAAAAACAGACAGCTCAGACAAAATAAAAAACGAACACGTAATAATAACACAGCCGTTTTCGGTAGAAATATTACAAAATTGTTTAGAACTTCTAAGGCTGTGAGATGTATGTTTTCTCTGAAACAAAGTTTTTGGTGTCGCATGTTGAGATGAGTAATTTAACTTTAGTTTAAATAATTTATTAAACTGGTTTGTTGACTGATATTACTGTTTATTTTAATAAAACAAAATCAACTTTTTTTATTTATTTAATAGCGCCACCGTCGTCTGGCAGCTGTTTCTAAAACCGAACGACATTTTAAAAAGACTGCAGCAGTCTCTATTGTAGATGAATGAATGTTTGTGTAACCTTTCATATTTCATATTTCAATTGCAAGCCAAACTATAAATAAAATATCAAAATGCCCGTATTAATTATCGCTTGAAAAAATATATGTAAATTTAAAAAGCTATTTTAATAATTATTAATAAGATATAGTATTATACTGAAGCTCATTATTGAATAGTAATTTTTATTTACGTTCATCTATAATCGTTTGTGAGTGAACAATCGGTAACACCAACCAAAAGCCACACCAATACGAGATTAGCAACCATATTTATTAGTAATATATTTCATTGGCCCAACTACTGGGTTGTGTTGACTCGCTAATTGGGTCAAGGCTGTGCAATATTGGCTCCAAACAATCGCAAGTTTAAACCAATGAAAATAATCGGGAAAATAGTTGTCGATTCTAATTGTCGCACACAGCTTGTAATTGTATAGTGCGCACACAGCTTGTAATTGTATAGTGCGCACACAGCTTGTAATTGAGTATTCCAAAAAGATTTAATTTTTAAAACTAATGCATGTGACTAACTAGTACGGGGAATAAAAATAGAATATACTGAGGAGTGAGGCGAAGAAGATAAAGTCAGTATAAGTACCGTTGAGTGACATGTTGATGACCTCTAGATAATTGCCTTGTGCAGCGGATGAATTGTAGGCTTTGGGTATTGAAGGGTTGATGGCTCTCTCGGACACCCTCAGCACCTTGTCTTCATAATGTGTGAACAACTGCTTCATTTTCATCAAAGTAGACTTCCAGTCATCGTACCGCTCGTTCTTTATTACGACCCTGTGCATACAGACCGCGTCACAACACACCAAGTTGGACCATTGTTTAAAGCAACAATTTCTCTGTCTTTGTAACAAAACAGTCAAAATTCAAAAAGTCTCCAGCTGAAAACGCTAAAAACGGGTAAAATTAAAACACAACCCAATGATAGACATTTAGCAGAGGAAAAGATCTGGTATATCTCAATATTACATGTATTTGAGTTACAAGTAGGAAAATAACTTAATGGTAGTCGCTTTTTGATTCAAATTAAAATATACATGTAAAATGATATTGATGGAACAGGTAGAATCGCAAGTTGAACAAATGGATGAAATATAACAGGATTACCAGTCACTGTTGCCACTATACTTCTAGGATGGATATGTAAACATTTGTGGAAGCATCCAGCAGAAAGTCAATTTACACGCATGAATACCTTTTCCACTTTTAGTCGGTGATTGAAATGTCTATGTCAATGTAATGTCTATGTCAATGTAATGTCTATGTCAATGTAATGTCTATGTCAATGTAATGTCTATGTCAATGTCTATGTCAATGAAATGTCTATGTCAATGTAATGTCTACGTCAATGTAATGTCTACGTCAATGTAATGTCTACGTCAATGTAATGTCTATGTCAATGTAATGTCTATGTCAATGCAATTTCTATGTCAATGTAATGTCTATGTCAATGTAATGTCTATGTCAATGTAATGTCTACGTCAGTGTAATGTCTACGTCAATGTAATGTCTATGTCAATGTCTATGAAATGTCTATGTCAATGTAATGTCTACGTCAATGTAATGTCTACGTCAATGTAATGTCTACGTCAATGTAATGTCTATGTCAATGTAATGTCTATGTCAATGCAATTTCTATGTCAATGTAATGTCTATGTCAATGTAATGTCTATGTCAATGAAATGTCTATGTCAATGTAATGTCTACGTCAATGTAATGTCTACGTCAATGTAATGTCTATGTCAATGTAATGTCTATGTCAATGTAATGTCTATGTCAATGTAATGTCTATATCAATGTAATGTCTATGTCAATGTAATGTCTATGTCAATGTAATGTAATGTCTATGTCAATGTCTATGTCAATGAAATGTCTATGTCAATGTAATGTCTATGTCAATGTAATGTCTATGTCAATGTACTGTCTATGTCAATGTAATGTCTATGTCAATGTAATGTCTATGTCAATGTAATGTCTATGTCAATGTAATGTCTATGTCAATGTAATGTCTATGTCAATGTAATGTCTATGTCAATGTAATGTCTATGTCAATGTAATGTCTATGTCAATGTAATGTCTATGTCAATGTAATGTCTATGTCAATGTAATGTCTATGTCAATAATAAGCAATAATAACTAATTTTGGCCATCCGGGTAAATTTCATCCATGATTGAACATGAAGGTGTCAATATAACTTTGCACGTGAACCAAAACGTCGTGTTGGCCCCAAATAAAACGGTATTGATAGCTTCAGGAGTGATTAAGGAACAAAAGAGAAATAACTCCCCAATCAGAGAAGTTGACCAAAAAGCAATCATTAGATGTGAACCAAAGCTTTAGCGCAGCCTTCAATCACAATATCCTGTTATAAATACCAGCCCTAAGAGATTTCGTACCAAAGGAGTTATGAGTGGACAAACCTGCACAAAGACAAAAGCACAAAAAAACACTCTATAATAACACAAACTAATATATATAATACATATTTAATCTATTACCTGTAGAAATCTTCATAGAACCTGTTATCACTGTCTCTCTGTACAGAAGTCCTCATAGACAGCGGGAAGTCCTCTATAGGTACGGATAAACAGAAATACAGTTGAACCCTCGCAGTGAAGGATGATTTCTTGACCAAAACGAACATTGACAGCAAAAAGTCAGCCAACTTTCTATCATTTTAGAGATTGTAAAACACCAAATAATTATTTGTTTTGCAACTGATCAATAAAAACAAAGAAGCTATGGCTACACAGTTGGGTCTGGGTGACATGACCAAAAAGAAATAGGTCATGGATAAAAGTACAATATAATACATAAAACATTTAAAAATGGTTATAGCACAAGAATTACATATTAAGTACCCAGACACTGCTAGCTATGTCTATGTAAAGAATTGTGTGGAAACTATTGCTTACAATCAACTTATGTGTGCCATTATACATATATATTATACAGTAATGCACAGACACTGTAGTACAGTAATGCCCAGACACTGTAGTACAGTAATGCACAGAAACTGTAGTACAGTAATGTACAGACACTGTAGTACAGTAATGCACAGACACTGTGGTACAGTAATGTACAGACACTGTAGTACAGGAATGCACAGACACTGTAGCACAGTAATGCCCAGACACTGTAGTACAGTAATGCACAGACACTGTAGTACAGTAATGCCCAGACACTGTAGTACAGTAATGTACAGACACTGTAGTACAGTAATGCACAGACACTGTAGTACAGTAATGCACAGACACTGTAGTACAGTAATGCACAGACACTGTAGTACAGTAATGTACAGACACTGTAGTACAGTAATGCACAGACACTGTGGTACAGTAATGCACAGACATTGTAGTACAGTGATGCCCAGAAAGGGCTTTATACCCATAAAAATATAAATGATAGTCAACTAGACAAAACTAACCTATTTTCTTTGCCTCGTAGAAAGTTCTGGAGAACATGACGATAGTAACATCATGGCCGCTCTCTGCATTCTGCAGATATAACCGAGAGCAATGATTGGCTCACAGGCAAATCAAAGAGTACAAAATATAAAGCAATGCGAACCACTGCATACAGTATACAAGTACAATACCTTCCACTTATCGAAGAGATCAGTGAGAAAACCGCTAACAGCTTTCTCAAAGTACAGATCTCCATAGCTGTCATACTCCCACATCTCTGCACTCATTTGTAAGAATATGTGCAGCACTGAAGAGGAGGAACGGAAGCATACCTACACAGAGAAAGTACAGAGCTTAGCAACCTACACAGAGAAAGTACAGAGCTCAGCAACCTACACAGAGAAAGTACAGAGCTTAGCAACCTACACAGAGAAATTACAGAGCTCAGCAACCTACACAGAGAATGTACAGAGCTCAGCAACCTACACAGAGAATGTACAGAGCTCAGCAACCTACACAGAGAAATCACATAGCTTAGCGACCTACACAGAGAAATCACATAGCTTAGCGACCTACAAACAAATATTACCAAGTGCGCTGGCATACACGGGCAAGGTACAAAATTTGATGATTACACAGAAAATGGATCAAGTTTAATAGCCTACACAAGAAAGTGCAGAGTCAAATGACCTACACAGAGAGAGTAGCGAAATTAGCAGCCACGCTAAGGTTTCAAGTTTAGCGACCTACACAGAGAAATCAATGGGTTAGTGGCCTACACAGAAAAAGTACATAGTTTAGTGACCTACACCATAAAAAATGAGTTTAATGACTTGCACAGAAAAATTCTCGAGTTGTTAACACAAAAACCGCAAACGGCCGATGCACCCACCCTTGTATTATTGGAGATATATCCACAGGCTAACCTTTCTCCTTTGAACCAAATCTCAGAGATAGACAGTTGCATCTTCATCTCTAGATACGAAAGCCTTTTATCGATATACACACAAGTACCATTCTACAACAATATAAACACATCACCTAGCCTTCCTTAGCCTCTCCATTTCACCACCGAATACTGCAATATGCCTAAAAGTAGGCAAGCCACGCCTCCTTACCAGGTATTTCTTCATTCTCCACATGTCACTTCTGCTTAGATATGTATCTTTACATGTCACAACCACAAGGTCCACAGGCTATAAAAAAAACAGAGCTGAAACCCGCAATAAATTATTATCTCACAAAATAATTTTGCTTCGATGGGCCGTCACTTACCTTGGGTACAACTTTACGTACGTAGACTTGATTAAATGTCTTGAAGTTAAAATGGCTATTGCTACAAATTGTATCAACAATGCTCACAGTCTCTGTGCCTATAAAATACACCAGAGACAAATAAAACCTCCACAATAAAATATAAAACTGAACGTTATGAAAAATATTAATTATATATTATATAATAATATATATTAATAATTATAGATTAATTACAGATTAATTATTAATCTGAAGACCTACTTTACATACGTGTATGTTTCATTACTTACCTTTGGTCTTGATGGTCTCATCACATATCGATATCTTTAGAATAATATGACTGTCAAACAACAAAAATAAATAAACAAACATTTGCAGTTTTGTGATTAGGCGCCACATTTATCTCTGAGAATTCTTGACAGCTTACCTGGTGGTTTTATCATTGTCATCTTTGTAAATCTCCACAATGTCTCCTGGACGAAGTTCTGAACTAGCTTGCTGGCTAATAATTATATCATTCTCTACAGAAAGATTCAGACTGGAATCGTTATAATCTCGCTTGCGATGTATAAGTTTCTTTTTAGACAATAAAATATTTTGTGAAGAGGGTAGTGGTTTCACTGACCATTCTGCGTAGCTTGATGAACTCGCAAGGAAAAGAGCTTAGGGACGGACTCTGTTACTGATGTGGCCATGCCTCATCTGATTGAAAATCAGAATCGGAAAACTTCCTAAAAAGGAGATGAGCGATTTACGTATCATCATAAACTACGAGACACTGATGTGAGATGAGAGATTAGATGCATGCCTCTTATTTACTTGAAACGCTGAGTAGTATTATCTGCTTGTTGAGGTGTCATATTTGAGGTCCTCAACAATTCCTTATAACAGTGTTAGCTTGTTTTTTGCTGATAATTTTATGTGTTTCAAGGACGGGAAATAGCTGCTCTACAGTTATTTCAGCCGGGTATGCATACAGGGATATTCGCTCAAAAATCGAAGTTAAAAATTTACATTTAATTAAAAGCATCTTAGCACTACTTACAGCTCAATTTTATTACCTTGAGTTGTCTCCAATTATTCACAACAGCATTATCACATTTATCTTAGTAATATTTATAATATATCGAGAATAGTGAAAAAAAATTACAAAACAAACAAAAAAACATTCAATGCCACGTCACTTGCATTTTTTACCTTGCCCGTATTATATGCATGCGTAACAATAGTTCAGGTCCGTTAATCGGGGTCAGTTGATTGCTTTTCCAGCTGATAACCAGGGTGCAAACAATAGACTAGATTATGCCATTATAATAAAAGTATTGATTACTTTAGAATCACTATTGCAGCTATTACAATGACAGTGGCGATTTACTTCTACCATTTGTAACAAAACAACAGCCTTTGATGACGAGAAAGTTGTTTTTTTATCTATTTGTTTTCGCTGCTATCAACAAAACTTGCAGAAACATCTATCCATGATTGATACAATTGAGTCGAAGAATAAAGGTACTAATATCGAAGAATGTAGCATAAGTAGTATAGGGCATGTTGCAAAAAAAAATTAGCGGTTAAAACTAGTATGATAATGATGACCGGATAATAATAAATTTTAATCTATATAAATATATATAAACATGAAAAACATTTGTGTATCTGTGTGTGTGTCGTTGTCCATGTCTATAATGCACCTAAACCACTACGCTGAGAGAAATTAAAAATGTTGTACATATAGTCTATTGGACCGAATAGATGAATGGCCAGGGTTTAAATTTGCCATTTGTTCGCAAACCAGAAATATTTTTGGATTCAAAATTTTTCAATAAAGCAAGTGGAGACAAATCACAAGAAACTAAATCGGTTCAGTGTCGAATAAGCAATTACACGCTGGTATAGGATGACAAAAATCAGTTCAGACATCATTACTACTCTAACAACTACTAGTAGAAGGTTGTGCGTGATAAAATTACAACATGAATGAATATCAATGCTATTATGGACATGGACATGTCATGGACTAGTGTCCATAACAACTAGATTCCTTGCCAGAGATGAGCTGACCTCTGTGTATGCATGCGGCACCCCAAGTTTACCAAGATAGTTTCCTACCAACCAAGGACCATAATCAACAATGTTTTTTGATGGTTCTGGGAGATCTCATCATAGGCCAGAGGCAGGGTATTGTCATTCTTTGTCCTGAAAAACTTTCATCGATCAGGAAGGCTTAGCTTTGTGATTTTTTGCTCTTTGTTTTCATTTTCATGATAAAAATAATAGCAAATAAATAAATGTGAGTGAGAGACTGACTCAACTGTCTGTATAAAAGAACGAGAAAAAGCTTAGAGCATGCATCCATGCAGGCTTCATCAATCAGTGAAAATAATAATAACAATAATTATAATAATCTTTTGAATACTTCCGTCTAGTTGTGCCAGTAACAGGTTGACGACCGTGGGTTGCCTGGTCCTCCACGACCACACTGCCGGACGAGAGGTGTCTGACTAGGCTAACCCTCTCATTCACGCCGTTAGACTGATTTTCATTGTTTGTTTTCATCATGATTTATGAGTGGGTGATTTTCTGTCAGGGTGATCTCCCTCAGCCCCTAGTCCTTACAAGTACCTATTCCATAGGGCAGTGGGTTTGAGTTTCTGTTAGGGTGATCTCCTTTAGCCCTTGGCCCTTACAAGGGCCGAGCCCACAGTGCAGCAGAGGTCCAGTGTAGCATCGGGCACCAAGCCGATATCCGACAAGTCCGAAAGGTTAACCACCTACTATATATGGATGACCTGAAGCTTTATGGAAAATCTAAAACGGAACTAGAGGCCCTGGCAAATACTGTCAAAGGCCCCATTTACACTGGTGCGCTATGCGCACTTCGTACAAATGTGAACACTGAAGTTCGCAGCGAAAACGCCAGCTGCTCAGATAAGCTCGCACCAATACTGGTTCTGCATCGTCTCAAAACTGAATGGGGCGCAGGGTGTTTTCATACAGATACGGAACTAATGAGCTAGACAAATGATCGTCTAAACAAGCACTTTGGTGCGAACCAATACCGAACCGTAACTGTTACGATTTTTTACCGTTTTTTGTAGCGTACTAGTGTAAACCGAGCAAGAATCTTTACAAGTGATATACGGATGAAGTTTGGATAGCAAGAGTGTGTCACATTGGTAATGAAAAGAGGAAAAAGATCGAAGATGAAGGAATTGGTATGCACGATGTACAGTTGCTACAACACCTTGGGGAGGAATCCTACAAGTATCAGGAATACTAGAGGCTAACAGGATAAAGATGGAAGAGATGAAAGAGAAGGTCAGAAAGGAGTAATTACTGAAGGATAAGGAAAGTGCCGGAGTCAAAACTGAATGGAGGGAATGTGATAGAAGCAACGAACACGTGGGGGTTGCAGCAGTGCGTTACACAGCTGGAATAATTGATTGGACTGTTAATGAGTTAAAAGAAATGGATAGAAAGACAAGAAAACTAATGACGATTAACCAAGCGCTGCATCCAAGAGCAGATGTGGACAGGCTGTACGTTAGCAGAAATGAAGGAGGAAGAGGGATGGTGTCAATTGGGGAATGTTTAAGGATTAAAGAATGCAGCTTGTCAGATTACATAAAGAGAATAGAGAGGAATGAAGATTCAGTTTTGGATGGTTTCGTCAAAGAAAAACCGCGGTAGAGCTTAAGAGGGAGACCGAGACGGAGAGGACTGATGGGTGGAAAGAAAATAATCTTCACAGACAGTACTCCAAGAAAGTTGAAGAAATGGAAACACAGTCTTGGAGTTGGTTGAGATCTGGATGGTTGAAGAAAGAAACAGAAGGAATGATATTAGCTGCCCAAGATCAGGCACTCCCAACCAGGAACTATAAGGTTGCCATAATGAAGGAGCATGGCAGTAAGAAATGCTGGATGTGTGGTGAAAGGGATGAAACGGTGATGCGTGTATTCAGTGAATGTGAGAAGTTAGCACAAGGGGAATACTGGAAGAGACATGACCGTATTGCTCCAATCATTCACTGGCAAATATGTGGTGTCCATGGATTTCAGAGGAGCAAAAACTGGTTTGACCACCAGGCTGAATCAGTTATATCAAAATCCTGTTGGTTATAGAAGCTTGGAAGCCTGATATTGTGGTAGTCGATAAGGTGAACTCTGAAACAATGATTATTGATATAGCTGCCCCTGGTGATTTCCGAGTAAAGATGAAAGAAACAGAGAAAATAAGAAAATACCAGGATCTGGCACCGGAGTTAACCAGGGTATGGAAGACATCAGTAAAAGTGACCCCTATAGTTATTGGAGCTCTGGGGGCCAAGTGCAGAATTTTAGACTGGTTGGCCCTAATAATTGGAGTTGATGTAAAGCGATACACGATCATTCAGCAGACAGCCCTGTTAGGATCAACAAACATCTTAAAGAACGCCCTATCCATCCCAGCCTAGAGGAACTAGGCCGATGGTAAGAAACAACACCAGCTCATGCTGTGAGAAAAACCAATAACAATAATAACAATAATTTATAAATAATAATAGTACCTCCTACTACTGCTCATCCACCTTTTCTCTGTTATTAGTTAAGGAACAAGTAAAATTTTTAGCTCAGCATAAAGGTGCTATTGAAAAAAAGAGAACCCATAGTAGTAATAACAAGGAGGAGAGAGATGGGTGGAGAGATAATTATAATTATTTAGTATTATCAACCATTATTATTGTTATATACGTGCATAATGTAGCTATTGGATTACTGAAGGTAAGTGTAGCTAAAGGATTGTGGATAGCTCGAGGGGATTAGACAGCTGGGGAGACACTTGGAGTGACCACACTGGGTGGTGGTTGTGCTGGAGCTGCTATATATTATATACCTAGTGAGTGATACAACATGGCGTGGTAGGCAAAAGAAAAGAAGGATTGTCATATACTATTGTGTTTCATCATCTTGTGGGGGGGAGTGTTGAGGGGTTTGTGGTGATGGTGGGGGTCGGTGTGTATTTGTTAACGCCGTTGTTGTGCGACTGTTGCCGGTTGGTGGTGGTGAAGGTGAGTGTTTGTTGTTTGTTGGTGCATTGCAACTGTTGTTGAGGGATACAGTCAATGGGGTTTGTAAAAGAGTTAGCGTTAACTTCACCAGTTTTTGGGGTCGGTGTTGCCGAACACTTCAGGTTGGTGAAGCGTGGCCTTATGATTTGATTTTAATGATTTTCCTAAATTAGCTATCAATCCTGATGACACTGATGGTTCATGGAAGGCATGGTTAGATGAATTTGAGGTCAGTGTGGAAATGGTTACCTTCAAACTAGGGAAGGAAACAGTAAATAGGAGAAAGCAAGATGTTTTCAAGGGGAGAATAAAACTGTTGGCTTTATTGCATGCCATTGGTGAAGGGGGTAGAGATGCCCTAGAGTCTTTTGGATTTGATATGAGAAGTGAGGCAAGTAGTTATGAACAAGCGATAGCTCATTTAAAAAATGTTTATGGTTCCGAGGAAACAGCTTATGTGAAAACATTCAAGTTTGTCATCGTTAATCAGGCTGTGGGGAGAATAAAATTGATTTATCTGCTATGTGTTGAAAAACTTGGTAGGTCATTAAATCTCGGGAATAATGATAATGTTAGGCAAGAATTTGCATTAGCTATAGCTGTGAATGGTTTGAGAGAATCTTTACTGCGTATTCAGCTGATGCAACAAGTTAACTTGAACCGGAGAGGACTGACTGACACTTTGAGGGCAAGGAAATTGGCTCGAGACTCAGAGAACATCATGGAGCGGGGTAAGACAAATCAGCTAAACTCCACACAGGTAACTGATATAAAAAAGAACATGCATGGTGGTGAGTGTTACAGTAGTATGAAGGTATGTAGTAATTGCAATGGTCAATCTGCTGCGAAATATGATAGATATGCTGAGAAATATGCAGGAAAGATAAAAGGCGAGGCTAGTCACAACTGTGATGATCATAAGTCTGCTCATGGTAGAAATTATAGGTCTACTAGGCATTCTAACAATGAAAGGTTCATGTCTGAATGGCGTAGAAAACACTGTAGTAGGAGCAGGGTTGAAAGTGATAGAAGAAATAATAGGACTAAGTCCAGAGGTTATTTGGCTTTCCATGATGCTAAAGCATGTTTTCGCTGTGGCAGAGATGGTCACCAAATTAGGTTTAGCCCAGCTGTGCGGTGCTGGGTTTGTGATGGTATGGGTCATACTTCCCAGAACTGCCCTTATAAAAGGTATAAACATACTGATAGGTATAGTTATCGAAGTAGTAGCAGTAGTAGTGAAGGGAGTTGTGCTAGTGAAATGAGTGAGGTTCACATAGGTCATGTAAGGTTTGCTCTTGTGGCCCAGTCTGCAAGTGGTGCCAGAGCTGGAGGAGCTCACGGCACCCTTGAAGCACCTAACAGACCTACCCACTCCGAGGAGCTGGTCTCAGCTCAGAGGGAGTCGTCTGTTAGGCCTGCGGAAGCTTCGGTTTCTGCAGAGGAAAGCCAGGAGGTAGTTGCTGAGCAGTCACTTGTGACCAGGCAACAGCTTGCCTCTGAGGCTGTTCAGAGGCCTCAGAGTCACTCCGGTGAGAATATGGATTGTGATACTTACTCTGGTGAGGTGGATAGTGCTGCTCACTTAAGTGAGATTCTGGTAGGCGAAGGTGAGAGTCAATCAGGTGACTCAGATCCAAAGCCAGGTGGAGGTGAAGGCCAGTTAAGTGGTCCTGACCCAAAGTCAGATAATAATGAAGGTGGAACACCTTTGGGTGCGTGGTTCCGCGTATGCTTGTGATGATGTTCCACCTCTGAAGCTAGCCGTAACCGTTGATCTTGTGTCTTGTCCCTGTCTTGAGTATCGTGCTAGCTTGGAAAAATGGCATGTCAAAATTGTGTTATTATATACGTGCATAATAACAATAATTATTTATAATAATTATAATGTAACTACTACTATTATTATAAATATAATAATAATAATATTGGATTAGTTAGTTAGTGAAGGTTAAGTGTAGCTAAAGGATTGTGGATGAATACTGGACTGATTGTCGAAAACTTGGATGTCGACAACCTGGATGTCGACAAAGTTGGCTCGGTCGGCGACAAAATAAGTTCGGTTGGCGACAACTATGACCAGATGGTCGAATAACTGACCTGGATGTCGACAAAGCGCTAGTTGATGGTTACTCGTCTGCTGGGCGACAATGATTATCCTGCCGTCGACAATTTATGGTTGCTATTCTCACCAGTAGAGGACAACTCACAATCTGCAGCAGTGTCTCATGTGAGCAAAGCGAGAGACTATCTATTTCTCTTTTAATATATCCAATCCATCCAATAAATTGTTCACTGTTTTTTTGAAATAATGATACCGCTCTACTTGCCGTACGTATGTTATAATTTATATTATAGAAAATACATTTGAACACTATATCTATCTACCTACTGCTCTCCAGATTATCAAGTACTGCGATCAACAATCGAGCCCATCATTAACAACTGGGAATCCATGATGTCATATATGTATGCAAATTTAGTAGACTTGCTTTCTAGTCAAAATTACAATCATAGCCATATCTCCTGAACATTAGATATATTTTGACATTGTACATACCTCACTACATACATCATGAGCCTTTGCAAAACAAAGCCATTATAATATTTTTCTTTATAAATCTCTCAACTGGCGATAATATTATAAATAATACATATCATTGTATTACATTGTAATACCCTTATATTTTAATGGTATATAAACATCATTTCATCCTTGCCTGCTAATATAGGTCTGTTTTGTTACATTTTATGTAAATACTGTGCAGGATTTCACTGTGGGGGTGTGAGTTGGTAGCTCGGCCTACCTGCACAACCTCCCGAACTGTAATGGCAACTGTGTCTAGTGTGCTAGCGATACAACCCTTCCACAGGTCGACTTAGTATACTGGAGAATGGTGGTTGACCATCTCAGTAACTAGTGAGCTGCCGGTTGCGTTAGCTGTTGTTTTGTGTGTGCAATGAGTTCGAACTTTGAAGGGCGAACTAGTTGAACTAGGTTCGGCCAGCAGAGGTTCGGCTGTCCTTTTGTAGTGCTGTGCAGAGGTCGAACATTGAAGGCGAAGTTAGTCAAAAGCTAAGTTCGGCCAGCAGAGGTTCAGACTGATCTGCCTGTATATTACTACTTGAGTAATGGTGCGCAGTGAAGTTATTTGTATGTACAAAGAAACTTCTGAGAGTGTGCAAGCTGACTCTGATTTATTTGACATGAACATGCGTATTTATGTAAACTGTTACATAATAAAAGTGACTGACAAGTAGTGAACAAAAGAGGCCACACCTGGCACAATTGATTGGCCAGCGTGTGCAAATAAAATACAAGGGGTGGTACAACAGTGGATGCATGGCTGAACTCACATGGCAAATGTATAAGTTTACATGTAGATAGAAAATAATAATTAATGTACATAGAGTTATTAGCCCTAAAGCGCGGGCATAGAATTGCGACGTGTACACAATCTGGAATATCGTATGCATAGAACTAGACAACAACATAGAACAAGGACATAGACGAGTAAGTGTTTGTAATAGTGTACCATATACTGTCTGGTAAGAGTGTTTAATGTCGCCGGTCCTCCACAATACTTTATGTAAATAAAAGAATTCATTCCAGTATAAATACATTTGGCCACACTCATAACAAGTGATGAAAGAAAATGAGAATTAGTAATTATCCTCTTTTGGTAGTGCAACTCAAACGTTACATATCATATTACAATACATGTATTGTCGACATCGAGTCTAGGCTAGTCGACAATCCGTCTGAAATTGTCGCCATGCAATCTAACTTTGTCGACATCCAGGTTGTCGACATCCAGGTTTTAGACAATCAGTCCAGTTACCCTAATATAATAGAATACTGGACTGATTGTCGAAAACTTGGATGTCGACAACCTGGATGTCGACAAAGTTGGCTCGGCCGGCGACAAAATAAGTTCGGTTGGCGACAACTATGACCAGATGGTCGAATAACTGACCTGGATGTCGACAAAGCGCTGGTTGATGGTTACTCGTCTGCTGGGCGACAATGATTATCCTGCCGTCGACAATTTATGGTTGCTATTCTCACCAGTAGAGGACAACTCACAATCTACAGCAGTGTCTCATGCGAGCAAAGCGAGAGACTATCTATTTCTCTTTTAATATATCCATTCCATTCAATAAATTGTTCACTGTTTTTTGAAATAATGATAACCGCTCTACTTGCCGTACGTATGTTATAATTTATATTATAGAAAATACATCTGAACACTACATCTATCTACCTACTACTCTCCGGATTATCAAGTACTGCGATCAACAATCGAGCCCATCATTAACAACTGGGAATCCATGATGTCATATATATATGCAAATTCAGTAGACTTGCTTTCTAGTCAAGATTACAATCATAGTCATATCTCCTGAACATTAGATATATTTTGACATTGTACATACCTCACTACATGCATCATGAGCCTTTGCAAAACGAAGCCATTATAATATTTTTTTTTATAAATCTCTCAACTGGCGATAATATTATAAATAATACATATCATTATATTACATTGTAATAGCCTTAGGCTTATATTTTAATGGTATATAAACATCATTTCATCCTTGCCTGCTAATAGAGGTCTGTTTTGTTACATTTTATGTAAACACTTTATGTGAATAAAAGAATTCATTCCATTATAAATACATTTGGCCACGCTCATAACAAGTGATGAAAGAAAATGAGAATTAGTAATTATCCTCTTTTGGTAGTGCAGACAACTCAAACGTTACATATCATATTACAATACATGTAGCTTGGTTTATGGTTATGACAATTAAATAATTAATGAAGAACAATCTACTGTGTTTCATTTCTAATTTGCTGTAGTAGTATAAGTAGTAAGTATATAATAATTTCTTTTTACAATTATTACTTATTTGATACTAATAAATAAAGGTGTGTGTAACTACTCACTCATCACTGGTTTATTTTTTTTATGTATTGTCGACATCGAGTCTAGGCTAGTCGACAATCCGTCGGAAATTGTCGCCATGCAATCTAACTTTGTCGACATCCAGGTTGTTGTCGACATTCAGGTTTTAGACAATCAGTCCAGTTACCTTGTGGATAACTCGAGGGGATTAGAAAGTTGGGGAGACACTTTTGGAGTGACCACACTGGGTCGTGGTTGTGCTGGGGCTGCTATATATTATATACCTAGACCTAGCGAGTGATACAACAATTATTATTATAGTAATAATAATAATTGTTGCTATTATTATTATTCAAGGCCAGCAAAATTTAAGTAAAAGTTAACAAACTTTGCTCGCTGTGTCTAAAATCATAGTTCTTATTCTTTACTTGATATTTCTGTCCGAGGTAGGGCGATTTAAAAGAAGTGGTTTCAAAAGCTGTTTTCATAATGAACAATGTCGCGCCTTTGTTGATTTTTTTTTATTAAAGAGTATTAATCAGATAGTGATTTCGTTTGGGGCATGATATATTGATTTCAGCCTTGAGATATATATTTTGTACTGTACCAGTTTGTTTGCCATCTCCCCCCATCCCCGGACCCCCTTCACATTCTACAGCTCATGGAAAACATTAGTTGAGCTCCATGAATTTCATAGGTCAAGGTCGAGTCAAGAAAACCTGTCTTACAAGACGACTTATTGGTATGTTTTTCTCCCACTCATTATGCATTAAATCCCTTTGTTGGAGTGTTTTTTTTCAACTTTATTGTTCTTTACAGTAATCATGTTTCTGTTTGATCGAGGGTTTGGATTATCAATATTATTTATATGTTTTATTATTATTATAGGCTAAATTAATAATAATAATAATAATAATAAATAATTAAATTTAATAATAATAATAATAAGTAAGTACCACTATTACTACTACTACTACTACTACTACTATCAGACTTGCCAACTCTCACGCATTGGGCGTGAGAATCACGCATTTCCCTGTTTCTCACTCTCTCACGCACGTCTCACGCATTTCCCCTGTTGTTGGGGAAAATTTTTTTTTGTCTTTTTATTATTATTAATAGCAATAATAATTGAATATTATACTAAACTTGTTTGTATTGATATTTCCCTATCTTATATTTCAGTTTCTTATAGCAGTTATAATGTGTATGTTTATTTTGCTCCCAACAACTAACTAGTCAAAGTAAACATTGACATAGAAGATACTGCTATCATCATAATACAGCAATAATCATAATAAATAAAGCACTATAGGATTCAGATTGAAAAATAAAAAAGAGATAATTGTAACAGCTGTTAATTGACCACTTTTATACTTGTGTTGTGAGGGGAAATGCTATATTACCCACACCATCAATTCAGGTTACTAGGATCCACAGTCTAAAAAAAACGATCCAAATAACAACAAGGAGCAGCAGTAGCAAAGATCAAACTAATAACTAACAAACACATTGATTATTATTTCAATACTTTTGTATCATTCTTAGAGAGAGCCAGTCAAAACAGAATTGACGCACTCCATTGCTGTGTTATTATTGTTGATGTCAATTCATTTTATTATTAAAGCTGACATGTTAGTTCCATTCATTTATTAATTACTACCTACTACTTACTTATTATTATTATTTTCTTCATACAATAATAATAAATAATAAATTAGAAATAATAATATAATAATAATATTTATTATTTAAATATCAAGTATTATTATTATCATCATCATTAACCAATTACCACTATTTTGGCTATTATTATTATTTATTACTGCTGTATCATTAATAATAATTGATAATAATAAGTAGATGTTATTGATAATAATTTTACAATTTATTAATTAATTATGATTATTATTAATAAACAAAAGGTTATTAAAAATGATAAAACATATATTACCTACATATTATTATTGTTATTTGTTGTTGCTCTTTTGTTATCAAGTCCAACATTCCTTAACCTTTTTTGTTTTATTATCAATGGTAGCAGTTAACAAGTATTTTTGTTGCTTTTATAAATCAAAATTAAGAGTTAATCATTATTTGAATGGTATGTTATGTGTTATAAT
Source organism: Cryptosula pallasiana (assembly GCA_945261195.1). NCBI lineage: Eukaryota > Metazoa > Bryozoa > Gymnolaemata > Cheilostomatida > Cryptosulidae > Cryptosula > Cryptosula pallasiana. The sequence goes on along the minus strand of OX183139.1, from coordinate 28,620,941 downwards.
AATTTTTAGCAGATTCAATTTCATGAGAATAGTTATTATCAAAAGAATTATTGTTCTTTTACTTTCAAGGTTGGTGTTATCTGTATTTTTTCGTGAGAATAGTTATCCACAAGCTTCTGTTCTCCATCCACCTTATGACCTTCTCCATTCACCAGCTCCTGCTCTTCATCAACCATATCCTCTTCTCCATCCATTATACCCTGCTTTTTGTCTACCTCCTACTCTCCATCTACCATTTTCTGCGCTCTATCCCCATCTCCTTTCTCCCCATCCATCAACTCCCTCTCTGCCTCCACCATATCCCACTTTCCACCCATCCTCTCCTGGTCTCCATCCTTCATCTCCTGCTCTGCATTCATCATTCTCTACATTCCCTATATCTTGCTCTCCATTCACCTTGTCCTGGCCCCCTCCGGGTCTTGATTTACCTCCACCTGCTTTTCATTCACCCTCTCCTGCTCTCCATCCACAATCCACTGCCCTTCATCTACCATCTCCTACTGTCTATCCACCAGGTTTGGCTCGGTTTAAACTAGTCAAATTTCTGAAGTTTTGGTTTTTGTTATTTTTCCGTTAGTTCATCAAATAATTGTATTTTTTCACAGCTAAGCTGGCAGGTTATCTGCTTCACAGCATTCACTCATGCCATGTCTCATTCTCTTGGTTATTTGAAAAATCTAAAATGATAAATCAAATTTTTCAGTTAGTTACGATAGCAGAGAAATGAACGATGTTTATTGAAAAAAGATGCGTCACATATATAATTGATATAAATTCATGATTGTATGGTGGCTCAGAACGTTTTGCTTTTTGTGTTTTAAAACGTCTGAACGCTTTCCAAACCGTTTGAACGAATTTGAAATAGTCTGAAATTTTGCAAAAACTTCTGAACGCTTTGTGAAATCGTTGGTGAGCTTTGAAAATCCGAGCCGATTTGCTGGTTCGCTCTATTGATCATAGATCTACAGTCCATTTATGATGGATAATGTTTCTCCTAAACACTGAGCAGTTGAATTTTCTTTAAATAAATAAATAATGTTTTTTTATTTATTAAATATTATTTGCTTTAAATTATTTTAAATAATAAATACAACCTAACTGTAAAAATTCATTTAGGGATTATATTCAGCAACATTTTTATACAGTTAATTAACTTGCTCTATGTCTTTTGATCGACGTCTATGTTGATAAAGTTATATAAAGGCTATAAATAAAATGATGACGATCGCTTTTGGTTCGAAAGCCATGTGCCTTGCAAACTTTTCCAACCATTTCAAAATAGTTTAGATTATTTTAAAACAGTTCAGACTATTTCAAAATAATTCATATGGTTTGTAAATAGTTCATACTCTTTCTAAAGCGCTCATACGGTTTGTAAATAGTTCATACTCTTTCTAAAGCGCTCATACGGTTTGTAAATAGTTCATACTCTTTCTAAAGCGTCCATACGGTTTGTATTTTTCTAAATCATCTGGATCATTGCTAAACCGTCTGAATTATCTGCAAGACAACTATACGGTTTGCATATTTTACAATTGTTGGACAGGAAATACAGTATTATAGCATTAATCCCGCAACTGCTGAGGCCGACAATTAATTTATTATAACCAACAAGCCCGTTTTTAAACATAGTTTCTTGGGCTATTTTACTACAATTACCCTATTATTTTCAATGTCAAAAGAAACTTTGCAAACCGCCTGGACTATTTCAAATCCGTTCATGCTCTTTGAAAACGAAACCGTCTAACGTTATGAGCCACCATATGTTTGGGATAGTACACTCTAAACTATGAAATCGACTTGGCACTCAAAAGGACAATTTTATTTATTGCCTCTCCTAAAAAAAATACCAATGATCTTGTGTCTTACTACGGTAGTGCCATTTAGTTGTTGAAGTTTGAGTGTATATATGTTTTCTATTTTATGAGGTTCTATTATACAAATAGTCATTTATTTAGATACTGATGCCATGTTGTACATACAGTTGTCTTATTTGGAAATAAACATTGAACATTTTTTTAACAAGCTGAATGCTACATATCGAAAGCCATTCCTTTAACCATTCAGTAAGTCATAAGCTCTTTTTATTGACTGCATTGAGTGCACCATTTTCACAATAAAAAGCGATTTAATCCATAAAAACCGGGATAAACCAGAAATAAATGGTTTGTTTGGTTTTTTTCAACCCTGTCTACCATCTCCTGCTCTCTATTCACAATTTTCTGCTCATCTACCATCTTCTACTGGCCATCCACCATCCCCTGCTCACCACCCACAGTCCTCTGCTCTTCATCTACCATCTCTTGCTCTCTATTCATCAATTCTTACTTTCTATCCACCTTCCCCAGCTCTACATCTACCATCTTCTGCTCTCCATCCACTATTTCCTGCTCTATATATACCATATACTACTCTCTATCTATTAAATCCTGCTCTACATCTTCAATCTCCTCGCTCTCCATCCACCATCATCTTGCTCTCCCTGCATCATCTCCTGCTCTTCATCCACCATATCATACTCTTTATCCACTATATCATGCTCTACATCCACCATGCTCAACTGTCCAACTACCTCCTCCTGCTCTCTATTTACCATCTCTTGCTCTACATACTCCATATCCTGCTCTCCATTCATCATCTCCTGACTCCTTTCACCATATCATACTCTCCATCCACTATATCCTGCTCTCCATCCACTATATCCTGCTCTCCATTCACTATATCCTTCTCTCCATCCACTATATCCTGCTCTCCATTCACCAGTCCTGGTCTCCATCTCCCTTCTGCTCTCCATCCCCGATCCCCTGCTATCTCTCCCGATCTCTCCTTGCTCTTCATCTATCATCTGCTGCTCTCCATCCATCATCTCCCATTCTCTATCTACTATTGCTGCTCATCATCCCGATCTCCTTATTCTCCATCTATCGTCTCCTGCTCTGCATCCACCATATCATACTTACATCCATTATATCCTACTTTACATCCACCATGCTCTGTTCTCTAGCTACCTCCTCCTGCTCTCCATCCACCATTTTTTTGCTCCACCTACAACATATCCTGTTCTGCATTCATCATCTCCTGCTCTTCGTCCACCATACCCTACTTTCCATCTGTCTCCTGCTCTCCGTTCCCGATCTCCTTGCTATCCACATATCATCTCCTGTTCTCTACCTATCATCCCCTGCTCTGCATCCACCATATCATACTCTTCATCCACTATGCCCTGCTGCACAACCACCATGCTCTGCTTTCCAGTTACCTCCTCCTGCTCTCTATCTGCCATCTCTTGCTCTATTTACATCAAATCCTGCTTTGAATTCATCATCTACTGCTTTCCATTTACCTTATCCAACTCTCCATCCACTATACCCTGCCCTCCATCCACCGTATCCTGCTTTCCATCTACCTCCTGCTCTCTATCCCCGATCTCCTTGCGCTCTACCTATCATCTACTACACTCTCCATCAATAATCTCCTGCTCTCCATCCCCCATCTCCTGCACTGCTCCTGCACTGCATCCATCATAATATACTCTCCATTACTATATGCTGCTCTCCATTCACTGTATCCTATATTCTATCTACCTCCTCCTGCTCTCAATCCTCAATCATTTGCTCGCCATCTACCATCTCTTGCTCCGCATCTACCCTCTCTTGCTCTGCATCTACCCTCTCTTGCTCTGCATCTACCCTCTCTTGCTCTGCATCTACCCTCTCTTGCTCTGCATCTACCCTCTCTTGCTCTGCATCTACCCTCTCTTGCTCTGCATCCACCATCTCCTGCTCTCTATCTACCAACCACCTCCTGCTCTCCATCTATCAATCATCCCCTGCTCTCGGTCCACCATCTCATACTATTCATTCACCATACCCCTTTGTTAATTGCATTACTTGATGTTTCTGCAGCTAGCATGATATAAGATTTTATTTTCCAGCATTTTATCAATAATCACTCAGTAACACATTTTCCCCATTTGGCTCGATTTCACGCGCTTTTTTCCCCTTTTTCCAAGTCTCACTCTTGACCCCTCACTTTAGGTTGGCAAGTCTGACTACTATTATTATCTATTCTATTTCTATTAATTATATTATTGTCATTATATTATTATAATTATTATTATGTATAATAATAATAATAGTAAATCATACTAATAATTAATAATATTACTATTATTATTATTATATTAATAAATAATAATAATTATTATTATTATCATCATGATTATCGATGATTGTTGTTAGTGATAAAAAATAATTAATAGTAATAAATAATAATAATAATTGTAATTAATTTTATTATTATAATTGTTATTGGACAAAATTCAACCTGATAAATTTAATTGTAATTGTTGTTTATAAATAAATGGTCTTACTTATTTATGTTGTATGTATATTTTATTTATTATTATAATAATGAGATTATTATTGTTGTTATTATTAATTGTTGTTATATATATAGTTATTATTATATGCATTTCCAGTAAATTATTCACAAATAGACTACTACTAGTTTCTAAATCGCTATGGGGGACCATAATAATGTTATTTAAGAGCTGATTGAGTATTAAAATCTTTGAGGCACACCTCCTGTTAAATGTTCTAGCTTATTCCATAGAAGAGGTAGTGAGACGTAAATAATGTACCTACCATATATATATAAAAAAAATTATTGTAGTTGAGGAAAACCCCTTTTTCATTATTACTGTGTAGTAGGTGATATTCTACCAATTGATGTTTCATGTGCTGTAGTATTGAATACCATAAATTTTGTTTTAGAGTTCAGTCACTATAATCTGAAACCTGGTAACCATGGATTGCTCAGTACACAGTTTTAAAGTGCCTGTGAAACAGTTGATAACAGCAGATATGATGCCTCGATGGATAGAAAGTCAAGCATATTCAGATGTTGTTGGCTTTATCTGTGCGATGAATGAAGCTGTAGTGGACAAAAAACTGACTGAAGATTATCCCATCTCAGAAGCTGTCAAAAAACTTTCGTCAGTTCTCACCACGGTCTCAAATTGGATCGATGACATCCCTCCTGTTGATCAACCACAACGATTTGGTAACAAAGCGTTCAAACAGTTTTATGATAAGCTTCTTACAGAGTCTCATACGTTGCTGAGAGAAATGCTGGACGATAAGTTTCAACCCAGTGTTAGTGAGATTAGCGTGTACTTGAATGAATCTTTTGGTAATTCTACAAGAATAGACTATGGCACGGGTCATGAGCTCGCATTTATGGCTTTCTTATGTTGTCTCTACAAGATTGAGTTGTTGTCTCAAACTGATGCTGTTGCTACAGTTTTTTGTATCTTTGTCCAATACATAAATGTGTGTAGAAAGCTCCAAACGACATACAACATGGAGCCAGCTGGCAGTCACGGTGTATGGTCTTTAGACGACTTTCATTTTATACCATTTATTTGGGGTAGCGCTCAATTGAAAGGACATCGAAGAATCACACCAGCCAAGGCCGTCCAGGAGGATTACTATCATAGCTTTCACAAGGATTACTTGTACCTTGCTGCGATCAAACACATTTGTAGTGTCAAGACTGGTCCGTTTCCAGAGCATTCCAACCAGCTGTGGAACATCAGCGGTGTGCCAGTATGGAACAAAGTGAACTCTGGGCTCATCAAAATGTACAAAGCTGAAATTCTAGCGAAATATCCCGTGATACAGCACTTTCTTTTCGGAAGTCTCCTCACCTTGGAATCGGAAAATGTGGCCAAATAGAACTCTATTTTTAATGTATATTTTGGTGAGCTGATGTATACTGTGTTTAAATGTGTTTTACTTTATTATATATAAACTACTTGATTTTAAATTGCTACAAAAAGGGTTTTCTGTTGAAACCACATTTGCTGTGACGCAGTAGGCAAACAAGAGTAGTTGACCAACTTTTACACGCTGATTAATTGCACTTTCATTCCAACTACTTACTAACAGTTCAACAATTACCAGCAAGAGTGGTCGAACCACATAATTATTGCCTCGGCTTTCTCTAAAAGCTCATCTGCTTATATTTATCTTGCCATCACTTGGTCCTTAAAACATACACCTCCATGTTCCATGTTCAGCAAGTATATTTTCAACAACCAAGAAAAGGATTCACAATAATGACAACCTAGGAGGATTGACGAACTTGCAATTTGCAAAAATTTAAATAAAAATATACTCTGCTTGCTTGAACTGCAATATAATCTTCACATTTAAAATGTCACTATTTCATTTTAAACTCTTGGTGGAAATATATTTTGTATCACAATGACAATATAATAATAACAGGTAAGATATATTACATGTGTATAGTTGTTTGAAGAAATAACCATTGCAGAGGCAGATTCAAAGATAGTTTCCAGGCCGTTCATTTAGGGTACAGAGCTGCCCCATTCCATCAATTTTCAAATTTGTTATTGACACATGATTGCTTAGCGCTCTCAAAAAATGAGGTAATAATTAGCCTCAGTCACATAAAAATCTTTACAACATGCTGTCGTGAAAGGCTGGGGCATATTTGTAACACGTTAATAAGTATACATATGACTGTACAAAGTTTCACGCTGCTCCAATATCAAATGCAAATAAGTGCGCAAGTTAGATATAGCGAGTGTATGATCCACAATATGATGTACTGTGGTTCATGCAATCACTACCGATAAACTTCCGAAAAAAATTTACAACCTAAAAACAATATTTACTCTTAAAATATTCATAAAAAAGTTCAAGTATGACAGGTAGATGGAAGTGAATAATACATGAAAGATTATAAATGATATGTGCGTGTACATACGCAGTACTAGAATATACATATCCGATATAAGCATAATAAAAAGGTTTGGGTCAAAACATAAAAATATAGATGGCATTCATTTGCCATTAGATCACGTAATCAAGTTCTCCCACAATAACATCGCTGGTGGAGATCTAGAGACGTAGTAAGGGGATACAAGATCAACCTTCATGCACCCGACAGACGGTGTCTTATAGATTGATGTCAGCACAAGCTCTTAGTACAGAGTTGCATAGCCTCCACTGTGCGGGTTACCATAGGCCTGCCGACAAAAGAATCTTTGATAACTCAATGGCAATGTATGAGGAGGAAGACAGGGTTGTACTACAACAAATACTACTAGCAAGTAAAGGGTTCGGAGGTTGCAATAAATTCCTCTGACTTCAAGCGCATGTACCACAACAGAAGTAGTAATCTGCTGAGCAAGGCTTAGCTGATTATGTAACTACATCTAGACTAGGACACAACCTAAAGAACTAGAGCTAATCTACTACCCTCTAGAACTAAGACTACATACAGCTGGCAGATGCCATATAAAGGTAGTTGTCATTTCTCAACCACATTTGCCATTCAGTAGTTTCACACTGGCATAGGCAGACACACTCAGTCAATGTAGGCTCAGAGCCCAGTGTGGGGGAATGATAGCAACAAGCTGGCTATTAGATCTTCTACAAATGTCTTTACCTGTTACGACTAACTCGCTCAGGAATAATGTATTCACTTCGGACCACTTTGTGAAGGTGACGGGACGTACGCAGTGGCTGAAAAATGACAACTAAGCTCAAACAGCTACATAATCGTTAATCTGGTTAGCAGAGAACTACTCAATTGTATGGGCATATCTACGAGCTGGCACTAAACAGTCCATACCAAAATTATTATAGGAGCTAAGACTAATTGGAGAGAGAAGCGACTCAGCTACAAAACTCTGTTTACCTCAAATAAATAAATAATTTACTATTTGTAGAAGGAAGGTTCAAGGGTATCCCCCGTTGAACGCTGTAGTTATGAGTCCCTGCATATACAAAAGTAACAGTTGTGCGATAACAAGCAAGTGACAGTTGCGCAGCTAGCTCAATGCCAAAGCACACTGTCTGTGTCATGTAACAGCAATCAACTTTTCTGTCATTGTACTAAAGATTCTATATAATCACATGCTAGATCGGAGTTGTCTGTCCATTTCCTACTGCACTAACAGAGGACAACTAGTAACTAAAGAGTTGTCTACTCGACAGTGCAATCTTCTACTTACCCTGTTGTTTAGAGCGAGGTTAGGGAAGGCTCCTGGTTGAGGGCTTGTAGGCTGACCATAGTTAGCTAATGCTAGTTCACTCGCACCATATATTTGATCTAAAGGACCGGGGCTACCTGCTGACTGGAATGCTCGATGATTAGCAGCGGCAGCAGCAGCAGCTAATGATGCCTGACTGTACGCAGTAGGATAACCCCCCAGCACTGCAACACATTGATTAGGACGTGAGCATATTGTTCAGTGATAGAGACAAAAATACAGAGAAAACAAACATCTGTACACCGACCACCGTATATAATATCAATTGCTGAAATTGACTAGCAAAAAGTTGCAAGCAGGAGAGCAGGGTTGTTGAACTATTATTTTCTAGTATAAAACAAATGCAAAAAGCAATGTAGACTAAAAGCATAAAGGTGCGGGCATGCAAGAGCAGGTAAGCTGCTACAACCTCGCAGGTGTTTAGCAATAGTTAGAGACGATAGTCACTCAGCGCTAGCATTAGCTAAATAGCGAAATAAGAAGCAAAGCAAACTGCTGCGGAGAACTAAAGGGCTAGAAATAAGTTGCTTGTTGGGGGAGGGGAGGGTGGGGGTAAACCATAGTAAATTTATAGTTGCGATAACAGTGCTATTTCTAACTGCAGTTCCATTACAATGTCACACGAGTCTGCAAGTATGTGAATTGATTTTACCAAATTGAATTTATGTACAAGTCCACACGTGCAATGCTTAAGGTTATTGGCCCGCAAAAATCCAATAAAAATGCATCTTCAACAAGCAAGAAGTGGGCTTCAGAAGCTGTCAACAGAACATGAATGTTGAATTCCTCAGGGTAAGATTTGCATGCAAGCTAATTGAAGCAGCGAAAAGTGTCCACTTGTATCAAATAAAATTATGGCAGCGAAGAGTAAAATTGAATTTCAATTTAGCGGTAAAACATTTTGAAGACTTTTCCAGAAAACCAGCAGTTGATTATAGCTACAAAATTATAGCCACAAGGAGAAAGATAAGTTGAATCGACTAGATAAACTGAACTGCGAAAGAAAGAGAACTGTTAGCGATATTAATCATAGCGGGGATGGAAAGATGAGACAGGTAGAGCGGGTGAGGGAATCATGTACCTGCAGCTGATCTGTGCAGTTCTTTGTGCGAGAAGAGACTAGCATTGTCATTGGCAACTCTTGGAGAAGAATGTAAAGCAGCGTTGGTGAGGTGGCCGGTGACAGAAGGCAAATGACCAGCAAGGTTGGGGTTTGCACTAACAATGTCAAAGTAAGTAGCAGCACCTGCAGATGCAGCAGAAGGGTTGGTGATGGAGCTGGTTACAACTGATGTAGAGTTCTGTCTGCTCTCCATCAAGCATGGTACAATAAGATTAGCACCTGCAGCCGATTGTGTGAACTGTGTGAAGCCTGGGTTGGTAGTGCCGGCTGCAGAGAAATCAAATATCAAAAATGTTATACTGTTAAAAAGATTTCTTACCAAGCAATTTATCACTAGAGGTGTCAACGTCGTAATTCAAGCTTCTGAGCCGCATGCAAGGAAATCGTCAAAAAATAGCTTACAGTAGCAAAAAGAGAAAATAACTCCTATTTTGTGATTGATTTATAACTTTGCATACTAAGCGGACAGAGCCAGGACTTGTAGAGTGAAGCCATGCAAGTGCTCACAGCTAAATGACAGTAATTGCTGTGTAGATGCTATACAATACTCAGTTGTGTATATTATACACACAATAGTACTTCACAGCTAATAGCATTGCGTAATAAACCATTTCATTGAGCAAATACCACGACCAATGCCACTGTTTTAGGTTGAGTGAGGCAGGAAATACTGCATAGAGCACAGAGACCGATGTAACATCTGTCAGGGAAAGAAGAAATAAGCGGGGAGGTTAAGGCATGCAGAGGCGGGTCAAGCAAACGTAGTATGAGACACACAAGTGCGTTACATGAGCAAGCGGGTGGTTGCAGGGGTGGAGAGAGCCAAGGCATCTAGGCTTCTAGGCATCTAGGACTACTCACTATTTCTACTAGCAGGTCTATTGGGCAGAGCAGTAGCAGTAGATGATGATATGGTAGTGTTACGTAGAGCGGTGACTAGCCGTTCACTAGCTGAATCTAAGCTCTCTCTGCGGGGCAGAGAACGAGCTGATCTACTCAGTGGTACATATGTGTGACTATTGAAGGCAGCGGTGCTCACTCGTCCACCAGTAGGCACTGTGCATTAACAAACATTCTATAAACTAAACATCCTTTCTCAGCGTAGTCCACGCAAAAGTGAAACGAATTTTATAGAAATGTAATAAATGGGGAAAGTTGTAAAAGGTTGACTAACTAACCACTACATTTAGAAGGTGACATGCATGTATGTATGTTACTACAATAGACAGACAAAGGGCTACTAGCTAGCTACTGCTGATAGACTCAGGGTTTTCCAAAGAGAGGACAACTCCAACACTAAATAATAGAATAGACAGAAGTTCTAGCTAGGAGCGGCATTGCAGTTGCACATACTTAGCATCAGTTGATTCTGTAGAATTGAGTTATCGTACAAGGCCTGCTGCTGTTGTGGATGGTGACCAGCCATTGGCATCAATTGAGGCCACATAGCCAACATGGCCGCTGTGTTTCCAATCTCTAAACACACACACTAAGTTATAGAATCAACGGCAAGGTATTACAAGGTCATATAGCGCTAGACGCTAACACTTTCTCTTCACATGTCAAGTTGATGTTCAAACATTTTCTATCCCAAACTACATCCTAAATAATGTTTGAACATCTCTCAGCTAGGCGCCGCCGCAAAGCAATAGTCATCTTGAAAATTTAAATAAACACGAGGAGAGTGAACGATTTGCCTTGCGCAGAGTCTCAACAAAACAGTCTTCAAAGGGCTTAGTCGTTATAAGCGGCATCAGCTTTTTTTAAATACATTCTGTAAACATTAGAGATTTGTAGACCAAAGACTAGAGACAAGTAAAGTGTACTCTTTCATTCTCTTCCATCTATCAACAGTTAATTTACACAGAGATATACAGGCATATACTGGTGGCAGTGACTAGGAAAGCACTAGTAGTCCATTTAAATAGTTTGCTATAATTAACATTTGCATGTGTTGATAAGTCAATTAGCTAAGAAGTTAATTCGAGAGAAAACAGAGCAGGTAAATGCCAAATATATCCTGAATTAGCGATTAACGCCGTGCTATGCTGCTGAGACTGCATAGAAAGAATACACCAAACAATCTCTACAGGTACTAGCATAGTCTCCACGCTCTTCATTCATACCGGCAACTGTTGCAACCGATAAAAGGTCAAATAAAAAACTACTGCAGTTTTTATAAATGCAAAAATCTAATTGGTCAACTTTCTTTGAGCTTTTAAATTGGTAATTTTTGTGTTCAATGTAAAAAAAACGGCACAAACGCAATGCGTACAAAGATATTACCTTGTCGAGGTAGTTGTTGTTGCGCCATAATCTCTTTGGGCTGAGCTTTTTTACATTCAACCTGTAAATAAATATTTAAATAAATAATAATTTTCAAGTGGCATTGTCGCCGTTGGACATAGAAGTTGAAGGCGAGCGATGAAATCTGTAAGTAGACGAGAATCTCACGTAGAGAGTCGACCAGCTGTCGTAGCCGTACACAAGTGTAGAAACTTGAACTTAGTCAATATTAACTCTAAGGATTTCATCTCAGCTATATAATCATCTCAAGGCGTTTCAGTTGAACGTCTTTCACAGCTTCTCTTTAAAGGTGTTTGCCATGTTTGCAAAGGGCGGGTATGGTTTCACCAATATGACAGCTTTCGTTGCTATTTTTAACCGATTTGAGCATTTCAGTACATTGAAAACTTTCAGCTGACTCTGAAGAGATCTGAACCATGATGTCATGGGCCAGCTGTGTGCCCTGAGGCCAAATCAAACGACACCGTCATGACTTACGCAAGGCAGAAGTAAATGCAGTGGCAGAGACTGACATTATTAGATTTACGTGCCAGCAAAGGCTGGTAAGTGCAAAAGCGGCTGATTTAACTTGTTCCCTTGTAGATATTCTGTCAGTAATTGCATTATTGACAAAGGAATAAAAAGAGATTTAATTTTCACAGAGCTAAGGCAGCATAATAAGATGAGAGAGGTTTATGTCCGCTAATTGAATCAGGTGAATGTCGGAGAAGGCAGCAGTCAGCATATGCTGTATATGTGCGTGTATATGAGGGTGTAACATGGCTATTAGCTGCCAGATATTGATGTAGTTGTCAGTTCACATAGCCAAGAGCCACGATTCCCACTAAGTACCATCAAGTGTAAAATGGGGGCTAATGAAACGATTCTTAACGTTTGTCTATCTAGAAATAGCGGAGACGTTAGCCGTAATTGCTCTCTTGCATTTACGGTACCAAATGATATCTCCAATCTTCTGAGTGAAGAGGCGATTCTAGACTATCTTGTCCCGGGGCCACATCAATGGCAATCAACTGAGAGAGAGGGGCGAGAGAGTATTCGTGTGAGTTACAGTAATGTACTAGTTAGAGACTTAGACAGTCCATCAACTGTAGTAGGGAGTTGGCTAGGGCTAAAATAACACTTTAAAACATCTGCTCCTGACAGGCCTTGTATGGGATGTATAGATGGCTTTGGGCTAATTATAATATAGAGGCCTATTCATTGTACACACTACAACAGGTTCTTTCATATAAATCTACCAGCAAATCTCACACGGCAGTACGCCGGCCCGCAGTATACCACCCTATATCTTAGCAATGCAGACCCACGTCTATATTTTATGGGTTGAATTTTACTAAAATCTTCAAATGTATAATATCTAATTGTACAGTGACCCTTGGCCCATGGATATTGTGCTGCATAATTTTTCCTGGATGGCTGTAAGAAATATAAGATGCCAAAAGGAAATACATTCTTATTGTTTAAGTAAGGTGACCTTTGTATAGCATTTCTAAATCAAATCTGGTAAATAAAAAGCAAACAGGTAGAAGCGCTGAATATACAGAATACTTACCACTTTGTCATTGATTTCATGAAAGTGAATTTCTACTACTTTATCAACTGTGTCTGGATCTTCAAATGTCACAAATCCAAAACCTATAAAAAAATTATTAAATATATAAAATAAAATAATTTTATTATTTTCTGAAGGATTTTGTAGTTTTTCTCGTAGCGAAAAAAAAATTTCATTTTATTTTCACACCAAATGCAATGAAATGATCACATTCAGGTGAAACTACCGCGGTGGAGACCAATTGATAGGCGTGGGTAGATAGAAGCAAAGACAAGCAGATGTATACAACTGTCTAGTAGACACTTGAAAGAGACATATAGAATGACTGAAGATAATCCCAAGCATCTTGTATTGTTGTGTGTGACATGAAGCCTGCAGCACCAATTAAACATCAGATGGCATACCATGATATGTGCTGTGGTATAATATTACAACCAAAGACTGATTCAACATACTAGCCCACTATTGTCAACATTTCACTAGCAAGTACACCTTGTTATAAACTATCAACTTTCTTGGTGGTGAAAGTTGCACACTGTAATGCTGTATGTGTGTGTTTTGGTGTGTTTAGTGAGTAGAATAATACTTTCACTTCAATTAGGTAAAGTCTCAGTATTATATGAGCCAATTATATAGAAATGCAGCTGAATAAAATTTGACCAGCCAAACCAGCGGGTTGAGAGGTCGAGTTGAGGGGTAGGTAGACAAATTTGTGCACTAACCACTACCTAATCTATAATTGCCATCCACCACCCAAGTATTTTCCTAAGTAAACATTACTTGCATACTATCAGTGGTCAACAGGTTCGAAGTACTTGTTACTTTTCGAGCCTAGAAACGAGTGAGTGACATCGAGCCTTTGAGGGCGGCAATTCCAGCGCATATTAAATTATAAAATGTTTGCTATGTGATTGGCCGTTTGAAGGAGGCGAAATGACGGGTTGAGATCATAGCTATTAAATTGCATTTACTTGTAGTACAATGCTTATGGAAGTTTAGTTGCTGTCATATAATGATGCTTTTATGGCATGTTATGTTGTGAGAGAGGGCTATCCGCCAATGACAACATCCAGAAAAAGGCTAAAGACAACATTACTGCAGCCATTGTGAATAGTTCTCATCATCTCATCATTTTATTCTCGCATTCATATACTTGTGAGGGGTTGAAAAACTCGATGAAGGGGAGTCTAACTAGCGAGTGGGAGACCAGATCTCATCCTTGTTTAATCGAGTTTAAGTTGAACAACCAAGTTTCGATCTTAGACGTAGACGGTACAAGTTACTTGTTGAATAAGTCATGAGAGGTGAGTCACCAACATCGACAGCGACCAAGCGGCAGTGATGACAAGCTGTAAGACATTGTGTCAAGAGAAGCTGATGTAGTGACACGCTATGGAAGGTTACTCAAGATCAACTGCAGGGCAATCTCAATTATAGGAATAGTTAATTACACTACATAATTCCCAGCCGAATCAATGCATCCACGCTACACGACATACTCTCATTGGCTGCCAACATCGGCAGCTGATGTACTACTGACCATCAGCAGCGAAAAATTTTCAGAGAATTTTGATCCTTAAAACTTGCAAATGAACAGTAAAAGTTATTGCGTAATAGTGAATATTTTCTCCTTGCTTGAAGATCACTATGGCTAAAGTTGGAATCTTTCCATGCACCCCATTAAATACCACTTGAGTGACAAATAGACAATACCAAAACAACAACATATTATAATAGAAGGCGTTAAAGGAAATAGCATAGTTGACCACTTTGTCCTTTCCATATGACGGCGGGTGAACACTTGTGGTGAACACTTGCTATACGTAAATAAACCAAGGTAATACATTCTCTAACCAAGCCAAAAAAATTTCATCACAAACCACAAAAATATTTAACCTGGCAGCAACCAATAAAATGACAGCAGCAGCAGTCAGCATTAGTTAGTACTTACCTCTATGCCTCTGCGTTTGCTTGTCAAACATCAGCTGTGCCTCGTCTACCTGCAAGTAACATACAAATCGTCATCAGTATCTCAGTCTAATGGTCACTCAGTCCAACAGTACTCAGTCTAATAGTCACCCAGTCTAATATAGTCACCCAGTCTAATATAGTCACCCAATCTAATATAGTCCCCCAGTCTAATATAGTCACCCAGTCTAATACAGTCACCCAGTCTAATACAGTCACCCAGTCTAATACAATCACCCAGTCTAATATAGTCATCCAGTCTAATAGTCACCCAGTCTAATACAATCACCCAGTCTGATAGTCACCCAGTCTAATATAGTCACCCAGTCTAATATAGTCACCCAGTCTAATATAGTCACCCAATCTAATATAGTCCCCCAGTCTAATATAGTCACCCAGTCTAATACAGTCACCCAGTCTAATACAATCACCCAGTCAATAGTCACCCAGTCTAATAGTCACCCAGTCTAATATAGTCACCCAGTCTAATATAGTCACCCAGTCTAATATAGTCACCCAATCTAATATAGTCCCCCAGTCTAATATAGTCACCCAGTCTAATATAGTCACCCAGTCTAATAGTCACCCAGTCTGATAGTCACCCAGTCTAATATAGTGCCCCAGTCTAATATAGTCACCCAGTCTAATAGTCACCCAGTCTGATAGTCACCCAGTCTAATATAGTCACCCAGTCTAATATAGTCACCCAGTCTAATATAGTCACCCAGTCTAATATAGTCACCCAGTCTAATATAGTCACCCAGTCTAATATAGTCACCCAGTCTAATAGTCACCCAGTCTGATAGTCACCCAGTCTAATATAGTCACCCAGTCTAATATAGTCACCCGGTCTATAGTTCACGCAATGAAAGTGAAATATCTCAGAGAATCTTTCCTGCAGCAGTCAAGAAAACGATTTGCGATTTTATTTCAAAAAGCTAGGGAAGACGACGCGTGTCCTGCTGTTCAACTACACTGATGACACACAAGCACCCCTTCCTCCACCAATTGATGCTCTTATCAGCCTACCGATTGGGCCCTTCCTAGCATTATCTCCAACAAGTATTACTCAAAGCTGTAACCAGCCCCAGAGTGGGTGACGTTCTTGAGGAGGTGATATGAAGAAGGGTGTAAAGTAGATTGTTTGTAATACATAAGACAGTTTGTCTGAGATGCTCAGTAGGTCTAAGCTTACAATACCTCCATTATACAACACAAAACTCAAGTGCCATAATCTGTCTTGTAAACCCAAATTAATCACGAGATAGGCAACTGAGCTCCCTGCATGATTTCAATATCGAGCCAGAGTTGTCACAACACTGTCAACTATTTCAAATATAGATTGTATCGGCACACAAAACTGGGTTAGCTGAGAACAACACTGAAATGCGCAGCTGGACAAATGAAGAAGATCTTATGTGTATTGGAAATGACGCTAGTAAACTGATACGAAAATATGAGAAAGCAAACGAAGCTAGGAAAATAGAAGGCAAGACAAACAAATAACCAACGTACGGCCTGAGCTGACAAAAAGCGCGATTGATCAGTTTTTTACTGTTCAAATAAGACTTAAATTGATTGGTTGATGGGAGTCATGAGGTGGTGTTCTTCTGCTGCGACACCAATCAATACTGCTTGGTTACCCTCTACTGATCAATCTAACAAAACTACCACCACAACAAAAATAGACTGTCGGCAGCGAATTATAGTAAACTTCAGATGATAGTTTCAATTACTATGAAACTGTTGGAGCTACATTATCTCCCTACATTCTCCACTTTACCAAACATCAATTTTTGTGACATTTCAGCTTGTCACTTTATTATCTCGAACACGTGTGAAGGAAAACGCTGGAGAATGGGGAGATGACGCCTAAAGTTGTCAAATTCTTTCGGACGTTATATTATAACGCCAAGCCATAGTGAATACTCTTACATCAGGAATAATTTATAAACAAATCTAGTTTGTTTACTTAATGTTTAGATTCCATCAAAGTTTTAAAAATTGAGATGAATTAGAGATGAGAAGCAGCTGGTGCAGCTAGTTAAGCTACTAGTAACAGTAGATATTAGTATGCTGGTGCCTGCATGAAGCGCATGGACTGTGGGACACATTCACCAGCTGACCTTCCATCAGATATCATCATAATACTAGCTTGGAATGTTTTCATTTAGACGGTAAATATCAGCAAACTCACAAATGGCCAAGGAGTTGTATTACAACACAACATCTATGCCTCACAATTCAATATTTCAAAGGCAATGCAAATTTGCTGTGCGGGGAGAAAATTCGATAAAGTAAACACTAATTGTAGCTGCAAGCAAACACAATCGAGTGACAAGGCCACACGCTAGTCTACCATTACTTCAAACGAGAGGACAACCTTACAAATTACACCAGACGGTATCAACACAGCAATTTGAGTGATAAAAATTTCTTTACCAAAGATAAGGCCAAGTGCTTAATATTTACACGGTGGTCTTACATGCGTGTCAATAAAAGCGTTCGTCGAGATATTAAAAATGTTTGCCAGCCAACAAAGGAGAACATTACAGAGTTAAAAACAATACATTAACTAATTACCAAAGCAGGCAGTGCTGGATACGGTGTTTACAGATGATCTATTTTGACATTAGATTCCATTCAGACCAACGGCACCTCAAAATTATCGCTAATGAAACTGGATCGATGTAACGAAAAACAGAAACATACTTTATACAACCAAAAAAATTAAAGACAAATAATTACCTTGCCAAACGTTTCAAAATAGCTTTGTAGATCTTCTATTTTTGTATCTGAGGCTAGACCGCCAACAAATATTTTCTTTGTCTTTGTTATAGGCCCCTGAAAGAATTGAACATTGTTTTACATAGCAGATTACGTGTTGATTCAAATATGCCATTTGAATAGAGGCTGTTGTGATATACAGATTGGCTTGCTGCGGGGGACAGTGACAAACATCGGCCATACTGAGTTTACCTTCATTTTTATTATCACTCGCAGTTGAGAGTAGGACAACTGGCAGGTTGTAATTCAATGGGCAATGTTTTTTGTGACAATGGCTTGTTTGCAACAAGGCTCCAATGAATTTTCTATGCAAACATGGAATAATTGACTTGTGCATACAGGGGTAAACAATCGACTATGGAGCGTGTTATCTCAAAACTAGATGGGCTCATTGTGATCGGCAAGGCTACACAAAAGCCCACATTGACAGATGAAATATCTAGTATGCGCCAGAAAGGCCTTTACAGAAATAACGCCCCACAATAACGAACAAACAAACGTCACAATGGCACATCTCAACACTGTAGCAATGGTTTTCATTTATCTTTTGAACAACCGTATTCTATAGCGCCTTTCTGTATCGCAGTTCTACAATGACTATACCTTTGCAAAGCCACTGTTTTCATTCGATCAAGTTGCGCGACGTATATTGCATGGCATTTGATGTTTGAATAGAAATATTTTTTTTATGTTTCAAATGCCATAGTTTAAACTACTCTTGTGAAAAAGTTAACGTCAATATCAGCATTGGCGCAGGCCCAAAAATCACCTGACAAAAGTAATTATGGCAGAGCGTCGATTTTTACTAACAAGCTAGTTACGAGTGGACTTCAACCACCAACACGCTGGTGTCTACTGTATCATATAACCACCTCACAGCCTGTTTACTTTATAGAGCGCAGCTTGAAATTCTCATCTATGTGAATGTGTTAGCAGCTGTTTATATGAAGGCATTCCCTGTGAGATGGTCTGTGTATGCAATCAGTCGCATTGCAGAACAATCAGTAGGTAACCACAACGCTACCTGCTACAACTCACCTTGGTTTTCTTTGGTACAGCCACTTTAGGGTCCACCTACAAGGTACAAGGTACAAATAACCCGCTGTGACCGCACAGATGTACTATCTATTATTAATTACTGTACCAACACTAGACTTCATTAGTCAATATAATTGAGATTACATAATATACTGCCAAGCATGACAGTGGCTGGTACAACAGGTTAGCTGAAGTATGTAAGGGTAAAAATAACACAACACAACTGTAGCTAGAGAGGCCATAGCACACCATAAAACCACTGGTTATGTAACAATCAGCTATGACAAAAATATGGTCAGCATAGAAGAATCTAGAGGACTTGAGCATTTTTTCTATGTCTAGTGATCAGTAATAGTTGGTAAAGCAAAACTGACATTGACATAGATAGTGTGCAAGGATTATTTGACTAGTAACTAAGTACTAAGGTGACTACAAGTGAGAGAGAGGTAGTAACTAGTAACTACTATATAACTGCATCTACTCAACCTTTTTCTCATCTATCACATGTGTAGGACTACTGAGAACTTTATCTACGCTCTGAGGATCCGCAAACTTAATGAAGCCAAAGCCCCTACAAGTAGTATAATCTTGTGTAGCAGCCAGACTATACACAGCTACACTCAGTTCCTTACTGAGTTGTGGGCTTAAGATGCAGGCCCATTATCTGGCTATACTAAGGAGATAGAACAGAGTGTACTCCAATTCTCAGCTATACACTGCATATATCTAGCACACTGAACAAACTAACTCCTGAATTCCTGTCTGTGACGTTTGCTCGAGCCTGAGATCCAAAACGTGCAGACAGACGAACTATAGGAGTAAGTAG
Source organism: Cryptosula pallasiana (assembly GCA_945261195.1). Classification (NCBI taxonomy): domain Eukaryota; kingdom Metazoa; phylum Bryozoa; class Gymnolaemata; order Cheilostomatida; family Cryptosulidae; genus Cryptosula; species Cryptosula pallasiana. Next base: position 28,601,254 of record OX183139.1, on the reverse strand, counting down.
AGTTAGTTTGTTAGTACTCAGTCTAATCTAAGTAAACATTAAGCATGACATCACAACAAAAGTTTGAACACTTTCCACGTCTACCGGTCCCTCAACTTTTAGCTAATTTAGAATCAGCGTGTCTTCAAACTATCTGCCTTATCACCAGCACACTAATTCCTATCTAAACACGACTAGGTATGCCTGACGTAGAGCTAGTAAAACGTCTAGTAAACCTGTTGAAATCTACTGAGCGATGTTATGCTTGTGCATATACAAGTTGGAAAATAATCGTGCAATTTAGGAATGACAGTTTTCTATGAAAGGCTAGAAAGCTAGTAAATGCAGGTGGTATTAATTTCTGAGAGAAAGTCAAGCACAGGGATGCTAGTGTAATAATAGTGCAAGTAACCTAAACAAAATGAATCATGAGATACAAGACCTCACTTGATGTTCAACTACTAGCTAATACAATGGCCTACCTAGATCTCTTTGTGATTGGATCTTTCATCACTATTGAATCTGCCACTTCTCCAAAGTGGCCAAAATATTCTTTTAGCCGCTCTGCAAATAGTTACAAAGGAATATATTAAAGTAGTGAAGTAGTTAGTAAAGGTTATAATTGAGGCTCACTCACGGCTGATCAATATCTTACCTGGAGTTGTCTGCCAGCTAAGTCCACCAACAAACATCTTTCTATAATACAAAATAGCGCGTTTTAAAAATGAGCTCAAAAGTAAATAACTAATGAACTTTGTAAGCCATATCAAAGCACTCGAATAAAAACAAAATACAAAGGGGTAAGGCAGCTGAAATATCGTTTGCAACTCTAAAATTCAAAAACTCTACACAGGTCCAATTGATCAACACTGAAGTGCTCATCTCTAGAAAAAATTATCAGGAGTATTTTGTTTTGGAACCAAAATAAGTTGGTATTTTTCAACAAGTTGCTCATATTAATAATATTACGTAAATTGTTTCAACAATATTTTTTTCAACTACCTAAACAAATGAAAGAGTTCATTTTAAAACTAAAAAATGAAATAGTGCAATAATATAATATGTGTCTCATATATATCTTTAATATAACAATTTACAGTCTTAATAATCAGTAGTTAACAAAAATAATTATTATAATAATAATAATGGTCATTGGGGCCATGTTGTTGGGTGGTATGAGTAGCTGTAAAATAAAATTTAAAAGTTGAAGCAATGCTAGCAGCAGGACCATATTATATTTATAATTATATCATCATATTTTATCACTACCAGTTGCCTGACAGACTGATTGTGTGAATTAGCAATAGATTGAATAACATAATAATAAAAGCGGTAGTAGTACTACTACAACAACAACAACTGCATCCATGGTAAACTTGGGCAGCAGACGAACACAATGACTACTTACTTATCCTCCTGATATTAATTTTGGTGTAAGACACAAAAATAACGGTAAAGGAATTACTAGTAGTAGTAAAATTAGTAATAATAACGATAACTATAATAATATCAATTATTATTATTTAAAATAATAAATATTAGATGTTCAAAAAAAATTATTAAATTTACCACTACTAATAATAATAATAATGTAGCGGACAACACTAAAAATGAACAAAGATTGTAATTGAATTAATCTGATCATTTATTACTTAGCACCAACTAAAGAATATGATAATAGAAGTAGTACGCAAAAATTGAAAAGCTGTTAGTGCAGTAGTAGTACGTAGTGCTGAGTTGAATAATTATAATAATAAGTACTACTAGTCTTAGTCTAGTAGTCACTCACTGATTGATAGATGACTGACTCACTACTACTTACCCTGGATCATTGGAGTCTTCTAGACTTTCCATTACATTATTATTGTTCTGTTGTGCCTCAATCATCTTCATTCTGGAGTCTTTAGTTTGTACTACAACTACAGTGAGATTGCTAAGCTAAAGTCAACTTTTACTAAGTATATCTGCTAAGAAACTGAATCCCGCACGTGGAACAGCCAGCATCTTGTCCGCCTTCAGTTGTTATTGTGAGGCGGAGTTACACGTGACTATAATCCAATAAAAATTGCCCGCTTATAATACGCAATTTCCTATTGGTTCCTATATGAGTTGCACCTGTCAATCAATCCAGACAATTCTTCAACTGAGCTAGTACAAAGATCTATCAAGCTAATGACAGAAAATGAATGCATGCATGTAAATGTTATGTAATGTATATATGTTGTTTGTTACCCATGCAAGAATAGCTGTGATAAATCCTCCAGCTTTTCCAAATTATTTGGTTTCATCTTGTTTTGTAGATTTAATCAAAATGTATAGTTAAATTTTGAAAGCTGTCTGATGCAACCAACAAAAATTATAGCCCGTTCATCGTCATTTTTTAAGTTCAGTTTAATGACATCACTTCCAAGTTGTATAACTAACAAAAATTATGGGCAAGCATTTCCAGAAATCAAATTTCTGCTGCTATAATCGCAGTAACTCACTAGAAGTGATTGATTTTTAGCAATGCATTGCCTGGAAAAAAATACAAAAATTTTTCCAAATGCAAAGTTTTATAACAAAAAAATAATTCTGCCACTCAAAAGTTAACAATTTGGTTCAACGAAAATGACAATTGCTTTATTTAACTTAGTCTTACTTGTTATTTACACAAAGAGCCTGTAGCTAGCTAGCTCAGACAACATTTCACATAAATAAACAATTATTAGAATTGTTTTAAAACGCTTTTGTTATTATGCATTGCAAGATGCAAGTTATACTAATTTTGTCAATTCACGAGTTAAAAAACAAACTTGAATTGCCACATGAAACTCATTCTAAACAGACAATTTAAGTTCTTAAACTACACCAAGGCATTTCAAAGTTTCATTTTATTGAAGGAGGCACAAAAGAAATGTAATAGCACTCAGACGCCGATAGGCATCGACAGATATCAGCCTGCTACCACATTGAACTTCACCGAAAAAAATAAAAAAAATTGAAATTACAACAAAATGATATTTACATAACCTTGGATACAATCTGTGTACGGAGATACATGAGAGCTGACTGTACATAGATAACATATATTTGTACAGGTTAGCAACCGTCTAAGGGCCAGTTATTAACTGTACCAAACATATATACAAGCAACTAATGATAATGCACTAAACCATTGCTAGTCTCAAGCACTGATGTATTTATGGAAACTACCAAACAAAATCTACAGATAAGAAATTTAGTAAAACGGGTGGTAGAATGTTAAGTGCCGTAGTTTACATCAGATCTGACTTAAAATCATAACAAAACTGGACGAGATTAAAAGTGGGCATAACAAATAAATACAAATCGTTATAAATAATTCAGCATAACAACCATTAATTTATGAAAATTAAAAATTTTTTATTTGCTTATAATAATAAAATTTATGAAAAAGTAACAAGATAAAAATGTAACCCTAGCGCAGACAATTTTTGGTAAGACAACTCCAGACATAAATGAGTTGATGTTTGTATCACTAGAAGTGCAGTGATATAAGCTCTAAGATTGTCTGTGAACTACCAATCTATGTTTGAATCAGCGTCTTCTGTCCCATACAAACTGTATATATAAAACACTTGCAACAAAATGGCTTGCACAAATCTAAAGCTTGCAATCTGAAGGTTCAATCCCCATCCAGGACTATCAGTGTCAGCATCAGTGATGACCTCCGCTGCTGATAGGTGCTGACAGACAACATGAGTGAGCATTACAAGCAACAGCACTTGGTACATTGTGCTACTAGATGGCAGCCTACTAGATCCTCTCTCAATCTACAGAATACAGAGGAAATTCTGAGGCCAAAACAATTAACAAGACTTGCGTGGGGAGACAAATCATACCATGCATAGTTTACCTCACTCAACGGTTTAAATATTGGCAGCAAGATCTTACTTCAAACATTTCATCCAAAAAGTGTTAGCTATGTATAATGCCTGTAGGAAACTTTCCATCGAAATGACCAGGGTAAAATAAATTTCATTTGTTTATTGCATAATATAATGCGCAACAAAACATATGTAACAGCAGGCATGTTTGCGACGGTCTAAATAGCCTTAAGAGCAGAGAAATAGATAAGAAAGGCATCACATAATTGAAGTCTGCATAAAAAAGAACCAAAATAGTACATCAAATAGGTAAAATAAAAAAAAATTGGATGTCACATCAGTTATTGAAGCTCATTGGAAATTCCAACACCACCAACAGATATGGATAATGACTGAGATATAAAGAAAGCGGCTGTCCGCTTACCTCAACACTTTCCTGCGTACATTGATCTCTACCACTTTTCCATTGCATGTAGAAGACAACAAACAGTAGCCTAAGTCCCATATAAAACACAGACAGCGGGTTTAGAATACTGTACCACATTCTCAGACTCACTACAAATGTAACAGAAAGTTGGACATAATAACGTAACACAAAGACCTCTAAGGATGTCACAGCAAACATGCATTTATGTATGTTAAATATAACAATAGAGATCACTGGTGAACGTCATATGTGAGAAAGATCCCGAGATAGCAGGGAGGGTTCAAGAATTCTCTAGAGATTTCATGAAGTTTATCACACAAATACAATGGAATGCAAAGAAGGATTAACTAATATGAATATATCCAAACAGGCTATAAAACGCAGTGAAATGTTTTAATGTTTGACAAGGTATAATCTGTTGAGTTGACTAATCCTGTATAGCGTATCACTATGATAGTGAGTATTCTTGTCGTGTGTTTCAAGCCGTTATTAGTATTAAGATCATATCGCATGTTTTGTAAGCTGCGTCCATTTTCGTATTTTTAGCTAAAAATCAATAAATATATCCGATTAGTCTACACGACATGGAGCTACACGATCTGACGGAAAGCCGCACTTGAGCATATCCTTCCTGAGCGGCTCAGGCAGGGAAATAACAGCGACCGTGCCATAAACAAGATCTACTCGCTGCCAACTCCAGCTAAACCAAACTCTCAGTATTTGTTCAGGAAATTAAATAAAGCAAAACAAATTGAACAAAATATTGGTGATTTGACATGCGCAATGCCATTTCAGCTAACGTTACATACTGATACATCAACATTCGATCAAAAAGCTACTGAAACAAATTGAGAAAATTGACCAGAGCTGGACTTGATCATGCTCTTCACTACACGATGTGACCACAACACTACTATCATAGCCATCTATGCTTCACATAAACAAAAACAAAAAATAGCGAAAGCCAACCAACATAGCAACAACAATTTTGTTACACTAATGTTTATGCCAGGACACAAAATCTAGACCACTCCAGACACACCTGTTGCATTAATTTAAATTAATGCAGTGAGCAATGAAAAGGCGTAACTAGCAAGCGGCCATAGCTGACACAAAGGGGTGGTAATGGATAGCCTAACTGAGAGAGAAATAAAGGTTATGCAGTATTACCTTACCATTTGTTGTGTAAGGTAAGAAGTGGCTTTACCCTTTAAAGCAGCACTCTAATTCTAATTACATTAATTCAAAAACTGTAACACAATAGTTTTAAATCAACTCTCCGAGTAAAACTAATTTGAAACTCAAATTAATCAAGTAAAGGTTACAAGAATACTTTGTAACAAATATCTTAGTCGACTCGCGGTTTAGTCACAAGAAATGGAAGCGAGCGGTAAGATATTTCAGAAGGTTTTAATATTTATGGCAGCAATAAAACGTTTGATTGGGGCCAGCGATGTGATACTGTCTCTTATAAACTACAAACATTAACGGAGTGACAATTTCATCAACTAAAGTTTTACTGAACCAGTTTTAGGCAACCAGAGTTCATTTGCTGCCAAAGACAGTAAATTTATTTACCTGAAAAGTTGATTAAACACGTCCAAATAAGGTCAATAACTCTACTCCCTTCACAATCTTCACTACAAAAATAAAAATTGTTCACAAATTTTACAGATGGTCAAAGCGTATACGCACGCATACATAACACGCTATTGTTGTTATATAATATAATGACAATATATCCCAGAATGCTGGAGTGGACAGAGACAATAGAATGATGTAAACTACAATTGACATCAATATGTTACACAATACTCTGAGCAGATGTTGTATCAATGTATTTTTGTAGCAAATTATGGGATGACAACCGTTTGTAGCACAAACAAACATGTTTGTTGTATACTACTGTAAATGAGACACATCATTATGCCTTGAGGCGTGAGACCTGATGATGAAAAAAAAAATTGGTGTTTTGGCAAAAACTTCTTTTGCAAACCTCGAGATATCTCTTTTAATGTAAGAACATGCATAATTAACCATAAATGGAAAACAAGACATTCACAATTGTAGGGGTCAATTCTACAAGCACCTGCAGCAGTTTGGCAGCAGGTCAGCCATTGAAGTTAGCTAAAAGATTCATGCATATTTTTAGAAAATCAAAAAAAAACATCAAAACAATATATAAGAAAACATAGCCTTATGTCAGCAATATAGTGGAATAGTACGATGGTGTACTCAAGCAGCAGATACCGGCCCTCTATCGAGTCAGCAACTCAGGTAAACTGATGCATCGATAATATTGCTGACAGGAAATGAAAACTCATGTCCAAAAAAATGCAATATATAAGAGAAACACGACCTGTGCATCTGCCAGACTGTCATATCCTCATCACTATGGGAGTACAATTCTGTTTCATACGTAGAGAAGTAAAGGACAGCGAGGCTTGACAACAGCAGCAGCGATACATCCATTAAGTTTCCTACAAACACGCCATAGAATAAGTAACATTGACTGGGTCAACAAGTGACATTTCATGTCAATTGTACATTGAACGGGTAAGCTGAGCCATCTACCTGCCAGAATCTATCAACAACACTGGCTGGTTAGAGAGACTGCTTTATCAGTGAATAGGTAACTGGATACGCCAGCCAGTATAATAATCAGCAAAGGTTAATTATATTCTACAAATCTTACAATAGATATGTACGTTAGAATAGAGTTACATAGGAGACATGTAGAGCGGTAACTGGATACTTTGTGGTGATAAGAATAGCAACTGTATTCATAGAGTGTAGCATAGCCATAGCGCGTTAGATATGAGACGAGTCACTTTCAACATTCTATTGTCGCGCGAAGAAATCGTGAGAAGAGTTTTATCTGTTGAAGGATGAGAGAATACACCAGCGATGCATTGCGAAGCATTAGTCATCTTTAGAACATTCTGAAGGCAATCGAATCGATACAAAAATCTTTGCACAAAATTTCACAAAAAAAAACCTAAAAAGTGACCAAGCGGAAGTTCGTAGCCATAAAATATTAGCTGATGCAGAAATCATAACAAAATAATCTACATACATCAAGATATCGAGCAAGGCTTGCACAAATTTGGAGTTGTTTGAAGTTGCACCAAAACGTAATTAAGCTAGAGTTGTCTTACCTTCATCCTTATTGTACATGAAGTAGAAGGAGACAACTCCTAGTGTGCATATGGCTATCACACACCTAAAGTAAAAAACATTACAATAAATGAACTACAACGCGCTGAATGTTATCGCATTGCCGGCACTGGGTAATTTTTTTGAACAAAAACTATTTTTTATACAAGTTGCTAATACCTTGTCACGTCGCAGACAACACAGTTAATATCTTGCTGGTTGAAGGGTGAGAAAAATCAGGAAACTATTTATTGAAAACAAAGCTGAATTTCACACATTTAGACTAAAAGAAACATACCATGTGAAGCTGGACTGTACCAGTAGGTAGCATAACAGGGCTGAGAATCCAAAGGCTACAGCTGAAAGGCTCAGGAACACAAGCTACAAACATACAATGTCAGTTAGTAAATGGCAGGTCGTGGTTTAAAACAAATTTTATAACTTAAATTTCCTTCTTGTATATCAAAAACCAAAATGACCAGAGTGATGAGATGTGAGATATTTGTTCATTAAAATAAATAAATACACAAGTTTTTTAATAAAAATTATAAAAACCATAACACGTTGCGAATGCAGTAAGTCTCTGGAAGACAGAGCTAACACAATTATGGTTACACAGTTGCAAAAACAAAATGGCTACCTTTATGATAGATCCAGCTGCCGATTGATGGCAAGCATCAACAAAAGCCTGGGAAATGAGACTAATCAGATGAAACAACGCCACTGTTTCAGCTATGACCCAAACAATGGTAGATTTCTCTACTGGGATACGGTAGATGGAGATGAGCCATGCAGGAATGATATGAAATGGAGTGAAGAGCAGTACAACTATTAGCGTCGTCTGAATCAGCCAGCATATCAGCCACTACAACAAAAGGCGCAGCTGGGTATTATAGCCACAACAAAATGTGAGTGCTTATACATCAAAACTGTAAGAATTGAATCAGGCTTTATTTTTTGTTCACTGAACACGGTTGTAGCTGTAACTTTGCCTAGATGCTAACGCAAAAGTATGAAGTAAAATGGTAAACTTAGTTACAAATGTGTATTGTCCTCTCTTGCTTGTGAGTAATAACTTGTGGAGACAACTCTTAACAAGTTAGTTGACTACAGATCATAGTTTTTCATAGGCGTTTGAAAAATATCTAGCAGTGCTAGAATTTGGAACAAACATAAACAGAAATGAATGCAGACACAACTGGAATGAACATAGTTACATCCTAGAATGAACGTCAACAGACCTGGAATAAAAGTCGACTATGTTATAGTGAAGAAGAATATAACGTTTATTTTCGGAAATGTCGATTTTCATTCGTGGTGACATATAAACTACCATTCCAACGTTTGTTTCAGAAATAAAACAATTTCTCGTTTTTCCTAAAAAAAATTTCCGGGAAAGAACGTCGAAAATTTATTCTTTATACCATAGTGGACAGTCATTCCAGGAAGCGTTTACATTCATTTCAGCTGTGTCGGCATTTATTCCTGTCTGCGTTCATTCCAATCCCCAATGAGTACAGAGTATGGTCCTAGTATACTAGGTCCAGGGTGCAGACATAGCAGGAATGAACATAGACAGACTTGGAAGGAATGGCAACAATGCTATAAGAAAAGAAATTTTAATGTTCATTCCCAGAAAACTCAACACTATATGAATGAATTATTAATTTCGGCTGTCATTCCAGGAGTTGTCTACTTTGACAAAATTAGAAAATTTTTATTACTGGAACAAACGCCGAAAGGGTAGTTTATATGTTGCCGGGAACAGATGTTGACACTACCCTGAATGACATCGATTTTTCCTTCTCTCTAAAACTGCATGTACATATAACGATCGCCTGGCAATTTTCCTTAGATGACCATAGCACCTAAAAGAATTGCCGAAGTGTTTACTTTTATCCATTCTTCAGCGATTCCAGTCAAACTCGCTATTACAAGGTATAACCTGCAACTTATTATATGATAAATCGGTGTACTGCAGATGATGGGACAGTATTGAGAAGAAGGATAAAGTATTTGTACGCTGTGATTGGTTGATCAAGAAATCGGCTTGCGATTTCTTGATCTGGATCAAAACCTGGCGATAAACCGAAATAAAATGCTAGTGATTGCTAAGCATTTTTTCTGGAAACGGAAACTGCAAAATCCTGAAATCAATAAGCTAAGCGTCTCATGATCGCTATATTAAGGCGTATCCACACACAGCGATTTTCATTGACCAATCAGCATCAGGGATGAATAATTATTCGTGAGACGGGTCCGCTAAAATCGAACATGTGTGAAGGCCTCTCCACACAGCGATTTTGTCACACAGCACATCTGACGACCCCAGCATCACCTTACGTCATTTTCAAGCTCTTGATTCGCTGATTTTGATGAAAATATTCAGATCCAAGTTTTGTAGAAAATACGAGTTTTCTCTCAAAAAACTCCTCAGCGGCCATTTTGTGTTGTTTTGGATTTGCCTTCTCCAGCTAAAGATGTATTAGACTGCTCTGGCTATGTAACCAAAATGTCCTAAAATCAACTTTGAAGCAACTAACCACTGCTAACCACGCTTTATGCTGTTGATGAAACATTGCATGAATAACCTAACAGCTAATGCATAACATCGACTTTACCACAGCAAACAGCACTTACAGCCTGAATATATGAAATGGCAGCAGCTTGTCTAATATACACATACTCCATCTTATGTGTGATTGCAAATGATTACTCGGCAATTATGAAGAAGCACTTTTTGGTTTTTCCATTACCAACCTGCGAATTGCATTTGTATGTCAGCATTAAACAATTTGCAGCACTCTGTTATGAACACTTTCCAAATTGAATAATTGAATGAAAATGCAAGATGTTCCGTAATACAATCAAAATAGGCGTTTCCCAAACACTGCAGGTAGGTGATGAAAATGACAATGTAGTTCCTCAATTTACAGCTACTGCTTCGCTTACTGCGCTGCCTGTTGCCCGCATGTCACCAATGTCAATATTACATGAGTAATTTCTGCGGTTTTACTTGAGGTTGACAATGATGTTATAATATCACTGTAGCTGCGATCTGCGGATTGTTTGTGACATTAGAGGTACTATACATAAATTACAGGTCGAAACTAGATATTCAGCAGTAAGCGCTACAAGTTTCCTCTGTCTGCAAATGTCCAAGTTGAAGTAGCACACTTTTTCTGATTTATTTCTGTAATATGCTGACAGAAGCACCATTTTTTAATGCTGTTCAGTGTCGTTTAATACATCGATACATATAAGTATGTGGATAAAGGCTATTTCGTATATTATTGCAAATACAAGTTCAAAGTTTACTCCAACTGCTGGATCATGGCTGCTTGGTACTATGTGATTTCGTGCAACCCCCATTATGTCTTATTTATTCTTCAACAATTTTTTTTCACCAGCTCTTTAAGGAACTCTTGAAAACTCAAATGGATCTGAATCACAATGTGAGAATGTTTAGCAATATGTAAAATGAAAACAATCACTGCATCTTTAGATATCGCTGTTTTCCAGTCAAATAAATGGTCGTAGAGGTCAACATGTCTGTTGGCTCCATTACGCATCATTGGCATAACGGCTAACGTTATAGCCCAGCTTTATTGACCGCAGTTATTTTCTTTGGGTATGTGCCAATAAGACAGCATAAGTTGAAGGGAGTTGACAATCCCACAACTACCTTCTACCTACCTCCAAAATTGTGCTTTGTTAGAGGAATTGTGAAACATTGGCAGGTCTGGGGCAAAAAACGATGGAAGATTGAAAATCAGCGAATCACCAACTTCGATTTGATATGAAAAACTCACACCTGTCAGATGCCCTTTAAAACAGTTGTTTATTTCATCCTCAACGAATCGGATATTCTCCCTTTGCCACGATTGTCTAGAATCAAGCATATTTGATTTTAGCCAGCCAGTCTCATGAGCAGTTATCCATCCCTGACGCTGATAGGTCAATGAGGTTATCTTGTGTCCACTTTTCTTTGCTTGAATTTTCCTAGCTGTGACTGCCCATACGTACACTATACAGGTGCTTTTGGATACCGTACGCGTAGGGCAGTCGTTGAGGGCTCATCAATGAAGTTATTTGTGCTTCAAACCATAGACATATTTATTTCCAATAACATCTATGAAGACTGTATAGCTAAAGCGAACCCACTTTATTTTCTTCACAAACAGAAATTAATTACGAGGATGTTATCGCTTGCTATTTTTTATGTACGCTATAATGTATTGTCACAATTAAAAAAGGGAGAGTACAGTAATAATAACTTGACTCGTTAAAATTGTTGGTTAGGTGGATACAATTTTGTATCTTCAACGACGCTATCTACCTCGCTTATCACTTGAGCCCAAATTGTCTGTTACCGCCATACTTTTTTGCCCTTAACGACGGGGTTTCCGAATGGTCTCATTCAATCTATTGTTAAGCCCTACACATAGATTATCCGAAAGTACTCTAAACTGTTGATGAGTACCGCCATGTGTGTAATGGTTGGGTGTAGAGTGCAGCAACGAACAACGGGAGAAAATTTTTGTCGATGGTGCTGCATTTGTGGCTGTAAAACACAGTGTGTGGAGAGATTTTGATGATTCTCAACGATCACGAATAACGGGGCAAAACCGATTGGTACAATGTGAAATAGACAGTCGTTTTTCGTTTTCATTAACAAAATCGTTTTGCGTGGGGAGGCATTAACATAGTTGACAGTATAGCATGATATTTCTTCCATGGTCGACAGTCATTCCAGGTTCTGTCTACATTCATTCCAGGAGTTGCATATGTTACTATAGCTACATCTGCATTCATTTTGTAAAGAAATTATTAATCATGATTATTATAATAAACTATTCCTATTATTATTATCATCATTATTCTTATCTAAATAATAACACGATAGTGGTGATGAAATAAATGAATAATGATAATAATATCATTATTAATAATAAATAATAAAAAATATTAATAATAAAAAATGATAACAATATTTAGTATTAATAATTATTAGATATTATAATTATTATAATAATACAATTAATAATTATCATATGATAATTAATAATAATCATGATAATCATAATCACAATTATTATGAATATCATTATTGGTTTTGTCAGAGCATGAGCTGGTGTCGTTTTCCATCATTGGCCTAGTTCCCTAGGCTGGGATGGATAGAACCTTCCTTAAGATGTTAGCTGATCCTAACAGGGCTGTCTGCTGAATGATTGTGTATCGCTTTACATCAACTCCAATTACGGCCAACCAGTCTAAAACTCTGCACTTGGCCCTTACAGTTCCAATCACTATGGGGGTCACTTTTACTGATGTCTTCCATACCCTGGTTAACTCCAGTGCCAGATCCTGGTACTTTTCCATTCTCTCTATTTCTTTTATCTTCAATTGAAAATCACCAGGGACAGCTATATCAATGATCATTGTTTCAGAGTTCACCTTATCGACTGCCACAATATCAGGCCTCCTAGCTTCTATAACCTTGTCGCTGTGTACGTTGAAACCCCTCAAAATTTTGTCATCATCATTTTCTATAACTGATTCAGCCCGGTGGTCAAACCAGTTTTTGCTCCTCTGAAATCCACGGATGCCACATAGTTCCCAGTGAATGATTGGAGCAATACGGTCGTGTCTCTTCCAATATTCCCCTTGTGCTAACTTCTCACATTCACTGAGTACATGCATCACCGTTTCACCTATTTCGCCACACATCCAACATTTCTTACTGCCTTGCTCCTTCATTATGGCCACCTTATAGTTTCTGGTTGGAAGAGCCTGATCTTGAGCAACTAATATCATTCCTTTTGTTTTTTCTTCAACCATCCAGATCTCAAACAATTCCAAGAGTGTGTTTCCATTTCTTCAACTTTCCTGGAGTACTGTCTGTGAAGATTTTTTTCTTTCCACCAATCAGTCCTCTCCGCCACGGTCTCCTGCTGTGGTTTTGTATTTGATGAAACTATACAAAACTGAATCTCCATTCCTCTCTATCAGGGTTGGCACGGTTTAAACCCACAGTTTAAACCCAGTTTAAAAACCTGGTTTCTTCGGTTTTTATGGTTTTTTTTATGAAAAGTGATATTCAAGTCAGATGTAATGAAAGTTTGATGCATTTAGGATACATTGCTCACGCTTGATCTAACAAACAAGACAGTATAATATTCATATGGATGGTGTAGCTATATTGTAAGAAAAATACACAGCCCAGACACTGCCCTTTAGTTGGTTGGACATTCAGGGTACACTGTAGTTCTAGCAAACAAGACAGTATGTGTCTATCTATTATGAGATTAGTGGATTCAATTAACTGTTTAACTGTCTCCCTGGCCTGAGTGAGGCTTTGAACTCCCATGGGAGTTCAAAGCCTCACTCAGGCCAGGGAGACAGTTAAACAGTAAGATCTAATCTTACATCATCTTAGACTTGGCACAAGTATAAAATTCCAGGCCCAATAACTCACACCTCATTCTAGGTATAAGTGATACAGAATAAAAGTTGTGCTTGACACAGCTCTCTATCTATTCTATCCTAATGCTAATGGTCTAATGCGCTGCTGAAACGAAAATCATTTTTTATATTATATAAATTTGTTTTAATATACATACATGTAACTTTCTGTGAAGTCTAAATAAAATAGTTTTGTGAATTGTGATGCCATATTTATTGCATGAGTTAATTATTTGGTGTTTTGCCGCATAATGCAGTTAAAGCAGAAGCAGTGGAGCATTTATTTACATGAAAATCATAAAAACCGGTTTAAACCGTTAAAACCCGGTTTATTGGTTTTTTTCTGAACAAACCAGATTTTTACCAACCCTGCTCTCTATTCTCTTTATTTATACTGACAAGCTGCATTCTTCAATCCTTAAACATTCCTCAATTGATGCCATCCCTCTTCCTCCTTCATTCCTGCTAACATACAGCCTGTCCACATCTACTTTTGGATGTAGTGCTCGGTTAATCGTCATCACCTTTCTTGTCTTTCTATACATCTCTTTCAACTCATTAACAGTCCAATCAAGTATCCCAGCTGTGTAATACACTGCTGCAACCCCCCATGTGTTCATTGCTTTTATCACATTCCCTCCATCCAGTTTCGACTCTAGCACTTTCCTTATCCTTCAGTAATACTCCTTTCTGACTTTCTCTTTCATCTCTTCCATCTTTATCTTGTTAGCCTCTAGTATTCCTAGATACTTGTAGGATTCCTCTCCAGGGTCTTGTAACAACTGTCCATCGGGCATACTAATTCCTTCATACTCGATCTTCTTTCCTCTTTTCATTCCTAATGTGGCACGCTTTTGCAATCCAAATTTCATCGGTATATCACTTGTAAAGATTCTAACAGTATTCACCAGGGCCGCTAGTTCCGTTTTAGACTTTCCATAAAGCTTCAGGTCATCCATATATAATAGGTGGTTAACAATTGGCGTTGTCAGAACTTGTAACCCTGAACTGCTTCCCTCAGAAGAATTGAGAGCGGGGCCAGCGCAGTCACAAAGAGGAGTGAGACAACGAGTCTCCTTGGAAGATTCCCCTCTTTATGTTTACCTTCGCAATCTTTTCACTGAGGTATTCCAGTTCAGTGTTCCAAGACCACACACTGTTTTTTATCAGCTCAGTTACATTCTTACCTATTCCAGTTATCTCCATCGTTTCCAGAATCCATGAGTGTGGTAGCATGTCGTATGCTTTCTGATAATCTATCCAACATATAGCTAAGTTAGTACTTTTCTTTTTCGAGTCATGCAGTATTATTATAGCCTTATCCAACATTAGGTGATCTTTAGTGCCCCTTGATTTCCTAATACAGCCTTTCTGCTCCTCTCCAATAAAGAGGTGTTCAGACACGTGTTCATACAGTGGCTGATAAACTGTATGAACACCTGTCTGATCAGGATGTTATGGGAGAGGAGCAGAAAGACTGTATTAAGAAATTATAGAAATCATGGACACTACAGATCACCTAATGTTGGATAAGGCTATAAGACTTCATGACTCAAAAAAGAGAGGCACCAACTTCACTATATGTTGGATAGATTATCAGAAAGCATAAGACATGCTACCACACTCATGGATTCTGGAAACGGTGGAGATAACTGGAATAGCTAAATAAATAAATAATTATAAATTATAAATAATAATAATAATAATTAATTAATAATAAAAAAATAATAATAATGGCATGAGAACTGGATGCATAAAAAACTTACAAAATAACTTTCCAGCAAAGCAGATGTGAAGCTATTCAATAGAAAGTAAACCAAAACTAGCAGTGACAATGACAAAAGACTGTCTGTGCCACATGTTAAACCTACAACTGGAATCGAGAATGCTATGAAGTGAAACAAAATTTGGGGTGGGTGATATTACGCCTACAAGATACTACGGCTTCAGGAGAATTCGTCTATTAGAGATTACGTCTATTGGAGGTTTGGTCTACTAGAGATTTCGCCTATAAGACATTAGGTCTAAAATCTGAGATATTACGTCTAAAAGCTACGATATTACGTCTAAAAGCTAGGATATTATTATTATTATTATACAATATTACATTACCATCCTGTCTTCATCATTTTGGTTCCAACAGTACTAGGAAACGCTGTGGACTGTGGCAGTGCTGAAGTTGCTGGAAAAACCTGAATCACTAGAGCTAATATATTGAACCCCCAAAACGTTGTATCAGGTTATTATTACTGAATGTCTAATTATTGATTGGCCGAACTGAATAATTATTTTTGCAGAAGAAGAACTTAAAAAAATGTTAATTGTTATAATAACTATTATTATTACAATAATACTGTTATAATATTTATTATCAATTAATAAATATAGTAATATCCATCCAGTAATAACCATCAATCAAAGTAATAATAATAACATATCGGTCTGAAATTTGGAAAAGGTCACATAATAAGCAAACACTTGTCAATTACTATTCTTCATATAACAATTGCTTAGTTCTTTTGTGGTTGTCAAACTTCTTGATTATGATTTTATTAATTCACTAAACATGTATAAAATTGTTTGAGCATTATGATCAATGTTACTAATGACAATGTGTCCTGCATCTAAATTACTGCTGCTATACTATGCAGTTAGGTTATGGAAGCAGGACTCTGTATTTTATATGCTGCGTGCGTCCTCATTTATTTAGGTTAGCAATTAAACAAGCTTGTTATGCGAAATTTCAGCTTCTCCACACAGTATTTGTTGATATGATATTTCTGTCAAAATTACTTTATCAAAAAGTTGCAAAAGCTATTCTGTACCTGGCCTTTTTTTAGCTCATTAGCGTTTAGCTACCAGGCTACCTATGCTATTTATCCACCTATTCATCTTATTACAATTCATCTGCTTGCAGAAACATTATCAAAGAGTATTTGTCTCAAGGATTGATTATTACTGAGGCATATCTTATGCAATGAATACCTAAGCAGGAATTTTCTTACTTGGCGCAGATATATATTATTTGTCTGCTTCATCCATTGGCTGCTTCACTTTTTATGTATGTTTTATTCGTGTGTGCTCTAATGCTTGCTGACTATTTCACAAACTGCGGTGTTTTTTTTTGTTTTTTGTTGCGCTGCATACATATTTTTGTACCACTGATGTACAAAATTTGGTTTATTAACCATCAGCTTTTGCCATTAAGCTCGCACTTGATACAAAGTGACACATTTTTATGAAGGTTTTGGTTTCATGTCGGTAAAAAATTTCAAATATTTAATAATACAAACATCCAGAATTTAATTTTGTTCATTTGTTGCATAAAATACAGTGCAATATATTTATTGTACAATTTTTATATACTCGTGAACTAAAAATATTTTGCAACATGCTGGTAAAATGTAGTATTCACTGTATTATTGAAGATAATTCTTTTTTAACTGTAAAATATGATAAGATGTAAATAAAGTAATAGATATAAATAAATGAGAAATATGTGATGCCAAATGCATGCAGTTTAAATTTAGAGTCGCGTATCTTTCTTTGAATGTCAGTGCACGTGTCCTACACATCATTAATGCCCACTAAATGGCTACAGGCCTTTAACATGCTATATGTCGATCTGGTGCGTTCTTCGTATTCCCTCCAGTATCTAAAGAGCCTTCCTTGTACAGATTTAGCAGATTTTTTAACCCTTTTAGTAAGCTTTTTTTTAGAGATCAGCTTACAGCTGATGTTAACCAGCTGACCCTCCTTTGACAACTCCGTTATCAGCTTGTACAAGGAAGTTGGACCATTTGCAAATGAGCGGTGGTTAAATCGGCGATGCCACCCCTCAACATCGTTGTTTGTGCGTACAGATCTCATATACTGGGACCAGCTTGATGGCGGCCACATTCGTGAATCCACCCATGTTGCTTTTACATAATCAAATAACTCGATCAGGTTTGCATCGGCTTTTTCCCGTAGAATGTAAAACGTGTTTGGGATGTGTTCATGGGGCAGAAATGGTAGTGCCATCACCCGCCTGATGGTTTCCCTGTTTTGTCCCGCATTTCTGTACATTCCAGTTAGACCAAGTTCCTGTACTTTACGGTAGATAGCTTGTGTCCAATGAAAGTTGCAGCCATGGAGTGGAATTTCTAATGTTTCTGAGACCGCTTTCCAAAGCCCTGGAGTAAATAGAACAAGTTATAGAATTGATCAGATATTATTTGTCATTTACTTGTATATGTATTTGCTAGATATGCAACAGTTTTAGATACAACAATTTGTCATTGCTATGGATACAGATTGCAAGGTTTACACCATTTTACTCACCTTTTTCAAAGTCTGCCACAACTTCCTGCACACAGATCGTCTCCAATTGGTCCTTTAATGCTTCTAACACCTGCAGCATAACCAAAACTGGATATTGCGTAGTTTATAATGTGCAATAGTATAATTCTGTTTCAGTTTTGTGTTTCATCATAGAATATGAGAAAAAATTTCCTGAAAAATATTAGCTTTCTACTAGCACTCAGCGCCGCACCAAATTTGTCCAATTTTCTGCCCATCGGGATGCATACCGCTAGCTTCTAATGAGCTGTGCTACACAATTTTCAATTTATCGTGCAATTTGACAGCCTAATTGTGTAAAAATACACAAAGTCAACTTTGATACATCTAGCGCTCTATAATTTTTTTTACACTGTTTTGTAAATAATGAATGGAACAAATTGATGACCTAAATTCTTAAAAAGATCCCAGTCTTATTTCGTTTCATTGAGGTATATTAATAATAGAAAAATGAGTTGCCAATTTTTATGATAAGCTTTGATTTTTAAGAAAATCAGTTTGCTTTACAACGTCAATTATATTCGCAACAAAAAAGTTGATTATTCTTGTGTATTGCCGTCTGTATGATAAATAAACTGCAATCGTCCCAATAATTATTCAGTTTGGAGATTGCAAGACAACAGAACACAATAATGAAAAAAGATTTCTATCATCAATTTAAATATTGTTTTGTCTTTTTTTAACAAAATTACAGTGGCGTGGCATAGCTTGTCCACAGCAACTACCGAACAGTGCCACAGAGCAGACGAATCTGGCAGGTTTTGTGTGGCGATGTCCATCTGCCTTAGCTATCCATAGGTTATCAACTCATCAATTTATATATTATAGCTCACCATTTTATAATCTTTCGTCTTTCTTCTCGACATTAACACAAATAGCAGAGGAACGGACTTTATTGAGTCTCCTCGGTGAATGAAGGCGTGGATACTCAGAAGTTGATAGAATGGTTCTCGCACAACTTTGAAGGTTCCGTCGATGAACCAAGTCTTGGCCTTGCCAAGCAATTGCAATTGGCGATCTGTGGCAAAAATGAGATGCCTTTGGTTGTCTTTCTGAATGTCTCCTCTTAGAAATTTGTTCGGTATCGCAGACTCCTGTAACTAAACCAAAAAATGAGCTATTTATTGTATTGGGATACAACAGGTAACAATGTGAATAGCGTTGATTAAATTATTATTAATTTTCTAAAACTAAACCAACTGTCCTTAGTTTTGTGTAACTGTTTTGCAACTACCTAACTTCAACAGTTTTAAAGAGCAAATATGAAATAGTAGTACTGCCATTTTACAGCATGAATGCCTCTTGCTACGTCCCATCAATTAGTCTTGTTAGTTAATGACCTAATTTTAATTTTCTCTAAACAATTCACATGATTCTACTTGGAAGTCATCAAAATATTTGGATTGTTCATTTATTAATCTGAACTTGTCATGTAAATGATTAAAAACAGATCTAAGATACATTTGAAAGCATATCTGACTATTTTCAGATATTGTAGATATATCAAAAACACGTTCATTAACAAATAATGGACTACAATTCTGGTATTTTGTTATAAATTCTGTGACATGTGGCTGGCTTGAAAAAACTACAATACAGCAAAGTGGTCATCCATTTTTATACAAGACTGCCAAAACAACTTGATAACGTTTTAGTCGAACAGCTATTTGTTTTGGTGAAAAAGTTACAATGAATTAGTAACTTCCTGGTGATGCCTGAGCTTGTTAATTTTTTTGGTGACGTAGAGACAGACTGCTTGAACTGTGTTGTTCTTCATTCAAAGTATAATTGACCACCTATGGCACAGATCATGAAAACAGAAAAAGAATACCTCAAACTCCAAACTCATAGGGTGATGTGGTCGCAGTTTCTGTCTGTGGTAGTTGACCGCTCTGGTGATGTTTCCTGGCTGAGGCAAAGTTTCGGCTGGTGTTACTGCTGGCAATGCCAACATTTCATTCTCGACAATTTTCCTTGCACTGGAATAAAGGTCTTTGACAGATTTCTGTTTTGCCTAAAGCCAATCAATACAGAGTGATAATTTGAATCCTGTGTTCAAACCACCAACTATTTTGAGAGAAAATATAAGAAGTTTACTTTGGCTAGTACTTCTCTAGTTAGACCAAGAGAATGGTCAGCTTCATGGTTGTGGTAGCCACTTGGTGTGTGTACAAAATAGTCCTGTAACACACGAGCTGAGCAAGATCTCTTGCTACATCTCCAATAGATCTTCCCGTTTTTAGTTGAGTTGACTGTGTAACTAAATCCTCTGCTGCTGGTTAGGATATCTTTTCCTCTTCGGCTGCCTCGCTTTATGGTTTTGAAGACTTCTCTGCACAGCAAACACTTGTTTTTGTCAAAAAAATGTTTTTCATTATTCATTTATATTGAAAACTCAAACATTAAATGGAAAAAAGTGGTGATTGGGACTATAAAAAATGCATCAAACACCTACATCAGACACATACATACTATGATGCCACTCTAAAGCTTTATGTCAAGCCAAAACGTGCAGGTGGTGTACTGGTTTTTTAACAACTATATGCTAAAAACGCTTACAAATGATTGCTATGTCCTAGTTCCGTCGCATTGAATTCCTCTTCCGGTAGCACTGACCTGCAATTGATTTAAAAAAAATAATCTGACAACTAACGAATAACCAATTTCAGCTATTGATCAGCATTCGTACCTTTTAAAAATGTATATTCTACATAAAATTTTAGCAACTCACTCTTCAACATGTGTGACTGGTTGATTAAAGTGTAAATCGACATTAAAGTCAGCGCTATGCTCCATCTCTTGTTGGCTACCTTCTGTCGAGCTGTAAAACATATTTTTATTGTTTCAAGTCTAAGCGGTACATGTATGTTAAAACTGCCAACACACCTTCCATTACTTTGCTGAGAAAAAGTATAAATAAAGCGTTTGCAATTACTTGAAAGGAAACA
The DNA here is from genome assembly GCA_945261195.1 of Cryptosula pallasiana. Classification (NCBI taxonomy): domain Eukaryota; kingdom Metazoa; phylum Bryozoa; class Gymnolaemata; order Cheilostomatida; family Cryptosulidae; genus Cryptosula; species Cryptosula pallasiana. The sequence continues at coordinate 28,580,090 of OX183139.1, read as the reverse complement.
AAAATTGAGGGCGTTTATTAACATGAAGTTTTTGACTTCTGGAAAGAAAATTAATGTGAGAACGCAAAATTTTGGACAAATAAAGAAAGAAGTTTCACAAAAATTGCAAACCTGTAAAGGAACATTTAAAATTCTTGCAAGTACGAACTGTACTTTAATGCGTTTGTTTTATTGTTGCCAAATTTCACTTTGTGTCGGAAGTTGATAAACATTTTTCGGGAATGAATCGATACTGCTAAGGTCTGGTAACTAAACTTTACTACTGGTTTTACCACAAAGAAAACTATGTCAAATAATTATAAATAATCATGAGTTAGTTAATAGTGAAGTTTGTTATTGATTCTTAAAAATAATAACTCTCTGCTGCTTAAATTTTTTTGTCAATTTTACTTCAGTGTTTTGATTATTTTTGTTGTCGAATACAAAAATGACAGAGGAAACTATAATTCAGCAATTAATGTTTCTTCAAACAAGTTTTAAAATAAGTTAATTTCCATCTTTTGATAGTTTTACAGTTGAAAAAAATTGTTTAAACTATGCAATAAATTTTCCTTAGTTTTTGAGTCATTTATCATGTAACCCATCACCTGAATGCTGGTGAGTATGTAAGCGTAAGTCCACCAACAATAAATAAAGATAAAGGCCCAGCTAAAGAGTTTCCAACAAGTCTAAAAACAGGTTTAATTCTAATTTTGGCGCTTTTGAAAGTCTATGCAAAATAATTAATCTTGGGAAGCCTCTTTCGACGCATACAAGAAAACTTTTGCACTCAAAAAAGTTGTATGCAGTGTATGGCACTTATACCATTGATTAAACTACTAAGAACAAACTTTGTTGTTAGACATTTATCTGAGATAAATGTATTAACTTGAATGCAGTTAAAATTAGATGACGCAGCTTCTTATTCAATTTAATCTATGTTATTAAAAGTTGAGTATAACAAATTAGAAGCACTGCAGATAAACAACCCACCATACATAGTTTTTACTGTCTTATTACTCAGTTTGTTGTTTTTGCACAAAATATTGTATGTACTTTTATCACATTTTGTAGCTTACCATTCAATGGGTGTAAGAGGTATATTCGACTGAAGGCATTCATGGGAAGATCGCTCTGTACTGTTCAGAGGTACTACACCTTTGCTTGCCGCTGGAAGCGCAAACTGAAGTGGGCCCGAACTGCATGGAAGAAATATTCTACATTAGTTCCTTAATTGACAAGAGCATTCATGATGTATAGTAAATCGTCAATCAAGTCAAATAATGCTCAAATGACGACCAAATTGGTGAATTTGTAATTGCAAATGTGGTTTTTGAGTGTAAATTTTTCACTCCCATTTTATTTAGTGCAAATCATTTTCAGTTTTGTAAAATAGGTTTTTGTAGATTTGAAAATCCATTGTTTCATTTAGTTAGATTACAACTCAGTAAAATACGGTTTTTAGTAGCATTGATATAATCATTTACTAAAAAATACTGAAAAAACTGCTCGGCCCAATTTCTGTATAGCATTCTTCACCCATTAGATGCTTCTGCAATACACATGTAAGTATTCTATGTAAAAATAAAAAACACTCATTACAATAACGTCGATTTAAAAAAATAGATAACGACATGTTTAAATGAACATGACCACTCTTAGAATGAATGTCGACTATACTAAAGAAAAAGATTTCAGCATTCATTTTTGTCCACGTTTATTTCTGTCAACATTCTCTTCTATCCCCAAGTAGCATTCAAATTAGTGAAGTGAGGAAGCTGGAAAAAAATTTCACTTACAGCAACTTTGAGTCATAATAGGTATGATCTCCTAATGCTACATCTGAACTGATTGAGGAGGATAAGACTTGGTTGTTAGTTTGGTGGTTTGGAATTGGGGAGAGCTCATTGATGAACTCAGAAAAGAGGTCTGTCTCAGTTTCACTAGGCCTAAGAAATACAAAAGCAAACAGGAGGTGCAGCATTGCTGATACTATAATATGTCACATAACACAAGATTCTGTTACAACTTATGTTTCGCTTAACCAAGGCAATCTCTTCAATAATATTTAGTGGTTATATATGTACTGTGTTGCAATGGAAGATTGCTGGTTGCCTTCTAAAGTCATTTTTGGCAATCCAGTAGCTTGTTGGTTTGCTTGCAGTGTTTCTCAAAAATTTGAACCAATCAGGCAAGTCAGAGTCGAGATTTGACAGATATTGATTATTATTAATTTCAGCACTTACTTGTCTTGTTGTTGCAATGCAGGGCATGTTGACATCGTAGGGTGTAATAGCTTGCACTTTCCACATAATATGATGTCTTTTCCATCAACATTTCCTACATGTATGTCTGATCTAGAAAAGCATGACTTTGAAATCAGGTGAAGAAAAAAAATCTGTAGTTTTATACACCGAATAACATAGTTTTCTCAAGAGATCAATTAAAATCTATTCCACATGTCCTCATTTATTTGTAGTAATATGAAGTTTAGCCTGATAACTGTAAGAAGCGCAATATCCCCAATTCATTAAAAAAAATATGAAAATTTATATATTAATGACTGCCATGCTTAGTGAATGTTACACATTTGTACATAAATGTGTGTAAATGCACTAGTCCGAAACAATGAATTCATAGTAGGAAACTTTACGTTTTTGGTAGTTGGTTTTCTTTCGGCTGTGATGTATTTGATTCAGCCAGAAGTTCTGGTAGCATCGACTCATCTATACCTCTTTCTCTGTAATACCTGTCCAATAGTAAATTAAAACTAATCTTGCCAGTTAAAAATCAACACTAGATTGAAAGCTTTTCATGGTTATTTAACTTGAGAAATCTACACATATGTTCGGTAGAAATGTTATTCGGCCTTGAAAAGCTATGATCAATCGTCTATCTTGCTTGTTCATAAAAGATTAGCTTCTTAGATTTTCTGATTTATTTGAGCCCAATGGTAGTTAAACTTGAATTTGTACATTGTAACATTACAAAGAAAGTTCATTTTGAAATATTCAGATTCGATTTTGGAAAAACTTTTCCCAACTTCTTTAGCCAATTTAGCAAGAGCTTGATTCATTCAATGTTTTTGTTACCCAATTGGTACACTTACGTTTTGTCCAAGGAAAAGAGGAAGTAATCCATGCTGTCTACTTTGTTAGGTGGAATAATGTTGCCTTGCGTTGACTTGCAGACTTTCTTACTGTGAAAAGATAAAAGTGTTGTCAAGACTGCAGTAATTGAATTATGACAAAGTCTTCAGCGTTTCTTGCATTCAGTGACCAGCTATTGCGTTACATCATAAGTTTTTCAGGATTGATGTCTTAAAAATTACGCAAACTTTTTCTGGCATGGTGATATAACTACTAATGGCTACGAAAAAAACCATGGTATTTGCTGTTTTTGAACCCACGTACATGACCAAGCATTTCACTAAAACAAAAATATTATTAAAACCTATGGTGGCTCATAACGGTAGACGGTTTCGTTTTTATAGCATATGAACGAATTTGAAATAGTCTAAATGGTTTGCAAAGCGTCTTATACAATGGAAATAATTGGGTAATTTTAGTAAAATAGTCCAAAAAACTATGTTTAAAAACGAACTTGTTGGTTATAACAAGTTAATCGTCGGCCTCAGCAGTTGCGGGATTCGTGCAATAAAACTGCATTTTCTGTTTAACAATCGTAAATTCTGCGAACTGTATTGTTGTCTTGCAAATAATTCAGACGGCTTAAAAAATTTAGAAAATTACAAATCGTATGGACACTTTAGAAAGAGTATGAACTATTTACAAACTGTATGAACTATTTTGAAACAGTTGGAAAAGTTTGTAAAGCACATGGCTTTCGAACCAAAAACGATCGTCATCATTTTATTTATAGCCTCTTTACAACTTTATCAACACAGACGTAGATTAAAAGACATAGAGCAAGTTAATTAAATGTATGAAACTGTTGTTGAATATAATCTCTAAAATTAATTTTTACATTTCTAGTTAGGTGGTATTCATTATTTAAACTAATTTAAAACAAATAATATTTAATAAATGAAACCATTTATTTATTTATAAATTTATTTATCGGTGTTTAGTAAGAAACATTATCAACCATAAATGGACTGTAGATCTATGATCAATAGAGCGAGCAAGCAAATCGACTGTTCAAAGCCCACGAACGATTTCACAAAGCATTCAGAAGTTTTGCAAAAGCTCAGACTAGTTCAAAATTCGTTCAAACAATTTAAAACGCAAAACGTTCTGAGCCACTATAAAAACCGTTTCTTTACCCAATCATTTACAAAATAAATTACCGATCAACTGCGAAAATGGCATATATATATTGGTCAAACACTAACCCTATAGGGATAGCGGAAATAGACTCATCTTCGTCATTCTTCACAGTTTTCCATTCAACTTTCAGGGCTGACGTTGTTGGTTCTGGAGTGATAGTTTCTGGTTCAAGCCTTTCAAATAAAATTATCAGAGCTAGTAACTTGCTATTTGCCAAATTTGATCAGAATTATAGCTGGTTGACATATTTACTCAATTGACTTAGCAAACAGAACAAATGAATCATTACAATTCGCTGAGTTTAAATTTTTTATGCGCTTTTCTTTTTGTCATTTTTTACGATTCATTGCTTTTTATGTATATTTTCTGGCACCCAATAAAAAGCAATTTCTCAAAAAAAGAAGTTTCTACTTATCAACTGTACATCATACACTACACAAAAATGCCACACAAAACCTTGTTAATGCAAATATTTTAATCAGTGTAAAATTGTATTTTCATCTAATTATGACTAAATGAGTAGTGTGTAATTTTAGGGCTGAGGTTTTAAAATATAATTAGCAATATGTTCACCCAACTCCAACGTAAAGGACATGCATTGAAGTTTGGTCGAAGCTGTGTAAAAAGTGTGTTGGTAGACATTTATTTATAACAAATCTACAGTTGGAATACATTATATCCTCAAGTTATTCAAACAAAAGCTGAAACCTATTATTATCAAATTTTTAGAGTTGGACCTTGCTCACCTCCTTGAAGAAATGTTGACAGGACTCAATTCCAATGATGGTCTACGTATAATTCTGCAAAAAACAGTTTGCTTATTTATCTACTGCATCACTCCTAGCTTATCAGCTGACTCAGTTTGCTTGAATGTTTTACAGACTGTGGAAGCATGTTTTAACCCTGACATATGCACTCTTATATGTATAGCTAAGTACAATGGTTAAATTGTTCACCTGCCTTATTATTTCAAAACCCTTGTTTATAAATCATTTACATTAATTAACTATACTTACCCAACGGATGATCTTTCTGTGCTGTCTCTGCATGCTATGCATGTATAGACTAATGGGGTATCATTTTTCGTACAATCTCTGTAGATACTTTGGGAAATTTTTGGTAGAGTGCACACTCTGTGTGTCCATCGCTTACAATTATCGCATTCAACTGCCTGTTGGCGGCTAGTTACTTCTCGTGTACAACTGATACAAGGATCGGTCACTAATACAACCTTTCTTTGACGCATGATGTGCTATAACTGAACTTTTCTTTGGTGATATTTCTGGCAGTGCTTTTAGACAGTGCAAAGATGTTGTGGAACAATTCTTTTATAGAGAACAGTACTAATAAATTCCTTTGAAGTTGATGAAAGTCTACTCATCATAAATAATCTGTTTTCAGTGAGCCTAACATAAAGTCTCACATTACAGCAAGCTGCTCGATTACATTGCCTCGTTTGAATTTCTCTTTGACAATTTTTAACTCACTGGTGCCATCAGCAAGTCTGTTTGAGCACCCTGGATAAAGGGTGCAGGCTGTTTGCTTTGTTTGCCAGCAATTTAGAATGAATGTCTGCAAAAGATCTGTCTCCTAGTGCTCTCATGCTTGATGATATCTGGCGGGAGTATAAATATCTATTGGGTGTAGAACTTATAAACACCAAAATTTTTACAAGGAAAATGGAACAAACTGGCTGTATTACTTATCATGAGCAAGTAAAACACAATAAAAAATTGGTGATAAAACAAAAGCTTCTCTCATTATATTTAGGCAGCAGGGATAGGAGCAAATGCAATTGAATTTTTGTTTCAATTTAAAATGTGGTTTGTTTTAATTAATTTGAGTGTTGGCAACTATAAGCATTTGAAGAAATATTCTGATTTCAATTTTTACATCTTATGGGTATTTAGACCTATATCCGAAACCAGATTTCTTATTCTAGTCTTTGACTTTTACTATTTGTTTAAGTTAAATTTTTGATGTTACATGTTAGTTCCCAACTACCACACTACAGCATTGTAGTTGCGTTATGTAATCAGTTTTTGGTTGGCTAGCATCAGAGACAACAGTTGAGACAATGATTGGATTAAAAATACATGGAAGGCATTGTAAGCTGGATGGTGAACAGACAAGCTTACTAGCTAAAGCATTAAAACTTTGTATATTGTTCTTATCGTCTATAAAATTCATAAAACTTCTTGCAATAAGCAAAAGTAAAATAAAACTACAGCAGTAGCAATATCTATTTATGATTCCATGTAGCTCTACTCAAACTAATTTATTCTTTTCTCAAAATTCTCAGCTAGTTAAATCATACACTCTACTGTCCACTCAATTTGAATTTAAATAGAATTTGAAAACATGAATCATACTATTTGAATTTTTATTCAAACTTGATGGTTTAGCTTTGAAGATACTTGAACCTTGAATTTGAAACAATATAAAGTGTGGTCTTTGACACTTTATTTGAATTTGATTGTTTAGGTTTGAGGGTATTTTAATTGAATTTGAAAAAAACATTAATCAAGATGTTTGAAAATTTATTTGCAAGTGACATTTTAGACTTGAGGGTATTTCATTTTTAATTGAATTTATTGTTTAGAGTTGGTCCTATCTCTATTAGGCAATGCCCAAACAACTGCAGTACCATATTACAAGCTTAGGCCCAGCTTATGCACGAACTTCAGAAAAATATATAATTAATAATGCTAAAAATTTAGTTTTTTAGTGATAGAAAGTGACAATGAAAATATGCACAATTTGTGAGACACCAAAATGAAAGATACGGTGTTCAATTTAATACAATAACCCAAAGTTGACCAATTGTATATTATTATAACGCAATTATTTTTCTTGTTTCTACGACCCACATGTATGGTTTACCTAGAAAATAGTAATAACAGAGTGTTTGCGCGTCTTAAAAAGAAAGAAAGTGTGGCATGAAACTCCTAAAAAATGTGCATTGTAAAATATTCAAACATAAAAGCAAACCAAAGCGCTGTATTGAGTAATAACCATGTGATGTTATGTACATCCAATTGTTATGTTATGTAGTTATAAGTAAGTACGTTGCTTGAAAAGTATAAAGTATGACATATATAATTTCTATTAAAAGACATTCTTAATTACTATTAAAGGACTTTTTTTTGAAATTTATCACCTGAACTCTTTTTAAATAGATAGACCAATGCATTTGATACTTGAAAACAGCATTAAAAACGAATCAAATGATGAGCAATTTTGCGCATGTACATTGACTGGTAGACTACAGTTTTTTTTAACAAACTCTTTAGTGAAAAAAGTTACAAAAAGTTGTGAAAATTAAGATACTAACAGAGTAGTGACCTCACAGCATGATTATAAGTTCAGTAGAATGTATATACACAATACATGTGCAACATGCATTGGTTATGCAGGTATGTATAATGGCATCGTGCAAACAATGATCAACAATCGAGAGCAAATTAGAAATAAAATACTGTAGATTGTTTTTTATTAATTAGTTAATTGTTAGAACCAAGCTACATGTATTGTGATTATTATACATAACGTTGGAGTTGTTTGCACTATCAAAGAGGATAAACACTAATTCTCATTTCCTTTAATCACTAGTTACGCTTACCACCAAATGTGTTTATAGTTTAATGAATTATTTTATTTACATGCATAAGATAAAATGATGAAGACAGGATGTATCCTAGGTTTTAGGCGTAATATCCCAGACTTTAGACGTAATATCCCAGACTTTAGACGTAATATCTCATAGGCGAAATATCTAGTAGACCAAATCTCCAATAGACGTAATATCTAATAGACCAAACCTCCCGAAGCCGTAATCTCTTATAGGCGAAGTCTCTGGCTCCCAAAATTTGAAGCAATGTTGTAATCATTCCGGAAATCGAACACCCATAGTGTGAAGAAGACCATCTGCTGCGCTCTCTGCGGTTGGTATTATACAAACGTAAACAACCTTCATATGAAATGTATAAAACTTCAGCTAGTAAATAATAGCTTGAGGTCCATAATTTGTAAGTAGCACTCAACGATGTTTTCGTTTCAAACAAAAATCTCTAGGACTTTACTCTAAACCACAGGCGGCTCCAATCGACTATTGGCCTGGCGGTGGCAGAGGATAGTTAAACACTGAAATATATTTCCCCAAGTATATTTCAGTGTAGTTAAAGAGAGTATACACTCAAATCCAGCCACCCACCGCCAGGCCAGTAGATTTCGAGCCGCTTGTGCTCTAAACCACGCATAAAAAAAATAATTAATGTCAGACAAAAAATACCCATACGATACTTAGTAAAAAAAATAATTAATTATTATTATTATAAATAATAATAATAGTAGTAGTGTATGATAAAATACTACTACTATTAATTATTTTTTACCGATCTCACCAAATTATTATTTCTGCGTGAAGGCTTTCACTTTTTGAAAATTTGTATATATAATCTATTGTTGTTATGTGCGTTGAGTAATTTATTTATAATAATGGTAACAAAGTCAGACTGGTGTTGTAACAAAAATGAAAATCTGAAAAATTATTATTTAAATTAAGTAATATTATTATTATATTTATTATTAATTATGAATTATTTATTACATAATATTATTTATTATAATTATTGTTATAGTAAAATAATTATTATTTATTAACACTCATTACCATTACATTATTATGTCTCTTGTTCGTCCCACAGAAACAGCGTCGCACACACACAGTGAGCCATAATTAATATATATAATAATAGTTTAACTATTAGTAATTGTAACAAACTACTGGCGCTGTGAGAAGAAAAATAACTCTTTGACTATGCCATATATAATATGTATATTATATAACTGACTGCAAATAAGGAGTGGGTGGTGAAATGGAGTGTAGCAACTCTTCCTCAATGCTGATGACTGGTAATTAATTCATGTAACTAGTTGAAGACAATTACGATCATAGGCCTATTTGTCTCACTTAAAATTGTTTGTCTGAAAGAAACTTCCCTGGAACTGGACGCAGGCGTGTCTGATTGTCTGTTCAACTAGAGGGAGACAATTATGGCTGGAGTCCTTTCTCAGCGCGACAATTCGGCTATCAGAACCCTCCCTAGAGCTAGGGCACAGATCGATGTCTAGTTTTTCATACAATTAGGGGTAACGACTGCGGCCGCAATCCTATCCATCTCAGTGCAATCATCTAGCTAACAAGACGCTCCTTAGAGCTGGGCACAGACATGTCTAGTTTTCCGTACAACTAGTGGAGACAACTCTGGCCTGAAGCCTATCCATCTCAGTGCAATCACCAGGCTAGCAAGTTGTTCTTTAGAGCTGGGCACAGACACGTCTGGTTTATCATACAACTAGAGGGAAGATGACTATGGCCAGGGGCCTATCTATGTCAACACAATTATCTGACTAACGAAACTCTCCCTATAGCTGGGCACAGATTTCGATAACTAACAGGGTAGCTATGTGCGCGTATTGACTCCACTTTTATTAATGCAAAAGAAATGTCCTGTACTTGCGGATCATCGAAATCAACTGACTATTGGATATGATTTTGCTAGTCCAGCACATCCGTTGAGGGTTGGTTAGTCACATATACGATAGTTACAACTGACAAATAAGTATTCAGTTGACTATTGGTGGTGTGGTGCCAGAATATGATAATTAGAAGTGAATAGAGAACTGATGCGACACAGTACAAAGAACATAGTGTGATTTTTCAGGTGGTGGGGTGACCGGTGATTATGGTAGCAAAGAACATTTTGTATTTTGCGTTTTAGAATGTCTAAATGCTTTTCAAACCTTTTGAACGCTTTGAAAATCTGAACCGGTTTGCTGGCCATCCACTCTATTGGTCATAGATCTCCAGTCCACTTATGACTGATATTTTTTACTAAACACTGAACAGTTAAATTTCATTGAAATAAGTAAAAAAAAGTCATTATTATTCATTCATACTATTATAAATAATATATAAAACCTAACTGTATTTGTAAAAAATTAGTTCTAGAGACTATATTCATTCAACAATTGTTAATGTAGTTAATCAATTTGCTCTAGGTTTATTGCTTTATGTCTATGTTTGATGATTTGTGTAGAAGCTCTAAAAAAGTGAGGGCCATCATTTTTGGTTCAAAAGCCATGTGCTTTGCAAACCTTCTAAACTTTTCCAAAATAGTTCAGATTATTTTAAAACAGTTCAAACTATTTCCAAATAGTTCATACAATTTGTAAATTGTCGAAGATAGAGCAGCTCCGCTTTCTGTTGATGTGTGGTTTATAATTTTGTTGTTGATAGTCGTCAGCTATTTAAATCGTTCTCCTAAATTCTCCGAGTGAAATTCTGGCAGCGATGTCCTTACTTACTCAGTTTCCTTTCTAGGTTGCGAGCAATACTTCTAGTATATATTGCATGCACCGTTGCCAGTTTTGTACTGTTACCTTTTGCTCTCACCAACCACTGGTATGCCATCGGCATCGCCACAGTTCTTTGCTCAGCTGTGAACTGTGTTGGGCATGTTTCCTGTGCAGGGCGGGTGTGGTCATGGAAAATTCGTTGCATTTTGGTGATGCCTCAACACAGACTGGGGAGAGCTGCATCAGAGAGGAGAGAGCCTTTGCTCCTAGTCGGCATTGCAAGTAGCCAGCAAGGTCCATGAGACATTTATTTGTCTCCCAGGTAGGCGGCATAGAACGGCAGGCTCAGAAGACGCCGGTCCTTCAGTGCCATTAAGAATGGTCAATCCTTGCGATCTACTGGGGCTCCACTAAATGAATGATTACACTCATCTGGCTCGCGGGTGACTTTTTCACATTGTTTTGGTTATTTACTTAAAAAAATAATTTTTCCAATATAGTGCTAAAAGCGTGGTCACTGCATTTGCATTAAGTTTGACCCTCTTTCAATCAATGCCAAAAGTATTTAAAAGAACATTCTTTATCACTCGGTGAGCCAGTTTTCTTTAAAAAAAAAAACATTCCAAGCTCACTTTTGCTGCATGAACTCTGGCATTATGATCGTTTTTGATTATTATGTTTTGATAAAACTTAAAATTTCACGGCCAATTTTTCCCTCACAGCTGTTTTGCAGAATCAGATGCAATGTATTCCTCAATTACTTACCCACTATTGGCAAAACTGAAGTTTTATTGACACTAAAGATGCATGTATATCTACTAATTTGCTCTATTGATACAAATGATAAATTATTACTCAATGCAACCAAAAACTGCAATCAAATAGATGGTAATTGGCATGGATGATTAGTTTGGTAACACTACTTGCATACTAAACAGCAATAGCTCAATTGGCAGCATACAACTACCCGTAGGGACTGCTCCACCCCAACTAACATGTATACATTTCCTAACATCATTTGGTTCAACGTGAATCCTATATTCAGGCATTTTCACTCCATTAAATCTTGACCAGCGTATAATTAAAAATGTGAATCCTATGTCTTCTACTTATCTAAACAGCCGAACAGAGATCCGTTTTTTTGATTTTTAACATTCCTCAATATCTTTTGATTAAGTTTCTTTTTCAGTTACATACATGCTGCTTCACAGCCATTCTATTCTCATTTACACCGCCGCTTGATATTTATTCTCATACTGCAATAAGAAATGAATCATTTTTGTTGCCTGTTATCAGTCATGTTTTTAAAATTTCTCATTTTAAAGCGTTTCTGTTGATAAGAAAAAATTTTGCACTAAATTCTGATTCGCTAGCTAATTGTTCCACTTGGAGTAATTTATTTATCTCAATTTTTAAATGCTGCTATTAATTGTTTGTAGGCTGCATGGTACGTAAGTCATGCGGAAAGATTGCGCATCAGGCTTTGAAACAGAAATATGTAATAATATTATTCATCGTGACTTTCTGCATAGTCCTGCCCCTGATATTCAGAAATAACCCTTACTCACCATATTCTAAATGGTTGTCTGAGAAATCGACCTTGTCTCACAGACTCGAATTGTACAAATTTGCAAATGATAGACAATATTTTAATGATATAAGATACCTCGCCAGTCTTTCTAAACTTGATCGTGAAAAGCTCTCCAAATGGGACAAGAATTCACAGTATAAGTTGTTGATTACCATAATCACTACTTCCCGTAGCCACCAAGGAAGTGGCTTAAAATATGCTTATGAGCCTTATTACTTGACTCAAGTAGTGGCTCAGTACGCTCGTATCGAGATAAGTGAAAGTGATCACCAACTGACAGATGCTGTTATACTCGTATGCAATGTCGATGTAGGCAATCACACAGAAGCTAACATATTGTCATCCATTGTAAATGTGTTCCATCCCGAAAGTTATGAACAAAATGGCGTGGATAAGTTTGAGGTAGAGAAGCGTGACTATGTAAATTGCTTAAACTATTCTCTAGGATGGAAAGCTGATTATGTATTATTAGTTGAAGATGATGCAAAACCTCACCTTGACTTCTTGGAGAAACTATCTCATCTTTTCAAGTATAGAGTCCCGAGGTTGAACTACATATTTGGGTATATCAAGGTATTTCATCCTACTAGATTGAATGGATTCATCACATCAAGTATGGACAGAATTGTGGAATGGTTAGCCATTGCTGGATTGTTGGAGCATCTACTCACGCTCTTTCTCCACTATACTGGAATAGATCATGATATTTCTTTAGTCAAACGACTGACAAGGTTCATTTATTTTGTGTTGCTGTTACTTGCTATTGGTAGGATTAACGTATCCATGGTCAGAACATTGTCGCCTTATTTATATCGATTAGCGCCAGCTCCCAGTTGCTGCACTCCAGCTATTGTGTTTTCACCGCCTGGAGCTCAACAATTGGTGAACTACTTGAGTAATGTGACCTGCAAAAAAGGATTTGCTAAGGACTCAGCTATGGATAATTTTTCCAGTGTGACTGGTTTAAAAACATGGTTTTTTGAACCTAAACTTTTTGATCACATTGGGGTTTACACCACACGCAATGACAAAACAGTTGACCCAGCTATAGTGGATTGAAAGCAAGCGCTGATTGATTTACATGTAAGTCAATCGGTGAATTAATGTGCTACATAACTCTAGTCAACTTTGAGATATTGCGTCTTACAATCAGTCATTTTTATTATAAGCATGGTGCCTAAATGGTCATTTTTGAATTTTTTATTTAAATTGAAAAAATAAATCGATTCATTGTATATCAACACCACATCGTCTATGACAAAATTTAAAAATATTTGCATAGAAAAACTGAACAAATTTCCCTGTGCATCTGAACGAGATGGAATTCTTACAAAATATCGTACTTGTCATAAAATAACAACACGTTGATAAAATATAATATTATTGGATCTTATGGCAGAATTTCTATCTTTGGTTTGCTAGCATCGGCCATCTTCTTGCATTTTTTTGTCAGCTTCTCCATTTCTTTGTGTTGTGTCATTTCTGAGAGCAGTTTCTCTACAACATAAACCTTGTGTTGTTTAGTGGACGAGCGATTGTGGCCTGTTGCATTCATGAGTGCTTGGGGATAAAACTTATATAGATCTTACATAAAATTGTTTAAATGCAATTGAACTGTTCTAGAGTTTTAGAATGCACCACTTCTTTGGCTCAGAGTTGAGAGTTTGCCAAGCAATGTATTCAAGTATGTTTCCTAAAAATTTCTGTGAATTTACTGTGCGGTGTTGTTCGCACCTTAGGGATATCTTATATGTAGAAGGTGAAATGATGATAAACCAAAAATGTTTAACGCAGCCCAAAATTATTAAATTAATGTATCCCAAGCTAGAGCTAATCATTGTTTCCGTTGCTCAGCTTGCAACAAACTTTCAATTAATCAATACATAAAAACACTCCCTGTAGGTCGATGTCCAATTTTCAATTCAGTTTGACAAACCAATTTATAGCAAATTAAAAGGTCCTCCATTTTTGCGTATGAAAATGAGGCTATAAATTGTATAAAGGAAACGTGAGAATATTGTTCATTCACCCACGAAAACAAAACTCATACAGACTTGATGAATCGGGGTTGTTCGCCCAGGGAAATATAGTGATAGGGCGCGGATATGAGTGTGTTATTTGCCGAGGGGGATATAGTGATAGGGCGCGGATATGAGGTGTTATTCGCCAAGGGGAATGTAGTGATAGAGGGCTGATATGAGGCGTTATTTGCTGAGGGGAATGTAGTGATAGGGCGCTGATATGAGGTGTTATTTGCCGAGGGGGATATAGTGATAGGGCGCTGATATGAGATGTTATTTGCCGAGGGGAATGTGGTGATAGGGCGCTGATATGAGGTGTTATTTGCCGAGGGAGATATAGTGATAGGGCGCGGATATGAGGTGTTATTTGCCGAGGGGAATGTAGTGATAGAGGGCTGATATGAGGTGTTATTTGCCAAGGGGAATATAGTGATAGGACGCTGATATGAGGTGTTATTCACGGAGGGAATATAGTGATAAAGCGAGGATGAGGTTCTGTAGGATATACTGAGAGAAGGTGAGGCGGGATTGTGAGGATAAGACTCACCTTTCTCTACCAGAACCTCAGCGACTAGTAGAGGAATATCAGCCTCAGAGTGGGTGAGCACCCAACCACTGTAGTAGTCCAACTTCTTTTTTATTAAAAGAAGTTGTTTTCTTCCCTCAGCTCCATCACTATCTATAATATATTGAGAGGACATGGTTTATCACAGCAATCACACACTATATTGTAGGCTTTTCAGCTTCCAAAAGTAGTCCAGATGCAACCGCAACTAAGAGGCACAATAATGCATCAACCATCTGTCCAATAGCGAAATATAGATCTGTCCAATAGCGAAATTTAGATCTGTCCAATAGCGAAATAAAGATCTGTCCAATAGCGAAATATAGATCTGTCCAATAGCGAGAGATCGATCATTTTGCTGCTATTCTCAGCCAATCCATAAGCCAACCAATCACAAAAATAGAAATCGGACGGTTTACCTTTCTTTAGCTCCTTGCGAGCATTGTCAATGAGAAGGTGAAGGTCAGAGAAAGCCATGAGGAGGTAGTCGTTACTGTGCTCATCTTCTGGTCCGTGTAATATTAGCACTAAATTATCCAATACCTCAGCAAAATGCTCCAGAGATATGAACAGATCTTCAAGCTCCAAAAATTAATAGTCTGATTATCAGTAGTATACAGCAAGCCAAACGATATGCATTTATGGATGGCTAGTTTGTTAATCAATTTCTTTTTTATTATTTTGAAAATTGAATGCCATTTTAAACATATATTGCAGAGAAACTGAGAAAAAGTTTTTTGAATGCTAAAAAATAAATAAATAATGGTTTTTTATGTTGCCAGACTTGTGTCCAGTTCACTCTGCTTCATTATGGGATTTTTAGCGGCTCAGGTTTTTAGCATTTTTTGTTTTTCTTTATTATCAACAACAAAAAGATACCGTGTCATAAACTGGTTACTCGCAGAAAAATAATTATGATGAAAATAATTTTAATTTAATTGTAATATAAATACTAACACCGCCACTCAACTTTGTATTCTCTCTTTTATTTTTGGTTCATTTTATCAAAAATTGCAATCCTACAAATTTAGTAGCCACTTGAATTGACCGATCATAAAAATATGTACAGGACTGCCTCTAACATAATGTTATGTAATGAAAATTGAATTAATATGCACCTTTTTGACTGAAGCACAAAGTTTCCTGGTAGCATGCGCTGTAGAGTTACAATTCTCTGCCTTGAGAAGTACATCAGAGATAGAGACCAAGTCCTCAGCGCATTGTATACTCATGTCCTGGTGCTCGCCATTGTACCTCATCACTACGTATGTGTACGCTAGCACAATGTTTAGTGCGTTGTACTTTATACATGGCATCGGATCTGTCTTCTGTATCACAAACCACATAAAGCTCATTTCTGCGAAAACTTTCCGAAAAATTGAAATCAATAACAACTTTTTGATGGCCAACGAAGTGATGAGTATGAAGTACACACGCAGTAATTGCTGAATGGCTGTATTTTAGTAGAAATGTCTGGAAATTTGTACTCAGACAGATCTTGAGATTCTTCTGAAACATTCTCTTTCCCTATTTCCGTCACCAGCGGTTTCTTCTGTTTCTGTAACATATACCAAAGTAACAAATCATCACCGCACTTGGCACACACGATACATATGTAACCCTCTCACCTCACTGTGTGAGTTGTCATGCCTTGCACGAGCAGAACGCTCTATGTAGTGCAAGATATGACAACACCTGAGAGAAAAAGGATCATTGGGTGATCTAAGCGAGTAAAACGAACCCTCCTACATGTACCCTACCATTGGAACTCCTACCTCTAGTCGAAACACTCTACCTATAGAGGAGTTGTCTTTTCTTAGAGTCAAAGAGAGAGTGCTGAATAGTCATAACTAAAGTAATAAAAATAGTTGCGCATAGTTTTATTGTTTTTGAAAATTTCATTTATTTACATTCTACTATGTGCAATACTTGTTTTAGTCAAAAAACTTGTGATTCAGATTTGAAAATTATTGTTGCTGTTGATTTAAAATGACGATGCCGGAAATGCAAGGCTGTTATTTTTTTCGTCACAAATAATTATAAATTTCGAAAATTTAAATCTGTTAATATTATTTGATTGAAAAATAATTTTTTTCAACTCCAATATTGCTCTAGTTTGTGAGATATTTAACACTTTAAAATGCACGTTTAGTAGAAATTTTCGACTAGAGGTCGGGGGTTTCGTCTAGAGGTAGGGGGTTCCATCTAGAGGTGGGGGTTTCAACTAGAGGTCGAGGGTTTTGGCGGTAGGGTATGGGTAGGAGGTTTCGTCTGACCAGATCCAAGCTCCATACTTAAATCCCTTTCACAAATATAATGAACTAACACATATTTTTGAAAGAACTCCAGTCAAAGCGATAACACTAAACTTCATTGCGTGAAACGATTCACTAAAACCATTGCAACCAAAGTGAGCAATATTTGAAACAAGGAAATTCACTCCAAATTCATACCTTGTATGTCCACCATGGCAGCCATTCTTGTACGATAGCAGAGAGTTTTTGTTCCTTGACAAGATTAGTAAAGTCTTTCCTTTCCTCTTCAGTTAGCTTCTCCCATATTCTCTGTGGATCTCCCTCTACAAAGTGAATACACACAGTAAAAGCTGTGCATTTACATGTAATACCAAATATTAGAGTCACAACATGCTGGGAGACAGAATTAGCCGGGGTGGCTCTCAAGAGGCGGGGTTTATGATGGTGGGCGGGGTTTGAGAGCCACCCTGGCTAAGACAGAATAAGCTCAACTATATAAGTTGCCTTCTCTTGACGAAACTTGAAAAAGCTGGTGAACACAACTCCAAAAACATGGTGAGATTTAATGGTAGAATATTATCATGATCAAGAAATGTTTTGGGCTGATTTTGTAAAGTATGCACAACCTATCGATCAAGTGATGATAGAATAAATGTACCATATCGTTTAATTTTCTGAAATTTTGGTAAATTTCGTTGTAAAAAAATTATTATGAGAAAATAAATGTACATATAAGGTTTTGCTCCAGCAACTGCGCTAAAATGTATTTTTTTCAGTGAAGTCTATATTCAACAGTTTATCTGCCATGTGTGGTTTTCGCAAAGCATGCAGTGAAAAATACGTACCTAGATCTACGTTTGCTAGTCTGGAGGCGAGATTTGCTGCCTGCTGTTCATGCCTCAAGTTCTCATCATCATCCGCACAGTCTTCCTCAAACTGTTGGAGTAGTGCAAGCATTGCCTGCTTCTCTTCATCACTTTGCAAAATAAATAACAAAAAGTTTTATACTAGCCAAGTGTGCAAAACGGACAACATATTTCTTACAGGAAATAATTCATCATCCTAAAATCACACACTTTTTCACATGCCTCTAGTTGTTATTACACAATTCAGCAGGCGGTGAAATGCATATACCTGGCATTGGTCTGCTGCAGCTCCTCCAGCACATTAGACTCATAAAACTTCTCAGAACATTTCTCATGGGAAGAGTGTTGGTAACATTTCAAACCGCAGTAAGGGATGTGACATTTGGGGCATGTGTACGGAGCTTTTTGACGGTTACATCTGTAGATAAAATAAATCAATGTTTTGTAGGTACATCGAAAAACTAACATGCGACCTGGCAGAGAAAAAAGTTTGCGTAACATAACCGTAAGCCGATTTCAGTCTAATTATAATATTTTACACTATAATGATAATACTTACATCTTGCAAATATTTGGTGTGGCACTCATAATCTCTCTCAAAAAATTAGACCAATAAATGGAGAAAAAAACTGAAAATTGTAGGCTCCAGGTCTTTGCCTTTCTAACTACAATCAGAAGAAAACAATCTAGTTATAAGCCAACAAAAGTAAACCATTGACGAAAAACAGTTATCAATCATAACTATTATTTGTTTAATCAGGTAGCAATAATTAACTACTACCGCTGCTGCTGCTACTAAAGTGGTAATTGATGCACTTTTGGATGTTGGTAGTACTATTTGTAAAGGGTGTCTGTTACTGTATTGCTTGTGGGTGCATGCTAATATTTTTTTATATTTATTATCATAGCAATACTATTTCTACTCGACTTGTTGCTATTATTATCCATATAATAAAAATAATAAATTATTATCATCTATTATTATCAAGATAATTCACCGTTTAATGAATAATAATCACATCACACTGGTTGATTTGTAATAATAACAACAATGGGCAGACCTGCTGAATGTAAAGGCAAGCTGTTAACAATGCCAAGAAAAAAGAAAGCCCTTTCGTCATTGTTACCATTACCATCATCAATCGATATTATCATTCAATGAACGAAAATAACAATAATAATTATTAATGATAATAATTACCATAAAAGATAATAGTTACAGTAGTAGTAAAGTAATCAAGTAATCAAACATCAACAACATCATCATGCCCTAGGGCATAAAATTGAGTGTTTCTTATAATGTTTGTTTTATTGGGACCACTGGTTGTATGTGAATCCAGCATTTAGCCGTTTCAGAGTTGTTTATTATAAATGGGCCCTATCCTCATGTATACGAGGCAAGAAGCTGCTGTGTTACAGCTGTGTTTAAGCATAAATGGATGTTGGTTCACCTCTGGAAGCTGACCTGGTTGTACAGTAGCCTGGGATATATCATTCCCATCATATGCTGTTGATAGGGTGGCATATTGTTCTTCATTAGAAATTACTTTCATCAGTAGTGTCAGACGGTAGTTTGTTCTCCTTTCTTGAAGTGTCAGTAAGGCTGGTTGAGCACGTGCTTATGTGACATCATGTTTACCCTTTATAATGTTCTGATCAAATCGATTGTCTTGTTTTGAACAATTTCAAGTTTTTCGCTGGAGCGTGCCGGCTGGATCCCATAAGACATCGGCGTATTCAAGTTTTGGTCTGCAGAGGCTGCCGTAAGCATGCAACACAACTTGTTTTGGAGCTTCACAGAGTGAAAATCATTTGTTGTTGGCGTTGCTTATTTTCTTATCCTCTGTATCTTTCTTTTTTTATTAATCAGTATAATTGATAATAATAAACAATGACTACTATTATCCGATCATCTTCTCAGATTATTTATTTATTTAAATTGTGCATTTTTTATTAGTAGTACATCTCGATCATTCATCATCATACACAACACTACACCACTACTATGGGCTCCTGGGAATTTTACACATTCAATTCGGTCAATGACCATTTTTAATGATTAATTGATAATAATAGGTCATTAATTGATTGATTGACTACTACTTCAATGTGCAAAATAATTCCAAGGGGCTTATGATGATGACCACTACCCCATCATGACCATGATGATGGCACTAATAATGATCATTATCATTGTCAAATTGCCACATCATCATCATCAATATCTGTGCTGTTGTTGTAACTGCACTGTTGTACAAATTGTTGTTGAACTTTTTTATTAAATAATAAATCGCCAAAATAATGTGACAATGACCACTAGATCTGCTACCCGTGGTGAACTGACGTCTGTCTATGCAAACTCACAAGTCTACTATGGTAGCTTTCTACCGCGAACCATTAGAGACACAAAGGTGAACACACATTAACCAACAGGACACAGCATTTATCTGAAAGCAAGATATTGTAGTCCAACCCCCTGAAAAGGAAGACTACCGTAACACCATTATTATCGACCAATTAACAGCGAATTGCTGTAACCCCTGTAGCCAAAACAAATTGCAAACTGTTAGGCAAATGAGGCACTCTTCTACACATTTATTTAGTGTTATTGAGTGTTCGAAGCCTTCAAAGGTATTCAAATGTAATTATTATTATAATAGTTACATTACAGTCACAGGCAGCTCTAATCTACTGACCTGGCAGTGGGGGAGGATAGTTAAAGAGAATATAAACTCAAATCCACTCACCCACCCACTACCAGTCCAGTAGAAAGATTGGAGCCGCCTGTGGGCAGGCAAAGCTAGTAGTAAGTTACAGACAGACAGTAGTAGGACAGTAGTAGGACAGTAGTAGTAGCAGTAGCAGTAGCAGTAGCAGTATAGTACAGACAGTAGTAAGTAAGAGTGAGCAAAAAACCTTCAAATCATATTTTTTTAGTGCGCTTTTGCACCCATATATGGAGCAAAGACCTGCTATTTCTCTCTTTTTCTATAATACCAAGAAAGAACACATCAGTTTGATGTTTTATTATTTCACATAACTTCCTTTACTACTGACCTGAAGAAAAAATAAGAAGTTTATTGGAAACCTGCTGGAATCATGGAAAATATTAGGCTCGCTGTAAATTCACTGTATTCGTTTCAAGGAGTTGTGCACTTTGTCAAAGAAAGAGGACAACTACTCACAAACTACATGAAATGGAAGAATTTCGACTACAAAACAGAAATATCAAAAGATTCGGATGGAAGCATAACTTTAATGGTTTGTTGTCAAAGCGGTTTTTAGATCACAGTTGAGCAATATCATCAAAATAACAACTTCTTACTACTCGCTGAGATATTTATTAACAAACTTCATCAGAGTATTTCTACTCCAGTAGAAAGATTATTCAAGCTCCTTACTGACTCTGGCATTTCATTTATTTACATCATAACCAGTGGTGTAGTGGTACCCATACGAGGCCATACGATCGTATAGGCAGTATCAATTAATGTGTTTACTTACAAGATACACATATCATCTTGTGATCAATTAATTGTCCCACAGATACCTCAATGACATAATCAGAATGACTGACACAGCACACCTCATTCATAAAACTGTACACAGTGCATCATCCTTATGCAATGATGATCAAAAAATTTATTGTTTCCTTATTTTTGAAAGATATTTTCCTTGACATAAGATCTTGGTTCATCATCACATTTGGGTTCATGTCACAAAATAGACTCAAATGATCTCAGCAATGGCTTAAATTTGCTGGCTGCCGGGGCTCCGCCCTGGACCCAGTTTGGCTCCATCCGGGCTTTACTTGGATACCAATAAATGACTTAGCTCAATCACAGCAGAGTAGTATGGGCAAGAACTATTTTACCACTGATCATAACAATGGAAATTGAAGAAAATGGATACTGAAACATTTTTTACTTCCAATGTAAATACTTTTTACCCTTATTTTTGTTATCGCCTCTCAAACATGCATGATTGCTCTTTGGCTAAATAAGGTTAGCGCTCGCTTCCAGGACAAGCACCTCATAATAATACCCAGACTGGTTTCTTGCATTCCAACTCTTGAGCAATTTATTCATAGATGAAACAAAAATGAGATCATCAATCCCATAAAAATAAAAAAAATCAACAACATTGATAGCATGCAGAGCATATAAACTAAAACGAAAAGTACAGAAAAAAAACAAGAATGTAAAAAAATCCTCAAACAGTACACCAATAAAAGCAAAGCTGGCCCCTTATGCCAGTGCACCACTAATGTAACTAAACCAAAGAATGTGCTGCAGACAGTTTGGAAGGATGCCAAGTTACAACATAGCAATAGTATACTATGTTACGTGCAGACGAAACTGTTTGCAGAAGAGATGTTTGACAGCCTGGCATCTGCTTTTAGAGCCATCTAAAGCATCTAGTTTGGTTTCCATAGACTTCAATAGTATGTCCAGCCCATCAAATTTGTACTGTAGCAGAAAATATGCAGTCTGTAAGGCAATACACAAAAATAATCATTGGTGTTTAAAAAAGAAATTGCTTCATTTCACAATAAAACAAATTGTTCGAGGTGAAAACCGCTGAGCATTTTATGATGGAAAAGTTAGCTAGTATGTGCTTTGCTTACTGTATATGTGTTGTTCAGTGGCTGAATTATTTAAAATCCGCCAAATCGAACAAAAGTTATCTTCTCATACAAGAGAATAAGTACAGGTGCACACAACTTCTTAACATAATGTACTTGAATTTTATTTCTTTTTGTACAAAAACTTTTGCTAGCTAAAATACAAATATTGGTAGTTTCAAAGAGCCACCTACCTCTTTAAATGAGTCATAGACGGCCATAAACTGTGGTTGCTGATCGTTAAAGAACACTCTACGGCTACCATGTATTACACTGATTCCATTGATCTCTGCAGGTTCACACACACTCATATACATACAATGGTCTGGCCTGTAGTTCCAGTCACACGCATATGTGTAAACAAACTCTGCAAGAGAATCAAATGGATATCTGCCTCAATCAACAATCATCAATCGAGGAGGAAATAACTCCAAAGAGCTCTTTCATACCTGGATAATGATGAAAGAGAATGTTTAGCAGATCCTGATCTCCCCAAGTGATGTTATACCTGTATGTGGTCAAGTAATCATTCATGTGCTCTAACCACTTGAACGCTCTAATTCTGGTCAAATTCATGAGCATAACACCAGAGTTTATTCCTGTCGACCAATCATATACAAGATGTCAAGTTGAAGATTAGTTGAAGATTACATTAACTTCTAGTTCAAACTTTATAATACAAGGTGAATATTAACATAGTACACTCACCTAGTTTACCATAATATGGATGTCTAGCAAATCTATTGTACCAGCCAGCATTGGGTGACTCATGCTCTGGAGCAACGGCAGATAGCTGAGTCGAGTTAAAGAGTTTAAAATGAGCCCAAATGTGTTGTACTGGTCTCATAATTAGTATGTCTGTGTCAATGTACAGTAGTGAGTCCACATTGCGCAATAATGCCTGGAGAGAAACAAAAGGACGTAATACTGGCAACCTGATATGTGAGGCTAAAGTGAAAGGCAACCAAACTTACCGGTATAAATAATCGCTGCGTGGCGCATGTTTTAAAAAGTTTCTTCCATTCGTCAAACCTGTCAGGGGGGTATGTTATGGGGTAAAGTCGGTACTTAAACTTTCTTCTTATCTCTTCTGGCCAACTGCCAAACTAAAAAAGCAGACTAGAAACAATTTATACCCATAAGCAAGTAGCAAATCTGTACAAGTCGTTCTTTCTTGGGTTAATGAACAATGTTCTCACTTTTACATGATCGAATTTACGACGTTACATTAGTCCACAAAAGTAAAGGATTTTTTTATACAGCTCAAGTAAGTAATCAAACTAAACTGAAAATTTGCCATGATTGGGGCTATTAAGGGTATGCCCATAGTTCAGCTCATTTAAAATTCGACGTGAGTCACCCAATGGGAACACAATTTACATCAAATAAAACTTTTACCCCAAAACCCACACTGCAGATTTCAATTTTACCAACCTCAGCGTGAAAAGAAGGCATTAGGTCATCCTCAGTAAATATGTGAATGAATACATTTGGTTCTGCTGTTACCATTACAGCTTTGACGGCAACAACGGTTTCTGGCTGCCTATCAACGCATGCTACTACAGCCACATGCACCCAATCAGAGTGTAACATCTCCCTACATCCACAAAAGCGTCTAATGCTCATGGGATATCTATTTACGAGCGCATAAACAAATTTTTAATTTATGTCTGATATCTGCAAATAATAATTAGACATTGAAAGACCCATTTACCCGCTGCTCTTTCCTGGTACATCTTGGTGGAAGGTTTCATCAAAAAGATTTCCACAGTCACCGTCCTTGTGACATTGCTCGAAAGGAGGTTTGCCCTCATCTGTACCCAAGTCAATAGTAGATACTACTGCTAGTAAAAGTAGTATTGGTAGCCACGTAACACTACACCACATACTTTCACTACTGTATTTTTCCCTGGTGAAGAGAGAAAGAATGTACAGCAGTAATTTAGTGAGTAACCGTGTTTGTGATATTATTACTTTTTATTACCAATTTTCATCATCCATTAATCTTAAATTAACAAACAGCTGACTGATATTATTTGTTATCACTACAAAAATTAAATATTATGTTGTTGTTGTAGCCAACTGCTGCTAATGCACGGGCTCCTACAAATTTCCACATGCAGGCACAGCCAATGGTCTACTGATAAATGCTTAGCTGCAAGCGCAAAAACTTTTATGGGATTATTTACTAGTGAAATCAATATGTAGAAAATTGCAAAAAAACTATGCAACAGATACAGTTTTTGTAAACACACACAAATTTAATCAACTGTTTCGAAAACGAGCTGAAAATGATTACTGTGTAAAGTCCTGTGTATAATGATTTCGTAAATTGCTTGATATGGGGAAAATAGAGAAGCTAACATGCGCTAAATCTGTATATGAAAAAAAAACTAAAAAAATTCAAATGTTAGTTTGAACCTAAATGTGCTCGCTCGTCTCTCCAGATGTGAAACATTTACTTAAGGTTTGCTCTGGAGAAACTTACTTTACCACTGACTTGATAAACTGCTCAACAAGGAAGTTTTTTCTAAAACAGGTACTGCTTTGCACCAAAAATCTTGTTAATCAGTATGTACTGAATATTTTTTTTAGCTTTCTTCCGAAGACAAGCCAGGGCTCCTTTTTAATCAATACTTTGCTAACGGCGGCGTAAAACAGACAACATCTCTCCGTACTCATTCCACACGTTTACCCAAAGGACATAAATCTAAACTGGTAGCAAAAGAAGAGGTGTGCAACGTGTACACTTTTTTAGGGACACTGTGAAAAGCTCTCTTAATCATTCTCAGTGTTTTTGAGAATCACCATGACTGTGTCAGAATCACACTGACAATTGTTGTATACGTATTACAGCAACTCCTAGATATATGTACACTTTTACTAGGTTTAAAGGTCTGCCGTTAAACGTACACCTGCTCACAGTATTTCAGTTTTTGTTAAAAACTATGTTCTTATGCTCAGGCACATTAAAATTCACACAGTCTTGTAAATTTCACTTTGTTAGGTCGCACTGAAAATAAATTGAAAATGTCAAATAAAATATTGACTTTTGAAAAAAACAGTCAGAAAACAAACATAATAAATAATGGCCAATTTTCTGTATGTCATTTATAAAACAACAAAGAGTTGGAGGCCGGAGACAAAACCCTGGGGCACTTTTGATATAATTGTTGGCAGCTGAAAGTCACAGGTCCCGGGGACTTTCACAAGCATGTTCCGCCAATGGCCGGCTATTAATTATAGTACAAATAAAAATATTTATAGGATAATTAATTGTGAGTCGGCCGTTGGCAGAACATCGGGAAAATCGGGAATTGGAAGGAACGTAGACAGTTGGAATGAATGTAGACAGAACTGGAACAAATTTCGACTATGCTATAAAAAAAAATTTTGGATGTTCATTCCCGGAAACGTCTACATTCGTTCTGGGCTGTATATAAAAGATCATTTCGACTCTCATTCCAAGAGTTGTCCACTTTGGAAAAAAAAAGCAACTTTTTTTGTTCCTGGAAAGAATGTCGAAACGGTAGATTATACGTTGCCAGGAATGAATGCCGAACCTTTTTTTCTCTCTAACACATTCGACTTTCATTCCAAGATGTGTCAACGTTCATTCCAGCTGTGTCTGCATTCACTCCTGTCGACGTTCATTCCTGTCTACGTTCGTTCCAAATTTCTGAAGATCCCCAGGACTGTGGTAGCAAGCTGTTCTTCACTAGAAAGTACTTTCATCAGAAGTGTCAAAGGTGATTTTATTTCCGTCTTGAATGGTCTCTAAGGCTAGTTAGTTACGCATGAGCTTCTGTGACACCACGTCTACACTTTACGTTTTTGATACAGCGAATTGCCCTGTTTGTTTACATGTTATTACTATTATCATCATTATTTACTGGTCTGCAACTAATTAGAAAATGGAATAACTTATAAATAGCTAATACTACTAAACATTGAATATTGATAAATAATAATAATCGACAATAGTCATAATAATAATAAATCATAATAATAATAATAATAATAATCTAATCATTGTTATTATCGTTATTATTTGTTGTTATTACTACTATATAATAATAATAATAAATAATAATAATAATTATAATAACAATCATTATTATTATTATTATTAAAATACTAAAAAGTAATAAGTACAAAGTAATAATCACTACTATTAATTATTGATTATTATTATTATAATAATAATACAGTAGCAACAACAACAATAGAAGATATGTATATTATTATTATCATTGATTATTACATATTATTATTATTATTATATTTCCATATATATATATAATATAATATTATTAATCAGTAATAAACAATAATTATTTATTAATTATTATTAAATTAATTGTTATTATTTATATATTATTAATTATTGTTATCAATTATGATCATTTATTTAATAAATTTATTTAAATTTAAATTAGCAACAACAACTTCAATTCAATTCATTATTATTATTATTAAATTATTAAAGTCTTATTTTTTTTGTTTAGGATAAAATTTAATTATTAATATGAACAGCTTCCGACAAAATGCAAAAAAAACTGCATGCAATGTTTCTCTTTCATTCTTGTTGAAGTAATTCATAAGATTATGTAAGATTGTCACCAATTATGTCATCATTTTTAGTTGGTTTGCAAATCAAATGTTCAAAATAATGTGAAAGCTGAAAAAAATGGTTAAGGACACGTAGCAACAAATTTTGAACTCAGCTATGGACTCCATCAAAGCCCCTTCTTTTTTTTAGGTTCTTGGGTTATTATTAGACTTGGTCGCCGAGGACAACTACCGACTATGGCAATTTAAAGATATACGGCACTCGCCATACGAAAATCCTTCACCACAGCAAATCAAACTTTTTATTATTATAATTATTGTTATGCAACTGATGAAGGAGTTGCTTTGTCCAAGGAATGAAATTGACTACTTGGTTAGCCTGACTAACTTGCCTGTTTGATCCGCAACAACAATCTCATCGCTTATTCTAGATTGTTGACTTTTTTTTAATTAATAATACTATTATTATCATCTTAAAGATCATCATCTTATTATTATTAATTAATAATATTATTATATTAAATATAATTATTTATTAATAATTAATTAATAATAATAAATAATAATAGATAGTAGTAGTTACGTTTACAGTGAGTAGTATAATTGTTATTATAATAATTATTAATTAAAAAAATTAAATATGTGTCTTCTTTTTGTTAAATAATAATAATTATTATTGTTATAAATAATTTTTTATAATATAAATAATAATAATAAATTATTATTTATTTACCTCAAGATTTACCTCAATCATTGCCCTAGGAAATAAAATTGAGCGCTTCTCATCATCTTATTTGTTTTATTGGGACCACTGGTTGTACGTGAGTCCAGCATTAAACTGTTTTGGAGTTGTTTATGAATGGGCCCTATCTTGATCCTCATATCTCGGACAGCGCGAGGCAAGAAGCTGTTCTGTTGTGATACAGCTGTGTTGAATTATAGATGGATGTTGTTGGTTCACCTCTGGAGGCTGCTCTGGTTGTCACAGTCACCTGGGATCTACAATTTATTATTTCATTGTATGCCATGGAAAGAGTAGAATGCTGTTCTTTGCTAGAAAGTACTTTCATCAGAAGTGTCAGATGATGGTTTTTTCTCCTGTCTTGAAGTGCCTGTAAGGCTAGTTGAGCACGTGAGTCTGTGACATTGTGTTTCTCCCTTATGTTTTTTATGAAACGGATTGCGTGATTCTGAACAATTTTCTAGTCTTTCACTGGTGCCTTTGTCAGCTGGATCCCATGAGACATCGGCATATTCTAGTTTCGGTCTGCAGAGGCTGTTGTAAGCCAGCAACTTAGCTTTTTCTGAGGCTCCATGGAGTGAAAATTTCCTACAGTCTAGGACTTTGTAGGCGCTGCTCATTTTCTTATCAATATGCTTATCAAACTTCAGATTAGATCGCATGTTCACACCAAGATAAGTAGTCCCACTAACACATTTTAGAGCAGAACTACAAATAGTGTAGTTGGGATTTGCTTGTGTATCTTTGACGTGGAACATTTTTACCTCGCACTTCTCCTTGTTAAAAAACATTTTTGGTTTTTTCCGGACCACTGATGAAACAGGATGATGTTATTTTGAAAGCACTCCTTGTCACATTTATTGTTGGTAATGGCGCATATAAGAGTGTCGTCAGCATAAAGACTAATGTTACAGGAGATTAGTGTGCTGGGCAAGTCGTTGATGTATACTAAGAATAGTGTTGGTCCTAAAACTGAGCCCTGAGATACACCTGAGGTTACTTCCAGCTTTGACAACAACATGTGTTTTTGAGAGCAACTCGTTGTGTTCTTCCTGTTAGAAAATCTTAGATCCAATTAGCTAGTCTTGGATTCATACCTGGGACCTTTCGGATTTTTTCTATCAGCATCTTGTGTGGTACTTTATCAAAAGCTTCCTTAAAATCAAGCACGACTGCATGGGTGTCAAAGACAGTTTGGCAGCTTTTACCAAATTGTGGTAGGTAGCACAAAGCTGGGTCTCACAAGAGAGCCGTTTCCGTTGTGTAAGACATTGTCCAAGATCTTGTTCAGGTGATGAAGAATAGTGTGTTCCATCATTTTGCATGGTATGCTTGTCAGAGAGATTGACCTGTAGTTGGATAGTTTATCTTTCAAGCCTTTTATCTGTAATGGGGTCACGTTTGCTGCTTTCTACTCCTGTGGAAGCGTACCATTGTTAATTGAGGCGTGAAATATATGTGTGAGGCATCTTGCTGATAGGCTTAGGTCAATGAGCAACTCACACTTTCTGATCCGGTCAGGACCAGGTGGTTTGTGGTTTTTAAGGTCCAGTATGAGCTTCCTTTCACCTTTGTGGTCGAAATGGATCTCTTGTGCTTGTGTAGTTAATAGATGTAAATCATGAATGATTTCATCTTTGCAGAATTGGCTCTGAAAATAAGAGTTCAGTATATAAGCACACTTTCTGTTGTCTGTGGTGGTTGTGCCTTCAGGAGTACTGAGTCTAGATATTGGGTGATCAATCCTTCGTTTTTGTCTCAAGTAGCTGTAGAAAGGTTTACATTTTCCACTTAGGAGCAGTTTGCATATTTTGTTTGCAAGACCTTTCTTGTTCATCCTTTTGAAGGATCTTTTGTTTTCTTTTCGAATCTTTCTATATTTGGTTAGAAAGAAAAAATCCCCGCTATGTTTATATTTGCAGTAGGTTTCTTTTTTATCAGCATGAGAATTAAACCATATAGGTTGGTTTTCCGATCTAATGCGAACTTTCTTTATTGGTACTGAGTTGTTTACTGCAGTTCTAAATGTGGCAGAGAAGGTCTTTTTTCTACATCCATCATGGAGGAAAGCTCTCTCGCGTTCTTCCATGTGCCCACGAAATATAGTTGGAACTGCATCCCTGTGGACACGGTTATCTCTAGTTTTGCTTTTTGAAGACAAGATGTTTGGTTGATTTGTGTTTTGGTCTTTGCAGATATTATATAGTGGTCACTAAGGCCTGAAGTATTTACATCTATCGAGGATATCATATTTACGCCATTGGTGCATATTAAATCGAGGATGTTTTCTTGTCTATACGTAGGCTCCTTTATAACTTGGTGAAATCGGTGCTCATGAAGCATGTTCTTAAACTGGCAATGGATAGCTTTATATGTATATCCAGACCGGAATTGTAGAGTTTTCCGACCTATTCCCGGCAAATTCATATCACCAACTATGATTAACTTTGAGTCATGAAGGCGTTTTGTTTACTACTCAAGAATGTGGTCGCTGTTATCAATATTCTGTAAACTGATGCGTGGCCTGTAGTAACAACATACAATTATTTTAAGGGGTATGTTTATAATTACCATCTCCTCTCCATATGTATTTGCTTTGAGTTCAATAGGCCGAAGCATGGTTTTAACTACAATCACGATAAATTCACCATTAATGTTTCTATCGCATCGAAAACAGTCTATACCAGGTGTTTCAATTATGTTATTGCTGTCTACATTATAATCGATATGAGTTTCAGTTAGTTTCATTTAAAGTGATGATGACCTACATATGTTAGTATTGTAGTGTCAGTGTTTTTTTGTTTGGCAGATCTTGTGTTAAAAAAGTTATAAATTATTGTTATTATAAATGATTAGAATTAATTGATTTGAACATTACGAATCATGAATGATGATGCTGATGATCAAAAATAAGATAAAATAATAGTAATCTCCTCACTCACACTCAAGCTGTTTCTTGCTGTGCGTGTATGTTTTAGTATTATCAGTACTCAATTATGTATGTCACTAGACCATTGTAATATTAATCAGGATAATGGTGATATATGATTGGAAATAATAATATTAGTTTTAATGATGAATAATAACAAATCAATAAAAATAATGATTATTAACTATTATTTTATATGATTATTATAATTATATTATTGTAATACTAATTATTGATATAATTATTATAATTATTGTTATTCACTGTAATTGATAATAATTACAATAATTGCACTGGCCACAATTGCACAGCATAGGCGACAATAAATGATAGCGTAATAATAAGGAATGTAATTTGTGTTAATGAAAATAGCAGCAAATTTATTCTCGTTAGTTTCTATTACTAATATTTTTCAACATCATCGTCGGTGTCAAGAACTATATTGGGATGATACTAATAATAGTAATAAATCATGTCTGTTTGGTTATTAGTTATTACTCATGTTCAAATTGATTATTATTTTTTATTATTATCGTTATTAATTGTCAAGACCTTGGTGATGGCCATTATTCTAAGTGGGTCTGCTTCATTTATTTATTAATGTTGTATTTATAATTCTTATTGTTAGTTATTACCAAGATTCTTGGTTAGTTTTGTCATAAATATTATTTATGAAATAAATAACAATCACAATAAAGAGCAGAGAAATTACTTGCATTTCTTTGAGAGACTACAAACATCACCTCTACGCACAGGAATATACCTAGAAAAAGATGATCCGGTAAACTGTCAGCATATTCATCTTGTTGACAGAAACTATTCCTTGTACACAAATTTTCCTGAGCGCATATTACTAATTACTTTCTATTGTCAGAATCAAACCTTTGTTTCCATGTTGTGTAGCCAACTGCATTGGTTCACACAAGGGATTGGAATGAACGTCAACAGGAACAAATGCAGGCATAGCTAGAATGAACATCAATAGACCTGGAATGAACGTCAATAGACCTGGAATGAATGTTGACTATGCTATAGAGAAGAAAATTTCAACGTTCATTTCTGGAAGTATCTATCTTAGTCCCCGGCGATATATAAAATATCATTTGTTTATTCCAGGAGGTGTCTGCATTTATTTCTGTCAACATTCATTCATGTTTACATCCATTCCAAATTCCTTTACACATTAAAAATGAGGATTTCCCTGCACAACTCACTCACGCTGCATTTTCTGTAACCTGGCATTAATTACAGATCAGCAGCACATGCAGCTAAACTTGCCGTTTAAAATACAATTTAAAAAATATTATTTCATGGCCTACTCACCCTCAAGACTAGGTAAATAAAGGAATTGGCTTATTTATTACAAATTATTGTATTGAGTTTCCTCAATAAGAGAAACTTGAGGATCTTTGCATGATGCATTGATATATCTGTATCGTCAGTCATTACAAAGCTCCATACTGGGTCCAACACTGTATCTTATATAGATAAACTAGCGGGATTACTTGTCATCATTATGAGAGCCCGCTCTATTCTAGCCCCCACTCATTCCCCACCTCGCCCTTCGAATGCCCCACTCTACTTCTTGCCCTCTACCTTGCTCTACCCCTTCTATGTTCCACCTCTTTCTCACTTTCCCTTCTCCGTCTCTCCCTTCCTCTCTCTCCGCGCTCAAATTGAAATATGACACGTGTTTTGCGTGCTGGCACATTACAGACGTTAATGAGCTAATAAACTTGCACAAACAATGTTAAATAGAATGTTGAAATCTATACGTATTGGATGAGATAATGAGTCATCAACCAGCATTTGTTCAAATAGCACTCCATCTACCGATTATAAGCAAAATGCAACTGTCTGTGATGCGCCTCGATCCAAATGTTGAAAAAAAATATATTAGTATTAAATCTACAAATATATTTAGTTTGAAAACAAATAACAAACATAAATTCCCGCTGTTCATCGAATTGATCCTATAATTTTTTTTACTGCAGTTTTTGTTTCTCTCAGGATAGTAGTTCAGGCATATTTGATGCCTGAATTATCATCTCAAATTAGCACAATGTGATTGTCTCCCCCTATATTATTACTAAAGAGTATTAAATCAATGAAAATCTTCGGTTTGAGAACAAATAGCAAATTTAGACCCCTGCCATACATCAAGTTTGTCCACTACACTGTTTGTACAGCGGTTTTTAGTTCTCCCAGTCTAGCCATTTAAAGCCCTTGTGCATAAATATTGATGAAATCTTGGATTTGACTGATTTCCACACCATCAATAGAACTAAGGGTAATGATTGTTCATGCAAAATTTTGTTTTTGTAAAAGCTGCCATTTTCAAGATACAGCTGTCCCAAATTAGTTTCAATACTTTGTTTGTGATGTCATAGCTGTGACATCACCGGGGTATCATTTTCCCATTTGTTTATTGGCATTCAATAAAAAGAACGTCGTAAATAGCTTCTAACTTGCTGCCATAACTAGCTATTTAGTATTGCCATACATCAGTTGAAGCTCCCCGCTAGCTTTTTCAGTTGAAATTAAAAAAATACCTAACTTTAGTAACAACGCTAAAATTATAGCTTAAAAACCCGCATACAAGTGCTGATTGTGCATATGGTTTGGGTATTAACTGTCCGCTTAGCTAATCAAATCAATGAAGTATTTCACTAGTCCAACCAAAGTGAGTGCTTCGATTGGGGTCCATATAGTAGGAGGTAACTTCAAATACCATGCCAATCTCTCATAAATAAAGCAATTTTTGAGCTATTATTGAGTGAAACACAGAAATACTATTTAGATTGAGATGAAATTTTGTGGTTATGTTCTTACAACATAAGTCTCCCATCCTGTCAAAAATCTTTTAAATCTGTGGCTATCAAACTATTTATGCACATGGGCTTTAGGAGCATGTACATAACATGTACAGAGAAACGGTCACTCTTCACTATAATATATATAGATGATTTACAAATGTCAGTCATCTATAACTTCAGTATCTATACTGATGACAGCCTTTTTTGCTCAGAGGTATACAGCGGTGCAGATATGCAACCTGCAACAAGAATCTCCGCTTACTCCCTGAATTTATTTATTTCTAGTAAAAAAATAAATAGAATTTAAAAACCCACTATTGGATAAAAGTGAGATTATTGGAAAATAAATCAAACTAAAATCAATTCGTTTTGATGAAAACAGAGAGTCTGCTACAATACTGGTTGTTGCCCTCGGAAATGAGTAGCAAACACTGGGACCCTGGAGCAACGACACAATCAATCAAAGCTAGGTAAATAATAGCTGAAATTCCACAAGGTTTTAGGGAGCACAAAATAATCTCTTTGTGAACTAACAGTGAAATGCAAGCTCACAGGCTACGAAAACTGGAGCAGCCCAGAGTTATATGCTGCCACTCTCTGGAACCCTACTCACACTGACACTAGTAAATGTATTGAAAAAAATTTGAGTTGGCTAATACACTTTATACAAACAAGAAATACACGACGTACCGATGCCCGCACACTTAAGCTGAAAACTATCAAGCACACAAAGAATGCACACCCTCTCTTAATGGTGATAATACTCTCTTTCTTTCTCTGGTGAAGATGGCCACAGCACCTTGCTGTCAGTTTATGATCAACCCGTAAAAACTCATAAAAGAGAACCAACAGTAATTTATGCCTCATCTCAATATTTTATACATCAGCTTCCTTTTAAGGGATATAAGGCCACGGAAGTTGGGACTAACCCACTAAAGACTAAATAGCCCACAGCTGCAATCTAGTCCTTCGCTTATACATTATTGAGACAATTTACTAAATTTGTCCCAGTAGGCATTCTTCATGGAGGTTGAATACTGGGTTGATACATATTATTTTTAAATTTTTTTTTGGTTCCATGTTTAAATTTTCTGTAGTGCTTTGTTCATCTACAAGATTATTTGATATTTTTTTTACAGACACTTGATCACTTAATTGTTTTTGATTTAATCTTGCGGTGGATATCTCCCAAGATTAATCAAAATGCACGTTGGATTTGTTGGTTGTGGTTGATAAACTTATTTTTGGCTATGGATCATGTCTTGCTTTAATTGTTTTTAGATTTCGAGACAAGAATATTGTTCATCATGACCGGTGTGACAGAAAAGTTTGTGAATAATGTACGAGAATTGGTTGTGTCTGCCGGTGCGTGTCTTTCTCTACCCGCTGCATCTTGTAAATAGCTGATATGTTGGAAAGATTCTATCTAATGACATTATTGTGCCATGCATGTTTTTTTGTTATTTCAGCCAATGTGACAGTGTTATGTAACTTTATAACTAAGAATTTTGAGGCGTTAATTAAGTGTCCCGCAGCACATCTGGAAAATGCGTTGGAGACTTTGCTACCAGACCAACACGCTATAGGCATTTTAATTATCCTGTAAGTGTTTATTTCCTGTGTAGAAGTCATCATCTAAAAATTCTATGATGATCATTCTATGATGATCATTCTATGAATCGCTCTCTATTTCCAGTCTGGTCAAGTACCATCAGCTAGCAAGTGATGCCAATGCTGACAAGAGATACGCTTTAGTGGAGGACGCAGAGTTTACTAAACTTCTCACACAAACAGATACATTTGTAGAATCGTGTAACGTTGAACAAGTTCGCCTCGTGATCGACTTCTGTAAGTTATCAATCGTTTGGTTATGTATTGTTGGAGTTTTCTACCCTTTAGTCTGTGTGTGTGTACAAGAGAAGATAACCAAGACTTTTAGCAAATTGTTTGACTTATCAAGTACAAGTTACGCGCTATGTATGTCACACAGTTAATGAAATGGTACATCATTGCTGTGAAGCATTGATAGATAGAAACAGCCCAGCCCTCGGTATACCCATTGTGACTAGGAGTGTGCAGAGAATGAGAGAGAGTGAATCTCAGCTGACAGCTTTACACGCTGACCTCTGTCATGTAAGCCCATCTATCACTTATTATTACGTCTGTGTATTTTTTTATTTCATGTTTGCTATTTCTCAATGAACTTTTCACTTGTTCATTTTAGCTCTGTTTGTGTGCAAAGGCCTTCAAACCAGCATTTCCATTTCTTGATGTGGATGTCACAGATCTCCAAAAGCCGGTAAGTGTCAATTCTTACTAGTTATATAGACGTGTATTGTTGATACCCTTGGATAGGTCATTCAGTTGTTTACTAATGATTGTTGTGATTAATTCTAGACGTTAGTATCCAGGTTTGACTGTAGAGCTTTTCTGCTCTACTACTACTACGGGGGAATGATTTATGCAGCCGTGAAGAACTTCAAAAGAGCTGCTTTCTTTTTTGAAATAGTAAGTATCCGTTCTGCGAAACATTTTTTATTTTTTGTCCCTGTACATCGTATACCAAACAATTTCCGTAACATTCTGCACGGTAGTCCATATTTCTCTAGTTTAAAGATTTTTTGTTTCGTTGTTTTTCATTGATTTAGCCATGACAACTATGAAATAGTTTTAGCCACATTTTTCCAGAACTTAACGTCGCTTTCAAACAATTAAACTTTTATTTCTCAGGCCTGTTAAAATTGTTAGATTTTTTTATCCCCGCAGCTACTTGTTGTACACACAATATACAATGCGTGGATGTCTATAATACACAACTAACTGGCACACATTGCAGGCCATATCTACCCCTTCCTCTGCAGTCAGTGCTATTATGGTTGAGGCCTATAAGAAATACATTCTAACCAGTTTGTTAGCAAAGAGATGTAACCCTCCTGCACCAAAGTTTGCTTCCTCCGTGTTCACTAGATACATCAAGGTAACTTTTCATTTTTATTGCTTGGCTATACATCCTTAGACTTGTTAGTATGTAGATGTCTGTGGTGTGGCTGGTGTCTATGTATATTTCTATTGCTTGGCTATACATCCTTAGACTTGTTAGTATGTAGATGTCTGTGGTGTGGCTGGTGTCTATGTATATTTCTATTGCTTGGCTATACATCCTTAGACTTGTTAGTATGTAGATGTCTGTGGTGTGGCTGGTGTCTATGTATATTTCTATTGCTTGGCTATACATCCTTAGACTTGTTAATATGTAGATGTCTGTGGTGTGACTGGTGTCTATGTATATTTCTATTGCTTGGCTATACATCCTTAGACTTGTTAATATGTAGATGTCTGTGGTGTGACTGGTGTCTATGTATATTTCTATTGCTTGGCTATACATCCTTAGACTTGTTAATATGTATATGTCTGTGGTGTGACTGGTGTCTATGTATATTTCTATTGCTTGGCTATACATCCTTAGACTTGTTAGTATGTAGATGTCTGTGGTGTGGCTGGTGTCTATGTATATTTCTATTGCTTGGCTATACATCCTTAGACTTGTTAATATGTAGATGTCTGTGGTGTGACTGGTGTCTATGTATGTAGGTGTCAGCTGTGCCGTACCAGGAATTGGCTTCATCATACGCTACTTCTATATCAGCTAATCTACAATCTACTGTAGACAAACACAAGACTAGATATGAACAGGTAGTACACTGTCTTGTATCTCTTTCCTTCACTAGGGTCATTCCAATTGTTTGTCATGTCTGCAACAAGTGGTGATGAAACATATTTGCCTCTATTAATCAGGGACTAAAATGTTTCTCCATCACCTTAAATATGTAATATTTACAATGTTTCAAAGATTTGATTACGTTGTGTATCTGTTGTTGGAGTTGTCTGATCATTTTTGTGTATTTTATCATCGCATTACAAACATTTTGCATCCATATTTTTGGTTGGATAAACATTATACATTTTGAACAAATTATCTAGTAGTACAACTTTTATTTCAATTTTTTCAATGAATTCTCGACTTGAAAGGAAAAAGAAACTTTTATTGTGTTTTTGGATGCAAGGAAACTGTTGGCTCTCAAGCATATTATATTGTAGGACAAAAATTATGGTTTGGTGAAGCAGTGCATCCAGTCTCTATACAAAAAGAATATACAGAAACTGACAAAAGTAAGTGACATTCATTAGCTGATATTGTAAAACGATTTAAATAATTTGTTTGCAAAAAATAAACTGCCAAATGAATTAATTCAAACTAAATATTTGTCATTATTGCTGCTTTTGGCAATGTTTTTTCACTCTACTGTTATTAATTACACAGCCAAGAGGCAATGTTAGCGTCAGGTAAAAGCTATCAATACACTGCACTGATGTAATGTCACCATCTGTGTTGTAGACCTTCCTCACACTATCCTTCAGCGATGTCGCCAACAGGGTGCATCTAACCAATAGTTCAGAGGCCGAAAAGTATCTTCTAGAAATGGTTCGTAGTTTCTCTCATCAATGCTCTCCCTAGCCAGCCTCACTGCAGCACAGTTAATTTTAGTAGTGGCTGTATCGCTAGCTTAAAAAATTGGAGGTATTTGATATGTACAGTACATAGATATCTCACCATTCATGTCCATCCTCAGTATTTCCATCACGTAATCAACCCAACAGCGTCTGTTTGGGAGCTCATAATTCGCTCTGCTTTTTGTTTTCGCTTCTGGTATCACATGCAAAGATCACCCGACTTCTATGTATCCTGATTCATCTTTTTTTTTACTCCAAACTGACAAATGGTATGAGCTTTTTTAGTTGTTTTACTTGGCTACATATTAGGGTCTACATTACTAAGTATTTCATTGATCAGACGAACAACAGCCTCCTTCCTGTCTCCGTATCATTCAGTAGTAAGCAAATGACCCCTGATTACGTCTTTCATTGCTTGGTCACCAATTTGGTATAAACGTACACGACGAAGCAATTTTATGACATTTGACTTCTGGAAATATTTTAGATCGAAGATGGTGAGATATATGCCACAATGAACCAAAAAGATGGAATGGTAGAGTTTCATGATAACCCAGAGAAATACAACAACCCAGCTATGCTAAACTACCTTCAAAAGCAGGTGATCATGAATTGCGTAGCTCATCATTTATTTATTGAGCCGCCTTGTCATTTTGTATATATCAATAAATTTTGTTGTTTTTCTCTGGCTAGTGATAGAAATTTAAACCCCAATCATTATTCAGATTCATTCTACCTACTTATAATACATTTTCTGTAGGAGAACGCCTGCATGTTGATTAACAGCAAATTGGCCGATTTTGAGCGAATGATAACTGTGACTCCAGACTACGTGAGTAAGATGGCATCCTATAGTGGAGATGACGATGGGTCTAAACCCGGTAGCTCAGGGCTCATTCCATCCACAGTGGACAACCTGTTTAAATGAGTCGCCAGCTAGTCACCTAGTAGGATTACCCAGATACAAATAGTTAGTTTGGCCCTCTTCATTTCAGGCTCACGTTTGGAAAGAAATACTATTAATGCTCAGCTTTAGTTTTAATAGTGAGCTGCATCACCATATTACACAACAATGTCTCATATATTATGATTAAATGTACGATTTGTTACAATGTTATATATGTTTATACTCATGTCATAAAGATATATGTACAAAGTTATAAAAGTTGAATGAAGCCCTAATTGTCAGCATCCTTGAGCTGCGGGGCTCCCATGCGGGTAGGGTCTTGAGATGGGTAGTGCATCATCATAGGAGGACGAGGTGGCATTGTGGGTCTCATACC
Source organism: Cryptosula pallasiana (assembly GCA_945261195.1). Lineage (NCBI taxonomy): Eukaryota > Metazoa > Bryozoa > Gymnolaemata > Cheilostomatida > Cryptosulidae > Cryptosula > Cryptosula pallasiana. Next base: position 28,540,686 of record OX183139.1, on the reverse strand, counting down.
CTGGGGAGCTGGTGGAGGACCTCTGAAGCCAGGTGCCATGACTGTGGATCCTGAAATGTCACAATACTTAGATGTATGTCTGTCTAAAATGATGCTTGTTTGTATTGCATCGAGCAGTATAACCAACAGATATGATTTTTTGTTACACTCACCCATCATAGCCACCGGAGGTCTTGGTATCATAGGCATGGGTGGCGCACCATAGCCAGGTGGCGGCGGTCTCATTCTGGGTGGCATAGTGTGCACAGGTGGAGGTAAGTTGAAGAAATTATTAGACAACTCTTCTGGAGGCATGGGCAGTGCTACAAGACACATTGTAGATACATTGGACAGTGTATATAAGTAGATGATACTCCATGCATGGATGGGTTACACTGCTAGGCAGGTGGAAGCTGTGTGTGTGTGTGATAAACTGACTACTTTCCAGCTACAGATTTCAATGTGAATTTTAGTAATATCTGTTTTCAGCATTTGTATCTAATTCATATTACTAAGAACCTCCTCGCTCAATCATGCAGTTACCAACAAAAGCTTGGCCAGGTTTATCTCATTGCTAGAAAAACTATCAGTGAAATTTTTTACCATTTCGTTGTCTACATTGTAACAAACCGGTCTCTCAACATTCATACATTGTTGCACTCTATTTACTACACTACAGTGTTGTACTCTATACACTACAGTATCGTACTGTATACACTACAGCGTCGTACTCTGTACACTACAGTGTTGTACTCTGTACACTACAGTGTTGTACTCTGTACACTACAGTGTTGTACTCTATACAATACAGTATCGTACTCTGTACACTACAGTGGTGTACTACAACCTAACATATCATAGTATAACAAACAAATCTCACCAGCCGGTAGCCCTGGTACAGGGGCAGCCTTTGGTTCATCAGGTACAGCAGCAGATGCCTGCTTCTCTCCCTGCTGTGCTTGATTCTTGCCCCATTTGATGTTCAGCCTCCTTCCATTGACTATGAGCTTGTTGAAGGTCTTCTCAGCAGCTGTCTCTGCAGCACTCCTCTGTGTGAACTGCACAAACGCGCATTGGGAGGCCTTCACTATGTTCACAGACCGTAGCTCTCCAAACTGGTAGAAACTGTCCCTGAATTAGCAGACACAACATGAGATGATCTCAAGAGAACCAGTAACTTGCTAGTAAATGGTTGGTCTAAAGTGTAGTAAGAGATTCGTCGATCAACATATGACACAAGTAATTACAACAAAACATGAAATCTAAAGAAGTTTAAGCGTACAGCAAACATTTTATTCTCATGAAACCTACTGTTATTATTCCTTTAGAATCAGGTTCCATACTTGTACAAACTAGGACTAGTCATTTGCTGGCTTTTAGGTGCTTTAGGCTAAGTTCGCGCGAAGAACTGTGCCAATTCTCAAGTGTTTTCGAAACTGGATGCAAGCGAATCTGGCAAAACACGTAGCCGTGCATAAAAACAAATTTATTGAGTTGTCTTCTCTTCCAACAAATAGACGTCGTTAAGGCTAAAAATTGACAATAATAAAGTAATACTTATTATTATTAATATAATAAATAATTATTTCTACTAAAACAATGGAAACAAATAAATAATTACTCTTAGCACTGCTAATATATTGATACTGTAACTCAAAGATATTCGACATGATAAATTATTGTAACTATTACGGCGTTGCATCAACGATTGTTGTCTGAACGATGACAAATCTTTGTTTGTGTTGCTGTATCCAAAACGGAAATATTGATTGCCATAAAACGGCTTGGTTTTTAATTGCCAAGCCTAAACATGAGTAAGACAACTCTTGATTTTCAAACCAGCATTTGTGTCTCGCTATCGCCTTCACTTCGAATTTTTTGCGAAGCCACAGCGTCGAGAAATCTTATTTTGTACTGGCGGAAACAAGAGAAATTTGCCTATTTGTCACGATCGTACCTTTGCCTGAACTTAGCTGAAAACGCCTAATATGTCTCACAATAGACTACTCAACTACTAATCAGATGAGATGTCAGTGCGTTGGTATCCTTGTATTAACTAATGTACAGTGCAAATAATTCTAAACCGTCGCACACCATGTATGTAGAGAATAGTCACTGACTGATGCAATATATGATGAGAATTACAGATCACAAATACACTACCTCAGGTCTTTCTCAGTCATATCATCTGTCACATTGCCCACATACAGGGTGGTAATAGACTTGTCCTCTGGAGGAGAAATACTTGGCATCTGGCTGTATCTATCTAGCAGCTTATGAGCCACGGGGTCATTCTGTCCGTAGAATCTGTCCTTTATGTTCTGGTCAGCCAGAGGGTCGTCTGGGTCAGTGGGCCGGTCATGTCTGAAGACATATAATATATTACTGAGATATAACTAACATATAATATATTACTGAGATATAACTAACATATAATATATTAGTGAGATATAACTAACGTATTATATATTACTGAGATATAACTAACATATAATATATTACTGAGACATAACTGACATATAATATATTACTGAGATATAACTAACATATAATATATTACTGAGATGTAACTAACATATAATATATTACTGAGATATAACTAACATATAATATATTACTGAGACATAACTGACATATTATATATTACTGAGATATAACTAGCATATAATATATTACTGAGATGTAACTAACATATAATATATTACTGAGACATAACTGACATATAATATATTACTGAGATATAACTAACATATTATATATTACTGAGATATAACTAACATATAATATATTACTGAGACATAACTGACATATTATATATTACTGAGATATAACTAGCATATAATATATTACTGAGATATAACTAACATATTATATATTACTGAGCTTGAAAGCAAAGAAATATCTACCTGTATGGACACTCCTCTCCTCTCTTGCATTCACCCTTCACCCAAAACGAACATATATGAGGTCTATTTCTCTTGTAATATGGAGTGTTTCTGGCCAACTTCAACAGTATGTCACTAGGTGCTTGAGCCTTGCCCATGCTACCAGATGGTCCGTCTTCAGCCAGCTGTCAACAGATCATAACCAACAATAAACATAAGCTTTACTATTGGCTAAAATATTGTAGTAGCTTGTGGAGTTAGAGGGTACCTGTTTTTCAGCATTGGCTATGTAATACTCTTTGTTCACATCAGACTTGGGCATCTCATCCTTCCTCTTCAGTGCCTGATCTCTCACTTGAACAGGAAGTCCTATCAAAACATGGAGTGTGTCACAAACATAGAACGATTAGAGCATAGGCGTTGTTTGAAATCAATCTAGGTTTGAAATGTCTCATAAAATATTGTTAATGCAATATCCGCATTATGCCTTTCACCATTGGGAGCAAAATGCGAAGTGACAACATATTGGATCTATCACTTAGCTTTGTGGTTATCGCAGATCAAAGTTTATGAAAAAAACTTTCGCTTTAAGAGAAAACTAGCCAACTCACATGTCAGATGTTTTCGGAAACAGATAACAAAACGAACGACATGTAGCTATAACTTACTGAAAACATGGATTGTACATTAGTAGTCCCCCCCCTCAGTTAAATAAATATCACAAACTCTTGCAACCACTGAAAAAGAACTCGACTGAAACAAAACTCCAGCGTAGAGATTTCTGTAAGTTCCATGACATTTAGTATACAATATTGATGTATGCTTCAGTGACTGGTTAGGATATGTGAGGTTTCTGGCTTGCATGATTTCACACAAGAAACTATTGGACAGAAATTGACCCACTTGATGCAGCCAAAAAAAAACTCTTGCTGGCGATGACAAGATTTCAGAAATTGTAGGGGCACACTATGTTTATATTCAAATAATACATAGTGTCAGCGGATTGAATCCACACAATTGGTCTGCTTGTCAGCGATGAGAGGGTAAGGCATAATGTATACCATATTCAAGGTCCAGCAGACATGTTTGACAAACGTTTTTCAACTTTGCACATGTCTGACATACTTCCGTCTTTTTGAATCTCATCCTAGCACCAGGACACCAGCGAAAAACTGTAAATGGTCTAGCACAGATCTTACATTCTTTCCCAAACTTCTCTTTTGTCTAAAACAAAAAATGAAAAGTTTTATATGGAAATTAAGAAAAACCTTCATAACATGAACAAAAATTATGTTTACTTAAGAATATTGATAAAAATCAGGAAAACCGAGTAATAGATCAAGAGGATGGTAATACTATACTACTGCAATACATGACCACCTGGTAGACCAATTTATCAAGTTTATAATACCTGGAACAAGGCACTCACCATTCTCACATACGGATTATCCCCCAAACAAGTCTGACAAAGAATTGGAAAGTCCTAAAACCAACAATAACAAAACAAACCTGTAACAAAACACGACGGATGGGAAAAATTTAATACTAAATGGAAAGAACAAAGATCAATGCCATCATTATTATTATGCTGTGGTTAAATCAACATTTGTTACAATTATTATTCAATGCTATTTGTGAGAAAAATGACTGATAACACACATTCATTACAATGCGATTTATGAAACAATAACTAGTTAGAATGATGCATGTGTCTCTGTGAGTAGCATATCCCTAAAATAATAAAAATAATTGTTGACGTATCTTTGGTAGTTGGTGGTCAGTAGTGATAACCTAACAAATGTTTATCATTAAACCAATAATATTAATAAAATACATTTATCAAAACAACATATTTGATTATTACTCATTTACTATGACAAGTATTCATTATTATGTTTTCATTGTTAACCCACTAATGGCATAGTCATACACATGTATATTGTCATGTATTTATCACTTGTTATGAATAATATTATCATAATTGCTAGAATATAAATAGTTATAACTTACATTCATATATTTTCATACTATTTTTTTTATCATTAACTAACAGTATTACTTGTTGTATTGAAATACGCCAGCCAGCAATATTCTTTCTCGCCCTATATATATATTTTGGTCACAAATAAGAATTAAGTTTATGAATATATAATAATAACTAAACTACCTCAATAATATGAATTACTCTTAATCTTGATGAACTTTTATTAATAATAGATAAATGGGCATAATCATAGATAGATAGTAATAACAAATAAATGTAAAAGATAATTATCAGTAAATCATAATTACTTACTATTGTAATAATGATAACTTAGTGCACAACAGCAGTTCAGTAATAATAACGAATTAATAACAACAATAATAGATAGATACAATAGAATAGATGGACAGAAGATGGATAGAAGATAGAGAGGCGACGATAATATAGCTAGTGCAGCTCAATCGGACAAAAGGCCAAAAAAATCTTACACTGACTATTGAAAGTTGTATCAAGTTGAAGAATATTTGTTGCTTACTCTGTTGATACACAGTTTGTTTCCTAATAGATAATAATAATTACTATATAATAATGCCACAGGCCTACTGCAGAAAATTTGGTGGAATTTGGACCATTTTTCGGATTTTTATGTTGTGTTTTGTTGTTGGTGTTTGGAAGGTAAGTCATGATTTTACAGACTTGTCTTCACGCGCTGGCCCGCTGGCTCAAAAATAATTCGGGCATCGCCCCACCGAGAAAATACCAAAAAGTATACCCTCTGGGCTGTCGATACTGACCTTTTTTATTCCAATCTGACCACTACCTGAGAAGCAGCAACCGCGTGTTTCCAAAATTTTGCTTGCAAGTGGCCTGTCACGCAAAAATTTCTTCACATCACCCGGGTCTCCTAAACTAGCAAGCCCCCTCTTAAAGGGGGGGGGGGGGCACGGGCACTCATCTCAGCTTTAACATTATTGGTAACTCGTAAAAGCCCGCGGAAATTTTGTCAAAATACACAAGAGGGGCCTCAAGAATTTGCCAAAAAAAGTAAACAATACAGCCTCCACGTACTGATTGTACTGACCGAGCGCTCTCGTCGAACAGTTGGGAAGCGGTAAAATTATTAATTATTACCGGGCGCCTCGTCTCTATTTTTTTCGGCAGTAATGTGTTGCGGATCCTCACAAAACTAATACGGGTTAATACGAGAGCCCGTAGTTTCAAAGTTGAGATGAGGACTTTTTGCCACCCCCGCGGGTTAGGATTTGTTATTTTAGGAGACTCGGGTGATGTGAAGAAATTTTTCGTGGCAGGCCATTTGCAAGCAAAACTTTCGAAACACGCGGTTGCTGCTTCTCAGGTAGTGGTCAGATTGGAATAAAAAAGGTCAGTATCGACAGTCCAGAGGGTATACTTTTTGGTATTTTCTTGGTGGGGCGCTGCCAAAATTATTTTTGAGCCAACGGGCCAGCACGTGAAGACAAGTCTGTAAAATCATGACTTACCTTCCAAACACCAACAACAAAACACAAAAATCCGAAAAATGGTCAAAATTCCACCAAATTTTCTACAGTAGGCCTGTGAATAATGCTATTACTACAATAATATATAATAATATATCAGCATCATTCATTATTATTATATATTATTATAATTATTATTATTATCTATTAACAATAGTAAGAAAATTTAAATAAAGAAAAAAATAATTATACTATCAGCTAGTACTACTGTAACTAAGTACTACTACTATTACTTACTATTTATTTCTTATTGATAACACACATTGTCATAATTATTATTATCATGAGTTATTTTTATTACTACTACTGTAACTATAATAATAATAATACATATTCTTTTTGTTGTAAAAAAAGTTTCAATTAATATTAAATAATATCATTACTATCAAACCATAACATAATAATGATAAATAATAATAACATTTATTTATTCATTATTATATTATAATAATTATTATGAAATAAATAACAGCTATGATTATGATGATGATAAAAAATAAAATAATAATAATTAAATCATTTAATTAATAATATAATACCATTTATTTATTATTATGTAAAGTTCATAATAAATGATAATTATAATAATAATGATAATCATAATTATCATCATTATAATAAAGAAATTAATAAATTAATTTTATTTTTTTTTATTAATTAATAATTAATAATAATAAAATAATAATAATAATGTAATGTAAGAAAAATAATAATAATAATTTTATTATTATGTTATTAATTATTGAATAATCTATTATTTTTTTATTATCATAATAATAGTGATAATACAAATCATCGTCCTAATAATAATAATCATCGATCATCATCATAGATAATAATATAACAATCATTCATTTAATTTTATTATTTATTTTATTAATTAATTATAATAATAATAAATAATAATATTAAATCAAATAATTTGAGAAACATCATTCGGCAGGTTTCAAATGATTATTTGTTTCAAAATTAACGTAGTAACAACGGCACATGACTCAATTCATACCGCTTCTTCCCATCCTTGACGATTATAAGTATTTGCGCTCTTGGATGTAGCCATTTCTTCTTCAACGTCAGCTAGCGAGCCAATGGTCTTTTAGAATAGAAATATAAAAAGTGTTTGTCATGCAACAGTTTCGAATTAAAGCATCAACTTTTACGTCAAAACTACGATTTGCAAAGCATTTTTCTCGCATTCAGTTTTGTTTTTATACAGATAATTCATCCTAATTTTTATAAAGGGAAAGTTTCTTCAAAAAAGTTCTTGGATGCGCCTTCCGTTAGCTCTGAATAACTCACAAACTAAATTTTAACTTCACTGTTTTCTGTTGTGAAAGTAGTTTGCGAACAAATTATTTGATTACTGACAACTTCTTGGCGCAAGTGTTAGTTATTCTCGATTTTTGTAAGTACTCCAGAGTGGAAATAGATAAAGTACCACTAGCACATGTACGTACTTTTTCAAATGTTTGATGGATTGTTTGTGATCTATCTAAAAAAAACTATTATTATTACTACTAGTAGTACTACTACTCCTTCATCATTCCACTGCTAATACCTTTGAATACCTTTGACGACATAGAACACTCAGGAACCTAAGAGTTAAAGGAGTGCCTCATTTGATTTAACAGTGTGCTAAAAGTTTACAGGGGTTACAGCAGTTCGCTGTTAAATGTTGGTCAGTAGGTAGTGGCTTTACTTTCAGCTTTATTATGCTGCCTTTGTTTGTCCTTAACTCTTGATTCCTCTGGTGTCTCTGATGGTCCTCAGTAGGAAACTGCCATGGTAGACTTGTGATGTTGCATAGACAGAGTTAAGTTCTCCTCTGGTAGCAGATCTAGTTGTCATAGACATATTTTGTTTATCATCTGAGATTTCATCATAAGCCAGAGCTAGGGTCTTGTGTTTGTCTTCATCTCGGAGAATCTTTATCAGAAGGGCTAGTCTGTGGTGTCTGCTCCTCTGTTGCGATGTTTGAAGGCCGAGCTCAGAGCTTGTTAGTAGTAACTAGTTAGTTAGTAAGTTAGTTTGTAACTAACTTTTACTATTAATTAATTATTATTATTATGATTATTATTATTATTATTATTATTATTATTATTATTATTATTATTATTATTATTATTATTATTATCGACTATTATTAATGAGAATTAGTATTATTAATCATTATTAATTAATTGTTATTATTACAATAACTATTATTAATTTGTTGTTGTTAACTACTTTCTTATTATTACTACTCCTCCTACTCAACTGCTGTAGTAGTAGTAGTAGTAATAACTAATAACTACTGATTATTATTATAATAATAATAATAAAAACTTTCTTTGCTTTTTTTGACTTGGTTTTGTATTATTATTATTAGTAGTATAAGAATAAGTGTGTTGTTTTATTATACGTTATTATTATTAATTATATTAAGCCTTTGCCTACAGTAGTAACAGCAGTACACTATTTTTCACCCGCTGCCTTGCTCTACCCCGCCTTGTTTTACCCTTGCCTTACTACTTACTTACTACTTGATACTTGCAGTGTAATCGCTCCTTCATCTGAAGATTCTATCAATGTGGCTGGCTCATATATCGTTTATCGCTCCGGATCGTCAACACAGGCCAGGGCAGAACGAACGTCTGATCCTAGCCTGCCACGGGGGGGGGGGGGGGTGCTGAGAGCAGAGGAGAAGAAACAGGGAGACAATTCCACATCTTCGCTGTTGAGACAAAGAAGCATTTTTTGTACAACTCGGTGTTGCAGTGAGGTATCAGGTACTGCTGGTGGTGTCTCCGAGTGCTGCTCTGGTGAGGATGGGGGTCTATGTAGTCTGAGATGGTGGTAGCTATTTCCCCAAAGTGCATTGCCCGAAATAAGCCGAGTCTTCTCCTCTCTCTTCGGTGTACCAGGGTTTGCCACTCCAATTTTTCAAGAAGTTTGGTTGTGCTTGTCTGATGATCTGTTCTAGGAATGTTGTGTACATTTCTAGCAGCACGTCTCTGGATAGCTTCCGGTTTGGAGGATTGAGCGTTCGTTAGTTGGCCATCCCACACTGTGGAGGAATACTCCACAATTGGTCTAACTAGGGTGGTGTACGCCTTTGCTCTTAGGTGGGGTAGTGTAGGTGGGATCACTCTTCTCACGTAACCAAGCCGGCTTGATGCTTTGTTGGCTACTACTGCTCCCTCCCTTTTTTCTCATTCCTTGATCTTTGATTGATAGAATACACAAGAAAACAGGATACTGGCACAATAATACAGTCCCTACTGAAGCATTTAACTCACAAAAAACGTTATGGAAGATGTCACAAGCCATGCATATTGGAGGAAAATGTGATGGGTCATAGGGTCATAATTCAACACAGAATTACTTATTCGACACTCAAACCACCTGATATTTTTATGATGGAATATTTCATTATTATCTCTTCATACATTTTTGAAGAAAACAATTTAAAACAAAAGTCTTCGGTCTGAGAACAAATGGCAAACTTACACCATAACTTTGAGTCTGTTATGTGGTCCAAGATAATGGTTGTACTACAGCTTTCCCCTAGCTCAACATATTGTTAAAGGCATACACAAGCATGGACAGCAATACAAACAGAGTTTTTTTCAGGGTTGTATAGCTCCGGACCATTTTCATGCAGCAGTAATAATAATCGTCATTATCCAATACCAATTAATTAATAACTATTATAACAGTCTTATGCTAACAAATATATCATCACAAGCCTATAATTATAAATAACTATAGCTATTACTATGTTGATCTATGAGTGTAATGATTATCAACCGATAAATCATAAAAAAATTGGCAAGTCATCATCATCACTATGATTAGAGTATAATGATAATAATAATCATCATTATTAATTATTACGATTATCTATTATTATCATCTTCAAGTCAGAAGAAAACTTCATTGTAAGCCATGTATGATGCTTAGTGATAAACGCTGTAACTGTAATCATACCTGTCATGTTGGCATGTGAAAAAATAGAGATATTTTACATCTGTAACTTCAGATCGTCGCAACTGGGTATGAGGGGATAGATGGGATGATTGTGTAGACGTGAAGTCAATAATAGTTCAGGAAGCTAAATGCTTAGGTAAATGCAACCTACATATGGAATGCAGTACAAAAATTATGTGGAAAAGGATAGTGTTAGAACCATGTTCACCCTGAGCCGTCTCATATCTATCTTTTGCTCAATAGAAAACTAATAATAAAGTTTGCCCGGAGTTTTTTGGAAGGATATTTAAGTTTTAGGAGTTTTCAGGGAGTTCAGCAGTTTTCAGGAGTAGAGAGCGTTTGTACCTAAAAATCGGGTGGGCCCCGGACAAATCAAGAGACGACAGGTATAGCTGTGAACTTTAATTACAATTTGAAAAAAAATACAATAGGCTATATTGTAAAAATTTCTTCTTTACTTTTTATTTACAGCACCAATTTTTTGTGATTAATCATACGACAACAACATGCTCACTACTGTGAACAACTTGAGAACCTCATCTCTACTCTACAACATAGAAAGTTGTTGTTAGTTGTTGTATTATTATTCTTACAGCAGTTTTATTTGCATGTTTAATAGCTTGTATAATTATCATAATAATAGTTGCATATTATATTTAAAGTAATTATTATTATTATTATTATTATAACGCTACTACAGTAGTTACAGCAGTAGTATTAATAAAAATGTATTAATTAAGAAGGGTAGTCATAGAAAAATAATAATTTGATAATAATGGTATAGAGAAGAGTGCAGGGAGGTGGAAGAAGAGCAAGGCGGAGCAGGAATAGAGTAGGTGCTAGTACTATTACTATTTAAATGATAATAATATAATGTGATAGTAATTACTCTGTCTATAGCTGTGTAGTATTAACAAGTAGTTTATCATTGATAAGAATGCTTACCAGAGTTTGATTGTTTGTTATTAGTGTCATTTATCAGTTCTGTAGTGGTTTTCTTCAATGCAATTCTGTTTGTAGCTAATTATGTTGATGGTTAAATAACATCAGTGAATTTAAACTGGATGCAACAATTAGCAGTTGTTTTTCAAAGAATTGTTTCTTTTTACAACTTCTGTCTGGCCGTTTGATTTTGCTGTACCATGAAAGTTCTTGCTCTCCATCTCCACCTGATACTCAACATTATATCAACTCACTCATTTATATTATGAAAGATACGTAATAATAATTTTATGGGTAGCATGAAATATATATAAATGTAGTTATCTACCCAAAATGCGTAACAGTACTCAGTATTTTTACTTCTTTATAGATTTCTGCTTTATTAGATATAAGAAGGCTTGTTGGGTTTTCATAACCAGTCTTTCATATAATGTCTACAGCCGATAGTGTCTGATATGGTGTTGGATTTCCTTAATATCTAAGTTGTCTCTCGTTCCAATCACTCATTTTGATCAGAGTTGGTCATAAAAGTTTTTATCCCTGGGAGCAGAACATAATGCACAAGTTGCTTGTGAAGATTCCTTTATGAACCTTTCAATAAATAGTACGAACATATTATAATTTCTGCCCACACGCATTAGTATTTCCACTAATCATTTATTTAGCCAGGCATCTGTGTTGAGTTATATATTATATCACTAGCTGGCAAAGCAAATATTACATAGAGATAAGTGGTTCTGAGATAAAGTGTTGAAATATACTACCAACTGACACTAAATGTAGCCTTGTTGTTAGTAATTATAGTGTGTAGTGTATTTCATTACCACTATTCAGTAATGAATGAGTTTCTACTACACTGTTCCACCAGTATCTATAATAGTGTTAGTTTATTTTAGTGTGTTGGTATAAACCACATCATTACCTGGGTCTGTGCAACTGTATGTTAGTTTCTAAGTTGAAGGATTTGCTGAATGATATATTGCTCTTTGATGATATATGGTTGTACAGTATAGATAGTACTGTCAGAGATAAAAGAGAATCACGTGTTCCATTGCTCATGTATGCCACCTACTTTATTGCTAGTAAACTGTCATCTACTTGGCAATCATAGGTATAAGTCGCATGGTCAAATTCTAGCTGTGCCAAGTTGTGATACCATTGCATGTAAGGTAGACTGTCTCTAGAGGCAAGCTTGCGTAGGTGAAATCAGTCACCTGTTGATTGTGTTTGAATATAACATACCTATTTGTAAAGTTGGACTCCATTGTTTTAGAGTAACGTTATTGTCAGGATGACATAAGAAACACAAGATGAACGGTGGTAAGGATCAGCACTGGAGTCATCTTGTCTCCGAGACCACCTTAGCATTCTCTCCTGACTGTACCCCGGAATCGTGCCCTTTACCAATAGCCGGAGGCTCAGAATATGGTCATTTCTGCCTGGTTGGCGATCACGTGAAACACAGCAAACTTATATATCACCTTGGTCCTAAACTACACTCGGACGATATCATTTTGGAGGTGCAAGGACAAAAAGTCGCTGGATATACTTCTAACGATTTGAGAGAATGGCTTATCACCGCTGCTCAAAATTCTAATCCAGTTTTAATAAAAACTGCCAAATCAGGTTAGTTGTTGGTTCATTGAGTGCTCTAGTAATGAGTTGCTATTTCGGTTGATCCTATTTAGTGTTTTGAGGTAATCTATCACAAGCATTCACTGTTATGTCCGCTATTTACAGTAACGCAATGCTGGTGCTCTGTGGGATATCTAATTATCCTAATCTCTTATAGCTATTCAAGTTACACTTTCTGCTTTTGTTCGTCAATTTGTCAATATTTACTCATCAATTTATTTGCCACTCGTGTTGTAGTGATGTAAACTGTGTTTACTTAGTCATCTAAGCTTGTTGTAATTTGGTATACATTGTCTACCTCTCCGAGTTCATAGTATAGCTATGCTCTATGTCTATGTACGCAGGTACATTGAAGAAAGAGCTGCGACCGTACCTGAACTATGGGTTTGCCAAGGGTTCTGTTGACCACGATACACAGATGACCATTAGAGAGAACCTGTTTCAGAGAACTGTTCCATGTAAGCATAAATATCTAAGGGTTTAGTCAGCAATTATTAGTAAGGTCTACATTAAACACTAATTGAATAAGTCAGTATCTTGTTACAGATGTGAAACTAGACAGCGGTTAGTCACAGTAGTACGATGTACATTGTTGGTTCCACTAGATACTTTTGTAGAGTACTATGAATTCATAGTAGCCGGTCTTGTATTTTTTCTCATCAGATTTGGCCACGCTTGAGATAGCGGATTATTACTACAGTTGTCTAGTAAACCAAAGCCTTCACGCACACTTTGGTAATTCCTAAAATCTCCATCAAGTCTTATCCCAAGATTGTTATTTACTAAAACTAAGCTAAAATTAAGAAGCTGAAGCGTTTTGTTGTTACTTGCAAGAGCGCACAAACCTGCACATTTTTTTCTTCTAGCATGTTGGTGGGTCCTTTTGAGCATTCCATTCAGTTGCTCTATTATATTCCAACAAAAGTCAGAATATAAGTAAAAAAAATCTTTTGAACTCAACAGCGTGCGCGGAGTTGTAAAGCTGCGCAAGCTTTTATAGCATTGTTGGTTTCGTTTATTTTTGTTTTAATGTTTATTTGTTGAGAAAGTTATGTAAATGAGTGAACATTGCGACTGCTGATAGAAAAGGCATCTAGATAAGCAATTAGCTTATCTAAAAGCCTTACGGCTAGCACTGGATGAACTGGTCATGGTATGCTAGGAATGGTCAACACTCTATCTTTTACCATTCCATGGAAGCATGTCAGTGAATTGCATTTATTTATCTATTTATTTACTGCGATCCCGTGTGGTAATCGTAGGAAATGATGTGCCTAGCCTAAATGCATTCATCACATTTTTGTTGTGCAAAAGTGCATCAGTTCATCAACTAGCTCACAGAATTTCTAGCATCAATAATTTGACTGCGTTTGTTGCTGGCAGATGCTTTCTTTTGATGTTTGCTCTTCAGAGGTAGTCGGTTCCAAAAATCTCTGGAGTTCATGACCAGATGCATACTGCAGTTTGATGCATTGTTGAGTTGAAGCCTCTAGACTTGGCGAGACTCCAGTTTGAAATATGGCTGTAATATAAGTGTTTCTGGATTTGCTTTTCCAAAGAAACACTTTTGGCTTTGATATTTGTTTTTAAATGGTTGATATTACGCCAATCAGTGCATCAATTTTTTTAGGATCAGTGCATCGAATTTTTTCCAGAATTCACGGTTACAAGTTTGTGTCCATCTTGTGATGTTTTCATGCTTTGAACTACTAGTGATGTCTAAATTTTTACTACCAATGAGCTCTTATGTTTCATTTATCTCTGTAGGTACTACCAGGCTGCCTCGAGAGGGGGAGGTCAATGGTGTAGATTACACGTTTGTGTCCTTGGAAGAGTTCAGGAGTTTGGAGAAGAGTGGTAACCTGTTAGAAAGTGGTGGATACGATGGTAAGTGTATAATACTCTGTGGCTGCCACTTTGGAATGCTGACAACTAGGTTGTGAGCTGGGCTGATACATTTAGAACATCAATGTTTTGATTGAGTTTCTGATGACTTACTAATCACACTGAATGTACAGTCATACCCAGGAAATAAAATTATCCAAACATTTGTAATGAGTTTGAGATCCATAACATTCTGATTTATCTCAAGTAGGTAATGCGTTCTTTTTCATTTGTTTAAAGCGTTCATTTTTAATCATTTGAGTCGGCTTTCCTGTGAAGTGCTCACCGCTACCATGGTCTGACGTAATGGTGGCGGCTCGCCTGATGAGCAGCAATTTGCATCGCATCTGCCGGCGCGTCAGACTGTCAACTTGTCATCACTATCAGTCGCGGAATGTATCAGCATTTCGGCTTTGGTTATCTTAATTCATAAGGATGCAGTTATGGGCTGCTGATAGCTATTATGCATTTATCGTTTCATAAATGGGTCAACTCGATGCTCAAACTTTATACTTATTCTCAAATCCTAAAATTCGTCTCTTCTATCGTCTCATTGCCATTGCCGTCACATTTCCATCCCTTCACGCTCTGCTAGCCAAAGCTGTGCAATGTTGTCCCATCTACGAGTGCAATATTTCTTATAAACCTAAAACTATTTCAGTAATGAACATTAAAGATTTTGAACCTTTACCAAACTTCTTTCAAAGATTTAAAATGGTTTCGAGTGTTGCAATCGAAAATGGAAGTTATGTATGTGCCGGTAGTCGTCTTCTTTCTGCATCAGTGGGCTGTATTAGAGTGCTGCATGCCTGCGCTGGCATCGGTAAAACTGGGAAATGATTCATACATACGTTGCGCTTCTTGTTCCGTGATGTCTAAAACTTGAGTCTGAACATATCAATCATGTTACAGTCGAGTGGATTCTCTCATACATTCGCTCCTCTAGCTAGTGATGGTGGTCATAGCCTCACTCCTCTAGCTAGTGGTGGTGGTCATAGCCTCACTCCTCTAGCTAGTGGTGGTGGTCATAGCCTCACTCCTCTAGCTAGTGATGGTGGTCATAGCCGGAATATTTAATCATTGCATTAATAACTAGAGCACTAGTAATAGCTCTGCCCTACCTTATTTGGTAGTTGTACAGTACTAGTTAGGTTAATGCGCTAACTGGCTAGTAGTAGTTACATAGTTGTGTTTGCTGCAGCTGGCATCTCTTCTCTGTTTTACTTGCGTGTTACATCATATTGTTTAAAAAAACTTATTATTTTTGGCGAGTGAAGCATTTTATTCATGAAAAGACAACAGCAGTGAATAGTTTATGAGCAGTTGTCTACCCTTCGGTGCTTCTTGTTTTTAAAATGACGCCTCAATTATGGAACTTCAAAAAATAACTACTTGAAACACAACCATGTTAAAAATGTTAGTTTTGAGTTTGTTTTCAACTGTACTTTTTAAAAAAAAATTGTTTCAAGTATATTTTAGATATAATCAATGATACATCGCAAACAATAATTATTATATATATGAAATATATATAATAAATGAAAACAGTAATGTCCATTGATGTTTGAATAGGTAAAGACTATGGATGTGTCATGATGCAAAATCAGTCCCCTATATATTATATAACTACATGACTTTAATTTGCGATGAATAAAACTACGATAACACAATATCCAGTATTTGATGAAAAAAGCATTCTAAACACAAATCATTTATAACAGGAAATGCAAGTGATAATCACAGGTGAAAGGTCAAGGATTGGAGTAACTACAATTTATCGATTGTACCAAAACGAAAACTGACCAAAAATGTTTACGGTTGTTTGAAGACCAAACTTTCTCAAGAAATAGATTCTAAATTGGCATTTTAAAAACATTGCAGATTCGTCTACCCTTGATTCTTGACACGAGTTGTGTACTACAGTAACTGTACTCTCAACTAATCTTTGTGTGTTTTGTCTGAGTCATCTATCTGCATGCATATAGATAAGAGATCCTGGTGTACACAAGCAATTGTACTTATTATATATGTGGTTAATGTATGCACCAAATACACACCACTTACAGTGCTGACAACTTTATCTGTTGGCTCATCATTTCCTGCTAGAAGCATTACCCATGCTAATGTTATTCAACTGGGGGACTCATTTTCTCAAAACCTGGATAACTGCCAGTCTAGCCCTTCACCCTAGCCCTGTACTGTATGGCTAGAGTGTAGCCAGAGTATACGGTTATTATTGTAGGTAACTACTATGGTATGCCTAAGCCCCCCATTGTTAGCCCTCCAGCTAACAAAGAGAAGAACTCCGCTGACATCAAACCTGGTGCTCACCCCTCGTCTAAAGGTAAACGGCAGCGCAACAGATCAACTATAGAGGCGACATCGAACAAGTAAGTGTTCTCTCGTAGATTTTATGTTGCATGCTGCATACTATGTATGAGTCCAAATTGTTAAGTATGGAAGCTGCCACTGTCACCTTCTAATCAAACTACAAAATAGACTTACAAGACTACTCGGACTGACTTGGCCTAGTTCTTATGTAAGCTAGCACTTGTTTCACTTCCAAAAATTTGCTTCTATTACGGATTAGTTTCAGGCTACTCACCTTATTGTCATCTAAGCTAGAGTTTAGTGCTGGGTTAATAGATAATTCTCTAGAGTCGTCACTTACAGATTAGTTACATAGCACTTTGAAGATAAAACAACTGAATGTTAGTTGATAAAAGTACAAACATTGATATGCTGGCATTTGGTTACAAGCCATGAAATGTTAATTTTGGCAACATCTGCCATTCAGCGGTATATTTTACGATCACACGAGTAATACATACCTTTTTATTTGAAGTAATTTATAGCTCTGACAAATTAGAGTTTTCTTCTGACGTACAACTGCACCAGCCATCAAGATAACATTTCCTACTTGTAGCATTCGATGCCTTGTGATTGGTTGGGTTGCTTGTAGAAACCATCCAATAGACAACACTGTCCACTCGGCACACATTCCCGGCACAGACATTGTCATCCCCGGTCCTAGTCGAGGTCCTAGCCGGGGACCCACTGACAGGAACCATGTAGAGAGAGGTCCACACGACGCCCCTCACTCTAACCTACCTGATGCTACCCGCAGGCCAGAGTTGGCTCCTCCCAGCGCAGAGAATAGACCACCCACACAGTCCGTCGAGGATGGCCGGACAGAAGACCTGCCCTCCAACTGGGAGGTTGCGTACACCTCGGATGGACACATGTACTATATAGAGTGAGTGTCTAGCTGCATCTGGTTGGGTTGTGTTTGTTGACCCGCTATCTTTGTGCTGTGTTACCTTTACTGCAAGCAGGCTCATTTTTCGTAAAATGCACACTATAGTAGATGTTTCAATCCGAGATATATATGTGATGGTTTCTTGGTACTTACCTTCAACGTGCTAAATAGACTTTTTAAGCTGGATGGTTTCTGGTTGCGCTGTTACCAATTTGAGTGTAAGCGATTGCTCATGGTATTTGGGGCTTATCAATTTTTTACTCAGATAAATATTTAGATCAGTAGAAATAACGATTCACCAGCAAACACTTGAGATCACATGTATTGTCTCACCTGCAAACACTTGAGATCACACGTATTGTCTCATTGTCCATTTGCAGTGTTTATTTTCTGAATGCAGAGGTTTTTAGCCCACTGACGCATTTCGCTCAACTGAAATTTTAGATTCAATGATTTTATGATCAATTTTAAAAACCTCATGAATTTATCATGTTTTTTGCATCGTTTTCGTTTAATTACACTTTGATCGGAGTTGTCTCCCTAATGCATTGTTGTTGACCAATAAGACAACTCCCTCTGACATAACTAGCAGTTTTATCAAGTTGTCTTGCCTTCAGTGTTGGTTATTGTATGTGTTTTCAGTCTCTCAGCCAGCATTGCTTTGTCAGACACGACTGCTGTGCCAGTGCGAGCCTCCAGTCCAAACCATTACGCTTCCGTCTCCTTTGAGGGACGGGTAGCCGATATTTCTCCCCGTCTGTAAGGACTCGCTAGCTATTGCACTCTCTCCCACCTTTTACTACATTTCCTAGTACTTTCCATGCTCTCACTCTTCTGTTATTGCTATTTTAAATTCTTTATTTGTCAAACAGTTTCTTCTAATATCAATTTATGCCGGTTGACACGCAGTTTTTGTCATTGGATATAAGGCAGCGTCAGTGATTGGCTGCGGTGCCTAAATGTAGCACGTCACATGCTCAATATTACATGAGATTTTGTGTCTGTGTGGGAAAACTCGGAGTTGTAAGTTATGGCATAACTAGTTCAATATGCTGTAACTTTCGATTATTCATTGCATGTAACCCTATTGACTCATTTTCTTTTTATAAACTCACCAGTAACCTGTGTGTATAACATAATACTGTGTATGTCATACAGTACAAGCTTTCTAGTGCCGCTCAGTGAAGGCATATTTACTAGTTGTCCTCTCATGCAATCTTTTGACACAAGCTACTTGTGTGTGGTAGAGTAGGGAGTGTGCTGTGGCTCTGCTCATATCAGAAGTTGACTTCACCTCTTGCATGATTTGCTGCTGTCTGAAATTGTAGATGTCATAAATTTTTTTCACCTGCTATTGTGTTACCACATTTGCGTTGTCGTTTACAGTTTGGGTATATGAAATCATTAGTTGTTTACCCTTGCCACATTTGTGTATGCGAAGTTGTCTTAGTCTAGAGGGCCAGACAAAGCCCCCTACGCGGTACCCTACCGTTGAAACCCCCTACCTCTAGAGGGGCTGTCTTTTCTTAGTGTCAAAGAGTGCTGAATAGTCATAACCAAAATACTAAAAATAATCTGAAACTAGCGGATAATAGTTTTTTTAATTTGTTGTAAAAATATTTATTTATATTCTACTGTGTGCAATACATTTGTAGTCAAAAAAAATTGTAATTCAGATTTGAAAATTATTGTTGCTGTTAATTTAAAACGACGATGCCGGAAATGCAAGACTGATATTTTTTTTGTCACAAATAAATTGTAAATTACGATCATTTAATTCTGTTGAAATTATTTGATTTGAAAATTATTTTTTTGACTCTAATATTACTTTAGTTTATGAGATATTTTATATTTTAAAATGCACTTTTAGTCGGGGGTTTTGTCTAGAGGTCGGGGGTTTCGTCTAGAGGTCGGGGGTTTTGTGTAGAGGTAGGGGTTTTTGATGATAGGGTGCAGTGTAGGGTATGGGTAGATCAACGATTGACCCTTTTGCCTGCTCAGGAGTTGTCACACCTTGAACTATCAAAAGCCGCAGGCAACAGGGATCAACAAAATTCGGCACTTTGCTGGGAATTGTCCCAAAGGGAAAAGTGGAAAACTCCAAATACTTGTATTTTGAGACTGATATCCATAAATAAGTAGTGAAACGGTTATGGGAAATGTGGAGTGAACTTCCCATAATTTTGCTCCGACAACTGTTTGTGAGATCAAGTGCTAGTACAAGGTCATTACTATATTGTTTGTAAAAAATCCAAACTGATTATCATCATAATGATAATTCATAATCATTCATTCACAGAAGAAGTAAGTACTCATTTTCTTCCTAATGTCTTTATTTTGCTATCTGACTAATTGTATTATTTATCATTAAAGATGATTAATTAATAGTAATGATGATTAATTAATAATGAACTACTACTGCTAATAATTTATTTTATTAAATTAATTTAATAATAATTATTATAATAATGATATATATATGATGATGATCTATTTTTTTTTATTCATTTTTATTTCATGATTTTTGTAATAATAAATAGTAATAATAATAAAAAAATATATACAATAAATAATGATGATGTTATTATTTTAATAACAACAATGATAATAATATTATTGCAGTAGTAGTAGTAGGTAGTAGTTGTTAGGTTAGTAGTTAGTTATAACTGATTGATAACTGAGTGAGATAGTGATTATAAATTATCATCAACCAATGGTCACAATGGTCTGATGATGATCTTGATCTTATTGAGGGTTGATAATAATAATTCCTTCAATCATCATCAACAGGTATTTATTTCTTATCATTTATTATAATAATTATTCAAATAATAATAATTATTAATCATTCTAATTATAATAAATAAGTGGTAAGTACTAACTCTTACCCATTTGAAAAAGTTAGTATAAAATATATATTATTTGATTTTATTATTAATTATTATGAAAGTTATTGTTATTTATTATGATTAGCTTTTCTATCAACTTTTACTTTTAGTTGACAGTTTGAAACCAACGTTATGATTATTGTACAATATTATTATTACTAGTCTTAGTCTATTTCATACTATTATCCCTTATTATCATGAGCATTGATGAGACTACAATTACTATTATTAATTATTTATCTCTTTGGCCCAGTATTTTTTTTATTGGTCATGATTATTTTTTATTACTATTATTAATACTCATTTTCCAATATAAATATTTAATTACTGTTTATTAAGAAAAAATCGAGTGATAGATCATGTGATTGTTAATAATAAAAAGGTAATTGATAAAAATGATAAAAATCCAAACACTATTTTTTGATAATAATTTTTATTATTTGCTTTTTTATCGTACGTTATGAATTTCCAAATTAGTTTTAAATCAAACGATTGAAAAAAAAAATAATCGGGAAATAACTCCGGTGTTCTTAGCATGTCTGATTGTTATCATTATTGCAATAGGTAAATAAATGATAGAAATAATAACAATGAACCACCCGGTATATTTGTCAATTTTTGCCAAGATTCTCTACTATTGCCAATAACAATAATAATAATGATTG
The DNA here is from genome assembly GCA_945261195.1 of Cryptosula pallasiana. NCBI lineage: Eukaryota > Metazoa > Bryozoa > Gymnolaemata > Cheilostomatida > Cryptosulidae > Cryptosula > Cryptosula pallasiana. The sequence continues at coordinate 28,519,076 of OX183139.1, read as the reverse complement.
CGATCATTATTTTTTCTCTCCCTGTAGGGGAAATTTTATTGGAAATGATGTTGACAGAAATGTACGTCGGCAGGAATAAATGCAAAAATAGCTTGGATGAGCGTATACGCCTCTTGAAATGAACGTCAACAGACCTAAATTGAATGTCGACCATGAGCCAGAAAAGAAAATTTTGAATTTCATTCCCGGAAGTGTCGACATTCATTCCTGACAACTTACAACTTACTGTTTCAATGTTTGTTCCAGGAATCTAAATATTTCCAGCTTTTACTAAAGTCGACAGCTATTATTTTATTTGACGCCAGAAACAGATTTGGACACTCCAAGTACAGACGTTGAAATTTTCTTTCTTTACAGCACACTTGACGTTCATTCTAGGTCTGTCTACATTTATTTCAGGGGTGTTTACACTCGTTCTAGCCATGGCTGGGTTTATTCCTGTCTATGTTAGTTCCAGTTCTCCATGATGATGCTGCCTAAAGTAGTCACAGCGCAAATTTGATTGATTGTAATAGCCTCCAATAACTGTTGGAAACTGAAAAAAATAATGGCCAACGATGTCAATCGTGTTTACATCAAGAAATTGTATCATGTTTCTCTCTCCCATTTCTTGTTCCCAGTCTAATTTTATAACTACTTTTTTATTCAGTTATTGTTATAATTGATCGACATTTTGCTAAACAGTAATAATAATGTCTATCAAAAAATAATTTTCAGCTTTTTTTATTTAAATGCATGTAAATACCACCTTTAAACTAATTTTGCAAGATTATTTGCGGCGTACAATAACTTTCATAGGAATTGATAGAAACTTTTGTTGAACAATTCATGTTTGCTGTTTTTTGCAGGTATCACATATTCCTTCTTTTAAAAGATGAACCGATGAACTTTCTAATTCAACTCATCAAGCTGCATGGTGACAAACTTGGATAAACTATGAGGTAGTTTATAATGACACTTCACTCACCGTCACCTGAAAACAGCGGGATAGAAGACTTCTGTTACAAAAAATTGAGAAATACCTAGTGTTGGCAGTTTAACCAAACTTTTCCCATACATCAGGTAAGTAGAAGTTGTAGAAATTTTTATAAATAAAGCGATTCAAAGCGGTTCTTTTCACAAGCCTCATTCATTATTGCTGTCCATTGCATGAACTTGGTAGAGGTAGCAGCAAAACAAGCTGACTTTAAACTTAATCATACTAATCTATTCTCCCATAAGTAAAAGGAGTTGTCATCAACATCATTTAACTTTACTACCAGCAAAACTGGCTCTAGTGACTGATAGGCTGTTGGTATTGTTGCAGAGATGTGCTGGAGAAACACTGAGCTGGCTGAGCAAACTACCGATGTCATTCTGAAACTCTCCTCATAGCAAATTAAGGCTGGCATTCATAGCGTTTAATAACAAGAGTACAGATTTGCCAATAATAGACCATCTGATTGTGATTATGGATATTTACAAGCATGCATGCATATGGAAGTTTTAATATGGCAGTCTGTGTTTTATTTCTATGTGTGCGAGTAGTCACACTAAAGTTAGTGGATTACATTCGTTTTTGCAATCATCCCACAGAATGGCTTTTTCTTTTCCAATCAAGTGCAACAAGCTCAACAGCATCAGCAAATATTCACTTCGAACATACTGTATTTGAAGGAAATAAGAGGCAAGTTTGAGACATTAAAAACCCAAGATTATTTGTAATATTGAACACGTTACATCTCCACTTCGCCATAGCCAGTCATTCAAGTTTTGGGATAGATATTATTATTAGTGGAGACCATTCCAGCTTCCATTGCAGAAGTGCTGGAGGAGAGCAGCTCTTTCTATAATAACACAATGCCACAAGCTGAAATATTCAGTTCAACACAGTTGTAGGCTAAACGCTATTTGTCCTTCCACAATATTTGCTATATTGTATACCCTTCTGAAACTAAAATAGTTCAAATGCCAAAATGCATTATAACAATAAATCACTAGTTATAATATACACCTAATTTGATATATGCCCAATCTACCTGTAAATAATTCATGAAAGACCAAAGTATCGAGACTTAGCATTTTACAGGTCACTTAGAGCTAATATTAAACGAAAATCTAAATCCATTATGTTGTTCACCAGAGTCAATTGCCAAATCAGTAAAGTGTGGTCTACTCAATCAAGCTTTTAGTCCCAAAACAAAAAAAATTGCAATAACATATTTAGCAATTGAAAGTGAGGGAAACTAAATTATAGAGGAGAAAATATCTTAGCTACCCCAAAAAATAATTGGATTTCTCACAAACTAAATTCGTTCAAGACAACAAATAATCACTGTTTTACTTATTTTTACAATTGTTTATTGTGGCTCAGACCATTTCGTGCTTTGCATTTTACCACAGCTAAACTCTTCCAAATTGTCTGAATATACTCAAAAAGTGTTGAAATTTTAGCAATCCCTCGAAACATATATTTCAAATCATTAAAGCTTTAAAAGTTGAAGCCAATTTGCTGGCCCGCTTTAATGATAATATTTCTTTAGTTCTCATACCTTTATTTTTTTTATGATTAAAAACCAATAAGAAAATTTTTGAACAAATAATAAGAAAATGTTCTTTTTAATTATTACGATAAATAGTCAATCAACACATTAATTATATTCTACAAAACAGTTTTGAATTATATTCTACAAATCAGTTTTGCAAGCTATCTCCAACAATTGCTTATCTGGTTAAATATGTAGACTTATGATTACTATGTCTATGTCAGATATTTCGCATAAAGGTTTTAAAAAAAGAAGGGTGGTTGATTTTGGTTCAAAAACAATGTACCGTGCAAATCTTCCAAACCTTATCAAAACTGTTCACTTTATTTAGACCAGTTCAGAATATTTCAAATTAGTCCATACGACTTGACTCATACGACAGTGACCATAACTTTGGACGCTTTAGCATTCCAGCAAGTCGGCTCGGATTTTCAAAGCGTATGAACAAGTTCACAAAGTGCTCCGAAGGTTTACAAAGATTCGGACTCTTTCAAAAGCATTCAGACTACTTGGAAATCATTTGGACTTTGGACATTTTAAACGCAAAACACCAAACTTGCTGAGCCACCATATCAGGCGGTTTCTAAAGCTTTGATACAATTTATACTTTTTCAAATTGTCTGAGCTATTTCAAACCTTCTGGATTGTTGGCAAAACAACTATAAGCCTACTGTTTGAAAATTTTGATGATTGTTAGACAGGAAATAGAAGTTTACTGCATGAAATTATCTGCATGGAAATATTGAAGCTGACATTTATTTATGACAAGTACCAAGCCTGTTCCAAGATATAATTCATCAGGCTAACTAATTATTGCCGATGTAAGAAAACATTTAGCAAAGTGACTAAACAATCTCAAACCGTTCATACGCTTTTGAAAGCAAAATTGTGTATGCTGTGAACTGTTCTTCGACAAAGCTTGGAGCCAGCATTTTAACTATTTGTGTTACAATAATTTCACAAAATCTGGTCAGCACAATCACCGTCTGCAGGGTTGAACATTATTTTTTATATGGGTAAGCACGCATAAAAAAATCGACTCATACATATGATAATAATTTTTCTTCAATAGCGATGGTAGTAGGAAGAACAATAAAGCATTAACCAAGCATAAAACTCGTATTATATTATTTTTCCACGAGTAAAAATTGCAACTTGGTACTATGTTGTTAACACAAGGCGTGGCTTGTGTATGTTTTTACCCGCCCCTTTTATATAAATATTGATGTACATTGCAATAAAGTTCAGAATTAGCCTGGCTCTCAGAAGATTCTTTCTCTCAAGAAGCAGCACAGCTAGAAGCAGCATAACTACAAGCGCTGGTCGACTATTAGCAAGCACGAGGCTTGGCGGAAAGTGAGAACGGTTCGCCCTCTTACTGCGTATTCCCTCGCTACGGTGAGAAGTACGACGCAAAGCACCTGGTGCCCTGATAAGTTCGGCCCATACTGAAATTCGAACCGTAGAGTTCGACACAAGCTAGCACAACAATAATTCAGCGTAATTATTGTCGATCTCGATTGAGTCAAAGTAGACAAGTAGTAATTACCGCACCATTATTGTCGGTGGCACAGTTCGCAACAAACTATAAACTAAACAATAATTCCTGCAGAATTATTGTCAGGGGCACAGTTCGCAACAAACTATAACCTAAACAATAGTTTACAATTATTGTCGAACCTTGTAAAGGTTCAGATGTAGCCACTAATTAGAGCATAATTATTGTCCACTGCCAGCAAGCATTCTACGCCAGATTCGGCCGCACCCATAATTGCACAAACCAGTAAATGCTCTCCAGACAATAATAGCAGATTATTGTGAGTTGACTTGGGCAGAAGCAGAGCACGTCGGGAAGGTGTACAGGTGGCTACCACCCAGACACAAATTCCTGTACAATATGATACATAACATTACAATTATCATCATGTTATTTAAAAAAAGATCTAACAGTTTTTAAATAATAATATCACTTATTAATAGTATACTGTTTATAAATAATATCATTAAATTTAAATTAATAAGATGATCACCACCACTTTTATCTTATCAAATTTACAGGTAACAGTGAGCTGAATAATAATAATAATTAATAATAATAATAGTAGTTTCTACGAACTACTAACTATTATATAATAATAAATGTAAATTGAATTAAATAAAAACGTGGTGGTAAACTGAATGAAATAAAAAAGTGGTGGTAATCATCATCCAGATCATAATAATAATAAATTATCAAATCTATAAGAATAATAATTATTATTATTATTATTATTATCATTAAATTAATGTTTGGTGTCTAGTGTTAATGTGTAGCAAAAGTTGTTGCATGTCATGCACACACACTTACCATGTTATAAAGTTGTACATTTGCTTGCTTTCATACATTTCTTTCACTCCTTGTGCATGCATAATCTTTTTTACCAAATCATCAACCCATGACAACCAAAACCGTTGCTATGGCACTGCAGACGTAAAATAGCTCTAGCACGTCGTGTTTTTCCGTAATAATTTAGAAGAGAGCAAGAAATCGCGGTAGAAAAATCTTCCGCCAGGTAAATAGTGACAATCCGTTTTTTAAAGTAAAATATCTCAACTTGTAAGAAAGCTACAGTAGAAATGATGACATTTTTGGAATCACCGAGGTACATGTGCTTGTATGACATTACTAACTCGCAAAAACCTCACAAAAACTTCTAATTTCTACCTAATGTCGCCTTTGGGAGGGGACAATTCCCAGCAAAGTGTCGAATTTTGTTGATCCCTGTTGCCTGCGGCTTTTGATAGTTCAAGGTGTGACAACTCCTGAGCAGGCAAAAGGGTCAATCGTTGATCTAGGGTATGGGTAGGGGGTTTCGTCTCTCTAGATGTGTTGCATTTATTAAAATCGCAGTTGTCTACTCAACATTGTGCTATCAATAACACAATGTTCTATTTATAGCCACAATACGGAGACCACTCATTGGACACACCCAAGACAAGGCAAATTATCTACATCCAAGCAATCTACACCGTTATCCAGTCCCTCTGCAGGTACGTGTGCACTTATCCTAGATTAATGAGGCTGAGCTAACCCCTGAGGCTTCAGTTTGCTTACTCTACCAGCTTCCTCTCCTTCTGGCTGTTCTGTTTCAGTGCTTCAAGTAAAAAATATTTCTATGGAAACTGCCATCGTTTCTCCCTAAGCATTTGATGAAAGAAACAGCTCGCACGCCACAATAATTATTAAATCCATTTTTTGCCTTGATTTGTGTCGATTACAAAAAATAATGGTGTATGTCCTTTGACTAGTCTAATAAAGCCCGAAAACCGAAGTGTAAATACTTGTCTCGGGGTATCAATACTAAGTTTGTTGTTAGAGAAAATGGATATATTCTTCGACAGCTTTAAAACTCCAAATGTTTATTTTACTGGAAACAGTTATGTATTCTTACTACCGTTGTAACTACTGCATCTGGCTATGCACTTTCTACAGGATATGCTACTGTTTTTTTTTCAATTTGAAGATAACTGTTTTGTTTTATTCATGCGATCTTGGAGGACATGTGACTCTACGCGGTTGCACTCTTATCAACATTACATGCAAATGAGTCACTGTTTAATCATCTCTACATAAAAACATGTTTTTATGGTTAAATATCAAATTTGTAATAATAAGTTCCCAGCATGCTCGTGTGACACCAGTCCAATAGTTGTCTATGACTAACTCTACAATGAATTATCATCTGACAGATCGATCCTTTTTTGTTTTAATTGGCACTTGAAGCATTTGTAGGCTAGGTCCCACCTGCACCACATGCGCTTGTGTGCCTGGCAAGTCATCTCAAGACTAATGTCTATTTGCTAAAAGACTTCCCGTTGTGAAATGTCGAACTAATTTTGTCCTTGACATCTCCACCGCTACTTTTCACCCATATTTTGTTGTGTTAAAACCTGTGAACAGTTCGTGTGTGTTTGTACTGCAGCAGTTGGAATTCTTTTTGGAAATTATTGTTGCTATTATAAACTATTACATTCTGGTTTGTGGTTGTACCTGGTATCAGGAGTTGTGCCCTCATTACTGTCCTGAGTGGGCAATATAACTGAGTTTCGAAAGAGCATCAGCTATGTTTGAGATAGTTTGAAGTCTATTTATATACCTGCTAAACATGGCTTCTTATTTGTAAAATTATCATCTCTGCCCACCAAAAAAGCATTTCTTCAGATTAGTCTGAGGTCTACTTGTGTACAATAGCCGTAGTTTTGTTGTATTGTTAGCTGGTTCCTGGTTACCAATGAGTTGTAACTGCGGACTGATTGTGTGCACAAGTTGTATGAGTGAATGAGTTGGCTAGCTCTAACAAGGTAGCCAATTACAAATCCTTTGTAGTCAACGACTGAGTGTATTGTTGTAGTTCTTTAGTACTGATTAAAGTCGAATAGAGATATTCTCTCATTAGTGGTTGACAAGTCTTCTCTATTTGATATGATATGGGACTTGCATTGTGTTTGTGGTATCTACCTATTGAAGGAGCTGTTCACTTGTAGCTTGTATTGCCTACATTAACCAACTGTAAGCATTCACTCCCAGGACAACTAGCTTTATTTACTATTGGTTCAACTTCTACGTCTAATCACAATTGCAGTCACGTTTTATTGGACTTCCTCTTGTGCAGTGTGCATCTAGCTTCTCACCACGCTTGCTGTGATTGCCAGGGATTGCTCGCTATTTCAATATTGGATACAAAGAAATCTGTTGATACATTTGGATATTCTATCTTCTGCACTAATTATTTAATCAAGCTCCGTTTGCTTTGTTAAATCACTCCGACTGATGATTGGAATTACTTCTACTGAATGTTAGGTGTACCAGCAGGAGGTTGTGACAACATCATAATCTGTCTGTACTGCCTTTGTCATCATCTGCATATTAGTTAGCTAGTCGTATCACAAGTAATTGACTAGGAGATATGCTCGAATTTATCGGAGAGAAATTTTAATTCAACTATCACTTTGAATAATCGTCGCAATCCTACTCGTTACTGATATACAGAACACAAATGCCATCATTGGATTCAGAGACAGGACAAGAAAATGTGGAAAATAGATTTGATAAATCGTTGATGCCTTCCATCTTGAACATAAGTTATGAGGATATATTAAAAGCTTTACCGAAAGATCCTGGTCAGTATTACAGTTTTCGGATTGCATTCGCAACTAGTCGCTGGGCTTTGGTTGCGTATTGCCAATATGTTCTTCTGCGTTTTTAGTAGCAAACTTACTGCGTACTAGTGTTTGTTTTTGATATGTCGAAGTAGATTGAAAGTCGTTGATTAGTGTACTGTGTACTGTAGGCTGGTGTAATCTCCCTCGGGTCTGCGAAATTATGGCTTTCATTCATCGTCTATCGCTGCGTACACATTAGAACGATTTGGCGGCCAAAATCGACGCAATTCCAAAACGGCCTAGTGTGAATGCAATAACGGCCGATTTTTATCATATCGATCGGCGTTATTGGCATTTGAGCGCTGCTCAAAATCACCGACAATTTTTAGCAGATTTTCAAGGAAAGTACCACACAAAATGAATGCAGAAGTAGCTTGTGGTCACAAATAATTGTAATAAAATTATAAAAAAATTATCATATCTCCCAGCGATAACCAAATAGCAATTATATTATTATTTATCAAAACTCACCAAGAAAATATATTATGTATTACCATTCTTATTTCAACATGGTTAATCGCTCATTGATAAGCATCGGTTTAAATAATTTAGAAATGATTTTAATGAAATAAATATTAGGTAAAGTTGAAAAAAATGGATAATGATTTAAAAAGTATTCTGTTCAGAACAGCAGATATTACAATTAATTTCTATTGACGCAGCAACAGCTAGTGTATTTACTAAACAACCATAGACATGGTAAATAACTGTGAAATAACGGTCAGCAATATGATTAGTTATGCTATGGTTATGCTGAAAAACAAAATTTGTCTATCTCTCTCACCAAAGAGCAAATGCTTTTTCGGCCAAAATTCTTTTCTAGTGTGTACGCAACCGTCGGCCGAAAAAGGGCACAACTTCAACATGAACGATATTTTCAACAAAATTCGTTTTAGTGTGTATTGCCCTTATCACTGTTGTTGAGAGGGAAAAGTAGATAGACCATCCAGTTTCATTGTCAACTTTATTAGCCTCAAGTTGTTAACCACCTACTGCAGTAGCTTCTAGTGTTTAAGCTTATTCACTTAATGGTCAACACTTGATGGTAGCGTTTACAAAGACTTCCTCACATCCGCTTGTTTCTCTGCATAAAATGGTTTTAATCCCCCAATTTTCTTTTTATTGCACCCGCAGGTTGTAAGAGAACTTGTTGGAAGAATTTCGTTAATTTTTACTGGTCCACACAATTACCAGTTAATGAGTAAATGAAATGTAAAACATAAATATGTATTGGTTTGTGGCTAGTTCATTTGATAGATGATTGCATTCAACCAAAACAATGTCGTGTTTCGAATAAAATTGTACATTATTTAGTGTAGTATTAATTAAATTAGGCTCAAGCTTGTTTAAAATAATAACATTTCCTAGCGCTGGGTGATGTGACATGTATCTATCAGCAGTGGCTTCTTATCTCTAATTAGTCAGCACTTTTGTGGCAGCTGACGCTAGCTCTTTGTTTACCAATCCCTCAGCACCTGCTCTCCCTGTCACAAACACAATCGGCTTCTAATGTAGGCCAAGTGTTTGCCGGCCAATAATTGTTCAATTACACTCGACTCTACCCTTCGGCATTTATCACTCCACATTATGGTTATAGAGTGATTGTGTGACAAGATGGCCGAGCTTTACCCATACAATCATCTATACTAGATAGTTCTATAGTTCTACCTTTTGCTTTTCAAGAGGCATAATGTATGCTCTCATTTCTGTGTAAATGTTTGGAGTAGCTTCTAAATAATTAAATAATTATTTATCTTTGTGCAGTTGAAATCTCTGCATGTCAGTTTCTTTTGCTAAATATGCTTTTCCCACAACTTTGGTGTTTGCACGTGTCTGTTGGGAGATATACACATTTCACCACCTGTTTTTGCCCCAGATAAATTTTTTATTTCAATATGATAGATGGTTTTGTTTTTGGCTTTTTTTTCATAAAAATATCTGCTCAATCTTTTTGTAAATAACGATAGGCGCAGTAGCATAGCTTGTATGTTCTTTGATCGCATTATCCATCTGCACATGACAGTATAGTTGGCAGCAACATTTATGTTCGATAGTTCCCTGCATTGTGGTTTAAATTTAACCTCATTTTCTTCCTTTCATCTCTTCAGTCACAGATTATTTGCCCATCAGTTTAAATGGTTATCAAAGAAATTTTTGTACTTATTCATCAAACTTCTACCATATTACAGCTCACACTCGCAGATACAAAAGTCTTCTAAGACAGATTTTATTATCTGGTGCAATTTTGTTTGGCATTGCAAATGAAATTGGACAAGAATAGCGTTTTGTGGCGTGTTATGTTTTATACTGTGAATTGCAACAGGAATGTTAATAGTTAAACAAACACAAGGATTACGTATAGTTATGTATAGTTATGTATGTATTGCTCATCACTGCTGGCTAATGAAACAGTCATCAAACACTACTACAGATATATTGACTACCTGTTGTTGTAGAACTTCCCTATGGATGGGAGAAAGTGGAGGACCTTCAATATGGAGTATATTATATAGAGTGAGTATTCATTCATTCCTCTCTTATTTCTTACCACAAATATATTATATGTAGGAAGCTAGTTCTGTGATGGAAAGTAGTTTATTTTGGGGAGTTTTTATTTTTTGTTGATTACGATGCTTCAAAATCATATTTTACTGTGGGTTTAGTTTCAAGAGACTTGATTGAATTCTATTATGACTGATGTCAACCATTATCTAAGGCATTGTATTTCTATAAAATCATCGCTGACAAATGTCTACGGAATGAAGTTTTTCTACATAGAAAGCTAGATCGTTATTAAATCAAAGAATAGACAACTCCCCATGTAGATTATTGTCAAAACAGATGCGTTTCAAAGTGTTTACATCCGGTAACACGCAATCGCTGCGTTTCTATGCTACGATGTTTATCCTACGAAGAAGTTGTGACCCCTTTTGACGAAGTCCCATAAAACGTATCTCACAGTCGTACATACACCAGGTTTTATCAATGATCGACAACTTCCTGCAAGGACGACGTGAAACTCAGGTTAAGTAGCAACCAAGCTCCAGTTTTCGTTGACTTATTGATATCTGATATAATAGAGCGTGAGTTGCTGAAAACCAAATGAATGATTTCCAGCTTTTTAAATAGTTACATGACAGCCTTCAATGACTTACGTTTGTGTCAGTTAACTCTATTAATTACTGTAGTCAAACTCTACAAAGATGAAGTCCTGGCGCAATTTTATGAATTGTTAATGATTATTTTATTTTACTAATGATAAATAATAATAATTATATTAATAAATAAATATTACTACTTATTATTTCTCGCGCATGAGAGTTGCGCTAAACTTTGAAGTTGTCTGTTCCTATCCTTCGAAGAACCTTCGTATTGGGCAAACTTCAGGAAATAAACATCTCATTTATTTTTGGCTAGGAAGGGTGCTGGTAACGGTTTTTACCTTGGCCCAATGCTTCGAAGGTTCCTCCGGAGGCCCAAGCTTCGTAGCATAGACACCCAGTAAATGATGGCCTTATTTATGATCCTTTAGACATCCCAGTTGTAATAAGGTGTATTAGCTGTCATTTGTCAATGCACAGTACAGTGTATATATAACATAGCTACACACATGTATAGGCCTACAGTAGAGTGTATAAACACATCCTTGCTTGTGTTGGTGAGGGTGTCACCCATTTGTATAATAAGCAATGCTCTAATCCAGTAATGTCAACTTGTTATTTTGGAGTTATGTTACTGTTGGCATATCAGTGCACTAGAGAAGATATACACATAGATGGGGTGTCAGCTTGCTGTCCCAATATTACAAGACATAGCGGTAGACTTTGTCATAATAATACGCTCTCAGGCTATAATCGCTATTAGTGAGCTTTTATCGGCATTGAATTAGCGGGCGGGTGTTGAATTTCATAAATACATACAGCGCTTTTTTTTCATAAATCAATACATGACAGTGCTAGACACACATACTACGTCGGCGTGTTCTTTAACCTGAGCAAATGGGTAGTCGGCATCGTTAGCGAGGTGAGTATCATTGCTAGCTGACTGTTGTGGTACAGGCTACGAGCTTGGCTGCTTGTCAGAGCTTTGTTTTATCCTCTAGGGGCAAACACCAAAGTGTGAAAAAAACGCAAATTTTCTGATTCTGTTTGGCAATATTTTTGTTTATTCATTCCGAATGACTGTAGTATTAGCCATAATTTGCATGCCCATCTGTAACCCAAGTCTGGATGTTTTGTTCAAGCGCAATTGTGTGTTTGTATCTTTTTTATTTTGTTGGAGTTCTATATTGTGATGTTGTGAGTGTAATATAACCAACAGTTATGGTCGCCATTTCTAGTTTTTTGGTGCTTTTTTGTACAGAGAATTCTTCTTTGCTGTACATGTAAATATATCTCTATATTATAATAGTGCAGTTACTGCACTATTATACTATACAGTAAAATATACAGTATACTTGTACAGTATACTTGTACAGTATACTTGTACGATGTACCTGTGCAAGAGTTCTTTGTTGGCTCAGTACCCTAATCCTATGACATACAAAAGGGTACATGTCATAATGTTATCTCGTATCATATTGATTACCACTTGTTTACCTTTTACCTACGTTTACCTGTACTAGTGCATTGCTCTCTCCTACAGCCACGTCAACAGAAAGACTCAGTACGACCCTCCAGATAAACCCGCTGGAGATAAAGGTGGGTGGATCATTACGGAGTTGGTTGGCCTTGTTTCTTTCTTCATCAAATCCGTTTAATCGCAGAGACTCTGCTTTCTCAACCAAATATTGTTTTTCTCAGAATTGTGACAATTGCTTCGATTGTGTTCTGGTCATGCAGTATGTTTCAGCAGTGAATCTGTCATTTATCAGTAAAACGTATTCAATTGTTTTGACTTTTTCCCAAGATTGCGCTGAGATTGACATTTTTGTCAGCTGTTGTTGTGATTTTTTTTATACAGGGTTGATAAGTCCTTCTCCATCTACCAAGTCTGCCAAAAGCGCCCCCAGTTACAGAGACCCTGACTCAGGTTAGTGATACACACATTTGCATATTATACAGTATATTAGGTGTGGTGAGGTGTCCATGAACTGGCTGTTCTACCTTCTACACAGTACATATTAGTACCTTAGAAGGTCTATCTGGCCACTACTGTGTGACTCCACCTCACGCATATATTTTATAGTCAAGTTGTTTAAAAGAGTTTTTATACAACCTGGTGTGAGCTACACCTGACCGTGAGAGCACACAGTTCTTCATCTTACGTGACATGTTGTACACCACAGATCTCACTCTATAACATATAATGTACAAACTGCAAGTCTTCACTTTATTCTACTTCCTTCTGTTATCGACACTTTTGATACGAGGAAGTGACACAGTTTATTGTGGGGAGTGGATACGTCGGGAATTTTTAAAGTCTCAATGCGTTGATATGACTAATTTTGAACAATGCGTGTAATCATTAAATCATTAAAAACAGTGTGTATGTTTCTCAAAGGTTTTCAGGATTTTTTCTCCTTGTAACACGTTCTTATTTTTTATTGCAGTCAAGCGCTAGAAAAACACGCCTCAAACACTGCTTTTTGTTTCCTAAACAGTTTATTTTTGCTCACGAATTATGTACATATCTATGAGATATCCAATATTTAGCTAGGCATATCAAATTGATTGGTATAGTACCAGAAACGTCAACACGTTGACTTTTATTTGCGTTTAGTACCCTCAACGTTCAGGTTAAGCTAATTGAAAAATGCAAAAACAGGCGTTGAAAAAAAATGTCTTTCAACAGATTGATGATTTGGTGGTTGAAAATAGCCTTGGAGGATTAAATGTCAACGTTGAGCACATGGAAAATCTCTGTTGTTGTTAGTTTTTATCAGCTGCTTGTATGCTTATGTTTGTTGTTTTCTCTGGTGCGCTTTTTGTACTGCAGCCTCGGTACAGCTCCGACTGGGAGTTGTCTTCTTTCATTAGACCTATGATTTTTATTGTTTTTAAGAGTTGTCCTCACATGAAGCATTGGTATATTATAGCGCCATCACAGCTTGTCTGTGAGTCTAACTAGGCTTAGAGATAGGACCAAACAATGCTTATCTATTTCCTGCTAACAACAAGCAGTTATTCATATCATGTGATATAATACATACAGTGTGGGACATTTTTAGGTACTGTTCTTTTTGGTTTCTTCAAAACAAAATTTGTTACTGTGAACATGCTTCATTGGCCAGTGTAACGCAGTCACTCATGAATAACGATCGACAAAACATTGCTGTCTTGTGCATCTCTTGTGCACTCTGTTGTTTTCATTCCTGTTTTTTTTTCCTTTATTCAAATTATGATGTCGCTGCAAAATATTTTTTGTTACAAATTTGTCAGGCTGGTTGTCAATACCTCCCTTCATTGTCCTATTTCCCATAAGTCCACAGACGCAGCAATGGAAGGACAACTTCATCAGCATTCAACTATTTCGTATTATACAACAATACTAGCCAGTAGTATGTACAAGTATGGATCTTAATTATTCTCAATTACGAGACTTAATTGATCCCCTCTCATGTTTACCTAAGCCGTAATGAGTCCAAAGGGATGCACTTCGCTGCTCCATCTTATTCACAGCTTTGTTTTGTTAGCGTTGTACCTGAGACAATGCAGTCAGCGTAACTGTGATTAGCATTTAGGGTTAACTGTATTAGTAAGTGGGTGTACTTGCGTGTACACCAGCTGTTCTCTCCATCTCATGGATTACATAGACCAACAGTTTGCCTCTGCCTTCTATGCAGGACAAGCAAGGGACTTTGGAGACTATGTGCTAGGTATTGTACTTTTGTTTAGTTGCTCGCGCTGCCAGCTCGCTCTTATTCGCTGCCTCTCAGTGATCAAGTGCTTTCGTCGATTCCCTGGCAAACATTTACTGAACCGCTTGGCTTACGCTAACTGACTAGTCGTACCTGCCCTGTTCTACATCGATTGGAATTTTATTGTTTTGATTTGAATCAGAGCTTTTCCTTGTTTGTGGTATTAATGCCTGCGTTGACTTGACACGCTTGTATCTGCCGCTCGTTCAGACATGACAGGATGTCTGCTATTTTAGTAGATGATAAACATGTAATATTTTGATGTATTTTGTTCAACACAAATATATCACCAATACCTCATTAGAGATTATTACACTTGTCCATAGTTTGATAGCTGTTGGTTTAAGTTGGTAGTTCTGTTGAATTAGTCACTGAATAAATAAATATTCTGCTGTAATATTTATATTTGACGTACACTGATAAATGAAATAGGATATATTTCGGGCTAATAAAAGTTTTTATTATCTGTAATAAATACATTTGATGTCATCGCATTTCATTAGTCATATTCTAGCAGTGGAGAGTTGTCTTCTCGAATGCTGGATGATTATATAACACCCAACTGTTTAAGTTAATTATATTTAATTGTTGTTTTGATAATAATTTCCCTTTTACTGCTCATCTGGTGAACAGTTGTGAGTTGCCTTCCCTCCATGAGACTGCTTGGGTACTTCAGTTGAATCTAAAGCCTTTTATTACCGTATAGAGAGTATCTAGTACTTACAAAGGCTATTTTTGCCATATGACATGTATCTTGCGCAAGTAGGTGTACCTATTGATAGCCAGCACGGTGAGCAGACAACTCTGATTGATATCATTGGATAGAATTATCACCACACATAACAGACTTGTGTCGGTACACGTGTACCACCAATACGCACCATCAATATATACAAACATCTAATCCAAAAAGAGGCATTAGGCTTGTTTGCAAAGTTTGACCCACTCGTTGTTTGCTCGGTTGCAAGTTGGGAATTGTTGTAAGCAAACGCTATTGTTTTTCGTTTTGTTTTTAGTGTCCAGGCCGTGCTACACATTCCAATATTATTTTGTGTAATCAATTTCTTGTACAAATAGATGTTAACTAGCGATGTGAGAAGGAGGGTTACTTAGTGGGTTACACGAAAGCTTTCTCATTGCGTCCATTGTTTTACTACACCTCTACTTGTGCCCTTATTGGCTCAATATAACTATTTTGTTCCTCACCTTTGTTTTTAGTTGTACAGCTTGATCTCATTGATTAACATTGTCTGTACATTACACAGCAGCCCAGTATATTCTCGCTTCTTTCCCACTGATGCTTAAACAATTCGTCTGCGTATTTATTTGTGAAACAAATATTTCTGTAGTACCTTTTGTTTAAGAGATAAATAGAAAGTCGGTCAAACAAAACTGTTGTACCTAAAAAGTATACACATGCATAAACTTAGCTTTAAAAAAACTGCCAAATGCTCCCATAATTTTTTTCCGTTACTGCAAATATTGCTTATGAAATTTTGCTTGATTTGCTTGTTTTTTAAATTCAACTAATAATTATTTATTTTTGTTTTGAGCAGCAGTCGTCAACTCTCCCATGCTTCTATCATTGCGTGTTGCATTTTGCCAGTTACGATGGTCACATGTTACATAATTCATTTTATTACATGACAGGATATAGCTCAATATCATCTGTGAAATATCACATTGACCAGATTGCCGGCAGCAATCACTTTACCATTTGCTGACTAGTTCAGCTGCTCATCACGTGGCTAGCCCACTCGCTGACTGTCTGTATCTGCAATGTTTTAGTGAGTCAACAACACACCAAGGCTTTCTTCACCAAAAACCCTGATGAACTATCGGGAGACAGGTTGAGTACAGTGCTTACTAAGTCATTGCGAGGCTTTGGCTTCACAATAGTCGGAGGTGACGAGAGGGACGAGGAGTTTCTACAAATCAAAAACGTTGTACCTAACGGGCCAGCTGATCAAGACGGCGTCTTAAGAACTGGTAAGTCTTATAGTCATAGCAAATGGTCATATTATTTATTGTATGCACGATTTTTGGTCTATTCATTATGTTTTAAATTTGAACTGTTGTCGCAAACTTCGATTTTTGATGCATTTATTGAGGACATTTCAGCGCATGCTAAACAACCTAGTTCAAGTATAGCTCGCAGTGTCAAACTATCATTCAGTCTATTGAATTTTCATTGCACCTGGATTTGTTCGTCAACTTATATTGATATTGTTTCAACACAAGACTTGGCAAAATTTGACTATAAAGCAGATTGTACTCTTTTTCATTACACTTTTGAGCTAGGATTTTTTGATGATAGTTCAGCAATACTATATCTATCTACATAAAAAATATGGTTTTTAATCAAAATTGAAAAATGTTGGGCCAGTCCGGGATTTGAACCCGGGACCTCTCGCACCCTAAGCGAGAATCATACCCCTAGACCAACTGGCCACTGGAGAACAGAGGATTAGAAGTTGGATTTTAATCCGGAAAACACTTAATTGCTAGAGATTTCTTGACACATGTTTTAGTTAATTATATACATCTGTTACAACCTGGCAGTTGTTAATCGGCACAGAAGGGGTGTCAGTTAATAAATTCTCATAAAATTTGGCACTTGTCTGGTTATATGAGTAAATCTGGATATTTTTTTGCATTTGTGCTTATCATCATTTCCCATCACTGGTGTTTCTTGAGTGGTAAACCTGCAGTCAAATAGAGAGGGAGTTGTGATCTTTTATTATTAGCAATGGACGACAACTCCCTGTGCATATGGCCCCGTTTTATCAAATCGGTTTATTTTTGCAATCTGATAACCGATAGAGGGTCACAATGCTCTGCGTAACTCGGATGACGGCAAAGCACATTCTCCGTATAGATTTCTAATCTGTGATCTTTACAAATCCCTGTCATATCGCTGCTACTTTGGTTCATAAATTAGCTAGCTCCATGCCGGTGAAATATAGCATTTAATAGCCGGTGATTTGTTCCACTTGCGACAACTAGACAAAGTTTATCTTTTGCTTTCTATATTTTAGTATTCAATTGCTATAAAATCTCAGCAGTCTCATGAATATTCAATAAATCATCAAATACCACCCATTTTTCCACGTTTGATAATTTTTGATTTTTTGAAATTGTTTCCTCATTAAAGGTGTGTCGTGTGTTAATTTATGTAAAATATAAATTAAAGTTTTATACCAGTCCTCTGGTAGAGAAAAGATTGAAGTGTTGAGTGTCACAGTCTGCTTAGAGAAGATTTGGAATGAATTTGTGCTCTGAGTTGTGTTCTCTCTCTTCAGGGGACGTATTGGTGCGAGTTAATGACAAGCTGGTGCTGGGTTATACACACTCCGATGTGGTGTCCATGTTCCAAACCATTAAACCACACGAGAAAGTTACCCTAGATGTGTGCAGAGGCTATCCGTTAGCCTTTGATCCCAACGATCCCAACACTGAGATTGTTACCACCATTGCCGTGTCTATGCCCAAGCTGAATCCTGCACAGGTTAAGAAACGTGAAGTGGCTCGGGCTACAAAGGTTAGTTGTTGCATCAGCACACTTGGTACTGTATTGGTACACTTGGTACTGTATTGGTACAGTTGGTACTGTCTTGGTACAGTTGGTACTGTATTGGTACATTTGGTACTGTATTGGTACAGTTGGTACTGCATTGGTACATTTGGTACTGTATTGGTACAGTTGGTACTGTATTGGTACAGTTGGTACTGTATTGGTACATTTGGAACTGCAATGATACAGTTGCTATTGTGGTGGCACAAACGCTGTAATCTTATCAACAGTTAGTCAGCAGACATTGAGCTAATCTGTACAAACTGTAGATAACTCATTGGTCGATATTTGCTTGATATTTGCTCACTGATAGCTGGACTATGCTGCTGTGTGCAGCTCTGTAAGTTACTAGCGGTTTAATAGCACGAGTTTCTACCCAGCATTACATTACTCTATACATTCTGAATATTATGTGAATCTCTATTTATTGGTAGAATTAATTAATATATATGAAGTGTGGTGATGAATACTGATGGGTATATATGGTGCACTTACATGGTACAGTTTAGTGATTAATGCATCATACAGCAGATCACGTTGTTACATTTATGCAGCGAATAGCGCTATTTGATGTTCATATCATAAAAGATACTGCTGTTACCTGCTGACATACATTAGTAGATGTGCACTTACCCTAAATTGTTACTACTGTATATGCTGTATAAGTAACTGGGCCCTGAAATACTAGCGGAAGTACCTCAGTAGCCAGTTTAAAACTCAAGTAATTCAAGTAATAGCAGATCGATGATAGTCGTAGCTGGTGAATCTTGTGGTGTTCTATTGGCCACAACACAGATAGCTCATTACCTGTTAGGAGAAATTAATTGTATAACTTGGTTAGGTACCCTAATGTTAGTGTTTGATTTACTGTTTTTATACTCATGGATAAATAACAAATGGAGATTCTTGTCAGCCAAGTCTTCTATCAATCATTATTGTTGGTTGGTAAATAATAATATTATTATTATCCATTAATGATCATAAAATATCTCTCTCAGAATAAATTGATAATTAGTTAAAATATTTGAAAGTTATACAATATGTGTATTGGACATGGAAGCTATTTCTTCACCGCTTGACTCGGGCTACTAATGCAGTATATACAGTAGTTCCTAATCTATTGATACCAATATAGTGGATTATCCACTCCTATTCCTGCCTGTAGGCTACACTAGTTGTATACTATCTACTTGTTACGTCACACATTCTCTTATCACCTTGCAACATTATGTTGTGGCTATTATTTATTATACATGAATAGTAATAGCTCACAATCACTGGAGCTAAACTCATCTCGCTGTTACATCGGCTCTCTGTTACATCGTGTTGTATCGCTCACTTCATAGGAGGAGGAAGATAACTCTAGTCTGGACGAGTTTGCTGACTCGTTGCTACACGACGTTACGTCGAGAGACGGCTCTCACCTTCCCAACGCTGCCAATAGTTCGGAGATAAATTCCTCCAGTCAAATGTTCTCGATAGAGATTGTGCGTGGACAGAGCGGCTTTGGGTTCACTATTGCAGACAGCGCTCGAGGTCAAAAGGTCAGTGGTTGTGTCATTTGATACTGCCTGGTTTTTCTCTTAAATTCTTTTTGTTCCAAAATAGTTCTATTGTAGAAAACATAATTTCCTAGTAGGGTTACCTGTTTCCATTTAGGACAACTCTCTAAGTTGTTGATCTCTAACATTCTTGTTCATCAGTAATGAGAGGGTTAGCAGAGGGGTTTGTGTTGGTGTTAGTATATTCCATCTTTGATTTGTTGTCTGTTGCTTGTCTGTCAGCGTGTGACAGACGTCGTATGTCATTTGAGCTGCTTACTGTATGTACTCTACTGTATGTACTCTACTGTATGTACTCTACAGTACGTACTCTACTGTACGTACTCTACTGTATGTACTCTACTGTACGTACTCTACTGTACGTACTCTACTGTACGTACTCTACTGTACGTACTCTACTGTACGTACTCTACTGTACGTACTCTACTGTATGTACTCTACTGTATGTACTCTACTGTACGTACTCTACTGTACGTACTCTACTGTATGTACTCTACTGTACGTACTCTACTGGATGTACTCTACTGTATTGTGTACTCTACTGTATGTACTCTACTGTATGTACTCTACTGTATGTACTCTACTATATGTACTCTACTGTACGTACTCTACTGTATGTACTCTACTATATGTACTCTACTGTATGTACTCTACTATATGTACTCTACTGTACGTACTCTACTGTATGTACTCTACTGTATGTACTCTACTGTACGTACTCTACTGTATGTACTCTACTGTATGTACTCTACTGTATGTACTCTACTGTATGTACTCTACTGTATGTACTCTACTATATGTACTCTACTGTACGTACTCTACTGTACGTACTCTACTGTATGTACTCTACTGTATGTACTCTACTATATGTACTCTACTGTATGTACTCTACTATATGTACTCTACTGTATGTACTCTACTGTATGTACTCTACTGTATGTACTCTACTGTACGTACTCTACTGTGCATACTGTATATACCCTAGTGTTTACACCACCAGGTGAAGCATATACTAGACCCAGGCAGATGTAAGACCCTGCAGGAAGGCGATATATTGGTGAAGATAGCTGGTACTCAGGTGAAGGATCTGGACCACCTGGATGTTGTGGATGTACTGAAAGGTTGTCCTCAGGGTAAACCTACCGAGATAGTTGTACAGAGAGGAGGTGTGTACATACACTGTGTATAATATATAGTTGTATCTAGCCCCTGCATGTACTAGCTAACATATCAGTTGTCTCATGGTTTCACTCTATCAGCCTCTGTTGAATCTAATTTTAGTGCCAAGTATATTGTTCAGTATAAATGAGCTTTTCATGGTTCAACCCTAAAAATCAGAAAGAGAGCTGGACTTTTGTATGCTTAAATTGGACATAATTGCACATGGATATGTGCCTACTTCCTGTACAAGTCGATACAAGTTATTACATTCAGTTATTTGGTGTCACACATTCATAGTGTGTGACTTTGCCTTCCCCACTCACTGTACAATACAGCCATGTTTTATACTTCTTTAGCAACTTTTATAGCATTAATTTGTCACGTCATAAACACGCTGTATAATATTAATGTCTATGGTTGTTTACTCTACCTTGCTGGGTATTAACTATCCTTTGTACACACTGACTTCTCAACCACCTGCAAAGAGTGTTTGGTTTTTGTTATCAACTAATGTTACTGGGTTATAATATGGCACGATTTTATTGAGCGCGCTTCTTCTATTATGTAATATTTGTTCTCGCGAAAGTTTACCTCATAATAAACATTAATAATATGTTTTATGAAAACTAATTTGAAGGTGAGTTCTGGGAAGTATATAGTGGTCGCTGCACACACGCCGTTTTTTAATATTGTTTTATTTCATTTTCAAAGAAGCGGATAATACCGGCATCTCTGCCTCATTCACGCGTGGGCACAACGCGCGCAGCCAATCGTTGTTCAGCCTATCAAATCGCTAGCATTTATATCATGGTGGCTAGACTTTTTTCAGTTTCTTTTTTCAGCACTTTCCACAGCGGTAATTTATTACTGCTTTTTTATAATCATTATTTTAATTTATTGTAACTTATTTTTTATGGTTTGAGTGTTATGATTATTTGACTAATAACCCGTATTTTATAATTAATGTGATATTAATAATATATCGTAGTTTACATATTTTTAATTTTCTTGAAAAAACTTCCGCGAGCCAAACGGAAGAAAGATTTATCATGCTAACTTACCTGCCAAATTTGCACAAATCTTCTTGGAACAGATCCACTATTTACTGCCAATAGAAACGGAACTTCGTGAAAAAAATATTGCGTGTGCATCAATCTTTAGACTGGTAAAAGCAGGTGCTCTCTGTGCAATAGGGCTCTGTACAGTGTAGTGATGATTATATGTGTATGTCAATTGACAGTCTGTTATGTCTTTTAAACAGTACAATACATAGACTTGGGATGGCATATAACATTGCATGTACTATTAGTTGCTGCTGTCTATGGGTTACGCAATGTGCATGCATATCATTTGTTATTTTTAGGATCTAAAAAAGTACCTAGACCACCTAGTCAGGTATGTGACAACTCTAAGCAGGTTGTATATGATTGTCTGTGTAATATGATAAGAGTTACGTCTATAGAATGTCTCTATTGTTCTATAAAACACCATATAATATGTCACCACTTTATAAAGTTATGTATATTGTTACATGAGTGAAGTGTGCAATGTTTTCTTCCACTATATTTGTATATATTATATTGTAGTCACGTGCGCACGAGGACAGCAATGGTAAGTTGAAGCACCCTCCTAGCTATATGTCTCTCAACAGTGCCATCTAGATAGGTTCCAGCAATGTTATTGGTTGCTGCAGCTTCTCTCTGCTATATACTACCACACAATTGTTTAGTACTGCTATTTGAAGTGCCTGTGAGGAGTGCTTTATAGATGTTTGTGTGTTGTAGTAGTTGTGGTGTTTGTTTTATGTGGTAGAGGTACTTCTCTCGTCTAACTCGTTCGTATACAGAGCGTATCTTGCGTTTGTAACACTTTTTGTGATGAGACGTCTAAAAAGCTTTTGATGAGTGAATTCGGTATATCAGGTTTTTTTCTAGAATATTTTCAATCTACGAGTCACACAAATTTCTGTATTGGTTGAAGTAGTATATTCAGCAGCTGCAAGTAGATAGATTTCTTATAAAAAATTTACCAAACTAAAAACATTTACATGGTGATAAGTGTGTATTGTGTACTAACTGTTAAATGCCTCCTTGTTTCATATTATTATTTCCTTCTTATGTTTTCCTTCTACTCGTTCACCACGTGTGTTGTCGCCCACCACCTCGGCTTCTCTCCCCGTGTGTGTGAGCGTGTGTGCTGTTGTCTTACAGACCCCAGCCCCCTCAGCACCCCAGACTTGGGTCAGCAGCGCGGCATGAAGTTCATCACAGGAGCTGATAGCAGCGACAGCGCTGCTAGCTCTGACCACCCAGAGACATCTCATGCCATAATTCGTCCATTGGCCACCAGTATTAAGCCAGGTAGCAGCTCTCACCGCTACTGGGTGTCAGTGCTTGTTTGTTAGTGTGTGGTCCACTTGACCACCTGCTCCTGCATGTCACCTTCATCTGCTAGTCAATACATGTATGTCTGCTGTCCCTGTGTGAGTTCTACTGGACAACCTGCTCTTGCATGTTGGTGTGTGGTCTACTGTGTTACCACCTGTTCCTGCATGTCAAAATGTCTCGCTTACACTCACTGTGAGACTGTTTGTTCTTGCTGTCTTGTTAATTGGAATTTTCTATTCGGTTTTGTCACCCGCCGGTGGTTAGCACACTACCAAATGATCTATCTCCGAGTTTGCTAAATTGTGCTTTGCTAAGTCCTTCTCTTCTGGTTGTGTTTAATAATCTAATTTAAGGCAATTTAGTAATCGTTATTCGTTATTGATTTATTAATGTCAGTTTAAGATTAGTTTATTAATTGGAGAATAATTTATTAATTAATAACCTGAGTGTAATTTATCAATATTATTTTAAAATAATTTTTTTGAGATTTATTTAGGATTAATGTAGGTAGGTATCTTAATTTAAGGTTAATGTAGTTATCTTAATTCTAAGATTAAAGAAACTCAATCCATGATTAATGCAGCCCATGTGAGCTATTCAAAACGACATCTACGTAGAAATATACATAGACATCTACATAATCATTTACATATGATTCACAACAAAAATTTTGCTCTTCGCGATCTAATACATAAAAAAGTAGAGCCAAAGTGCATGGAAATAAAACAACACAGACTCATTGACAGCACATTCATAGGCTGTCAACAATAACATTCTAGTATGAATGCACTGGGGAATGAGGTGAGACCTGTGTATATATCAGTGGCTATCAGTGGCCCTTCACTCCCTCTACATCACAATTAGCTTACAACAATAGAGCAATTGTGGCTTCTTACAATTCAATAGAGTGACTCAATAGATGGTAAACCTTTGCTATCTATTGGGGTTTACTCTCTGGAGTGTTTGAAATGATATCATAATCAGGTTGGCTTGCATGGACTCAGGATGGGTATGTTAGACTACTTGCTTTTTGTGTGTTGGCTAAAGGCATTTTTAACCGCGTTATACAGGTTTTTATAGCTCGGTAACTTTTTACAGCTTCTTTTGATTTTGAATGAATGGGGGCACATGCATTACCCGTTATCATGTGTAGTTAGTGAGGCTAGTTACTTGTGTGTGGAGATAACTATACCATGTAAACTGCAGTGCATGTAAGAGTCAGCTTATCTGTCTGTAGGAATGTTCAAGTGGAGTGTTAATGGCTCAAGCAGTCAGCTATCTCGCTCTAATCTACAGTCCAGCTCCTCACTTGGTAGGCTTACCCCCCCCCCCCCCCCCCCCACCCACTCCTGCAACATGCCCTTCACTTGTTCTTGGCTTACCCTTCACTTGTCCTGTCTGCTTCGACTCTGTCACTTTCTCTTCACTTGGCATTATTCTAGTTAACCGAGATGATGACGATAGCGAAGGGCAGCGTACACCCCCACCCCTACCAAGTAAGGTTAGACTCAACTCTGATGCCAGTCTTAAAGATAATTCATCATCGAGACCTTCTCAGTCGTCCCTTACTGAAGCCCCTAGTAGTATGGTCCTACCTAGTCAGCTCAGAGAATCTACTAACCTAGTGAACAACTACCAGGTGAAACCTCTCTCTAGTCACTGTTGTTTTGTGTATTTAGCAGTATCTACAGAAGTAGTTTGTGTATTCTACAGTAGCTACGGAAGTAGCTTGTGTATTCTACAGTACCTACAGAAGTGGCTTGTGTATTCTACTGTACCTACAGAAGTAGCTTGTGTATTCTACAGTAGCTACGGAAGTAGCTTGTGTATTCTACAGTACCTACAGAAGTGGCTTGTGTATTCTACTGTACCTACAGAAGTAGCTTGTGTATTCTACAGTACCTACAGAAGTAGCTTGTGTATTCTACTGTACCTACAGAAGTAGCTTGCGTATTCTACAGTACCTACAGAAGTAGCGTGTGTATTCTACAGTACCTACAGAAGTAGCTTGTGTATTCTACAGTAGCTACAGAAGTAGCTTGTGTATTCTACAGTAGCTACGGAAGTAGCTTGTGTACTCTACAGTAGCTACAGAAGTAGTTTGTGTATTCTACAGTGCCTACAGAAGTAGCTTGTGTATTCTACAGTGCCTACAGAAGTAGCTTGTGTATTCTACAGTATCTACAGAAGTAGCTTGTGTATTCAACAGTACCTACAGAAGTAGCTTGTGTATTTTACAGTACCTACAGAAGTAGCTTGTGTATTCTACAGTGCCTACAGAAGTAGCTTGTGTATTCTACAGTATCTACAGAAGTAGCTTGTGTATTCAACAGTACCTACAGAAGTAGCTTGTGTATTTTACAGTGCCTACAGAAGTAGCTTGTGTATTCTACAGTACCTACAGAAGTAGCTTGTGTATTCTACAGTACCTACAGAAGTAGCTTGTGTATTCTACAGTGCCTACAGAAGTAGCTTGTGTATTCTACAGTATCTACAGAAGTAGCTTGTGTATTCAACAGTATCTACAGAAGTAGCTTGTGTATTCTACAGTGCCTACAGAAGTAGCTTGTGTATTCTACAGTATCTACAGAAGTAGCTTGTGTATTCAACAGTACCTACAGAAGTAGCTTGTGTATTCTACAGTACCTACAGAAGTAGCTTGTGTATTCTACAGTATCTACAGAAGTAGCTTGTGTATTCTACAGTACCTACAGAAGTAGCATGTGTAGTTGATATGTTATATATTGCAAGTGCTGCACTGGTTTGACCCTGTCACTCCACGTGCATTCACCAGTTTCTAGCTAACCATGAGTCATACAACTACTAACATACTCTATTTACATTGCATGCATATTGATATACAGTAAACACACTTGATATATATAAGTGTGCACCTAGCAGTGCTGTATGTGTACACTCCTATATCTCCATCCTTATCTAGCTGCCTCCTCGCTATAGTATTGTATGTACATAACAGTTATTTGAATACTCAAGTGAATGTGAATCACACACCAAGCCTTAGAGCTCATGTACAAAGGAAGAAGTGTTGTGAATTTCTGTGTAACTCTATTCTTTTGTTATATCTGTATTTATTATACTAAAGGCGGTCTATTTTGGTCCATGTGTGATGTTGGTTTTTAGCTAGTAGACTGGCTGGTGTGTGTTGTAGCAGGAACAAGCCAGGTCTCCCACTACAAATGGACCAAGTAGCACAGCGGCAGCACCTGGACCTGGCATGCTGCCAAGTAAGCAGGTTCTGGGACAGCATCCTGTGATGAACCAGTACAGCAATTCGTACTATCAGCCCCCCAAGGAGAGCTTCTATGATATACCTAACAAGTACAGGTGAAGTTGTGCTACTGTCCACTGTAGTCTTTGGAGTTGTCTTCTTTTTTATTCTCTTAACATGTGATTTTTAGGAATACAGAATTATCTCCACATTTTCTTGCTTCAACGTCCTCTTTCGTATATATAGTTGGCAGCACTGCAGCTGATAGGCTGTTGTGTCCAAGGAAAGTGTTATAATGTGGCAGTTGTCTGCTTTTAACTTCAAAGTTATTAAACTCTAATGTTTTTTTTCATTTTTCTATATGATGGAACTTTATTTTGGGAGTATTTATCCTGAAGCAGCAAATAGTTGAGATGCCTGATCGTTTGGCTGCTGTTAGAAGTGCATCGGTTGAGTGAGGAATGTGTGTGCCAGATGAAGCACGTCGTTGCCTTTAGTTAAACATACACCCTTAGATGTACATCATTACATGCTGCAGGGGAGACAGCGCCAGTGGCATGACAGCGCAGCAAAGGTTTGACATGATGGCTGCCTCTAACAGGGTAGAACACAACAGCAGGTCACACACCGCCAGCAGTTCTCAGCCACTAGAGAACAGAAGGTCACGAACTCCAGGCCCCGAGCATATGAGGTCTCCTCCAGATCGCACCACAGATGACAGGCAAGTAATTGAGTATATTATACCTGCGTTACTTTGATACATGAGAACATAACTCTTACAGGTAAGTGTTTGCGCGCTATCCCCGTGCTACCTTGTACATGAGAACATAACTCCTACAATAACTTGGTATGTGCAGGTATCGCTCAAAGACACCCAATCCCGGAGACCATAGATCTCGTGGAGGCCATATGTCCCAGAACAACCTAAACCATCCACCATCGGGGTCTATGGCCGGAGTCACTTCCTTTGAGAACTCTGTGCCCACCCCTAGCAGCCAGTATCCGACCCCACCTCCTGGCTGGAAGGAACAATGGCAAACACTGGATGTACACCTGCAGCGTGGTGAACAGGGCTTTGGCTTCCGTATAGTAGGTGGCCCTGAGGAAGACACGCAGGTAGATATGCATTACTTGTCAACATGCGGTCGATTACACCCAGCGATTCATTCCAGTACATTCATATTCTAGTGATGTATAATAATTGACTACTGTAGCATTCCATTGATAGATTACAATAATGGTACAATCTGTGGAAATCCATGCAACTCTTACTGCTTGTATCGATGTGATTCATCTGCTAACTCATCCATCTTATTTTATCATATATCTGCGATTATTCATCATCTCTTGTTGCCATGGCAACCTAGCTTATGTTTGCTGCGATCTAAGGGGCATCTATTTACTGCCCGCTGGTGCGTGTGAGATTGCTGGCTATTCGTCAATTTCTGTTTCCTTTGCCATGTGTCTATGAAGCCACCCAAGTGTGACCTGATCACCTCACATTCCTTACTATTAATTCTTGTTGTCCTCCCGTACAACTCGTATCTGTTCCGCTCTCTCTCTCTTCCCTTTCTATATCTGTTCTCTACCAACCATTGCCTGTTGGATATTTGTGGCTGACTGCTTGCACAGGAGTAAGTATACATAGACATGTGTTGTTTGTTATTTAGTATGGAATCGAGGCGGTAAGGGTTTATGCTACGCTTATGCTTGCTTGACCTGCCCATATGGCTGGCTTTAGCTATCATACGTCTGTCCAAGTCTCAAATGCTAGAAACATCATTTTACTTCTAATCAAACTCTTTACGTCCAGGCTGAGCGATTATTTCCTTCGTAGAGTCCTTCCCCTTCCTGTGCACGGCGTAGTCGAGTTCCTAACTTCCAGCTAAGCACTGCCGCTGTTGTTGTAGGTTGCTATAGGCTATATAGTACCTGGAGGTGTTGCTGACCTTGACAGAAGGCTACATACTGGTGACGAGATTATAAGAGTTGACGGTAGATCTACATTTGGTGAATCACACCACGTTGTGGTAGCTCTGATGGGTCAGGCTTCCAGCACTG
This sequence comes from Cryptosula pallasiana, assembly GCA_945261195.1. Lineage (NCBI taxonomy): Eukaryota > Metazoa > Bryozoa > Gymnolaemata > Cheilostomatida > Cryptosulidae > Cryptosula > Cryptosula pallasiana. The sequence continues at coordinate 28,490,516 of OX183139.1, read as the reverse complement.
GCCATGTTAATATTGGCGTGAGACGGCGGGTGCTTGTACAGGGTAAGTCAGCACTCTTTGCCTCGCTGCCATATGATGACTTGTTGGTCTGCTGACTCTTATGACACTTGGAGATGAATAGATGCAGCCGTGTGGAGACACAAACACTAATTTGTATTCTGGGATTCCTTAGTTACACAGTTGGTATGTTGGCTGCAATCGAGTGAATTCGGTGAGAAATGTTATAGTTGGGTGCGTGCCAACACATTCTCGATCTAGTACACAACGAAGTGCTATTTACGTAATATGAGTTGTTGTAATAAAGTTGTTAATCTGTGGTCAGCTGTACTCAGTTTAGCCACACAAGTAAAGGCTTTTGTGGAACTCAATCCTACACCAGACGGTAGAGGTATTCTCTGCAGCCATCTGCCTGTACTAGTAGTACCTGGGCCTTTTTGTCTACTCAATTTCTACTTAAACATGGTAAAAGAAAAGTCACCAGAATTCCTTCTTTTTCATGGCAAAGTATAGAAACATTGATGTGCATTTTTTACTGCATCCGCTGAGCTTATTTCACTCTCTGGTGCGCTTTTGTCTCTGAAATAGATCTAGTTGTATAATAAAATCAAATTTTAATTTAGACAAGGCAAGCGTGCACCACTTGCTGGGCTTGTGGTCTCTATTGGTGGCTAGTGACTCATCTCTGCTCTATTTACTATCACGCTTTATACAATTTATGTTCACACACTATTCTGTGTGGCTCTTCAGGAAATTGTAGCCTGTATTACATTACAGACTCGAGCCCTACCAAGTCTCAGGCTATGTACAACCCTCCAATAGACAAGAGCCAGCCCTACGATGTTATAGTCAACAGGAGAGAACACGAGGGCTTCGGTTTTATTATTGTCTCTTCTCTGAACAGAGTGGGAGCTGTCGTAGGTGAGTTCTGTATCGGTACGTATCAACCAATCAGTGTGCAGCTTGTGAGTGAACTAACCAATGAGGATTGAGCTAACACAAATCCCTGCACTTTCTGCCGTTATCTGTTGCATTAGTGAGTATAGCTTGTAGATGGCACTCGGTCTAGTCTCTCACTTCTCTATTCGCCCTCTAGACAATTTATTTCTTTCCTTTTTTCGTCTTTGATGTCGATATTTATGATTATGCATATCGTGCTGTAATTTGGTGAAATGTTGAGGTATTATATGTCTATTTATAGCTGAGAATGAACTATAAATACGTGCTGTTGTATGAGTGTGGGTTGATTTGTAGGAAGGATAATAGAAGACAGTCCAGCAGAGAGATGTGGTATGTTACGTGTGGGAGACAGGATTGTCGCTGTCAACGATGTAGACATCTCTAGAATGCTTCACGAAGATATCGTAAATCTAATCAAGGACTCAGGCTATTCTGTCAAGTTGGTTGTGGCTCCACCAGCACCGTCCCCTAATGATAATAGACCAAATGTAGGCAAATTTTCAGTCTATTTTGTTATTTTACCGTTTGTGCTCGCCCTACTGACAGAAAATGGATTCAGTTCTATCGATGCTACTAGAATTTTCCTCTGTGAAATATTATTTTGCTTGTAAAGAAATCAACTAATTGGTTAAAGTTCAGAAAAGAATTGTTGCTACATATTTCACACAGCAATAGTTTTTTTCTGTCTGTAGAGTGGATATAGTGTTAGTACATCGGCCACAACATGTTAAAATTATCTCTCATCAATTTCGATACAAACCTTTCGTATTTTCAGTTACATTTCCTCGTTTGTTGTGTACTTCCTTTTCCTCTCAGCTCTACAAGATTTCATTTCAACTCTTAGCATGTTCCAACAGTAGACATTTCTTTCTGGTATACAATAGTTATTTCTGTGTCCCATTAGGAGTTGTCTCTCTGCACAACCTTATTCAATCGTAACGATCCTCTCCGTGTAAGTATACTGATCGACTTGTCCTTCCTTTCCATTGGTCGGTTTTTGTACTTTCAAACCCAGTTGATTGGTGGTGAGGTCTTCGAATATTCACCTATAGAAAAGTACAAGTAACCCTCCGTTAGACCTCAGTGTTTGTAATAATTGACGTCTTGCACGCTATTCAATTTCACAACACTGCTATAATTCGGACAAATGTAAGAGATTGTGTTAGATAGCAACCTGGATATAACCTGTGTGTGGCTCTGATTCGTTCTGATTGGCTGTCTGTTGCTGCCGCTGCTTATCCAAAGAAGTACAATCTTTCTTTTGCCTTCAGAAGTCCTTCAATCACCTTGGCGACATTTCCCTTTCATTTTACAAACAGTCAATTCATGTCATGTCTAATAAAATGGTAGAGTGAATAATGACTAATGCGTAGTTATGTTTGTAACTTTTCACTGCGTATTTGTGTGATTGTCATGTATTGCATAGATGTAGACACCGAATGTGTAGCATCTGCCATATAGGTGTTAGATGTGTGTGGGCATGAATACCCTTGCATGATTGTCTTATGTGTTAGTGCATTATATGATACGTCCAAGGTCATTGACAATTTGGGTTTTTTAGCGTGTCCAGCAATTGCGTGTGTTGTAGGGGTCAATGACTAATGCTACAGCACTGCCCACCATGGCCAACAACGAGACTCTCGTACGGAACATGAACTCTCACACTGCACTAGGCACTGCTGACAGGTACAATGGCGCACCCCCTCTTCAGAACAGCAAGTCAGCCGGGAACCTATCCGGAAATGCTCCTCAGGTATGTGCAGTCATGTGACCTTCTTTCTTTATTTCTCTATACAACGCTGTGCTGATTACATGTGTGCCTCCTCAATGTGGTATTTGTAGCCATTTGGGTCAAGGTCAGACAGCAGGCTTCCGTCTAGCTCAAGTGGTGGTGCACCTCCCTCTTATAATGACTATAGCAAGTTTAGCTACCAGCCTGCTCCACGCCCCGTATCGTCCTACAACCCACCAGCTCAGAGACCCAGCTATGATACTTCTCCTAGACAGACGTATGAAACCCCCATCCCTACATACGAGCCTCCCAGGCCCGGATATGATCCCTCCAAGTTAGGAGTGCGTACACCCCTTGTTGCACCCCCAACCCGACCTAACAACAGCACCTCTACTGGCTCGTCCGCCCCAAACACTCAGGTACGCGTCTCAGCTCTTTTTTACCATGCCTGTGCAAGTCCTTGGGCTAGTTTCTAACATTGAAGTGACAATTATGTATATAAATAAGTTTGTCCATGATTTCAGACTACGCAACCTTCACCTGGGTCTATATTAAGCATTGAGCTGACGAGAAGTTCTCGAGGTTTTGGATTCTCTATAAGAGGTGGCAGGGAGTTTAACAATATGCCGCTGTATGTATTACGAATAGCAGAGGAAGGGGCTGCATATATGGACCAGAGGCTACTGGTATGTATCGTTAGCTGACATAAGTGCTGAAAATTTGTTGAACAGAAACGAGGGCTCACCCATGTGGCCAGCATTGTTATAACAATTGATCAAAATTATGTATGAAAATATAATAAGCTTCTCGTCGTTGTCTCCTCATGAAAACAAGGGCTGACAATTCTTGATATATTCAATTTCTGGTATTAGGGACAGACAACTTTCTTAAATATTTTGAACCATTTGTGATAAATTTTGAGTGACATCACTGTTTTATGTATCCTACAGGTTGGTGATGAGATTCTAGAAATCAATGACCAGCAGACTACTGGAATGAGTCACGCAGATGCCATAAACTTGATACAGAGCGGAGGTTCAAAAGTCAAATTATTAATTAGAAGGACTGGACAACTCCCTAATGGTAGGTTAATTGGGGTTTTTGTTACCTGTGATTTCTTGTAGTTAGCATTGGCAATATCTGGAATATTCTGTGGTACACAGACTCGATGGCACAGAGCTCAGAGCACGACACAGCAGGTAGAGTGAGCTCCTAGGTTATTTGTTGTTGTAGATCAAGGAGCCCCCAGTCCTCAGGGTTCTGGCATGAGTAGCCCAGCTATAAGGAATCCTGCACCAAATACCAACCACCCTCCATCCTCATACGACCCTAATCAAAACTACAACAAGGACAGGTTTGTGTTACGCGCTGTCTGATAGACTTTAACTACGTCTAATGCTGCTCGTCTGTGCAGCGTGCTTGACAACTTTAGGCTTGAAAAGAGGCTACACAGGCCGATGTTTGGCATCGGAAGGCCTTACGATGGGCGTGACCGATATATCTGCACATCATGGGGCTTGTTCGTGAGCATAACCAACACGTTGGTCCATGCCTGATGCCAAATGCACATTGGCGCCCTCTGATTGGTTAAATCCAAAATATTTTCCCAAGCTCATCAAGTTTAACCGTTTACTACACATTTCCGCTAGAATTCTTTTATCAATAGTGAGTATCCACTTCAAATTTCGAAGGAATGTTGATGTTATAGAATTTGTACATCCATCTTTTGCACCAAAATGATTTCGATGTAATGCAGTTGTTGCCAAAAACAATCCACTCGTGTGAATTTATATCACATGGCTCAGAAAATAGTGCGCATTGATAATTTTGACATTTTTATGTATAATAATAATTAAAATTATTATCAAGTACAACGATAAAATGAATAATGAATAATAACAATATTCTGAAGATTTAATAATGAATAAAACCAAAATAATTATTAAAAGTCAAGTTTTTTATGGTGAACAAAAAACAAGCATACATCACAGTGAATGAGTTTTTCAATTTTTGTTATTATTGTAATTATATCAGGGAAACAATTAATTCGTTGTCGGAAAGAAACAGGCATAAACCCTGCAATCTGCGCCGTATGATTGGCTAGTTCAATAGCAGCTCACTGATGTGCTTTAATACATCGGCACACTACATCGGCCTGTGTAGCCACCAAAACATCATTACGATCCATCACACAGACACCAAAACATCAGTGCAGCGTAGCCACTGGAGTGTGTTTGATGTATTTTTAATCATTTTATACGGTAACAATAATGTTCTATTTTCACAATGTTGCGCATTATTATTTTTTGGTTACTACAACAAAGACATGTATTTCATATGTTTGAAATTTGCCAAAGTTATATCTAATAGACATTCTGTCTATAAATATGGGAATCATATATTGCTCATTTTTCAAGCAGGTTTACAATGTTGCATTAAATTGAGCAATTAAAAAACTAATGAATTAGTGAAATGTGTTCTCTGCTACACAATTACTTTCTTGTAGGTATGGCGTGTCATCTAGACTAGACTCTCAAGTTGATGGTAAATACAACTCATCTGCGTATACTAGACCAGAGTTAAATAGAGCTGACAGCAATAGAAGTGCTGTGACTAGGGGTGGAGCAATGGGCAGGGCCCCAGAGCCAAGGCCGAGCTACCCACCGGAGAGATACAATGCCCCAGTTTCAGCTGGCAGCCGTTATACAGAACCAGCACAACAACGAGGGTATCCAGTTGGTAGGGACAATGTGCCCACTAGGGCACCCCCAGAGAGAGGACCCCCGGAGAGGGCACCCCCAGAGAGGGGGCCACCGGAGAGACAACCTTCCAACCCGTATTCTTCACAGCAGAGCTCATATCCACCACCACACCAGCACAGTTCCTACCCATCAACACAACAGAACAACCTCAACAGACCCTATAATAACTCTATAGTGAGCCAACCAGCCACTCAGTACAATGGGCCCAATACCTCCACATCCTCCTACCAACACCCACCTTCCAACCCTTCTCAATACAACAACAACATGTCACCCGCATCATATCAACCCAGTGGTCCTTCATACCCTCCCAACAGTGCCACCGGAGCTTATCGGCCCCCTCCTACCGGTAGCTACAATGCTGGGGCTATGAATCGTCAAACTAACCAACAAATGTACAATTACTATGACTCAAACAAACCAGCCAATCAGGCTGTTGAGCGGCAGCCACCCATTGGACAGAATAGCATTGACACTAGAGGCTCCGCTCCTGCATCTAATTACCCAAGTTCTCACAACGCACGTAATCCTGCCCCCAACACATATAAAGCTATGGAATATGGGCCTCAAGGTATGGTTAGAGGTAACAATTCATTGGCAGCCTCAAATCCAAGGACAATATATAGCAGTCAGAGTGGCGTCACCAGGCCCCCTTATAACAACAGCTATGATTCACAAATAAACAGCAACTATTATTCTCGGCAGCCCGCATATCAGTAATTGTCTTCTCCGACCATTTGCATTACACCCATGTTTATTACTAATATTTTATAATACAAGTTTTAGACATGATTTGTTACTAAAGCAAATAGATTTTTTTTGTAAATAAACAGTTGATTTATTATTATTATATATATATATGATTAATTAGTCTTTTTCACCGAAGTACACGCTATGTTTTATACAACGACTTTAGAGGATTAGTACATTGTTATACAACATTTATCATCTCAGACTGAGGAATCAGTAAGTAAATGTACTTATCCAGCGCTAATTACAATTACCTTACCCTTCTATTGCTTACTTATATTGGTGCCTTTTTAGAGTTTAAATAACATATAATAAAGTAAAATAACATGTAATAAAACTTCCCTTCAACGTAAAAAGAAATAACGAATATGAATGAAATAAAAATGTAATTACTAATAATTATAACCAGTTTTTCCTCACGTATATACCGAGGCTAAATATTCCTATGGATACTAAGCTGCCACCGATGTACTTGAGAATTTCGTATTTGTGACGTTCTAGAGTGGTTTCCATGCTGCCTACTTCAGCAGTCATCTTTGTGGTGAGGTTAGCAATGTTTTTCTCTACTTGGATGTACTCATCTTTTGCTCGACTTCTTTCAAAATTGATGTCTAAAGTTAACTGATTTCTGACTTTACTGATATCTTCAGCCATCTAAAGAAGACAGTTTAAAAAATAAGTCAGTAGGCAGAGGAAGAAAATAATTCTCAGCACAGACGTTAAACAATCCTAATACTTTGTAACCAACGCACATACTGCAAAACCGTTTCATATTCATTTCAGGTGCTTTTCAAGTACCAAAAATAGATTAATTCAACGTTTAGCAAACGAAATAAAGACTTTCGTAAATTTATCGGGTCCATGATTTAACAAAATTTTCACAAAAAAAATAATTTTTACATAACAAATTATGCAGACGTTTAACGTGTAGGAATTGCCAACATTTTTTTTTTCTCCAATTGAAGTCAAAGGGACTCGAATGCCAATACATTCACAATACAGTCGACTACAGTGTGGATGTGGAGTAGTCAAAGGGCACACAGTGTGGTAAATATATAGTTGCATCCAATATTAATTAGCAATATAAAGCAAAAAATGTCGATCAAAAGTAAAAATGCTATATTGGTGAAACCCATGCCCACGTCTATGACTCTATGTCTAGTGAACGGATTATCTCTATGCTTATGTGTAAATAAATAGAGCCCATAGACCTTACCAATGACTTGTGTTGCTGGAGAAGATGTTTTAATTTTTCATTTTCATTTCTTAGGTCCGACAATTCACTTTTCTCTAATATGATCATATCCTTGCGCAAGGCTTGAATGTGTGCCATCACTTGCTCCCTCATCACATCCTGAGCAATGAGAAATAGGCATTAAACACTTCCCAACTCGCTTGGAACTTTACAGGTTACAAGAGAAAGCAAATCCAAAATGCTTGTCAGTTACGACTAGTTTGCTGTTTTCACCAAACCAGTCAGGAGTATTATATATAAGTATAAAAAGTGCTACTCTCAAACAGACACTTGATGCTTTCAAAGTTAACGGCGATACCGACAGAGGCAAGCAGCTATTTCAAAACTAACGACGATATCGACAGAGGCAAAGCAGTTATTTCAAAAGTAACGGCAATATCGACAAAGGCAAAGCAGTTATTTTCAAAAGTAACGGCGATATCGACAGAGGCAAAGAAGTTATTTCAAAAGTAACGGCGATATCGACAAAGGCAAAGCAGTTATTTCAAAAGTAACGGCGATATCGACAAAGGCAAAGCAGTTATTTCAATAGTAACGGTGATATCGATAAAGCCAAAGCGGTTATTTCAAAAGTGACGGCGATATCGACAAAGGCAAAGCAGTTATTTCAAAAGTAACGGCGATATCGACAGAGGCAAAGAATATCACAGATGAATGTAAATGAATACTTACGAGGGCTGCTTTATCCACACAGTGTTTACGTTGCTCTCGGAGCGCATCAATCATCAAATGTGTGTAGGTATAGGCTATGCATTCAGCTTGTTCCAAGGTAAAACCTGAAGCATGGGTAATCATATCAAAACACAAATGGTTGCAATGTCAACAACGATGTCACACAACAGACATCGTATAAAAAGACCTCTCCACATGCGCCTTGATTCTGAGTCTAATATACCAGTTAGAGTTCATTCATAGAAACCATACCACGTCAGACTTGCTCATCGATAGTCACTTGCCTTTTTCTCTAAAGACTTTGATGAGGGCATAAGTATCTACCATAATGTTCTCCTTGGACAATTGTAGTTTATCGTAGTCTGCAAGGAAGCTGGTCCCTTCGAATAAGTTCGATGCGCCACCTGCTTTGCCGGCAGAATCTTGATCTGTCGGCGTTGCGACGATGTCTGGATTTTTTTCGATCGTTTTCTTGACTAAATACAACATGTGACCTCAGACTAAATACAACATGTGATCTCAGACTAAATACAACATGTGACCTTTGACTAAATACAAGTTGGAAAACAGTTACATAGCCCAATTTTGCAACTAGAATTTTCTGATGAATCTTCTGTAACCCTATCAATCATTCAAATAATTTTTGCTCGTTGTTATTTCGATGAGATAATTTTGGTATTTATTAAAGCATTTTCAGGACAGGACAACTCTAAATAAAAATTTACTGCTCTAGGTATTTGAGTGTGCATTCACTCAAGTCTTGAACTTACTCCAATAAAAAAGACGGCGTGGGTACTATATAGAAAGCTCCGAACGTATATAAAAGATTCTATATATCCAGCCAATAATAGTTTAGTAGTAGAAGTTATCAAAAAACTGGTCTACTGTATCAAATCAGTGATCTCTGTTTATTCAAACTTCATTGATCGTCATTAAAGAGAAAGCTACTCACTGGACGCTTTTAAGATTTTCATATCGTCTGACTGATCTGATGACTTGGATGTTGAGTGAGGAGTGCCGACACATAGCTGTCTCACAAGAACTACCTGTGGTTTGAGCGGGAATCTACTGGCGTGCCTCACAGCCATCATCACTGCAACAACAGTACAACTATCAGTATCGGTCTATTACATGATTACAGGCGGCAGCAGGCAGGCCTGAGCGAATTATTTGGAATTCATCGAGGAACGAAACTGTCAAAACTCTCTGGGAAACTGACTGAATCAAATTGTAAAAAGTGAGACTGACTTTCACAGATCTGGTGCTTGGTACACCTGTGTCATTTGTTTACAACTAGGTCTGTTTTGCGCTTACTGTATTCTGACTCAAGGATGAACTGCAATAAAGCACTTAAAATATATTTTCTGTGGTAAATAAACTTGATTTACTTGATGACAGCATTATTTTTTATAGCCATTTACTTAATTTATAGATAACAAGGGTAAATTTCACATCGCCACTAAACGATTGTGATCGTTGCTATGCAGCAAGTAGCCTTATTTGTGATGTCGCGCCATAATGTTTAATCATTGCGGCTGGGGCCATGATAATTTTCTAATTGAAAAAAGTGTGAAGTAAACTTACGAAAAATGAGCATCATAGGTCAAATGTTTGTTAGCTTCAGCTACAGAAGTATGAAAAACATTTGGAGAAAACTGTCTGGCAACATGAAAACAGCTCGTTGTTTGTTAAAATTGACAAAAACTGAGATTAGAAAAAGATCAACTTTCAACACAGTAATACTAGGCGTAGCTCAAGTGCATTATCAAAGCGGGGGTCTGGCAATATCAGCATCTGGGCTTTAATTTACGATTGTAAAGATCTCATTGATGATTGCAGCAGGGACATCCATGGATTGTTGCCTGTCCCATATATAGAGATGTTCCATGGACTTGTAATATATCAATGTCGATAAATGTGCTTGATTTATAGTGATGATGATGATGATGAGGTGAAATCACACAATCTCACAGCTATGATATGATGTAAAAATTAGACAAATCTGGTCCCCCATATTTTTTACTGCATATATATATATATATGTTTATATAGTTACAGGAACGATGATAGTTGCTGCCATTATGGTAAGTGACAATAATAGTAATATTACAAATTGGAATTTAATAATAATATTAGAATTACAATTATTACTATTTATTGTTGTTATTATTTGTAAAATAATTAATAATATGCCGACTCGCTAAATTATAAGCAACACCAGCTGGTCTACGCATATATGAGCATTCCGAAAAATTACCGTATAACATCACATTTTAATTATCTTTGGTTGCTATGTTATTTTATTGAAATGAGGTCTGCGCTTGTAAGAATACATACACCAGAAGTCGCTATTGTTCCCAGGACCAAATGACCAAACTTGTGGAGTTGTCCCTCAAAAATAGACAACTTGATCAAAATAATTATTAGAGCAGTAATTATAGCATATAGCTGTTTCCGGTAAAAATATTAATGAATTAGTAGCAGCTTCTGGGGCTATAAAAGTATAACATTTATCTTTGAAAAAAATTTTGGGTGTCAGCATTTTGAGATGATTTTAGAAAGACTGTCGCAGTCACCATTGGATCAGTTTTATTTTCGGATTAAGGAGCCAATTATATAAGTCAATGTGACCATCAAGAAAAGTGGATTCGTTAACCCCAGGAAATATTTTATAATTGCATGATTTCAGTCCATCTTTAAAGCAAAATTTATAATGTACAACCACAGCGTGTCTTCAAGACTATCGGCAAAATGTGTATAGATATTTTTTTTCAAATATACGGATTAGTGGCAAAATAGCGTTAACTGAGGAATGAGATGAAGGCTGTGATCCAAGTAAAATATTCAACTCGAGCTATGATGTTGAGTTGATTCAAATGGAATTTTTCACTAGGGCTTTGATATTATTGTTCTTAGTCTCACCCATAATATGCACAAGTCTCATTACTTTGGCCTTCTAACACTAAACTTATTACCAATGAGATAATAATTTCTCGATTGTGAAAGCAATACATAATTATATTAACAATTAGCAATTCAGGTATTACAGGAACCATTTCAGGCGATTGCAGTGGGTGAATGCAGTGATGAAGGTCAGCACGTAACCAAACTATTCATTTGAATGTAGGATAATACTAGGCAACGATATGGTGAATGTGACTTTATGCATTCAATTTAAACAAAAACATTGTTTTAAACTAAAACTATCACTGAACTAATAATCTAAAGAAAAAATTTTGATAAAAATAATTGCAAACCTGCTGATGAACATAGTATAAAAATCAAATCAGTATTATTAGGAAAAAATTATTATCACATCAACTGCTATTTGTAATTGATGATGAATAACTATAATCTTATTTTGACCATACTAAAAACTAATAGTGAAGACTTTGGATAATAATAACAAATAAACTCTAGCAATTTTAATAATAAAGTAATACATCAATGGAATTTAATAATAAAATAGTAGACCTACAACCAAAAATTACAATAACAGCGAGTACATTATCATTATATCAATTTATTACTTATATCCTCACCACGCATGACAAGAACAAAAAAGGGGAGTGTAATCAATTTTTTATCCCACAATTATCATTTATTTATTTATTATCATCATGGTTGATTGAATTACGGCTCTAATAGATTACCATTGACTGATTAATCAAGATACTGATAATTAATAATAATGCTCACGCTTTTAAAGATTTTAGGAAAGAGAAGTCGTGGTAGTGGCGGAACAGGCAGCTCCAATCTACTGGCCTACTGGTGTGGGAGGATAGCTCAAATTCACTCACCCACCCACCAGCAGGTCAGTAGATTGGAGCTGCCCGTGGATGGTGGTTTTTTGTTATTTTTGGTCTGCTTTATTATCACTACCCACTACTGTTAGTAGTACTACATAGGTATAAATATATCATATGCTAACTACCTACTAGTAGTAGTAGTAGCAGTAGAGTAGCAGTAGTAGTAGTGCTGGTAATACCCTCTTTGGTAGCAGTAGTACTAGATAGTACTAGGAGAGAGGTGGTCATAATAATTATTATTAGTAACACTACTACTAATAACGAATAGTATATTTTATTAGTAGTAAGTTAGTAGTGCAGTCTGAACAGTAGCAGTAGTAATTATTAGTAGTATTTTATAATAAAGTAGCAAGAGTCTATACTCAAACCGAGGAGTGAAAGCAGAAATTTGAAACTGAGTTCAGAAAAAAGAGGTAGACATATTATTGGACCGGTTGCTTCAGACGGTCACCACCAGATTTGAGGACATAGATGGGATGATTGTGTTGACGCAAAGTCAGTAATTTGATAAGTTTTTTAGTTTAGAAATCCAATAGTAGATGAGGTAAATGCTACTTGAATTAAATTTAAATGTTCAAAACTGGTACAAAAATTACATTTTCAAGCAAATTAAAGCTATGTATCTAATAATATATATTATTATATAGATACAGAAGGATAATGTGAAAACAGTGTCCACCTTGGCTTGAGCCATCTCCAAGTCTAGCTTTTACCCACTTGAAAAGTAAAAACACAGTTTGCAAGAGGTTTTTGAAGGGGTATTCCAATAACAGGAGTTCTTCTTTCCTGGACGCAGCAGTAGTTTAGGTCACAGTCACAGGCCTACTGCAGAAAATTTGGTGGAATTTTGACCATTTTTCGAAATTTTATCTTGTGTAAAATTCCGAAAAAATGGTCCAAATTCCACCAAATTTTCTGCAGCAGGTCTGTGGTCACAGTGAGCCATGTTGTTATCAGTAGTGAAATTCTGTACCTAAAAATCAGGTGGGTCCCTCATAAATCAGGAGGCATGACAGGTATGCACATCACCATATTACGTTCTTTACTTTACCTGCCATTGTGTATCTGTCAAGTGAATACTGGTCAGTCTGCAAAGAATCATTAATACTAATAATTATTATATAAAATAATAATAATTATCAATCATCATGTCATCGAGTTGATTGGCTGAAGAAATTACATAGGATGACTCGTCACCAGTGCCCAACCCAGGTTCTAAAAATCATCATGCTGCGAATTGACCAATGGACATACTATAGTTCGTCCTTCTAATCGTTCAACCTGGTTTAGAAACTATGCTACAACAATAAGCGCGGTTGACTATATGGGAGTTGCAACAACATGAAAATATAGCACCAACAAAAGAGCATAACTCCTATTTTTTGCATATACTCGTCTTTGCCAAACGCATTGTCAAACATTATTGGCAAGAAAAAAGTGAAGTATTGTAAAAACCGATTGGCTTATTTATCTGCAGGAGAGCATTAGCAGTGAAATGCTTCATCACATACTTCTGACCATAAAGTTTCCAATCTCACCCAGAAATTATTCATGTTACAATTAACAGACAATAAAAAACACTCTGCAAGTTTCAGTTGTAGCACCAAGGAGCTTGTCTAGATCTAATCAAACTCCTTGGTTGCACCAAGATTATCTTTTTGAGTGTGTGCGCGGCAAAAGCTGAGTATAGAGAATAAGACAATCGATATACTTATGTCGATTTAGATGCTATCAAATTAAATTGAAACTTGTGTTTTGATAACACAATCAATCAACACTCGTGAGCTGTAATAAAAAATACAACAAAATCGTTCAATTAAAGCATCAGAAAAACCTGGTTATTGACCACTAGGTAACTCAGCTGCATGGAATACAGGAGCATGGCAGATGTCAAGGAGACACAACTTTGATTGTAATAGTAAAATATATTATCTGAATGCAGCACCGTGAGGTGACCATGAGGTGACTATGCATTGATAATGTAAGACAAGTAATGAGAGTTGAGACTACAAATAAAGCTATAAATTCTATGGTATGGAGTTGTAGATGCAAGTATATATAACCACAGAAGTATCAATCCCGTTTCACAATCACACATGCGTGTAGAACTTTACTATGAATAACTGAGCCCATAATAATGCTGCTGAAGTGTGAAGAGACAGGTAGCGCTCCAATGACTATGTACAGAGATATTGTTGGTTGTGAAGGCACTCAGTCTACGTTATGTGGAGAGACGGGTTCATCAGATGCCAAACTGCTGGTGCGATGTGTCACCCTTTTGTGTACTTCCTCAGCAGTGGGAATTGCATTTCCCGTCGATTCGGTTAACAAAGTTTTTTCGGTAGGAGTCAGTGATGGTTTGTGTCCAATCAATGATTTTGTCATATTGTAATCACCGGAGTCAAAAAACTTTTGCTAAAACAAAAGACAATATTGTGTAAGACGAGCTAATGATGAGACAGAAATAGATAATGCGGTGCAATGAATGTTGGACTCAAATCTCACCAGATTATTAACGTGTCCAGTTTGGTTGGTCAAATAGCATGTAAAACAAGGCCTATTTGCCGGTTATAACATTTAATGATGGCTCAAAGACAACTTCCACAAATCACTTTCAACAGAACCAGAGGCAACACAAACAACTCATTAAAAATGATATTCAAACGCCAAGTAAAATATCAATTTGAAGATCGGCATAGAATGGTTTATACAAAAAAACTAACTCGTTACTCCATTTAGAATATTCATGGACAGCAAGAAAATGTAAACAACACTGACCAATCAAAAAACACTCGTTTTGTGTTCACTAGGAGCAAGCACTCACGCTAGAATGCTCACAGCAAACTAATGGCAGTAATTAATGATGCAAAAATAACAAGTCACGCCACGACATATTTGTACTAGACTCACAATACTAATTATAACAAGTTGGCACGACTTCCTTTCACACTTTTCTCAATATACTACCGTAGCATAGATCGATATTATCCGTCACATTAATCAGAGTCAAATGAATCTTTACATTGCTAATGATCATAGTTATAAAAACAATAATAATCTATAATAATGATTTTGACTACAATTCAGCTAATGTTGATACTCGCATTTCCAACTAAAGTAAACAATTATCACAACATAATAATTATTATCTAATAAATCATACAAAAAACTGAGCAGTATACAACGTAACAATATATAAAATATCATAATTATTGTAATATAATTAGTGACTAAACACTTTTAGGGTAAATACGTAAACCATAGAACTACGATAGTTCTATGGTTTACGTACTTACTATGAAAAATGATGAGCTCTAGTTGTTCTGTTGCTGGTTGTTGCTGGTAACCAGCAACAGAACAACTAGCGCTAATCACAGAGCTGCTAAACTACCAAAAAAAACAACATATCAAAAGGTACCCAACTCACTAGCAACAAACAAAACTATAACTTATAGAAGGCAGAGAATTTGACACAATAACTACTCCAACCAGTAACACTTGATATCATTCACCACTTGAGTGAAATAGCTCTGTATTATGTAATGGTATACTGTCCCAGGGAAATGAAAGCATGGGAATAAAATGGCCATTCATTACCATTCAAGCATTCACACTCAAAAGGCAGTTTCACGAAGTAAACAAGCGACTGGAGTCTAACAAGTTAGTAGAACGGCTTGTGTGTACAAGTCGACATACAAGAACAACTGCTCCACTTACATGTCACTGGTGTTTGTGCTACTACATGCAAAGACTTTATACAAACAAATCAAATATAACGATTCGCTGTATTACTTTATGTCTGCAGTATATTACCAATATCGTGAAGCATTGATCGGTAATTATTCAACGTGTATTGTACATTTGTACATAAATCTTATGCTTCCAATGTCGAATCTCTCATCTTACTTTGACTGTTTACGTTGGGACAAAACACACAGAAAGAAAACCACAACTTGCGTGAAAGAAACAACACTACGATTGGTGACATGGTCAACTGGAAATAGAAATAGTTAGCAGAAACGTGTCTAGGACTAGTGTGCCAAATTGTCTCCAATTTTCAGTCAAAACATGTTTTCCACTATATGTCTATCATTTGCTGATAAAGCTTCTAACAATGTAACATGTTGCATGCTATTTTAGGAGTTAGATAAGGATGCTGTGTATAGTAACATTCTCTGGTACAAGCATATCTAGCTACTACTGACACTGCAACAGATCTACTAGTAAATACTTGACCGCTGACTTTGTAAATCAAACAGTTACATATAAATAGGAAATGAGAAGACATCTGTAACAATCAGAAGGACAGAGAAGATAGCACCAACCTTGTGTTGGAGTCTTTTATGCAGAAGTGCCGAGCCTCCACCAGGTGCTCTGTTTATCTGGGGATACTTGGACTTGAGGATTGCTTCTTGCTGTTTCTCAACTTCCTTGGCATCTGTCTGCAGAGAGAGTAAGTCACTCAAAACTAGCTGAACCCAAAAGCAACTAGACAACTGCAGCTGAATTTGAAACTGGGCTAGTTTGGTTTCGCCAATAAAAAATAACGTAGAATTAACGAACAGGACAGGATAGATAGAGATTATGCTGAAAATGGTTTGGCGGCCCAAACATAGGAGAGAAGTTTGAAGCAAATCAATTTAAATATTTTTAAGATGCCATCTACCAACAGAGAGAAATAGTTAATGCTACGAAAAAGTGATGGTTGAACAACTGTCATGATATAAAACAGTAAAAAAATAAACATATCCTTCGACAGAAATAATTTAATAATTCTGTTAGAAGTATCATCATCATACAGTGTTTCATTCCAAAACGATAATTGCATAACAGAGCATTGCATTGATCTGATGTGCAAGGTTATAGAGAAATTGAATGAAAATATATTTGTAGGATAAAAAGAGTTGATCCTGGAAAAGGAAATATTTTAGTGCGTTATCCTAACCTGCGGGAGTAGGCGGACCATTCAGTTTCAATTGCAGGGTAATGTACCCAATACACCACACGTTATCGTAAAAGAGTATTCCAAGGAGTCACCAACAAATGGACTAAACGACAGGTGTTATCTAAATTTAGCTCTCAACAGAAGTTTACAAACTATTTACTCGACGTTATTGCATCAAAAATTAAAACATGCAAGGCCAGTGCAAATAAACTTATTCACAAGGTCTGGGCTACCGAGTCATTCATTATTATGCACAATCACAAAAATATCTTAATCATTAAGATCTTGGTGTGACTGTGCACATAGACAGCTCCAGTCTACTGGCCTGGCAGCGGGGGAGGATAGTTAAAGAGAGTATATCAGAAGAATGAGTTGAAAAGGTAAGACACTCCAAAATCCGAAAAAAATGGGGTGTTTTGTGTTATGTTTAATCCAGCACTTGCTATTTCCCAAATGTTTCTGTCCGTTGACATTGACTGTGCAATAGCTCTTTGTACTTAACAAACTGTTTGAAATGCTGTATATGTTCAACTTGTAGCTCCTTGGTCAAAACGTCACGTCCTTCCAATAAGGCACAAAATGTTTCCCCAAAATGAACGATAATGGAATTGGTAAAAACAGAAATCATAATCTGATTGGCCGATTTCCAGAATTCTTTTGTTGTTGAAATGTACACCCAAAGTTATCTGGGGGTGTGATATTAAACCTCATAGAACTATATCAGTGTCTGTATTGGAAGTTGCTCTTTACAGTGAGTATATCTACAAATATTTATTCAGCTGGTAGTGTGCCTCAAAGAAGGACGTCCCTGACTACTTTTTTCAGGCTTTTGAAATTAACTTGGTTTATCACATCACTGGTAGGTGAGCAAATAAACTCTCATGTTGTTGCTGATGATAGCATTTGATTCATCAGTGAGGCCTTCTGGCAACTTTCTACCATTTCATATTCCACAAGTCTGGTCACAACTGAGTAGAAAAGTCAGCTAAGAGTGGTGACTTTTTTAATTTTTTTTTCCTTTTGCAGCGTCTTACCTTCTCCCTTTCATCTCTGTACACTCCAATCCACTCACCTATCCGCCGCCAATCCAGTAGATTGGAGCCGCCTGTGACCGTGCATAAATAATATTGCAAAAGTCGCAAGGATGATGAGCAAAAACATCCAAGCTAAATGATTTCGCGTCAGTCAAGTGATAATAATTAATAATAATGATGATTATCATCGTTCATCATCATCGATCATCATGATGCTTATCATTTTTGTTTACTTATCACAACTATAATTATTTAGATGGTGCAAAACCGTCACGGTCGCCGTGTAATATGAGTGAAAGCATTTGTATAAAAAGTGAGTCCCCGAAAATCGTGATTTTCTTTCAAGTCCCAAAAATCGCGTTTCTTTTCATATCTTTTAAACCAAAGCTCATAGAGACACAAATCCAATTGCTATAGCTAGAGAAGTCTACCGCACATGGATGTGACTACGAACCTTTTTCTCACTTTACTCATAAACTTGAGAAAATACCTTTACATTTTCGACTTTTTATCAAAAATCTACCAGGTCCTTTCTGAAGGGTATCGACATATTGTTATAGTTCTACAAAATGGACTGTAAAGTTGGGATTTGAATGGTGTATAAGTATTGTAGGGTGTTCAATGTATTTTGATAATGGGAAAGTTTTTCAAAGACGCCCCCGACTAAAATTATTTTTCAGCCTAGCCATTCATAAATCAGCCTAACTGCAAACGAATCGCGGGCTTATCACGTGCGCCGAGTGTTTTAGGTAAATAATGGGATTACCGCAAACGCTACGGTTAATGATGAGTAGTAGTCATTAGTAGCGCATATATTTAGTATCACGGTTATTTATTTGTCATCATTCGCGCTTTAATTTTAATTTATTCTGTTTCATAATTAATCTAATATTATATTTGTTAATCCAAAAAAACATCATGTATGCTAACTGCTAGTGGTAATAAATATGATATAGCAAAATGCAATGTCGTCAATGACCATCAATTTTAATAAATATTTATTAATTAATTATTGAAATGTTATTATTTATTTACGATTAATTATTACAAGATTTCTGATGATGACACCTGTTTAAAACAACTGAAATACAATACTTGTTGTTTTCTGTGCAATCCAGCTACTTCTACAAAAAATGTTATACAATTGAGCAACTAATACAAAGTATTTATAATTGTTACATATGTATAATTATTGAGGCATACGCGTGATATATATAATATGCATAGCTCCATGCGTGAGTCAACACTAATTGCCTGGAACTGAGAAGATTTACCAAGTATTTTTGGAACTAAAAGTAGATTTGGTAAAACTTGTTTTAACAGTTAACTATTGAGGTGACAACAATAGCAAATTTGGTCTCATTGTTTAGATAGTTGAAAACCCTTGCGGTCGCCGCGTGATATGAGCAAAAGCATTGTTATAAAAAATTGTCCCAGAAATTCGTGATTTTTTTTCAAGTCCAAAAAATCATGTTTTGTTTCATATCTTTCAAACTAAAGCTCACAGAGACACAAATCCAATTGCTATAGCTAGAGTAGTCTACCGCGCGTGGATGTGACTATGAACATTTTTCTCATTTTACCCATAGACTTGAGAAAATGCCTTTATATTTTTGACATTTTATCTAAAATCTACCAAGTCCCTGAAGGGCATCGACATATTGTTATAGGACTATAAAATAGACTGCGGAGTTAGGATTTGAGTTCAATGTTTTTTGATAATAGGAAGGTTTTTCAAAGACACCCCGACTAAAATTATTTTTTCATCCTAGCCAAATATAAATTAGCCTAACCACTACCATTGCAAACGAATCGTGGGCTTACCACGTGCACCGCGTGTTTTAATGAAATACTGGGTTTGCCGCAAATGCTACGGTTAAAGATGGTTAGTAGTCATTAGTATCGCAGCTATTTATTTGTCATCATTAATGATTTACTTTTAATTTATTCCGGTTCATAATTAATCTAATATTATATCTGCTAATCCAGAAAAACATCATCGAATGATAACAGCTAGTGGTAATAAATATGATATAGCAAAATGCAAGGTCATTAATAACCATTAGTTTTAATAATTTATTAATTAATTATTGAAATTTTATATTAAATTTATTTATTATTATTATTAAATTAATTACAAGATTTCTGATGATGACACCTGTCTATATCAACTGAGATAGAGAACTTGTTGTTTTTTGTGTAGTCCAGCTACTTCTACAAAATAATGTTATACAGCCAATGCAAAGCATTTATATTTGTTACATATACATTGTATAATTATTGAGGCGTACGCATGATATCTATATATATATAACTCGCGTCGCATCATGCGTGAGTCAACACTAATTGCCTGGAAATGAGATCTACCATGCATTTTTTTTTTTACTTAAAAGTACATTTGGTAAAACCTGTTTTAACGATTAACTATTGAGGTGACAATAATAAATTTGGTCTCAATCAATGTATCCGCAAGACATTGCACTACCCACTGAAACTATTTAAAAAAATTTTGGAACACGTTGAAAGATTTTTTTGCACTATCTA
Source organism: Cryptosula pallasiana (assembly GCA_945261195.1). Taxonomy (NCBI): domain Eukaryota; kingdom Metazoa; phylum Bryozoa; class Gymnolaemata; order Cheilostomatida; family Cryptosulidae; genus Cryptosula; species Cryptosula pallasiana. The sequence continues at coordinate 28,470,056 of OX183139.1, read as the reverse complement.
AATTGTTGTGTCCACAACTTATTTTTCTACCCACTGACTGAAACTATTTGAAAAATTTTCAGAAAACTTTGAAAGTTCTTGTTGCACTATCTATAATCTACCCACTAAAACTATTTAAAAAAATTTCAGAACACTTTGAAAAAATTTTTGCACAACTGTAACTATCTAAATAAATTAAGTCATTATTAATATTACTTTTTTTTATTTATTATTATTATTATTATTATCACTTTTTTTGTTGGCGTTGTTTATTGGAGGTAGGTGCAGAACTGCCTATTATTTTGCGGCGTAGCCCATGTTATTTTCCTATGTAGATTATCTATCTATCATAATCTAACTAACAAAAATCGTCTACTTTTTGTCCCCAAGAGTATTATTGCAATAAATCGCCAGTTCTGCGCCTAAAATGATCAATAATAATAATTCTTAATAATAACAAATAACAATAATAAAAACATCATCATAAATAATAATAATGATCGATCGATGAGCAGCGACGAGCAGCATCATCATCATCATCATCATCATCACCATAGCAAAAAAGTGGGTTAATTTCCACATATCTTTGTCGACCACACTAGAACATGAGTACGTATACTTTAAACATACAGGCTCTGTGTCCATGTTAACATTTTCGTCAGCCATGGTAATAAGAATCGAGAACAAGTTTTTGCTTCTCCTCTTCTTTCAATGCTTATGAGCAGGCTAGCAAATTTGTCTAATAATATAATTGGTGTGACGAAAAACTTGAATTGGCCAATGGGGGAGATTTGCAAAATACATGAACCAATTAGATCAGTGTGTTAGTGTTTTCCCCTTTCCTAATGTCGATGGCTGCTTGCTGCCATTTCCGGTATATTGCTAAATTTTCTCTTGCAGTCCCGGCTTCATTTTATCCAATTCAAGATTCAATTAATGTATATTTTCTGAGTTGCTAAGTGCTTGGATCTTTCTTGTATCTGACATTTTCTTTGTTAAAAAGTTGGTAAGATGCATCAGCGAAGTTAACAAACTAGTTACGAGACCTTTCTTCTCACCGGCTCATCATCGTCGTTACTACTTGTTGCTGTTTTTTTGGTGTGTTGTTGTATGTTGTTTTGTATTAATTAATAATGTAATTGTTTTAAGTATTATCATTATAATATAATTAACTTTAAGTATATTAATTCGTTCTACTTGTATTGTTATTGTTATTATTATTATTATTATTATTATTGTTATTGTTATTATTATTATTATTATTATTATTATTATTATTATTATTATTATTATTATTATTATTATTATTATTATTATTATTATTATTATTATTATTATTATTATTATTATTATTATTATTATTATAGCATGTACAAAACTCATGCAAGCCTATTATTATTATTCATCATATAATAATAATGATTATTAATTATTATAATTAATAAAAAAATATATTAATAATAATTAATAATAATATTATTATTGTAATAAATATTATTATATATACACAATAAATAATTAATGCTGAAGTAGTGTTTTATAATTTTAACCATCATGATCATAACAGACGACTGTCCTGCAGTAGTTGAAATTTTTCAGCGCAGCCTGGGGCTGATGATGAAATCCTCCACTCAGGTTTAGGACTCGGTACTATTTTTCAACTGCTGGATGAATTATTATGTTAATTTGTTTTAATTATTATTACATGTTGTTTTATTATTGTTGAAACTGCTTTGCAACAATAAAAGAAAAAGGAGCATTGTAATAAATAATAATAATGAAATTTAAAAATAATATGTAAATTTGCTGCAGCAAATTCAGTTACTACTCATCATAACAAATTAGATACACAACCACTAAACTATGTGTAAAATCAACAGTATATAATCTTATAGGAACTGTTCATTACACAACTGGTTTTAGGAATCACTTTTTTTTGTTTTAACCTGTCTGACAAGATGGATATGCTATATTATTGTACTTTTTTTACATTTTGCCCGTGTTATTATTGCTTTATAGGAGTATATCCTAAAATATACCATCCTGCGCCTGCCTCATTGAATGTATGTAAATAGTACAATAATAATAATGTGTTGTTGAATTTGGCAAACATAAAAACAATAATATTCTCTGTTGTAGCTAAAAGTGATAAGTGAACCTGAACATTCATGTTATGGCTAATTGTTTTGGTCTCCTCATATTGCTACTGTTCATCTCCTCGGCTATAACTGGACTTCTCATCTTTACTCGAGGTTTTCTATTGAGTCGAGTTGCAATAACAAATAGCACCAAACATGCTCCAGCTCTCAACCCATCTCCTCAGTATAAAAAGACTGTGATCCTAGTAATCGATGCTCTCAGATATGATTTCGTTGCTCCACAAGATAATTCGAACTCCAATTGCCACAACAAACTGCCGTTTGTACAAACTTTATTGACTGAATATGAGCAACAGACAAGATTGTACAAGTTTATTGCTGATCCTCCCACTACAACAATGCAGAGGCTGAAAGGCTTGACTACTGGTGGGCTTCCAACATTCGTTGATGCAGGTTGGTTACTTAGGTTTCTATTTTCATTATTTAATTGCGTCTATTGATCATCTCTGCAGTGTAATAAGGACACATGAGCTAATGTCCATCTCTGCAGTGTAATAAGGACACATGAGCTAATGTCCATCTCTGCAGTGTAATAAGGACACACGAGCTAATGTCCATCTCTGCAGTGTAATAAGGACACATGAGCTAATGTCCATCTCTGCAGTGTAATAAGGACACATGAGCTAATGTCCATCTCTGCAGTGTAATAAGGACACACGAGCTAATGTCCATCTCTGCAGTGTAATAAGGACACACGAGCTAATGTCCATCTCTGCAGTGTAATAAGGACACACGAGCTAACTTATAGTGTTATTGGTAGTTAGTAGCTATCAGAGTATATTGTGTTTTGTAGGGTCAAACTTTGCTAGTTCTGAGATCAATGAAGATAATATTGTTGACCAGTTGGTGAACAATAACAAATCTATTGTGTTTATGGGAGACGACACTTGGCAGAGTTTGTTTCCCGCCAGGTAACCGGTTTTATTAATTATATTCCATTTATTTAAACATATAAAAAATTGTTAGTGTTTCATCGTATTTGTGTTTTGTGGCAACGTTTTTGTCCGCATCTGTAGGTTTGTAAGAAGTTATCCCTTCCCGTCATTTAATGTGTTTGACCTGCACACGGTAGACCAGGGAGTAAAGAAACATCTCCTACCAGAGATGATGGGAGGTGATTACTCTATGTTAATAGCCCATTTTCTAGGGGTTGATCACTGCGGCCATAGATACGCCCCCGACCACCCTGCAATGGCTGACAAACTCACTGAGATGAATGATGTCATCAGGTAGATAGAATTGCTGTACTTCAATATCAGATTGTATTTAGCAAAGCTTATTTATATGCGCTATTTGATTGCTAATATCAAATAGTGTGTGTGCAGGTCTGTAGTGGATGGCTTGGACAATGATACACTGCTGCTGGTGTTAGGGGACCATGGTATGACCAAGACTGGGGACCATGGAGGTGAAAGTGCCTTGGAAGTAGAAGCTGCACTGCTGCTTCACACAAAACGTCCAGCCGTCTGGTCTTCTAAGCAGGTAATCTTTTGGTGCAAAAATTAGTGAAACTTATCGTTGCATTGCGTGTGGTATATATTCTGTGTTTTGTTGTAGAACATTGAGGAGGTATCACAGATAGACCTGGTGCCAACTTTAGCTTTGCTACTGGGTGTACCAATACCCTACTCTAACTTAGGCACTGTTATCACCGAGGTTATGTATGATCATAAGGCTAAGGATGCCGAAGGAACTCTTCTACAGGCCCTCAGATCAAACCAGTTGCAAATATCTACCTATCTTTCCCACTATAATCAGGTGTGTTTGTACATTCGTTTCAGCGTGGAGTTGTCTTCTTATGCGACCTGTTGTTTTTGGAGTTGTCTACACATCGTTATTTAATGGTTTTACATTTTTGAGTATGTAATAATGCTTTCATATGGTAGATCTTACAATTGTTATCATTATTATTATTGTGTAGATATCTAATGACTTGCCCAAGCCAGATATGGCCGTGCTGACAGAGATGGAGGATTCAATAAAGACTTTAGCAGCTAGCGAGGTGTTGGATATACATAGACTTAGAACTAAATATTTTCAGTACATGAGCAAAGCTAAACAGATGTGTCAGAGAGTTTGGGCCAAGTTTGACATCAATTGGATGCTGATTGGTGCATTGCAAGTTTTGTTCTCCATTATGTTACACACAATGTCGACACTAGGAATCACCAAACCTTCATCCAGCTATGTAATGTGCTTCAGCCAACTATTGCTAACAACTACCTCACTAGCGTTGTGTTACCTGTCAATACTACCTCTATATAGTATGCTAATACTCTCATTTCTTGTCACACTTAGTATCGTCTGCTCGTTAGCTAAACACTCCAAACCATCCGGATTACTAACAGTCGATGGATTGTCTATAATCTGCCTCGTTACTCTTAGCTTGTGCTCCCTGTCTAACAGTTACCTGGTGCACGAAGACAAGGCATCCTATTTCATGGCTCAGACTCTCATTCTACTCATCTGGCTGCAGCATATGATTTCAAATTTAAAACAGGAGCACCAGAAAATGAAAGAAAGGAGTCGTCGTCCTTCAACCTGTTTATGGAAAATTGCTAGTTCTACTTCTACATACTCATTTATCAGCCTCAGTACCTTACTCAGATTGGCTCAAATATTCAAGAACTGCAGGGAAGAGCATGAGGGGTGTGAGATTCCTCTCCTTCTTACGCCACTCTCCAGTCTGCGTGAAGAACTCGGTACATACAGAAGTGTACGCTTTCTGGCGCTTTCTTTACCAGCTGTTGTTCTACCTGTAGTTGCACTGAGGCGTATCCTTACTGTAAGAGGGCATATGAATGGTCATTCCCCACTCACGCTTCTAGCCACATACGCCTTACCAATGATGTCTATCCTAGTCATCACTGATTGGACCGCTGGTAGCTCCACTCTACTATCTAATTGGCAGCGCACATTGTTCGCACGTATCGTATACTTTCTATTGATCACTGTAATAGTGGTTGCATTCGCTTGGCCCAAGGCTATATACTACACAATCAACAAGTACAATACTGTACAATATACTGGTTCCATTCCATCACTTTATAACTATATGAAACAGAGTATCGCTGACAACAGTAGTGAGGAGTCACGCCCTCTTGTGTATGGACTGGGTACTGCTTATAGTGCCGTATATATGATTGTGTCTACAGCCCTGGTGTTGGCTCTCATGATGATTGCTGGCGATGGAATGGCTTTCTCTCTTTGCATAATTCTCTTCGTTTTCTTTCTATTTCTGGATCTGCACAGGCTCACCTCTAAAGCACCAGGTAACCGTTTGTTTCTACCATATTGTCTTTGCAGCTACAAACATTCAGCTGTTTTCAAAACTTTTTTGTTTAGTCTGGTGTGGTAAAAGATTCTGTTTGGTGATTGGTCAAACATCGAAGGCTGATTCTGGGTCAAGTCTGATTTACTGAAGATGAATAATAAAAAAATATTATCGTTACCAACTGTATTATTGCAGGAAAAACTTTTTGAAATTGACTGATATTTCTGCAACGACCTCCCGCTTGCCCTGTTTTAGCCTGTGTACCACTACATAATGTATTATGCTGGTATCTACTCACCAAGTATCTCTTCTATGCCTCTGGACAACAGCAGACTATCACAAGCATCAGGTGGGACGCTGCCTTTCACGGATTTGCTCAGGATCATGACTACCAGTCTGTCGCAGCGGTAAGTTTAAAACTTGTTTTTGTCTTTTATTAAAACTCAGTTTTAAAAGATTAGACAGCTGGGAGTGCCAGTAACAATGAATGTGTGCAGTCATAAGATCCGTACTTTTCCTACAAATTTTTGACAGGTAGCGTAAGGTGACTCATCGAGTGTGGTTAGTGACTATGATTTCTGTGTGAAGATAGTTTATGATTACTTTATTATTGCCAGGTGTTATTTGTGCAGGTATCAACCACTGGAATAAAAGATATGAATATTATTTAGTATTCATCATAATTAAACTTTGGAGTTGCCTTCTCGTTCAATCAAAGTAGCTTTACCCATATTCAGGGTACAAATTTTAACAGCAGAAAATTGTGTTGTAGTTGCTGCTCTTCTCCAACACCTTCTCTAGTCAGCTGCTGTCTTGTCTCTTGCTGCCGATGCTGCTGATTGTTGTTGAAAGTCCTCAGTCTTTCCTACAAAGTATAAAACAAAGTTCATCTCGCTCCATAGCAGGGATAGGGGAGGTAACTCTCATTCAACATAGCTCAGAATATAATCGCAGACTACAACGTATCTTGTTTATCTACCTGCTAGCTCACCTGTGTAAGGTAAGTCCATTTTTGCTACAGCAGTTGCCATTGTCATCGTTCATTCATACTGCACAATGCTGTGACTAGTCTATGCGTTTGTTCTAGAGTTTTGTGTCGCTGTGTTCAGCAGCCCTCCTGCGCAGGCATCTGATGGTGTGGAAGATATTTGCTCCAGCATTTATATACGAGGGAGCTTCATTCATAGTGATTAGTTTAGTGTGTGTTTTCTCTTATCTCCTGTTTATTCGCATTTCACATTCGATACAAAAATATATCAAAGATTTTAACCTGACACACGCTGAATAGGATTCCTCCAATACCTTAGTTGAATTTTTTTAATCTTAATTTTTTAATTTTTATTTAATGAGATCTGATATTGTTGTAATGATTATCATTGGGCTGATGAATGATTTAGTCAACTACATGAACCTCATAGAAATATGCTTTAGTGAGGTGCAATGTTATTAGTGTGATAACTCCAAACCAGTGCTAATGCAGGCTTAATAGATGGTGCTATGGCCAGTGAACAAAATCATTTGTTTTAAATATTTATTAGTTAGTGAATATGCTGCTGTTATGTCATCTAATAGTCTCCAATGTAACTGACCAATTGTTGGTGTGCTGCTTTCTTATGCATTTTATATTGTGTTTTTTTATCAAATGTTTTTTTAAATACATAACACAGTATATTGTTGCCATATCATTTGAGGTTCTTTTTTTCAATTTGTGGTCTAGTTTCTTACTTGGAGTTGTTCTCTCTCCGCTATTTCCACTCATGTTTATTCTATTTTGTATGCGATAGTGGTAGTTTCCCCTGTGGTTTACTTCAATAGCGTTTCATCATAAGCTACCTAATCAAAATTCATTTGTTTTATCAATTCAGTGTTTTCTGCTAATTTTGAATCAGAATTTTAATCACTCTATTGAATAATGATTACTTCTTAGATCTAGTATTACCTAATAACTCTATTGTTTAAATGGAATTATGTTAATTTGTCAAAAGTCACTTACTTGTCTGTACTAGAATAATGGTCACATGGGACATCTATCTCCATAACCTTTGCTCTTCTGCGATACAAATAGTTGAGAGGATGGGGTCTTGAAAGACCACTCGCAACTTTCAGTCATATAGGTTACTGGTTATTTCTGTTTGTTTAATCTACCAGCCCTCACTAAATCTTTGCTCTAATTTTCATGAGTTTTTGCTGTTGTGGTGCCCAGTGCTAAAGTTGTTTATAGCGAGAAGGGCTTATAAAGATGTGGGCCAAAAAGATGTGTATGCAATTATGTTTGCATATGTTCTAGCTGTTATAATTCAGAAATATTGTAAACAATTTGTGCTTATCCCTTAATTTAAAGCAAAAGTCAGTTGGCTCTTGGTCGGAATTAAACAGCCTTGAAAAAATTTTTGGTTGGAGTTGAACAAACTACTGATTAGATTTCAGTCAGGAAAGTCTCTGTGATGCAAAAAAAGTAACCTGTCAGGCTTGTAACACCGTATTTAACAAAGTAACACAATTTATTTCCGATCTGTACACTAGAATTTATGGATGCGTACACTAGCATATCCAAGCCAACTCTGAATCCAATGAGAGTCAATGCTAGATTTTCACGTATATACAGAAAAATTGCTAACAAGGCAATTGAAAATATACAATCTGATTCAGCATTTTCTCGCAATAAAAAAATTAAGCTTATCGATTTGTAATTAAGTCAACATCTTTTAACATCAACTTGGTTTGTCTTGGTCTTTGGTTTCTAATTCACCAGAATGCCCTTGGCCAATCAAGAACCTTTTTCTTTTGGGGAATAACTCCGAGAAATAAGTTTAAATACCACGTTCTATCTAGTTTAAAGTTGTGGATTCACCTGGTAGAAGCCATTTGGAGGTTTTTAATTCAATTTTGCCAATGTATTTTCCAAGTTTAACCATTCAAGTCGGAAATTAAACTCCAGGTTGAAGCTTCCTTTATACAGGAGCAGGAAGGGACAACTCCCCAATACTGCTCTCCTTATCTCTACTGTAGGTTGTAATATTAATACTAGAATCTTGAACATTGAGATATAGAGGTAAGGAGGCGTGGGTAACCTGATGAGGTATGTTGAGGGGGGGGGGGGAGATGTGACAGCTGGGAGCCTCTTCAGGGGCAGACAACTCCAAGCTTCAACTACCAAGTCCTGTCAACTCTGTGGATCACTAGGTCCAAGTTTGGGTAGACTTGAAGGTAAATGTAGCTACCTGAAGAAGGATTGGGAAAGTGTAAGGAGTGCGTACGGTGTAAAGGGGGGGGGGGAGGGCTGGCGGACAAGAGAAAGTATTGTATGCAAAACACAGATTGTGCAGAAATTCATCACAATAATTAAATCAGATTCAAAAACTTAATCATCAAAAAGCAAATAATGTGTATGAAATGGGAGATGTAGCCTTAGTACCAGCAATTGTGTAAGAGCAAATCTGTAGTCATAAAATAACCAAACATTTGTAAATGAGCAAAAGATGTTGTTTTTTCATATCGTTTTTGTTATTTTATGTCCAAAAGAAGTTATACCGTTATTGGAAAATCAAAAAGTTGTGGCTGTGAAGATTAATATGATTAAAACTACTAATGTGTAATAGCACCTACTTAAGCATACTTATAGTATTAGAGGCAAGTTTTCTTAACTTCATTTATTTTCAAATGGTGGTCTAAAGGTAGTAAACCTCATGGTGGTTACTATACGTTACTATATGTTACTATACGTTACTATATGTTACTATACGTTACTATATGTCACTATATGTTACTATATGTTACTATATGTCACTATATGTTACTATATGTTACTATACGTCACTATATGTTACTATATGTTACTATATGTTACTATATGTCACTATACGTTACTATATGTTACTATATGTTACTATATGTTACTATATGTCACTATATGTTACTATACGTTACTATATGTCACTATATGTTACTATATGTTACTATACATCACTATATGTTACTATATGTCACTATACGTTACTATACGTTACTATATGTTACTATATGTTACTATATGTTACTATATGTCACTATATGTTACTATATGTTACTATATGTCACTATATGTTACTATATGTTACTATACGTCACTATATGTTACTATACGTTACTATATGTCACTATACGTTACTATATGTTACTATGTTACTATATGTTACTATATGTCACTATATGTTACTATACGTTACTATATGTCACTATATGTTACTATATGTCACCATATGTTACTATACGCTTCTATATGTTACTATGTGTCACTATATGTTACTATATGTTGAGGTCTGTTAACAAACTTTTCCTTAAATTGAAAGAGAATTCAATGAGCAATTTTTGTTGCTAATGAAAGTTAAATAAACTTTTTCATAATATTTACCCGACATTTTTCCCTGGAATGATTGTCAGCAGTTTATACAAGAGCTGTCGGTATGTATTGAGTATCTTGCTCTTTCCTTTGATTGTTCGAGACATCCTGAAGGCATTAGAGTTGCTACAAACAGGGAAACTAACATACACATTCAGAGTTGTAGTTGATTGAGCCACACCTATACATGTTCTCAGATATCAGGTGCAAAATCACAATCATTTAGCGATGTTTGGTGTTTTTTTTACAAATTCCATGATTTAGAAAGTTTTATTAACAACCTTGGTTGATATTTGTTTTCGATAATAAGTGTTTAGCAATAAATAATTTTTCTACTCTCGTGGAATACTGATGCCAATTTTTTTATACTGCAAACCAATTTCTTACCGTTTAATTTTTGCATCACCGCAGTCCTAACGGCATCAGTAATTAGTCAAGTGGAGAAATAGTGCAGAAACAACGGTAGATATCAACTCATCCCTAGACAGCCGCTTCTAGATTGTTGCACGGTTTTTCATCTGGCAGAAAGTGTTAAATTTTAATAATGATTATTTTACACCTCTTGAGGTTATATAAAGGCAAATCCAGGTAAGTACCTGCCAATAGCTGAGGTTCGTTTTGTTTGCTTGATTGGTGGGAGTTTTTGGGAAAGAAAAAATAGACTTGTAAAATAATTTTGGGTTTTAAAAGAGCTACAACAAGAATAATAATTTTGCTTTACAATGATATAATTCAAATTTATTCCTGCTCGTGTGAAGGAAAGTTATATTGATTTATTTGTTAGACAAGTTGATTATAGTAATATATTGTAAGGTAAGGGTCGTTGTTGGACCATAATTTTGTTGCATGTAAGTTATTTAGAGCACTTGTAGCAAATAAGCGACTTTGAGACATCATGTGTTGGCAGTAAACAGCAGCAAAAAAGTTCAAATGTAGAAAGAAAATAATTTTTGATCTGTAAGACAGAAGTTTTGCATATTCTGCATCAATTAGTCATCAAAAACGGGGACAGTTGAAAGGTTTTTGTGACCAGGTAGTATCAATCGGTGCCACAAGCCAAATTTTTCGCTACCCACAATTTTTAATTTCAATTTAAAAGCTTCAAGTTCAAAATGTGTAATCAATATAACATCATAATTACGTATTTGCCATCTATGTAACGTATTAAACCCATTTCACTGCTAAACGTTGAGCTACACCCGCTGTTATCTCCACCTGACATATTTAATGTACCTAGAAGACTGGGTGACACTAAAGTTTGCCCAGCTAGAAGGACAACTTGTGTACAGCTACTAAGTCATACACGGTGTCTTTGTACTATGTAGTTGCTTTCTAAAAATAAACTCCATAACAGTTTCCTTTTACATCTATATCCCCAAGACGCTGGTTGCAGCCACGGAACTTGTATAGATAGACTTATAATTGGAAGGAGTGTTTAGTTCACTATGTGACAATAATTATTTACTAAACTTGTGCTATTTCCATTACAAAACGAGGCTGCGTCATCGGCTTTCGTTATCTATCATCAAAACATTATGAAAGATGGCAGCCACCATGATCAAAACACAGAAGTAGCGTAGGGTATAGAGGGGTGGCTCCACCCAGGTATTATTATCTATTACACTTGTCTATGACTTACCTGTAATTTTGTTCGCCATGCAGGCGATTTTGTTAAAAAACTTTCAGCAAAAATTATTCTTATTATCAAATCTTGTATTATAGACATGAAAGTAACAGCAAACTTCAGCACTAGCGTTCTCATCTTTGTCTGTGCAGGTTGCGGCGTGACATCACAAGGTCAATGTTAGTTAACTAGTTTTTTGTTTAAATTTAAAGCCAATGTTACCCTGTTTTTTCCTGTACTTCACCCCAAGCAGAAAATCATAGTTTCCATGTCAATTCATGTTACATGTCAGTTCAAAAGAAAAAACCACGGCAGTAGCTCAGAATAGAATAATTTTTCCATTACCAAACAGAGCACGCTGAAGGCATTACCTAACTGAGCACGCTAAAGGTATTACCTAACTGACCATGCTAAAGGTATTACCTAACTGAGCACGCTAAAGCCATTACCTAACTGAGCATGCTAAAGGCATTGCCTAACTGAGCATGCTCAAGGTATTATCAAACAAACTCTTCAATGAAAATAATGATCTTTTTTTTCAGTAACCGATACTAAATACCTTTTTGCAAGTTACTACGCATGGATAATATTGGACTTTAGGCATTTTCATCTAAAATTGTAGTAGTTAGGCTTTTTATCCACTGATGGAACTTCAAGAACAAACAATCATGTCAAACGTTAATTACAAATAAATAAATTTGAGCAGGAAATAAAAAAGGTAAGCGCTTTGAAAATTTAGCAAATATCATAATTTTTGTCGTAATTACCAGAAATAGCTAGATCTTTGGTGAGTTGTTTTCTCTCTTTTCCCTTTGTACTTTTGGGTTAATTTTTGTTAAATACAACTGTTGAATTTTCTGTATGAAGCCACCAAAAGTTCACGCGATTCCCAATAATTTCTTACTAACAACAATAGTCTGTCCGTGTAAACAGCTGCCTATAAGTTATATCAGGTCTATCTATAGATCTCATGCAATGCTCAACTATCATAGAGCTAAAAATAGCAATAGAAATGTTGGCGATAGAATGAAACATGAGACAACCAGAAGTTTAGGAAAGGGTTTATCAAGAAATCGTGTCGCAACATAACAGCCAAGATGAAGCAAGTCTTAGACGCACAAAAACGGCTGATGAACAATTTTTTATGGCAGCGTGGGACGAATCTAACTCTTTTGTGGAACTATGACACGCTTGATGTATATATATATGTATTATGTATATATCCAAAAATGAAATATCTAATAAAACTAGTTTAAAAATTCTTGTGGCAAGTAAAGTCAGTTCTAAGCAATATTTGGACAAACGCCAGCAGTAGCACCAAAGGTGAAAGGTCAAGCAGTTGATCTGAACATATGTGAGCAAATATCCTGAGTTATCCATCTTGTGTGAGAGCAACAGCGTCAGCAGACATCAGTATCTGACAGCAGGCTGTCCGTAATACATCCCAGCAGGAGCAGGATTTATGTATCTCACAGGTGGTTCTAGAATTACATGGTGAACAATTTACGTTAAAAGCTATCTATAATTGCAAATGATTTTGGGTGGCCTAAAAGCATAATTCAGTGAATGTAATAGTTGCCTAGAGACCACCTGGTTAGTCAGTTAAAGCTCTGCAGATCACTCATTTCACTGACTAAACCTCACAAAGTTTCAGAAATCAAAAAAGACACTTGACAGTCTTCTAATCAAGCGCTAACTGGTAGATAAAGGAAATCATCTCCCAGTCTATTGATTTCTATTGCTACTAGCGGAAGAAGTTTTAAATTACAAGTCTTACGTTCTGCTCTTGAGCTTCTTCTTTTAAAAAAGCCGCAGCAGATGCATAATGGAACACCCACAATGCATAGCACCACTGTTATCACGCCTATTATAATGAGAGCAACTGCCCATTTGGCTATTTTACCCAGGAAGCTTCTCTCAGTTGTAGAGGCTATACAAATAAAACAAATGGAAACATTACATAATAATATTCATGTATAATCAGTATATAGTGTATTGGTATATAATGGTTGAGAGTTAGTTTCTAGAACTTACCGCTGTCATCATATATATTTGAGATAGATATACTGAAGCCGTCGAGCCAAGAGTCATTTTTCACCGTATATGCTAGCATCAGCAGTGTGACTCTGTCCCACTCAACTGAGTACGGCAGCTCAGACTTACAGCTCAATAAATACTGTAAAAAACACATCTTTTCACAAAACAATATTTCTGGGAAGCTTGTTGCCAATTTCAATAAAATATTATAAATAAAAAAACTGCACCGTAGATTTAATACGAGAAAAATTCTAATTACAGTTCTTGGCAGTATGCCAAATTCAACATTTTCAATAGTTATTTAAAAAAATTATACAAAAGCAAACTTCAGCATTTACTACCATTCGATACGTACCTTGTCACAGGTAATAGAGCCACAATATCCAACAACCTCCACTGTATTACCACAGGCTATAGCACCGTCAAATTGCATATAAGCTCCCAGGCTAAATTCATTTAATAGTTTAACCTTAAATCTACAAATACTGGGAATAACAAGAGGGGTGGCGCCCGGGACCACCTTCACTGTCACTGTGTTACTGTAGTGCATATCATCATATGTGTTACAACTTCCATTGTTGGGATGGAACCTCCACTCAGTGGTAAATATGCCAGCCAACCCTGTGTGTGCTGTGATAACTGCAATAATAATATTCTAGAATTACTCTTCGTTATTTTTAAGTTGATGGGAGCTTAAAATTAATTTTTATGAACAGTTTTTGTGTAAAAAACCAAGTTCTCTGAAGTAGATGATCCGCCTATATAAGCCTAAGTTTTCGAATTCGTAAAATATTTTTTGTAACAATCATTTCTGCAAAGGTTAAGAAAGCTGATCAAGTAATCAATAAAAAATAATGGAGCAAATAATAAAGCAATTTATTGCATTTTTTGCAATCTACACAATTTTTTGTAAACCACCATTTGAGTCAAATGCAAGAAAGAACTGTTAGCTAGTCAAATAAAACTTACCTAGAAATAAGAATATACACAGAGTGAGCCACATTGTATGTGTGTTTGTACTGATGTCTACAACATTCGTAGTTATTGCCAGCTATTAGCTTCCCTCTAATGCTAATTGTACTGTTATTTATTACTGCGCAGGAGAATATCAACTAACTACCTCCCATACTATCTGCCCACTGTGCAATTATGTATCACAATTTCTACTTATTATGAATCACATTGATTCTTGATACTGCATACCATTTCCTACCTTTTGTGACTCCAAGCAACAGCCTTCCATAACGGGGGCTGCAGTTACACAAGAGACGCCAACGACTAAAAGTCCATTGGGAGTCGCTTTATATGAATTTTTTAAATTTGTCTGAATTTTCAGACAATTTCCGTATCCGTATGAAAGGAGTGACTCGTAACAGAACGTTTTTAGTATTGCTAAAATTATGGTAGGAATACAACTCGCAAGGAATTCCACTCTAGCATAAAACAAAACATACAACAAAAACATTTGTTAGCTGTTTTTGTATTGTTTGTATTTACAAGTATACCAGATGAGTGGTACACTGAAATATTCAGTAAAAAGTGCAGAAAAGAAAGGTGATAGATTACAGCAAGTGCGAAAAACCTGGTTTAACATTATCTATTTGGTAGCATATTGCGTCTAGTCTGTGGTGTGGCTCATACAGGAAGTCCTTCATTCTCTAATTTGGCTGAATATACAATAATCCACGAAACCTGCAAACAAACAGTGCCCGTTAGACCTGCAAACAAGCAACGCCCCTTAGACACAATATCAACCGAGATGTGAATTTTTTTTTAACAAAGTTTAAACAACAAAAAAAATTAGCACAAAATTCTGCAACTCCAGGCAGTGTTGACTGATTATTAATACTATCACAATTGAATAGATTTCTTAGAAACTTCATTATATTGTCTGAATAGATATAATCAATAGCATCTGTTTTCCTGAATCCTGTGCACTAGTCCTCAATCGCCAACAACTTATTTTGTTATACATGGGCTGAGAGCCAACAGTAGTACAGCACACAGAGCTGTTTTATGGCGCATACACACAAACTCTGATGGTTAGATAATGTATTATTCAGGAGGATGCTTAGGTGTTTGATTACACATAGAAATTATTTATAGCAATAAACAATGCATAAACGTTGTACATAACAGGTTTTCACAGCTTATACTCCATATAGCTAGCTGTATTACACATTCCAGATACAGCCAGCTTGTAACTACTAACAACTTTTACACGGACCAATAGATAATCATTTGGTTACAAAACTCTGAGGAGTTATCTTCTCGAAAATCTGGTTGAAAAAAGTTGAAGGTGGTAAAATTTTGTGTTGAAGTGCGGGTTGAGACAGTTTGTTGATATTCAGCAATAATTAGACGGAGACCTCATTGAATGGTTGTGTGAGCATTTGTTTCATATACTAACTCTATAGTACACCATTCGAATATCAAACAGCAATTATCTCTATTTGATGTTATGTGGCTTTAATGATGTCAAGTCATAGATTTTGGGCTAAATTAAACCTAATTTTAGTAATTTTTGCCAAAAGAAATTTCCCGAGTGGTGCTCTCATTAATATATACAAATAAGCGCAATAGATGTTGACTTTAACGCAGTTTTTTTCGATACGCAACAACTCATAAGGTTATAAAGCGGAGTTGCAAGCACTTGGCATGTTTCCATAGAAGGAGGGCGTGACAGTAATAGCCACTGTGCACAGACTTTCAAGAGTATAAAGAATTAGGCTTGCAATTATTTTTAGATTTTTTTGAGGTGCTCTAGCCAAGTCAGCATATCAATTTATTATTGATAGGTTTGCTATTGTGTGCACACTGGCATTGACAGGTTTGCTATTATGTACACACTGGCATCCATGTGATATGTTACATGGCCAATATCTCAAAAACTAAAGCAATATTGCAGTTAAAAAAATTATTTTTAAATCAATTGATATCAAAAGATTCAAATTATCATTGTTTAGAATTTATTTGCGAAGAAAAAAACGCAAGATTGGTGTTTTTAGCGTTGTCGTCGTAATCAATAACAACAATAATTTTTAAATACGAATTACATGTTATTTGATTGAAAAAAAATAGACAATATAGATTGTAAAGAAAGAATGATTTTCAAATACAATAGCACTAAAGAAAAGACAACTCCCACTACTGATTCGCGCATGAATCAGTGACACACCACTTTTAAGCTAAGGTCAAAGACAGGCTTTCAATAGAGTCATCTGCAGAGAATTCAAGTCAACTGCTAGATAAACAAAACCTAGATGAAATAGTTGAGCTAAGGCTAAAGACTTACCAGAAATGTAGCAAATGAGCTCATCATTCCTTCTTTTAATATTTCAGACATTCCTCCATATTCTTCTTCATCTACATTCTGGTAGGTAGTTGTGTATAGATATATTATGAAACAGTTGGTTAGCAAAAACCTGCAATACAACACAAGCAATGAAAATACATATTGGACCATGTAGAGAGAAGACAACTCTAGATGAAAACAAACTAGGTTATTGTGGGAGTTGTTTTCGTTGGTTTAGATGTGACTTTATCAACCATGATGACTTTTAACGGTAACGTTTATCTGACAGCCCTGAAATTACTGTGGTGCAGATCATTGCTAAAAAAAATATCATTTTTCACAGCCTAAATTTATTTTTTAGCAGAAACTCAGTGTATAAAGCAAAATTTTATTTTCACACATTGAGTGAAACACATTGGAGCTAATAAGGTGATGTACAGTGAAACCTGCATAAATCGATTTTGAAGGGCAAAGAAAAAACCATCTAATTGAGGATAGTTTTGATTTGCTCAAATATACCTTCGGAGGCTATGAATATAGGGTACAAAAATAATAACAAATAGTACTGCAACTAATAATATGAAAACAATATGAATTACATACGTTTCTTTCACTTGATTTGCATTGTGAATAAATTTTAATAATAATGACAACTTGAACTAGCGTTATAAATCGATATCGATAATTAAATAATAATTATTATTTTAATATATTATTGTTTTGATTCTAACCATACTAGTAATAATAAATGATCAAATTTGCTTTGTTTAATTTTTAAAACCAGGTCAATCGGTGTAAAATTTTATCAATTAATGGCAATGATCATTAAATACCAACAATGATTACTAATTTACTGAAATCAGCTGCATTTTTTTAATATAGCTGAACAACCGTTTAGACAGCTTTGACTTGTTATCATCCATGGTTGCTAATTGATAGATAGCCTTGGATCTTTGCAATATTCCAAGATTTAACACATTTCGGTAATCAAAAACGCACGAGTTGACATTCCTGAATGCACCTAAAATTTTCTGTCTCAAGAGAAAATAACTCTTTGATTATATGATTTTAATAGCATGGGATTGACAGTTGACAAAATTTCTGCTATTCTATGCATTGAAACAATTTCTGTTTGCAGAAACCATGCTTGATCTAAGGCTTCCCATGGATCTTTCATGAAAACTAGTTATAAAAATTACAAAAATGAAAATTTCTCGATCAAACTAGAGATGAAAATATCGAATTTCGTGAAGCCATTTTTGATGGCTAAAAGTTGGGACCTTGACTGTGACATTAAATAGCTTGGCTTATTGATTTCTTTGAGGGTCAATTTATGCGGGTTTCGCCGTATAACTATAAAATTACGTTGCAAACTTGAAATGGATAAAACTATAAATAAAATGTTTAGTAAACTTAAACTTTATAATTAAAATTAAAATGCATGCAAGCTTTGCATTTTTTTCGGAATTGCTTCATCGGTTTTAAAATTAATTAATCTTTCGATAAAGAAAATATCAAGTATTGAATGTACATTGTTGTTTTATTATTAATTTTATTACATTTCAATTAAATTATTTAAACGGAGTTGTTTTCCCACGGTAATTTTAGGGTTGTCAGACAAATGCTACCACTTTTAACAGTGAAACATCTGTTTGCATGTTGATACACTTTTCATGCAAAATATCAGATGCACACCTGAACTTTTTACAAGAATATATTAGACGACTCACGTGGCTATGCCGATAAAGCCTTGTATAAGAAAGAATCCCCAGAGAACTCCAAATAGTAAGCTTATCACCTGCCGGAGCCAATAAATTGCGTCTAAAAATTCATCCTAAAATCGTTTGAATAGAAATAAGATGGAGGGGCATACACAACAGGGAAAATTAACAAAACCAAAAGGTTTACGAGGAAAATGAGTGTTGCATAACTGGAAAAGTTAGTAACAGACTTTAACAGAAAAAATACAAAACAGGCTAGGCATGAGAGAAGAATTACTTTCGAGGGCTTTAAAATATAATACATCAATTGACAAGTTGATAGGAAGAATATATCGAATATTGGTTGTAAAATAATCAGCATTATTTTTTCAATTAGCTCTGGAATTTGATTCATCTACCACAATATTGTAAACAAGCTGATTTTAAAAGCAAATATTTCTCACCGAATAGTTTTGGCACTTACCATACAGGAAGAAAGAGAAAACAATGACTAATGCTAATTCATTAATACCAACTTCACATGCACCCAATTTCTTTTTGGAATCCAAAACAATTCACTTTATTATAAGCCCAGCACCTAAAAACTACGCTATCAAGCTGCTATTTCTATTTCAATTATAATGTCTGTTATTAACACATGTGATCATGATGCAGTTGAGGATGTACTAGGACAAATTTGGGATTACAGTGAAAAGCAATGACTTCAAACTTTGTATTATTAAATGGTATCTTCAACTTGGCAGACTATCTGTGGACCACATTTATGTTGCTTTGAAATCTAGCAGTATCATAGAAAGTTTAAACAGTGTTATTCATATTCCATATCAAATTTGTAATAGTATGGTCTGCAAAGGGGTTAATGTCATAGTTAACAAAAGCAGAAAGGTCATTTACCTATATTATTAGAAATATTAATGAGACCAGAAGTATTAATCTTTACAAAACACCAGCCTCGGGTGTCAATCAATGATGTGACAGCAAAGTTAGCACAAGAAGATTAAACTACAGTTGTTGTTTGTTAGCCAGTAAATAGTAATAGCAATTATTATCCACCAATAAAACAGTGATAAATCAACTCATAATGATACAGCATTATTGTTATCACCATCAATCAACAATGGTCGCAATAGTAGATATTATTCATATTGCATATTATTATCATAATAAATCATCAAAAACAATAATTAATTACACAAAAAATTCTTACATTGATTATTATTATCATTATTATTTTATTATTTGATACTATCTTCTTATTTATGAGTAGTATTATTACATACATAAGCGAAATAACAATAATAATAAACAAACAGCAGGTAAGTAATAAATAATAATTGATTGACAATAATAATGAATTATTAAGTAAATATTATTAAAATGTTATTATTATACCTCAATTAATTAATAATAATAATAAATAAATTATAATTATTATAATTATTATTATTAATAATTTTTTAATCATAATAAATAATGGTCATTATTATTATGAATAATAAATTATAATAAGACTATTGTTATTATAATTATAAATTATTCAAGTATTAATAATAATAATTAATAATAATAATAGTTATTATTTATTTATTAATTAATTATATTAATTATTATTATTATAATAATAATTCAAATAAATTGTTGTTTGTATCTATGTTATGTATGTATGTATACTTTGTTATCCCATGATGACTCAACAGTCAGCAATTTTTTTAACCATGAAGCAGGTGAACTTGTAATATCAGCAGTGGCTGCATTCTTTCCTGGTACTTTTCGAGCCATTAGGATTACACTATCTATTTATTAATATATGAAAAGTTAACCAAAGAAGGTCAGTGGTAAAAAAATAATTTGCTGTTAAACCGGATCCGGATACTGTAGTCATATAACCTGCTTTCCTAAAAAGATTGGCAATAGCGGTGGAACAACTTTTGGAGTTGTCTGTTTGAATCTTTATGAACAGGCAACTCCAAGAGTTAGTAGCAGTGAACCTAATCCTACAGGGTGTGTACCACAACCGCGCCACAATATTTTGACCCACTTCAATAACATTTGCCACTTGTATTGTGTAACTTTGCTCCTTCTTGCGGCTAAATGTAGAAAGACTTCAATTTCTCATAATTCAATAGCGTGTGTTTCAATCAATTATAATTGCTCACTAATGATCAAGATAATACCAAAGCATGTGTGTAAAAAGATATATACCAACATCAAATATTATCTTTTGATCAATGGTCTAAGATATCTAGATTATACATGAAAAAGTAATCAGGTATTGAGTACACATCAGGCAATATTTCCATACTGATATATTTTTATAATACAATTACTAAAAATGTTAGTAAACAACAAAATTAGCAATGACGTTGCTAACAACAGAGCATGTAAACCAGGAATATTTAAAGAAATTGTGAATATTATGAAGAGTATGGAAAGATGCCACAGTGATCTGCAGTTGTGGGAAAAATTTTCTGCTAACTTTAGACTAATCTTAACCCCTCTTGCTCAGCATTAACAGTTACAAATAATAATGAACCGACCGACATGAGCAAAAACAATTGTACAACAATTCATAAATAGTTAAGTAGACACAGACAAAATATGCTGACAAACATATATATGCTATGTGAGAATTCACACCATGAAAGACTTTGGGATTCTAAAACCTCCAGAGATTGGGAACAGCTACCACAGAGCTGTTATGTATAAAAAGTGGCTGAACGCAGCTGTGGATGTGACAGAATAGTCAAGATAATTGTACTTTATCTAAATTGTATCTAGTTTATTTTTTTCTCTTAAATATTTTTTCAGCAAACGAGGAAAACATCTGCTGAGGGAGATCAGGGGTGGTTAGACCTCGAATCTTAGACATCAAAGCTTGGTAGCTAGCTTCTTCATAATCCAGATAAACTTGTTTTAGACTCAGCTCCTCAAATACTTCCTTGACTTTGGCCACCTGCTCAGTAACAGCTCATTGAATAATATCTATCAGAGTTATGTACTCTTGCCAATCACAATTACAAAAGGGAATACAACTTCTAACAGTTACATATTGAGTTTATAGCGAATTACTATTTTTGCAATAGATTAGAAGTACACTTACCGCTGCTGGGTCCTTTTTAGCATAATTACTTTCCAGCACTTGTCTCTGCTGGTCTGAACATCTCAACAAGGCCTGGTTAACGAGCCATCCACACTTGTTGTCTTCAATGTCTGTACCTATTTTACCTGTAACCACCGGGTCTCCATAGCAGTCTAGGTAATCATCTTGGACCTGGAAGAAGTGTCCCATCTCTAGTAAGATTTCTTTAGCTTTGTCATAAGCTTCCTCCTACAAGCAAACATTTCAATGTCAGGTATTCATTTTTTCTCTCTGTTGCTTACGTCATGTGCTGATAAAACACTTTGTAAAGTACAGAGCAAAAACTTACATTTTGAATGCCAGCCATTTTCATAGCAAGAGCTACCGGGAGATAGAAGGAATAAAAAGCAGTCTTCCACTTGACTATTGCATCGTATCTTTTCATACTAAACTTTGTGAAATCAACAACCTCATCCTCGGCTGTGAGCAGATCTAATCCTTGTCCGATAACCGTCTGCAGAGTAGTCTCATGAAAGAGCTCCATCAGGTCAACGTAGTACGATTCAGTTCTAAAGTATTTCTTGAGAATTTTATAAATGGCAGCTTCTAAATAAAATGAGTCATTGATGGCCATAGTTCCAATTCCATCATTTTTGTACCAACAGGGACGCCCCCGTCTAGTAATGGAATGATCCATAATGTCATCAGCTACAAGAAAGTAGCCTTGAAGCCACTCAATGCACCATCCCAACACTCGAGCCTTGAATAAATCATCATCAGATGGGTCAGTGATGAGACATCTGAAGGAGGTCACAACAGAAACACCTCGGTTCTTTTTCCCGTGAGGTACGTTGTAGTCACCTAGATGAAAAATAACTTACACTTGTATATTGATTTTTAGGATTGTCCGCAACTTGCGGAACAACGACTTTTGCGTATGACCATTAAAAAACAAGATATATAACTTCCATACTAAACGTTTATCAGTTTACAAAACAATCATGCTGCTGAAAGTACTCACAGACTCGAAGAAAATGTCCAATGGCATCACCAATTTCAGAAGATTTATTCAAATCTCCTTCGTTTAAACAGTCGCTCATGAGGGTGGTGAATACATCATCGAATGCAGACAACTCGTCCTTAGGAGAAACCATCTTAGCTTTTTTAGCAGCCGGTGAGAAAAGATCGTGCCCATTAGTGGAGGAGGTTATTCCATTTCCATTTACAGACACAGCTATTCCATTACTCTCCATTGTTATTACTTTTATTTATTCTTCCTATAACAAAAAAATAAGTAATATCGTCGGTTTCGGACACAAAATTATCAATTTAACCATGATCGTCGTGATCATCATCAACCGCTACTACTTTTCTTATTATTATCTCAATCATCGTCGATTATTATTACACAATTTGCTCTATGTTAAACTTGGATACTATTATTATAATAACTATGTAGCAGTACTTTCATTCATAATTCAGTCAGCCTACTATCTGTTGTCAACAGTCATCGGCTTATCCATAAAATAAATTAAATAGAATGGTTATTGCAATAATAATGTAGTCATTGTCACCATAATAATAATAATGCAGTAATTACTTAATAACAATAACGATTATGATGGATACTGCTGCTAATTATTATTATATTAATAATAATACAAAAAAATTAGTAGTAACAACGACAATTTACCTCAAGATTTAGCTCAATGATAACAGACACTAACAGTTGCCCAGTAGGGCATAAAATTGAGTGCTTCTTATATTGTTTGTTTTATCGGGACCAATGGTTGTATGTGAGTCCAGCATTTAGCTTTTTTGGAGTTGTTTATGAATGGGCCGTATCCTTATATCTCGGACAGTGCTAGGCAAGAAGCTGTTGAAGCATAGATGGATGTTGGTTCACCTCTAGAGGCTGCCCTGTTTGTCATAGTAACTTCCTGGGATCTACCATTTATTATCTCATCATATGCCATGGATAGAGTAGCAATATGCTGTTCTTCTCTGGAAAGGGCTTCCATCAAAAGTGTCAGACGGTGGTTTTTCTCCTGTTTTAAAGTGTCTGTAAGGCTATTTGAGCACGTGCTTCTGTGACACCATATCTACCCTTTATGTTTTTGATGAAAAGATAGCTTGCTTTGTTTTAAACAATTTCACGTTTTTCACCGGTGCCTTTGTCAGCTGGATGGAATGAGAATTTGATATGAGAGCTTGTAATAATATTTATTATAAATAATTTTCATAATAATAATAAATGATCATAACGATAATAACGATGACAAGATGATAATAATAATTTGTTTACAAATAATAATTTATAATCATCATCATAAAAATAAGTCAAATATTATTACTAAATATTAATGGAGTGATGTGATTCAGGAAGAGTAAAGTTTGAGTTCTGGTTGTGTACTTTATGTAATGTTCATGTATGTTGACATGTCAACGATCTTTGTTGAGGTTTACATGCTTGTGAGTTATGTCAGGATTCCGGGCTTAGTATTATGCTATGCTAGCGTGGAAAAAAGGGCATGTTATATAAGTGTATAGTGTAGCTGTTGGATTAGTGTAAGGTTAAGGGTAGCTAAAGGATTATAGATAGCTTGAAGGGATTAAGAAACTAGGGAGCTTTTGGAGTGACCACACTGGGTGGTGGTTGTGTTGTTCTGAAGCTGCTACATATATGTACAGGAATTTGTGGTGGTGTGGTAGCTGTCACATGTACAGCGGCCCACAGTAATAGTGATTTGCAGGCAGTGCAGCGTCTGACTCCAGCTGGCTCAAGGTCAGCAGTCTACACCGGTCGAGCAAGATTTGCAGCGTTGTAAGCCCGTAAGCTATACACAGTGAGGAGTTGTCACAACTACCTCACTTTCCACTGATTTCTTATTCGGCAGAATAGCTGCGTCGGGTTGCACTAATAGGTTGAACAATCGTTCCAGTATCACACGCCCGTAGGTCGTATGCAGTGTAAGTCGATTCGACTGGACACTTTCTACTGACTATTGTTCTCGCCACTAGCCAACTTGTCCAAGAAGCCGCTTTGTCTATTTAATTATTATGTACAAGTAGTTGCGTACTTGTGCCTTTGCTTGCTAGTGCAGTCTGTATGTGAAGTTGTTTGCTTGCTATGCTTTATCTTGCTAACTGTGCTTTGCATGTGTGCTGCGCTGTGTAGAGAGATTCAACCAAGCAGTGAGAGTGTCAAGCTTACTCTGATTTTATTACATGTTACACAGGTATTTATACACAAAAGGTTATATAATAATTGATAGACAGCAGGGTAACAAAGGCAGGCCACGCCTGTACAGCTAATTGGTTAAAATTTGCCAATAGAACGTCTCTAGATAGAACAGAGCTGTCCTCAGCGCGTGGTTGATTGCTTCGAGCACATGTACATGTTTACAATAAAAGGCATAAATGGTATGGGTAAATAATGGTAATAAAGTTCGGCTAAATAAATAGTTAATGAGGAGTCGACTCGTTACTAGGTCGATTGAGTACATTCCCTAACATATATACCAAGTGAGTGACACAACAATAATAATTTAAATTAATAAAATTCATAAAAAATTAAAAAGTTATTATTTTTGGATGTCGATATCTGTATGCCGCAGAGAGTTCAGGGTCACGCTAATCTATATATATAGTTATCTTGGTGTAATCAGGTTTACTGGTACTTGGCAACAGCAATCAAAGGGTGAGGGCTAAACACGTGATACAGGGATGATGAGCCCACAGCGGCAGTCTTGGAATTAAGATAGTGGTGAGTGGACGTGGGTTACTGTTCTTTATCTGCAAACCCTTTATCTAACCATTATTATTATTATTACAATAATAATAGAGCAAAGTACTGTAACTATGCATGTGTATATATGTATAAATATTTATTCTCGGAGTCATAGTTAATTTATTCGTTCTTCAACAACAATAACTATAATAATAAGAAATAATAATAATAAACTTATTATAATAATAATTTTATAATTATTATTGCTTATTATTCAATAATATTACTTATTATATATATTATATTATTTATTATTATATATATAATAATAATAAACACATATTAATGATTAAGAATAATAGTAATAATAATAATTAATAATAAATAATAATAATAATTATTACTTATTATTATTATTATTACTATTATTCTTAATCATTAATATATGTTTATTATCACATATATATATTAATAAATAAAGTAATATTATTGAACAAAAAATAATAAATCATTATTATATTTATCATTATTAACAACAAAAAACAACAACAACGAACAACGACGAGCAACAAGTTCAACAACAACAACAATGACTCTCTACTACTCTCTGAAAGTAAATAATATTCATACCGGTACGTGTGTGCACGTGTTGAGTATATATATATACATAAATAATAAAAGAATATATCAATTGATATATACATTATATATATATATATTATAGGCATACCAGTAGTTGCGAACAATATGCAATGGTGAAACAATCAAATGTAATAAAAAAGGTTTCCTCAAATGTTTTTCTCAGCTGTTGGAAAGGTCATTTCTTTTTAGACTGTGGTTGATAGTTTCCAGTTTGTGTTTTGCTAAACTTCGCCCTACATTGATTGACCTAGTATCTACTAGGTCCATGCCTAAATTGTATTTGATGACAATTTTACGATCACCAAGGCTATGTATTTACTATCAAACATGTCATCGCGCGATCGGCTGTTATAGACGGGCCCCTTGCCGCTTAAAAAAACAATATAGTCGAAAATAGGTCTTATTGAAACAGATAAAAGTACTTCTAAGTTTTTTCGGAGGAGCCCGGGTTAAAACATGCGCTGAGGCCATGATTTCATCACATTCATTCTCCGAATGAGTGATTAGAAACCGTAACCATTTATTTATATAATTATTAATTATTGCTTGTTGTTTTTTCTTTTCTTTGCTCATCACTGCTGTGTGCCCTGGCTCTGTAAGTTTAATGTCTACCACCAACTTATTTTTTTTTTTAGCTTTTTTGAAACAAATTCATAAAGAAAATAAATGGGTTATCGTAGGTTGGTAATCATCATCATCGATCTTCTTCTTTGTTGTTGTTGTTTATTATTATTATAATTATTTATTAATTATTATTATAATTATTTATTAATCATTATTATTTATTAATTATTATTATTCATTAATTATTATTATATTAATTATTATGATATACTAATTATAATAATAATTATTGTTTATTATTTTATTATTATAATTATTATAATAATTTATTATTATTATTATTTTATTAATAATAATTTAATAATAAATAAATAATAATTATTATCAATTATTATAATAATAATTATATTGTTGTTATATAATAATAATGATAATTATATAATTATAATATAATAAGAAATAGTATGATTTTTTTGTTGTTAACAATAATTAATCAAATTAAATTTATTATTATAATAATTAATTAGTAGTTAAATTCAACCCACTTAAATGTGAGCACATCAAATTCAGTCGAAGAAAAACAAGAGGCAACATAAACAGTTATTTCCTCCATGATATCGAGATACCAAAGACTACCAGTGTGTGTCAAGTATCTAGGTGTGAAGTTAGAGAGTATCCTGCGCTGGAATGATAACATCACCTACTTAGCCAACAAAGCATCAAGCCGGCTTGGTTACGTGAGAAGAGTGATCCCACCTACACCACCCCACCTAAGAGCAAAGGCGTACACCACCCTAGTTAGACCAATTGTGGAGTATTCCTCCGCAGTGTGGGACGGCCAACTAACGAATGCTCAATCCACCAAGCTCGAAGCTATCTAGAGATGTGCTGCTAGAAATGTACACAACATTCCTAGAACAGACCATCAGACAAGCCCAACCAAACTTTTCGAAAGATTGGAGTGGCAAACCCTGGTGCACCGAAGAGAGAGGAGAAGACTCGGCTTATTTCGGGCAATGCACTTTGGAGAAATAGCTACCACCATCTCAGACTACATAGACCCCCATCCTCACCAGAGCAGCACTTGGAAACACCACCAGCAGTACCTAATACCTCACTGCAACACCGAGTTGTATGAAAAGTGCTTCTTTGTTTCAACAGCCAAGATGTGGAATTGCCTCCCTGTTTCTTCTCCTCTGCTCTCAGCACCCCCCGTGGCAGGCTAGGATCAGACGTTTGTTCTGCCCTGGCTTGTGTTGATGATCCGGAACGATAAACAATATATGAGCCAGCCACATCGCTAGAATCTTCAGAAGAAGAAGCGATTACACTTCAAGTATCAAGTAATTAAGTGATTACTATTATCGATCATAATAATAATACTGGTTGGTTATAATCATTATTACATCGATCATCATTGCTGTTACTACTGTGTCGATGCTCAAGTTGAAATTGTATATATATAATATGATTTTATTATTTTATGCTGTGACTGCATGATGACATTGACGTATCTATTATTGTTTAGAATGATTGGATGATAATAATAATAATAAATATGTTATGCCATCATCATGATGATTATACTTATTGTTATTATTAATTGATTTAATGAATAAACAAATTGATAATGGTAGTGGTAAATAAATGTATATAATGGAAGAGGGTAATTTGTAAGATCTTAAATAATGCTAATACTAATGAAATAATCACCTCTGCTTCTTGAAAACACGCTAGTGACTAGGTCAACGATATAGCAGTAGGGGTGCTCTTCAGCTTGGTTATCGTATATGGTTTATAGACTCAACAGTAAACTCAATATCACAGCATATTGCTACTTCTATGAGTGTGTGTTGGGTATCAACAAAGCAGCTCAAGCAAACATAGGTATCGGATAATACGAATGAGTGCGTTATTGTAAGTAAAACTAATGTCTGATCTGTTGCCTATAGTAAGTTGGGCTCTCCCTGTGGTAACGCTCTTGTCTCCGCAAATGCTGGTTAGTTCGCCTAATTTTGATGGGAGAGAATATCATTTTTTTTTTTCATTAGGGAGAATCAGCATTAACAAAGCAACTGTCGTAGAAACACTCCTATTCACGAAGCTGTCACCGATCCGATTTTGATCCCGATATACCAATTTTGGCATTAAACCAATTCAGATTCAAACCAATCCAAGTTATGGAAAACATCGAGGGTAAATTTGCATCACCATAGTAATATACTACCAAGTGCAGCAAATATGCTAGTCCAATCACCGACAATTATCGCAAGAGGAGTGTGACACTTTGTCTGGTTTGTCAGTCTTGTCAAAAACCCATTTCCTAGAGCTTAAAAGTATGCAGCGTCACATGAGCAACAGTAAGGCAGTAACAACATCGGTAATCATATTACAAAAGACAAAGAGGTGTCCATACGTCCGTCACAGGTGTCGGCCACTTCCGGTTGGAAGCGGGCGTGTCACACTTCCGGTAGGAAACGAGGTCAAAAGGTCGAATTGCCTTTATATATGATACAATGCTTACGCTCCGCATCTCGGCCCCAGGTGGTCCCAGGGCTCCGGCAGCGGGTCCCCCGGCATCTCTGCCGGGGCGGTGCTGTAGCCTCAGATCCTCGCCCCACCCGTGGGTGGGGTGGGTACTCAACCCGTCCTGCCCCAACCGGCGAGTGGTGGAACTCAGGCTATGTCGGCGGGGCCGTAGCCTCAGGCCCACAATTTCCAAACTGAGGCGGGGTGTGTACCTGAACCACCCCGCCCCGCCCGACGGGTGTTAGAACTCGGGCTACAATGCATTGGGATTGCTTCCTGGACCTGGAGTTGTCTCCTCAATACAAGGGAGCACGACTCCTGATGGAATCCCCAAACATGACCTCACCAACAGAGGTCATGCACATGGTGCATCCATATGGAGAATAACCATATTACAAACAAATCGTGCAAATATTGCAATGAGACTTGCGTCGCAGACCAAGCCTAATATTTATTGTTGATGAATAGATTTGTGTCAACAAAAATGCAATTTAACCGACTCAGATTCGTTACCGTTTCATTGAATGGTTAATGAAATCTGCCAATTCAGTGAAACTGACACAGTGGACATCTACTCTGTGTGTTTTTTGCTCTTTTACCCCTAAAGTCAGGGTTTGTCATGTGCACTTGAGGTGCAATCATGCCCTTTGCGGTTGCAGATGAATCTGATGGATTTTTTTTATCATTTCAATGTCGAGCATCTGCTGCTTGTTACTAAAGTACCATACTACAGCAGCATCCTCAACCATTTGACTGCATAGGCAGTTACTCTGGCAGTTGCGTCATACAATGTGTCTAATACAGCTGAAGTTTTCAACGGACTCTTTTATCTTGCTTGAGACCTTATCGCTGAGTTGTAGATCTGACTGGAGTATTTTGTAGCAGATACACATTTGAGTTTGGTGTCATTGGGCATTTGTATTTGAGTTTGGGCTTGGATCCATCATTAAAAGCAATGATCTCACATTTTGTGTTGTTAAATGGTATTTTCTATTCAACAGCCGTAATCATCATGCTATTGTTTTTAATTTGTTATCGTTATTCTAAAAATATTCATTATTGATTATTATATTACGTAGTCCTGAAGCATATTTCCCATATCCACTCACTCTCTGCTAAAAACAAAAGTTAGCTACTTTTTCTGCTGTTTTCAGTATTTATATATTTTTTAATATTTTGTATATTACTTTAGTACTGATTAGTCTATCATTCATTTATTGTCATGTAACTGCTAATTTATTCTATTACACCAATGTGATATTTTTTAGAAAAAAACATTTGATATTAAGCATAGATTAAGCACCAAGAGTATTTTCTATACTTTATATGTACAACGCGGATCAAACTCCATTTTTTGTTGGCTCTATGTTCAGAAGGCTCAACTTTTCAAGCTGTAGCTTCTGGTGAAAAAACGGACTTATTGTAGAATTACGCAACCTAGAGTGTTGTGAAGTTTTTTTCTTGTAAAAATAGAAACAAGTGACCACAGTTCATTGTTATATGTAGATGCAAAATGAGGACAATAAAAAATAAAACAACTTCCGGGTATACAAATCAAAACTAATGACGGTGTGACAATAATAATTAATAAGCATCCATTTTGTGGATGATAGAGGGATAGTTTCAAGTCACAAAATATTTTTTGTTCCATTCCAGGATTTGATGATTGTCGTACCCTGTTAGTGTATGCTGCTATGACGATTTTTGCTTCCTAATATGGAGCCAAAAGTTTCAGAACTTGAGTCTCAAACGTAAAAGTCATCAAAACACAGAGCAGTTCTAATACCATCCATATGATATATGCGTTCCAACTGGTAGCCATTATTTTGTAAAATAGATCTTTGGAAAATTCGTGTATTCTCATTTTGATGCACTTTTGATACAATAATAGCAGTGTTAGCAATAGACACCGTTAGAATTGCTACAAAATCAGATAGCTCATTTGCTTTGACACCCGCAGCGCAAATTATAAGTTGATAAGTAAATGTAAGTAAGAACACAAGGAGGAAGCATGCATCAATTGGTGATGTAGTGTCAAACACAGCAATAGGATTTGGGTTTGTGGTGGGTACTCAGTATTGAAATTTTGAGTTAACGGAAAAGTGGAAAGAGCAAGGGTGTTACTATGCATAAGTGTTGTACAGTATGTTTGTAAGACAAAAGTTGAATTTAGGTACAAACCTCCTGCAAGTAGGGGTGTGGTGAATATTGTATGCGAAGGTGTCTGGCAGTAGTAGTTTTAGCGGTAGTAGTAGCAGTAGTAATCTAATCTAGTAGTGGTAGGAATCTAAGTGATCCATAGTAAACAGCCTGCAATTATATACAGCGTGAATTCTTGTTACTAAAAATAGCTCCAACCGTTCTGAATATAAACACTGATTGCGCATTACATCATTATTGCTAGCGCAAAATCACTATCTTTCTCTCACTTGGGTGTATCACTTCATAATTTTTTTCAGGCAGTGTAAGTCACTATGCAGTTCACTAGTATATTCAAAGCGCACGGACAGTTTTGTGCCAGCCATCCATGGGAGGTTATAGTAGGTACAGTTACAGCTACTGTATGTCTCATGTCTGTTGGTATGTTCACTGGAGACCCTAGAATCTGCGGTTGGAACTATAAATGTGACAACATTGAGGTAAGAATATAGCAGCTAATCATTGGGGGCCCAGATGTATAAATCCTCACCCGTTGTATTGATGAGGCGTGATGGATATCTATAGAGCGCGTAACTGTATATCGTGTGGTCAATATGTGGCTTTATTGATTTTTTACAGCAGGCTAGGTCTTACTTTCACTTATGGCTGTTTGTTATTAATTTTAAGTTTATCTCTTAGATTTTATTGGTCCGAGTTAACGTAATATTTTCCTTTTTTTCTAGTTTTGTCTCCAATTTTTGATATGCTATTTTTGTACTATAATCAACTTACCCTATTTGTACAATTATTATAAGCAGTAATTTTACTTCTTGACAAAGTTTTCTAAGAATTGGACAATTTAAAAAAAAAAAAACTAAAAAAATGTTTTGATTTTGTAAGTTTCAAATGTAGATTTTATAAATGAAGTTGTTCTTTGATATTTAATTAGTTTTTGTTGTAGAATATAGTTTTCAAAACTTCAAGCACGTTTTGATTGCTTTCATCGGAATGGACCTTGTAAATTATTTAATTTTTTGCGCAGTTAATATCCAGGGTAGCTCTCAGCTGACAGGTAACATCAACGCCGACTGTAGTATTTGTTGGCATACATCATCGCATATCGGACCATGCGTATCTCTATTGTTGAAGCATGGTCTCATTAGCCTCAGGCTCTAATTTTTATTTGGTCAGCCAATATATAGGCTGGGCTTGTTACAGCCCCTTTTCAACTACATGGATTACAAAATACGGCTATGGCCAGACTGAATGAGGCGGTAATGAAAGAGTTATTGCACTGTAAACACCCAGTGATATCTGTGATACATAGCTAGTCCAAGATCTCTATACTGCACTATATATAACTTACTGTATATTGTAGGTAGACATCAAAAGCTCTGACATACTGATCCTCACAATAACCAAATGTCTAGCAGTCATATATATCTATCTACAGTTTAAATCTCTGCGTAAAATTGGATCGAAGTATCTTTTAGGTACGTTTGTTTAGTGTCTCTCAGCTATCTGAATGTTGCCCACTTTACTTGGGCTATTTTCTGCAATCTAAAACTTTGTTAACCACAGCTACTCAGTTGTGTACTTCTCTTTTTGTTGTTATCATATGCAATGTGCAATGTTTTTTTATTGAAAATTACCAACAGTGTCTTCAGGAATTAAATTCTGGCACCTACTTGCAGGAATTGCTGGACTTTTCACTATATTCTCTAGTTTTGTATTCAGCACTGCCGTCGTTAATCTAGCAGGAAGTGATCTCACAGGTCTCAAGTAAGTTCTATAAAACCAACGTAGCAATTTCAAGCTCAAGCAAATATTATATTGACAATAAATCATTCAAATGTGTTCCTTGTGTCTCTAGATGTGTCTATTGTCACAGTGAAGCCCTTTAGATATATGTATTGTTACAGCAAAGTATCTTAGACATACATATTGTTACAGTGAGTGATATCCTGTAGGCATACATAGTGTTATAGTGAAACCTCTAGACATACATATTGTTACAGTGAAGCCTCTAAACATGCCTATTATTACAGTGAAGCCCTTCCATTCTTCCTGTTGCTGGTGGATCTCTCTAAGGCTTGTGCCTTGGCAAGGTTTGCTCTCAGTGCAAAGAGTCAGGAGGAAGTTAGGAGCAACATAGCTAAGGGTATGGCTGTACTCGGCCCCACCATGACTCTAGATGCTCTCGTAGAATCTCTGGCTATTGGAGTTGGTACAATCTCAGGTATTTATTTGTTTATTGTTTTTGTGTCGCTAGCACTAGTGTGACTAAGAGGTAATGTCAAATATTTTGAATAGTGTAATATTACCATCTGTTGTAGTTCGGTACAAATTCTTTGGAATCAGTCTAAAGGCTGCTCCACACGGCGACGAAACGAGGACGAAACGTCAAATTAATTTCGTAACGAAAATAAATTTGCCCAACGAAAGCCCTACCGGCACTTCGGTGGCGTTGCGGTGACGTTTCGTCCAGACCTAGCAGTGCTTGGTTGGCAATTTTTCGTTAGTCGATCATTGGTCAAAAGTCTTTTCTGCATTTTGCTATTGGCCACACAAGGCGTAACTTCATTGGTCCATGTTGCCTTAGTGGCGCTAAACACAGCACATGTTACTAAAATTTATTATTATAATAATTTTAATAATTATTATTACTACTACTAGTAGTATTATATTAAATACTACCATTGGCTGGCAGTTGTTTATTATTATTGTTATTAAATTTGCCCAATGATCATGATGTTATTATTATAATAAAAAGTATTAGAATTATTAAAGTAATTATTATAATTTATCACAGTACAATTTTAATAAAAATTGGGCCTACTGCAACAAAATAATAATTATAATAACAAATGATTCATCATCATTATTTATTATTATTATTAGGAATTAAAAAGAACCTAGCACTTATAAAATTACTAGCCCGGTGAGTGAGTAATAATGATAACCAGTTGATAAATAATTAATTAATAAGTTTACTCACCAATAAATTAACTAAATGCGAATATCTGGAAGCTATCCGTACAGAAGAACTAGTAGAAGAACTACTAGTATTGAATACTACTATTATTATGATTGGCGGCAGTTGTTATTACAATTCGTGTATTGTCATTGGCTGGCAGTTGTTTGTCGTTGATCGGCTACATGCAGTTTCGTTAGCGTGTGAAGCAAATTTCGTTAACAGTGCACCGAAACGAAAAACTTTTCGTTTCGGTCAGTTCGTTTCGTCCTCGTTTCGTCGCCGTGTGGAGCAGCCTTAAAGGTCAACATATTTCAGCTTGTTGAATAAACTTTGATGATCATAAACTGGTGTCTGTTACCCAACAGTCGTTATAACCCATCCACTTTTCTTTGTCATCAGTGTTTTGGATTATGGAAATGTTTCGGAAAAGTACCACAAAGAAAAATTTTTTGAAATTTGTTGGATTTTATTTTAGCCTTATTATTTGCAATTAAGTTTGACTTTTCATCTGCTGCCATTGACAGGTCTGAGGCAACTGGAGACGATGTGTTGCTTTGGATGTCTCTCTGTGGTAGCCAATTACTTTGCCTTCATGACATTCTACCCAGCATGCCTTGCACTCACTCTCGAGACTTCTCAGACTCTTAGAGAGAAGAGCAGCTTGTGGCACCTGACGGCCATCTTACAGGAAGAGGAGGACAAGAAACCAAACCCTGTGGTACAAAGAGTGAAGATGATCATGGTGGGTTAATGACAAGGGAGATAAATCCTAAGATAGTCATTTTTGGAAGGCGAGCAGGAAGTGAATTTCCATTAGAATATCAATTTTGTGCTCAATGCAATTCGTGTAGGAGTCGCATTTCCTGTAATGTCTGGGACTGAGTTTTTGACATTTACTGCTGCTGCTATATTTGTAATCTATGATGACATAACGCGCGTGAGATGCACGGAAACTCACGCTGTGAGCTTTGTCGGGCTTATGTAATAATATTGCCAAATCAATTGACTGGTGTATGCTGTAGTCTGCTGGTCTAGTCCTGGTTCATGCGCACAGTCGCTGGGTGATCAGTCACTCAGACTATGATTCTTCTGCTTCTCTAAACATGGTCGATCGTCTGCAGATTACAGCTGAGATGCCTCTTTGGCAGTTTTACTTCTTCAGGTAAGTTTTTGGCAGTTTTACTTCTTCAGGTAAGTCAATGTTTGTATGTGCTGTAGATGTCATCGCTCAAATTTTACATTTATTTTACTTTTGCCGGATGGGTGGTAGTTGTACCCAGTGTTATTAAAGTACTAATTTATGTCCTGATATATTTTTTGTAGTATTCTGAGCTTAAAAAATACTTTGAAGCTCTCAATTTTTTCTTCGCTGTAAATATACATCAGCAAATGATATCAGTAAATGTGTATTTGGGGTTTATTGCGATTTTAGTATATTTTTTAATCAAATTTTCATGCTTGAATCAATGCATATTAGCAATTGTTCTAACTGCAATTGTCCTGGGTTGTTTTTTTTAGTGATGTAGTGTCCTTCATTGATTTCCTACACATCGTTGGAAAATGAGTATCTGAGCACTAATGAAAAAACATCACTTCGTTTTATTTACTAAACTAATGATTTAATTTATTTTTTGTTGTATATATTAGATTTTTTTTAAATAAAAATTATCGGTTTATTTGGTTTTTTTTTATTACTGATTGTCTTACCTTGCACAAGCAGCTTCTCATGTGTTACTCTTATAGATTGTCTAATCTCAACATAGACTACAGTGTGACCTTGGCCTTAGCCTGTGTACTCGCTCTCAAGTATGTCTTCTTTGATGGAGACTCCGAGAGCCTCTCAAACCAACCCAGCTCTACGGAGTCCACACCTTCAGCTGGAGACAACTCCAGTAATACCAAGACGGAAGATTCAGGTGAGTTGTGTGAGTGAATTGTCAATGAAATGATGTTTTACCAACCTGGTTTGAATATATTACATTGCTTGGTATCACACCATGTGACATCGTACCACATGGCTGCACACAACAACTCACATCTGTAGCAGTTCTACTACAGCAACTGTTTCAGCGCATTAATTATGTTAATCCAGCTACATCGAGGCAAGCTCTCAGCAACAGGCCTACTATATATACACTGTTTGTTTTAGGTGAGAGTGTCAAACGAGCCAGCATGACTGATGGTGAGGAGCTGAGACCTAGCTTTTCTATAGGCGACGACTCCGATGAGGATGTGGTCGCATGTAGCAATGAGACGGAGGATAAAAGTGTTCAAACTGATCCTGTCGATGACATTGAATGTTTGGAGAGTGAGGACATCCCTCAAGTTCGATCGTTGGAGGAATGCCTGGCTATATTCAAATCTGATGTGAGATTTTACTTATTACTACTCTATAGTCCGTAGGAAGTAGTGTAGCCTGAGGTTTAATGCTATTTTTTTGTTTTAGGAAGGGCCGTCTGCACTCACAGACAAAGAGATTCTCACATTGGTCAGAAGTAAACATATACCGGCATATAAACTGGAAGCTGCACTAGGACAACCCGCAAGAGGAGTTTCAGTGAGAAGACAACTTATTCAGAATGACTTGCCTAATGCTTCAGCTTTGACTAACTTACCTCACAAGTAAGTAATCTATATATTGTATTGTTTTAGCTGAGCCCCGAGGGCAACCCTAAATACTGGTCTCGTAAGCCTGTAGCTTGTGGGAGTAGCACCCTATAACCATGCCCGCATAAGACTCTTTCGAAAAGGTAGAGGTGGATCTTTCACTAGCATGACTCCATAGGTATTATGGAGAGTGTAATCAAGCTAGGGACCGCGTTATTTTATGCCCATATCCGACCAGACAAAGCATATAGGAAGCCAAATACCGTGCTCGCAGATAGCCGTGCTGGGAATTAAACCCTGCATCTTGGATTGATGTGCAAGCACTTTAACCACTAGACCACAACGTGCCTCCTTGCCTTAGTTCTGTACATCCGATTAACCGAGGTGACATCTATAAATTGCCTTAGTTCTGTCCTGCCTCTCCAATGTGATATCTATACCCAGCCGCACCACTGACTTGTTGCAGGCATTATGATTATTCCTTGGTGGATGGTGCGTGTGCTGAGAATGTCATAGGCTATATGCCAGTTCCGGTGGGGGTTGCAGGCCCCCTACTCTTAGATGGTAATAAGTATACAGTTCCAATGGCTACAACGGAAGGATGTTTAATCGCCAGCACTAACAGAGGCTGTAGAGCGATTGCTGTAAGTTGATGGCTTTATAAAGATATGTATAAATGGAACACTCTATATGTGGCATTTCTATGACTACAGCTCTTAAGGCTTTGCTACCCTGCACCGATGTATCTAAACGGTGGATCATTACGATGTGCCAGTTGCTACACTGGCCGATGTAGCGTGCCGATGTACTGAAGCATATCGATGAGCTGCTGTTGAACTAGCCAATCATACGGCACAAAATGCGGTTTTATGCATATTTCATTTGCGACAACAAATTATTTGTTTTC
Source organism: Cryptosula pallasiana (assembly GCA_945261195.1). Taxonomy (NCBI): domain Eukaryota; kingdom Metazoa; phylum Bryozoa; class Gymnolaemata; order Cheilostomatida; family Cryptosulidae; genus Cryptosula; species Cryptosula pallasiana. The sequence continues at coordinate 28,432,415 of OX183139.1, read as the reverse complement.
TTGATATAAGCGAAAAACACATTTGTTTTAATGTAAGTTCTTTTTGTCACTATGAAAAACAATGATTTTTATTTATTATTTGCTTATTATTAAATCATCAAAATATTGTTATCAACTGTTATTTATTGTTGAAATTACTAATCAATTACTACAGTTGAGTCAGTATTATTATCGACGATAACTATTTATCTATCAATTATGAGCTGCATCAAATAAATTCACGAAACTAAATTTTTTGTCATTAATGGCATCACATCAAAATAATGTTGGTAGAAAGCGATGGATGTACAAGTTCTATCTATCGCATCAGGATTTCTTCGTCAAATGAAATGATGACACTTTTGTTAAACGGAAATATGTTGTAAATGGTTGAACTTGATGAGCTTGTAACCGTAGTTTACTTTCTCCAATCAAAGGGCATTGGGCATGACCAGCATGGTGGTTTGGCTTACGATCAAGCCCCACGATGAGCAGATGTATCAGCCAAGCCCATCGCAGGGTCTTCCGATGGCAACATCGATCGGTGTGGCCACCCCTTTATGTTGTTGCGACGCATCAACTCGAACACTTATTTTATTTGTTATATTATATTTGTCTGCTTGTGGCGTTGTAGATGTCGGGTGGGGTGAGCAGTTGTCTGCTGAAGGATGGAATGAGTAGAGCTCCTGTGGTTAGACTGCCTTCGGCCATCAAATCCGCAGAAGTGAAATCTTTTATTGAAGACAGTGACGGCTTTGAGCTGCTCAAGGCAGAGTTTGATTCGACCAGCAGGTGTGTGATATTGTTATATAAACATGTCTCTTCATGTCCAAACTTCACCACAGTTGTTGTGAATGTTTTGGTGTACACCCGATATTCTGATGTTTTGTAGATTTGGTCGGCTGCAGTCTATCAAATGCACGCAGGCAGGTAGAAATCTTTACCTGCGGTTTGTGTGTCAGTCTGGCGATGCGATGGGTATGAATATGGTCTCCAAAGGGTGTGAGAAGGCTTTGAGGAAGATTGGTGAGCTCTACCCAGAGATGGAGATTGTCTCACTTTCTGGTAACTACTGTGTGGACAAGAAACCGTCTGCCATCAACTGGTACGTGTCGCTGTTAAGTTATTTGTGTTTTAGAAAAACCTTTTTAATTGAAAGAAGATAATTCATTGTTTGTCTCTGGCCAATGTCTCTTTTGTTTGGTGTATAGGATTGAGGGACGAGGCAAGTCCGTTGTATGCGAGGCAGTGATTTCTTCTCATGTTGTGAAGACTGTGCTAAAGACAACAGTGCCAGCTCTGGTAGAACTCAATGTCAGCAAGAACTTGGTTGGTTCAGCACTCGCTGGAAGTATTGGAGGAAACAACGCACACGCCGCTAATATTGTAGTGGCCATCTTTATAGCCTGTGGACAAGTGAGTACTGAGAAAAATCTTTTCAAAATTTATCTCATTTTAAAGTTTAAATATAATGACATAAATAGATATGAGCAATAGTACAGGTTGGTATACTACTAGTAGTAGATGTACTAGTGGTAGATGTACTAGTAGTAGATGCACTAGTGGTAGATGTACTAGTAGTAGATGCACTAGTAGTAGATGTACTAGTAGTAGATGTACTAGTGGTAGATGTACTAGTAGTAGATGTACTAGTGGTAGATGTACTAGTGGTAACTGTACTAGTAGTAGTAGTAGTAGATGCACTAGTAGTAGACGTACTAGTTGTAGATATACTAGTAGTAGATGCACTAGTAATAGATGTACTAGTAGTAGGTGCACTAGTAGTAGATGCACTAGTAGTAGATGTATTAGTAGTAGATGCACTAGTAGTAGATGTATTAGTAGTAGATGTACTAGTAGTAGATGTACTAGTGGTAACTGTACTAGTAGTAGTAGTAGATGTACTAGTAGTAACTGTACTAGTAGTAGTAGATGTACTAGTGGTAACTGTACTAGTAGTAGTAGGTGTACTAGTAGTAGATGTACTAGTGGTAGATCTATTAGTGGTAGATGTACTAGTGGTAGATGTACTAGTGGTAGATGTACTAGTAGTAGATGTACTAGTAGTAGATGTATTAGTGGTAGATGTACTAGTGGTAGATGTACTAGTGGTAGATGTACTAGTAGTAGTAGATGCACTAGTAGTAGATATACTAGTAGTAGATGTACTAGTAGTAGATGTACTAGTGGTAGATGTACTAGTGGTAGATGTACTAGTGGTAGATGTACTAGTGGTAGATGTACTAGTGGTAGATGTACTAGTAGTAGGTGTACTAGTGGTAGATGTACTAGTGGTAACTGTACTAGTAGTAGATTTACTAGTGGTAGATATACTAGTAGTAGATGTACTAGTAATAGATGTACTAGTGGTAGATGTACTAGTGGTAGATGTACTAGTGGTAGATGTACTAGTAGTAGATGTACTAGTAGTAGATGTACTAGTGGTAGATGTACTAGTGGTAGATATACTAGTAGTAGATGTACTAGTAGTAGATGTACTAGTGGTAGATGTACTAGTAGTAGATGTACTAGTAGTAGATGTACTAGTAGTAGATGTACTAGTAGTAGATGTACTAGTGGTAGATGTACTAGTAGTAGATGTACTAGTAGTAGATGTACTAGTAGTAGATGTACTAGTAGTAGATGTACTAGTGGTAGATGTACTAGTGGTAGATGTACTAGTAGTAGATGTACTAGTAGTAGATGTACTAGTAGTAGATGTACTAGTGGTAGATGTACTAGTAGTAGATGTACTAGTGGTAGATGTACTAGTAGTAGATGTACTAGTAGTAGATGTACTAGTGGTAGATGTACTAGTAGTAGATGCACTAGTGGTAGATGTACTAGTAGTAGATGTACTAGTGGTAGATATACTAGTAGTAGATATACTAGTAGTAGATGTACTAGTGGTAGATATACTAGTAGTAGATATACTAGTTGTATAGTGCTACAAGCTGTACTTGTGCCCACAGGACGCTGCTCAGGTTGTTGCCAGCTCCAACTGTATCACGCTGATGGAACCTACTGGACCAACCAATGACGATTTGCTCATCAGCTGCACAATGCCTACCATTGAGGTAGGAACGATCGGGGGTGGTACCATACTCACCCCGCAGTCTGCTTGTCTCAGCATATTAGGATTGAAAGGCTCAGTGGCAAATGAACCCGGCAAAAACGCTCGTACATTGGCTCGAGTGGTGTGTGCAGCTGTATTAGCCGGTGAACTCTCCCTCATGTCAGCCTTGGCAGCTGGTCACCTTGTCAAAAGTCACCTCAAGTACAACAGGTAGGGAAGGTGCAACGGGTATTTGGTACTCTTGGTGGAACTTGGGCTAGTTGATGTATTATGCTATTCATCAGTTTTAGCAATGACTATTTTTATTGATCATTTAGGTCTGCATCCAATATGGCCCCCACTTCCCTGATGGATAAATCACTAGAGATCGAAAGAGTTGGCTCTTCAGTGAAGTCTTTTTCCAACTCAACCTCTCCCGTGCACCCAGACAGCTCAGTAAAGAAATCTGTTGGAGATGCATCCAAACCAGTAAAGAAATCAGTTGAAAATACTCTCAAACCAGAAGTGATTGGAAAGACTGCTTGTAAATACATGTAAAGGCATACCAACATCACTTAGGAAATTCTATAGAACATGTTATTAGATTATGGCTATAGGGCAGTGTTGAATTTATTTAATGTTATGTAATAACGCCTCATGACACTTCTCCAAGTTTTCTCTAATGGCACTTTTTTATCTGTGTCGCATCGTTTATTTAGTGCATTTGACAGCATTTCAAAGATGAACAGCAGTGATAGTTTCTCTACTTTTGCTGCCAACTAAACTATCGTTTGTTGCATATTTTAAGCTGTTGTATACTTCACTTGTGTTCCACATAAACATGTGGATTTAGGGTCTTTTAATTACCGAAGTCTTTCATTAGGATTTGATGTCTATGTATTCACTAATGCATATGATATTGTAGCGTTAGGATTATTATGTTTTATCAATAAGTATTTATAGTCTGCAGTTGTTGCTCCTTGTTCGATGGTATTGCATATGAATTGTTTTGTCTCCCGTCTATTCTAGAATAATTCAACCTTGTTACTTGGACACGTACAATACACACACACACCAGTTTCTAGACTGATTTATTTTCATCTTATTGTCAAATTTTTTGGATACCTTTTCGCATTTTTGTTGATGGCAAGTAATCTTTATGTCATGATAAGTTTTTAAAATTGGGATAGAAAATGTCTTTCTCATTGAGTAGATTTTATGGTTTTTCACCAATTTTTTTGCGCTAATAAATATACATACATGTTTTAGTAGGAGTTTTCAATTTAAGATTGCAGCATCTCTCATGTGAAAGATGTCAGAACTAAGGCAAGTATGACAAACTTCAAGCATTATGAAAATTGAACCCGAAAGCACAAATGGCTACAAATGGCTCCAGAGTTACTACCAGACTTGGCCATGCAGTTTAGGAGCTATAATTGTAAATAAAGAGTTGTCTTCTTTATTAAATAGCTCATTGCAAAATCAGAGTTGTCTTTGTTAGCCAGTCAACTTTTAAGTCATGCTCAAAACTATAGTGCTAAAGTATGCGCCTTCTATAGCTTGTATCACTGTAAGCAATATTTTTTGTCATGTTGAACAGTGATATTCTGTTTTGATAAATTTCTACACTAAAATCTTACATATCAGGGTTTGACGCGGCCACCTTTAGATTTGTGTAGAAAGTCTACAACTGTCTCACTGGTTTGTTTCCAAACGGCATGCCACATGTCTGATAAAGGCGCCTTCGTTCTTAGATTGTCCTCATCGACGAATTCTGTAGGCCAAGGACAACCGTAGTGATTGTGGGAAGCTTGTAATTTTGTACCTACAAACATCGGTTAGAATTGTCCATCATTTTTGTAGAACAAACACTTTCCAGCCAGGATACTCCGCCACAGCTGAAAAATAAATAGATGGCACTTTTGAGACGCACCTTTATGTTTCACGCGATGCATCACCTCACAGACTTTACAAGTGTACACATGTGGATAGTTTGGTTTGATTCTCTCTCTATTTATCTGTACATCAGTGTCAGGCTCCCACTCTCTCTCCATCAGAGTCTTACGGAGGAACCTGTTAGTTACCCCTCCAGACTGTTTGAAGCTACGGTAGGAGTTGTACTCTCTTTCATCAACCGATATCCTCTTGATATCTGTGACAAGTTGTTTGATAGAGTTGTACTTGTTGATGTCTATTATTGATTGGTTAGAGGGGGTGAAGTCCTATAAAAGTATAAAAGAATTCCTATACTAGCAACTAGTAGCAATGGATCATTGAAACATTAGTGGAAGGTAAAAAGCAACTAATTACTGCAATAGTAGGAGATCCCAGTACAATAGGAATTGTCCCCACACTAAGAGGCCTCCAAAACTTCTCTGTTATGTAATCATTGCATATTCCATTTTCCATGGCTATGGCAAACTTGTACTTGGACACCAGCTCTAGAAAGTCTGGGTGAGTCATTCCACTGACTGGCTCCGCTAGACTGTTTGAAATAAATCAATAATTATAGGATAAATTAAATTTTTGATCCGCATGTATCAGTCGGCACCATATTATGAAAAAAACGGATTGGAGCAAACATAGACAGAAATAAACTTTGACAGAAATCAATGCAGTTGTCGATGGAATGAATGTCAACAGACCTGGAATCATGCCAATTATGGTACACAAAAGAAGGTTTCGACATTCATTCTTGGAAGGTTTTGACATTCATTCTGGATGGCAGACAAAAATCATTTCTACTTTTCTTCCAGGAGTTGGCTACTTTAAAAAAATTGAAAAATTTTTACATTCCTAAAACCAACGTCAAAACAATTAGCTCATATGTGGACATGAATGATTGTCGAAACTTCCAGGAATTAATGTCAAATTTCTCCTCTTTATACCATGATCGACATTCATGCCAGGTAGGTCGACATTCACGCCAGGTATGTCGACGTTCATTCCTTGAGGTGTCGACGTTCATTCCAGCTATGTCTGCATTCATTCCTGTCAATGTTCATACCAATAAAAACTTGTAGCACACATACAATCTATAAATAATCTGAGAGTATAAACAGAGACTGTTACCTACTGCCTAGGTAAATCTTTGTTATGAAGGCAGCTACCATATGAATCTATGTTAATATGCTTCATCAGCATTTTAACTATATGGTCTCTATCACTGGGGACTCCACAGTCTCCTTGCACATATATTATAGGGGCGAGCTTCTCCTCCTCCACATACCTAGCGGATAACATCAGTTCTAAGGCTATGTGCAGAAACAACGTATTATAATGTGAGAAAATACAGTTCGTCATTTTGCATTGAGAAAGTATTTCTCAAACCTTGTCTTTTGTTTGAACGATTTCATAAAACTTGTAGATTCAAGCTGTTCAACATTTCTGATATACTGAGTGGCCAATGGTAGATTGGATTCTCTTCTGAATGTAGATGTGTAGTTGAATAGTTCCATTATACCTGCAAGCCACACACTTGGCAAATGTACTCTATCTCAATATAACTACCATTGTGATTCTGACCCTGAAGCTATTCCGTTTTGATTTGAGGATCGATTTCAGGGTTAACTTGTTTAATACTAAAAATTCCTGTCAGCAACCTTGGCACAACAGACCTTTAAATGAGAAGATGATGTTGTTCTTTGGAGATTCTTCATGCATGAGTGCCCAAACATGCTGGGGCTGTCTGGGTAATGGTACATCTGCTAGATCTACATCTGTACCATAAAACAGAACTGCCTGCAATTGTACAGTTGATCATCACAAAAATGTCACACAATTTTTCCTAAATGAGACATTTACAATTTACATACTTGACTATGGTTGGTGGTAGTGAAAGACCTATCTTTTGTCATAATACAGGTGTAATCTCCGGTGTTCAACTGGCACATCCGTAGTTCTGTCCCATCAAACCCATGATGGTCATGCCAGTCTACTAGTAATGGGTAGCGAGATAACATCTCTGCAAAAATTCTAGCATATATTATGCAAAATAAAAATTGAATCAATTTATTTGATGATGTAACACCCAACTAACCAGAGTTAAGTTCTTTTCTCCCCAGATTCAAACCTTCCATGTGAGGGTGCGAGACCATCGGGTAAACAATAAGCACCTAAGAATATTACATAATAAATTATTGTCAAAAACTATTTCACAAGTCAATATAATCAATAACCAATTAATACATTAATTCATGAATACCTGTAGGGTTAGAAAAACAACACACAATAGTAGAGTAAATATACAGTATCGATTTCTCTTCATACAACTTCTGTATGCCACAAGAGGGCAGCCCTTTATTTCTTGACTGGCTTTTCCTTGCTTCACATCCATCTTACTTGTGATCCATTCATATATTGTAGCATTTGGGAATTGACAGATGTTTGCTATATTATGGGGAAACAATTCCAAAAAATTGAATGCAACGCAAGCATGGGTGAGCTCTCACCACGCCTGCTTTGTGAATTCAGTTTATCTGGAGCTCGCTGAGCTGGCATATTGTTTACCGTAAATAATATTAAAACCTAAGATCATGCTTACAATTGTAGCATGACAATTGTCATGGTGGCACACCGAGAAAATGTCTCTCCAGTCCACCAAAATGATCTATTAATATTCTGTATCTAAAAAATCATAGCGAAAAAATACGCCCTGCTTTTTGTGACATCAATTTGAGCACTTTGATGCGGATGGTATTTCCTGCTTTTCACCCGGAGAGCTAGCTTAGCTATAGTGTGGTCAATTTCTGGTTTATCTGGAGTTGTGCTTTCTTTGAAAGGGGACACTACTCCCCAGTGTTCTAAAAACATTGTTATCTGTATTTCCATTAGTTGGAGACTGTTGTATCTCTCTATCAATGTATTAAACAATCATGTTTTTGGCAAAAAAGTTCCAACATTACAAATGAGTTGAAAATGCTAAAACAACAGCAAAATAGCTGGGAAACAATAAATTCACTCAATAAAACAATACTTGAAAGACTTTGGGTAATAAATGAAAGCGGCCTATTAAAATATAAGCACTCCTGATCACACAAAAGAGATTACAGAAATGCTATGTCCAGTGCAGAGTTAATTTGGAGTTGTGTTTTCTTTGTACCATGAGAAGACAAATCTCTATTTAGTTTTCTTTCGTTGAGCATCCATTTGAGATTGTGCTCGGCTCATATGAATCCAAGAGTCAACAATCAGAGCAAAAGGTATGGCAATCCATATAACATTCATAAACACAAAGTAGAACCAGAAATATTGCGGATGATACAGCGGGCCGTGTACAAACCCATCCATCCATTCAGTAAAGAAGTATAGAACGCAGCCATAAAATTGTCCCAACGATACGATGAGTTGTACGACATATCGATAGGAATGTTGATTGACAAAACTCCAGACAGTTAGAAAGCACAACGGTCCTTCAACAGATGCAGTCACTATCTCCATGCACACGGTAAACGTGTCGTTGCTGTAAAAGACGGACCAGTCAAATAAAAAGTTGTTTATCGTAAGGAGGTAGCAGGGACCAGAAGTTGCATAACATTAATACTTTACATACATACAATTGTACCCAAAATTGATAGTACTAGTAAGAATATATGTTTAATGAAGTAGTACAATTAATTAGTATTTTACATAATGATAATTACATCATATATCTGCTGTCTCCAAGAGCGTACTCCTTCCCTAAAAAAATAATATATTTTATTACGTGAAATAGTAAGTGTTGGTTTAATAGTAGTAAGTGTTGTTCAAGAATATGGTGGATATAATTATCAAGTCTACTTACAAACTTGGGATAAAAAGTCCATCCTTGAAGCAATGTCGGCATGGTAAACAGAGAAATGACCTTCAAGAATAGTGTGAATACTTCCACTAAGTAACAGCCAACACAGAGCTGCTTTTCTGTATCCACTTGCTTTGTAACTATGCAGTGAAACTCCAACTGCTAATAGTGGCAAAGCGGCAGCCAAGCCTCCAAAGAAAATTCCTAAGATTTGTATCACTCCCAAGTTGTTCGCTTGGAAATTTGGAATGGTGGTATTAATTGGATGGTAAGGATGATCCACTGACATTGTTAAATATAGTCTTAAACAGAATATTTGCAAAACTTCACCAATCAAATGAAGCGTTGAAATCAATGAAACAAAAAGTAACGAGACACACTGTGACTATTGCTTCAACTCAACTTGCTTTAGTTCATTGATCAGCTCATGGTCCGAGAGCCTGAGTACCATAGGCTTATTGGTATGAGACGTGCGTTTCTAAGGCACCTTCACAATACGTTGAAGAATTTGCTAAATCAACAAACGCCTCAGAACCTAATTGTAAAATATTTTTAAAGGAGGTTTTAATGTATAGTTGCTAATGTGCTTCGACGTTTGTAGCCTAAAAACTTAGGTAGGTTGAATAACGGTAACATTCGTGAGCAACGTTTCCGCTATTATTTTTACTATAAATTTTTTAGAAAGATTGAATGGTGAAATTATTTTATTTAGTTTTTATTTTGTCGAGCTAGTTACATGTTGTTTAACGGTATATGTTTTTTCCCACATATCTGATGATATTGTGATTGGATCGATTCCAAGATGATTAGTTCTAATTATGACGAAAAATAAATTCAAGTGATGTTGTTGTGTAGTAGTAGTAGTAGTAGTAAGTAATAAATAATAATAATATATTATAATAATAAGTTACAGTAGTACTACTTTACTACTACTGCTTTTACTGTAACTACTCTAACTACTGTAATAACTGCTACTAATATTCAATGATATTATTATTTATAAAATAATAAAATAAATAATAATAATTAATTAATAATAATTATTATATTATTATTAATAATTATTAATACTAATTAATTTAATTATCATCATTAATCATCATCATTATTATTATAATTATTATACAACAACAAAAAAATTATGTATGTATCATAGAACTTTATGGTTTGTTGCATTATTATTATAATTATTATTTATATAATAATTATTATTAATTTATATACACACTGATTATTATTACTATAAACTATTATTAATTAAAATTAATGGTATAAAATAATAATTAGTAATTAACAATATTTATTATTTTAATATGTATATATATATATATGAAAAATGTAATAGTTTTAATTATAATAATAATAGGATTAATAATAATATTGTTGAGAACGTCGGACTAGTACTTATATGTAACGCTACGGTAACATTCCTACCAGTTCTATTTTCCTCACTAATTTCTATTTTATATATTTATCTATTTTCCTAAGCATTGTATCGGACATAAGTGTAAACAAACGCACACTAGCTGCGTGCAATCAGCTGTGATAATAAGGACCACCCATAGACAATCATATAGCCAATCAACCCCACTAGGCGGGGCTTACCATTGTTATGTTTTTCTGTGTGCATACGACCATATCTTGTCCTGTATAAAACCATGTGTAACTGATAATAAAATCAGAGTAAACCTGACTCTGACTCAAGCTTGATGTTTCTCTCACTGCACAGAATAAAGACAATTACACACAAGTAGCAGCTAGCAACAATAAACAGCTACTTGGGCAAGTCGACTATCAGTACGAGCAATAGATAGTAGAAAGTGATTCAGTCGAACTGACTCTCGCTGCATACGACCTGCGGGCGTATGATACTAGAACGATTGTTCAAGCTGATAGCTCGACCCGACTCCACTACTTCTGTCGACCAGTAAATCAGTGGAAAGTGCGGCGGTCATACCGACTCCACACTGTGTACAGCTCACGAGCTTGCAACACTGCAAATTCTGACCGAATAGATTTAGTCTGTCGACCTGGTACCTGTCAATATATAAAGCAAGCATTACACAGCAAAAGTCGATTTACTGCACTGTGGGAATAATTGTACAGGTGGAGCGCTACCATTAGTCACACCCAAAATTCCTGTACAATATTATTAAAGTTGTAACAATATGAATAACATTAAATAATAATATCATGGTATTATTATAATTAAATAATATCGATGATGTTATTATTAATAATACTACTACAACACTACTACCTACTACTACGGCCTAAAAATAATAATATTATTATCCACTACTACTAATAATAATAATAGTAATAATAAAGCTAAACAGTCGAAACAAACCAAATCAAATAAGCAATGGAACATGTATTTAATAATTTTATTATTTAATAAAATTATAGTTCTAATAATTATCTTCTAATTCTAACAATTAAATTATGAGGCTACTGAGAACAATGATATTGACAGTTGTTTTGTTGGGATTTTTTACACCTAATCGGCAATTAATTGATTTAATATATTGAAATTTATCTATAATAATAATGATTATAATGTTGATTGTTATTTTCATTTCAGGAATTGTAGTTGGTTATAAAACACCACTTTGCACAAGAAATGGATTCTTTTACTCATTTGACTTTATTCTAGCTGTTTTTATTTTCATTAGATCCAACCCCCAGCATTGACTACCTTAATAAAATGAGCTGTCTAGATAATTATTATTGCTGCTAGTCAGTAGTATTTCATATTCATCATCATTTCAGATTAGGGAGTTTTGAACAGGTTAGCAGCATTGATGTTTTGGTTTGATTGTCTGCAGTTGTACAAATGGAAACTTTTCAGTTTGAAAAGATTTTGAAAAAGTTGATAATTTATATCTCGACAAACGCAAACCCACACTGACCTTTCCTGTAATAAATGTTGAAATAATGTTTTATCAGTTTTTTTAATAAAATTTGACACTCCCTTGAACCAATAACTAGATATCCTTTTTTACTATCTAGGTATTCATCCCCTTTTTGTAGCACTCCACACACGAGTCTGTTTATTTTCAATCCTTTCATTGCTGTCTGCGTTTGTTCCAGTATCTGTATTATTTTCACAGAACTTACTCTATCAGCTGTTGCAATCTATTAAGGATGGAGAAAAGTCTAGAAAAACACATGACCAACGTGTAAGCGCATTTTTTGTCATTATATTGTGGTTCACAGATATTTTTGAAGTCGTGATGGAAACAACTTTGATTTGTATGTTATATAATTACAGGTTAAATAATCATGGAGTGACTGGGATTATTTGTGTAGATAAAAATGGTCTTTGTGTGGGAGGTGAGTATACTCTTTGCACTTTTATTTTTCTAAAATTATTGACATTTTTGGAGACTTTGAGATTGTTTACTATTCGATGTTGAAAAATTTATAATGTTTAGTTTAAATAAACAGGCTCACTGTATGATGTCTGGATATTGCAACATACATCGAAGGAACCTTGACCAGGATGAATGCTGGCAGCTTTGGAATTAACGCAGACAACTTCTAGAATCAACATCGACTGTGCAATAGAGAAGAAATTTTGGCATTTTTTTTTAGGAAATATCAGCATTTGTTCTCAGCAGCAAATAAATTATTGTTGTGAAATTCGTTCTGGGCCTGTCTAAATTAAAGATAGACAATTTGTAGAATGAATGTTATATTTTACATGATAGAATAGACATTGCATAGTCGATATTATTTCCAGGCCTGTCCGCATTCATTTCTAACAGCGTTTATACCAGTTTGTGATAGTTCCATAGTTGTAATACCAGCTGTGCATGCTATAATTTATACTTGTGCAGTTAAAGGAAGTGGTGAAGTACAAGGTGCTGGTACATTAGCCGCCATTAGTCAAGTTGCTCAAAAGATTTTGCCTGGTGTGGAGCCTCCAGTAGTCAGTATAGAGACCTCGATGACGTAAGATTTACTCACCTCTCTGTCTCCTACGACGGTATAAATTGTATGAGCCAATATTGTATATATGATATGTATATATGATGTGTATATATGATATGTATATATGATATGTATATATGATGTGTATATATGATATGTATATATGATATGTATATATGATGTGTATATATGATATGTATATATGATGTGTATATATGATATATATATATGATGTGTATATATGATATGTATATATGATATGTATATATGATGTGTATATATGATATATATATATGATGTGTATATATGATATGTATATATGATATGTATATATGATGTGTATCTGTGATATACTTATAGGAATGTACTCATCAGTTCACACGATGGATACACAACAGCTATATATAAACATGCGTGAATGCCGTGAAAGATTGCTGGAGTTTTTTCACTGCATGTAGACCTTTGAATTGTCAGTCATTACTCTCTCTAGCTCCTTGTATTTGTGCAGTCTTAATCTATCATCATAGCTTCTCACAAACACACGTGACCACCAAAACTGCAATATTAACTTTTTCTATTCAATTTGGAAATATCTCTAACCTAAAAATATAACTTGTTATGTCATACCACTAGTGTTTTTTGTTGTAATTTATCTATTTTTATTTCACTTGCAACCTATGCTGAGATTTTGAATAAATGGAATGTTTTTTGTATTATTATTGCTGTAAGAGCTATCATTAAAACAATTTGGCTCACCATTAACAATCACATCCTAAGCTATAAAATAAACATGCTGCTTTTAGTGCTGCCGTTTATTGAGTCAATTTAAGATCAGGGCTATTTCATCAGAATAAAGTTATGCAAATAATTTTTGCAAAACTAGTCTTATTTTGTAAGGAAAGTTTTTCATAGCCTCTAATTACAAAACAAGTTATTAGATCTTTTTAGCCTCACAATGATGAAACTGTCAACTCGTACACAACATGACTGTCTAAGAATTTAAACACAGCTAATTCGAAAGCTTTCTATAAACACAACTTGTGCAACATACGCTGTACATTGAACTATCATTAAAGCATGAACAACCATTTTTTAATTTAAAGGCATGTTCGAAACTGAATATTGGTTCATGTTCATACCCAAGAACAACTTACAAGTATCTTTTAAGATGACGATTAATCTAACAAAAAACCTTCAGGAGGTGACAGCAATAACTATTTCATGTGTTTGCTTTCCTCTATCATAGCAACCAATGCATTTAAATTTATTGGTGTGGTTTTTGTGCTCTCAGTGCTACATGCTGCTGTTCAATGCTACAAATTTTCACAGCGCCACCACCATTGATTTCTGATGAGAATCATGCACTAACCATTTTTATTTTTTTACATCTAGATCAACCATTCTAGGTTCAATCCTTTTCAGTGACTATCAAGTCAGCTAGCTATTACATACATTAACATTACTCAAGGACCTAGTATATATATATATATACTAGGTCCATGACATTACTATACCGTTTGTAGTAGCAGTGATGCCTCGATAGCATCACCTGTATAGCATTAAGTACATTGTTTGGAGTTATCGTAGCCTTGTTGAATTGGGGTTTTTCTTATGAAGAACAAATTCCATAGACCGCATAGCATTAATAGATTATGTCACTGACTGTATCATCATCATCTCGTTATACATGTCTGTGACCGCACAAGAAAGAGTGTTTTTATGCGAAAATACACTACGGATTTAGGGCTATAGCAACTACAATCACATGACGAATTTCATGGATGGTGTAGAATTAAATAGTTTTATTATAATTTTGTAGCATAAGATACTCATATATACCTAATAATCATTGCTGAAATCTTATATTTCTTGTGTTTTGTGTGACTGTCAAAAAGCCACACTCACAGTTGCAACGGTGATTTTAATTTGAATAAGGATATAATAATAATATATATAAATAATAATAAATATAATAATATTATATATATATATTATATTATAAAAAGTAATAATAATTATATATTATATATAGCACTATTATAATAATAATATTATATATAACAATAATAATAATATTAGTAGTACTACTAGTAGTAGTAAAGTAGAATATAATAATAATTATTAAATAAAATAATAATATATTATTATTATCATATAATAATATAATAATAAGTAATAATGATAATGATAGTAGAGTAGTAGTAGAGTAATTATAGTAGTAGTAGCAATTGAATTTGTTGTGCACTATTATTACTTACTACTACTACTACATCATCATTATTAATTATAATTTATTAGTATGTATTATGATCATTTATTAGTTATTTATTATAATAATAATAATTAACAAATATAATAATTATAATAATTTATAAAATAATAATAATAAAAGCAACTTTTTATAATTAAGTTTATAATAATAATAGTTAGTAATTAATAATCAGTGAGTGTGTGTATGAATGATGATGATAATGTACAGGATTTTGCTCTGTGGTAGCTTAGCCTCTGCACCTGTACTTCCTCCCTTCACTCAGGCCGACTTTGCTAGCGATGTTGGCATGAGCCGTGACCAGTTGTCGTACTTAGTAGGGAGTCATTGCTGACTATTAGCTAAGTCGACTAGTCATGCATCTGCCTCACACTGCAGTGGTCGAACCGTTGCTTAGGCAAGGTTGAGTAGCTCGGTGTGTGCTTGTCTGTTTACACTTGTCAGAATATGTATAGCAGGCTATAAAGCATATGCTTTCAAGGTATGTGCGCAATGAAGTATTTTGTTGTAAAACAAAGGGACTTCGGAGAGTAAGTGGAGTAACTCTGCTTTATTGTAAGTAATCTGAGCATTTTATACAAACTGACATGACAAAGGGTGAATATAACACAAAGGGAGGCTACGCCTGCTGCGTGGTGATTGGCTAATGTAACAGTATTGCCAGCCTCTAGGATAAAATATTGATAGTCCTGCCCTTAAGGGGTGGTGCTTGAAATAGAACAGTATGTGGACATGGAACAACATGGAATAAACATAGAACGCTATAAGATAGAACTACGCAAGAAGTAAGAGTAGGCAATTGCAAGTTTCGTGTGCTGAGTGTTATTGTTTATGTAGGGTGCGCTCGTGGCATCCTCCACACACGCCGCCCCATTGGCGACAATGCCAATAAAAATATGGCACGAGCGATCTATCTGTCCATGGTCAGCTCTTTTTGTTCCTTCTTCATCTTATACTTTATGTCTTCTACTTTCTGTAGGGTCTTGTACGCTTCTCTTGTCAGTTGGTGTATTTCTGCTTCATACTGGTCTAACCTTCTCACTCTTTCTCTCCTCTTTCTAACTCTCTCTTGTTCGCTGTCGACTTGTACGGTGGTTCGCCAATGTTGCACTTCCCTTTCTTTACTTATTCTCTTCTCTGGTGTCCGTCTCTCTGGAGAGGTAGGGGAGCTGTACGTTATCTTCCTCTTTTTCATAGGTGGGGATGACTCTCTCTGATTCCCTAGCCGCTTTAGGATCGGCGTCTGCTTGGCAGCTTTTTCTGCTTTCTTCTCATAGCTGGGTGTCGGTGTCCCAAACTCAGCTGGTTGTTTCCATTTCATGAAGGTGCAGAATTCTTGGTAGTAGTCTTTATCAACTTCGTACAGAGGCTTGTTGATTCCTCCGTGTGCGGCGGCTCCTTGGTAGCTCCTAATGTGTTTGTGAATGGCGTCCTTCGACTGGCTCTTTTTGCCGCAGTGGCAAAAGAAAAAGGTGAAGTGCTGTCGGACATGATAAATGACTCTCTTCCTGGCATGTCGGAAATCACACAGCTTGCACTTCCAGTCATCGTTGTATTCGTCCATTCTGTGTACTGCGTCTTTTATAGCATGCAACGTCTTGCCAGTCACCCATATCTTTCGCACGCTTGTACTGCTGGCTGGCTTTCTGACTAGTGTCTCATCTGTAAGAGAAACCGTATTTATTCTCAGTAGTGGTGATGGCGGACAAACTTTTGTCGGGAATGCCTCTTTTTGAGGCACCCTGACAGTGAGTTTTCTCATTTCTGTATCCAGTGCTGTAGTGAGCGACTGTACCGAGACAGTTGGTAGCTTACCAGTACTAGACGTGATCGTTTGGTTTCCGACAGATATGTCTTCAGTGTTCCTTCCTCTAGTACGAGCCATTTCTTTAAGTAGTTCGGCGAACTGTGCAAAGACGTGATGTGGTGCTGTTTCCAAAGGTTGATGAGCAACTGATTGCTGGTGAGCGCTGTTTCGTATTATATTTTCATCATTGGCGCCTTTGGTTGATTTTTTCGTCGTTTGCGCATCCCATGTGACTGAGTCTTGATGACGTGGGAGCGCGGTTCGAGTGTATCTGGTTGGCGTGTTGGTGCGAGTGTGTGTATAGTCAGGAGTTGTCTCCTTCGGGCGCAAGGGGGAACAACTCCTTGTTTTCTGTCAAATTTCGTGTATTTCTTTTCTGCTCTTTCGTTTCACTTCTATCCAGCCGTTTTGGTCCGAATTTCTTCCTGTTTTCTCTGGTCCTGGGCTGTTTCTCTCTTCTCTCTGTACTCTCTTTCTGTTTAGCTTTGTTTCTGCCTCTTCTGGGGGGTTTTTGTGTCCTACTGTGTTGTAGCAGTGATAATCTGCTAAACGTTTTGGCTTATTCCTTTCTCTCTGTGGTCGGTCTACTGGGGAGGGCTGTCCTGGTCGGGCTACTAGGGCTGGCCAGTCCTCTTCATTGATGGTAGGTGCACCTGTTGGTGGTGTAGTAGGAGGTACAGGTATTTTTGCTGTCTCCATCTCCTCTACTGGTCCCTCTGGCTCATCTATTTCTCTGTCTGGACTTCTGGTGTCTCTGGCCCCTTCTGTTGGGGGGGGGGGGGGGTGACTGGTGTGCTAGGAGCGGGAGGTTCTTCCTCTCTAGGTAGTGGCACCGGAAGTGGGGGTGCCGGTAGCAAGAATGCTTGTTCTGGTCCCCCTGTCTCCCGGGTCTGTGGCACATCTTCATCCCTGCGGTAGGTAGGTTCTCCCCTTGGTAGTAGTGGTAGTGGCTGGACAGTTTCTTCGACCCCTCGTGGCTGGAGTTGTGCTTTCTTTGGCCGTCCTCGCCGAGCGCC
The DNA here is from genome assembly GCA_945261195.1 of Cryptosula pallasiana. Taxonomy (NCBI): domain Eukaryota; kingdom Metazoa; phylum Bryozoa; class Gymnolaemata; order Cheilostomatida; family Cryptosulidae; genus Cryptosula; species Cryptosula pallasiana. The sequence continues at coordinate 28,414,574 of OX183139.1, read as the reverse complement.
TTTCATGTTTGGGCGCATGGCGGGTTCTCTACAGGGTGGGGCCCTGCCCACTGGTTCATCGCACGTCCGGTAGGATCGTAACCTCTGTCCGTTCTGTATGGACCACTGTCCGTTTCTGCCCACTTTATAGGTATGATTGTTGAACGCCTCCAAGACTTGGTAGGGGCCCACAAATCGGGGCTGCAGTTTTGGGTTGCTCCCCTTTACTCTCCTCTTATTCTCCAGTACTACCAGGTCTCCCTCCTTGAAGACAGGTGGTTCGTCGCTTTCCTCTTGTCTGACCTCCTGTTGCCTATCCCGTAGATATTGGTGTGCCATCTGTAGGTTGGCCTGGATCTCTGCCGTGTATTCTGTAACGTTCTGTGGGTCCAGCGAGGGGGGGGGGTGGTCCCGGTTAGTTGATCTGGCAGACGCACCTCCCGTCCTAACATCAGCATGTTGGGCGTCTCTCTTGTGGCTGAGTGTGGTGTGCCTCGGCATGCGCGCATGATCTGGGGAGGAGGCTGTCCCATTCGTCTTGTCCCTTGGTGAGGATAAGGGCACGTAGGGCGTCCCCGAGAGTGCGGTTTTGCCGTTCAACCACTCCGTTCCCTTGAGGATGGTATGGGGTGGTCCTGGTTTTCTTGATCCCCCATAGGCTGCATAGTTCCTCTAGGAGTATTGATTCGAACTGGGCGCCTTGGTCGGAGTGGAGTTGTTCCGGCAGGCCCCAGTATGCGAATACTCTCTCATCTAGTGCAGTGGCTACGGTAGGTGCAGTAGCGTCTGGCAGCGCAATGGCGTCCTGCCAACGGGTAAAGTGGTCGGTGAGGACCAGCGCCCATCTGTTCTTCCTCTTTGTCAGCGGTAAGGGTCCCACCAGGTCCACGGCCAATTTTTGAAATGGTCGGCCAGCGTACATGCGCTGCCTGTGGGGGTTGTCTGTCTTCCGTCTGCTCTTTGCCACTTGGCAGACCTCGCACTCGTTGATCAGTCGCCGGACTAGCGGGGAGATGCCAGGCCAGTACCAGTCCAGCAGGATGCGCTGTCTGGTCCGATGGATGCCTGCGTGAGCTAGTCGGTGGGTGTCCCAAACGACCTGGGTCCGTCTGCTTGGGGGGCACAGGGTGCACTGCTTTGGTCGGGTTGGGTGTTGGAGTTGGATGACGAGCACTCCGTCAGGGCGGATTGTCATGGCTCCTCGCCTCTCGTATAAGACTCGCAACTCCGTCTCTCCTTCTGCTAGCTCCCTTTCTGATATGCTGCCTGGCTGTCTGACCTCTGCATATATTCGGGCGATAGGTCCTGTCCCATCCCTTTGCTCTTGCACTAGGTCGGCGGTGGCTTGTGGGGGTTGTACGAAGGTGAGATTAACTTGTTCTTTTATGAGCGGTGGTGGTCTCTCCTGGGTAAGTTCTGCGTGGGTTGGTCCGCCATCCCTCTGTTCTATTGCACTACACTGGCGGCAGTCCACGCACTGTCCTTGGCGGCTGAGCCCGTCGGCATTACCATGTTGCACCCCTGCTCGATGCTCCAACTTATATTTGAACTCTGCCAAGGTCTCCAACCATCTGGCGATCTGGTTTGAGGGCTCTCTCCTCCTGCAAAGCCAGCGTAGGGAGGCATGGTCGGTTCGTAGCTTGAACTCTCTGCCGTATAAGTAGGGTCTGAAATGCTTGACTGCCTTTATGACGGCCAGGAGCTCCTTCCTTGTCACGCAGTAGTTCTTCTCAGCTGGGGCCAGTGTCTTGCTGAAGTATGCGATGACTCACTCTTTTCCTCCTTGGACTTGGGACAGCACGGCTCCTACTCCCACTGCACTGGCGTCAGTGTCCAGGATGTAGGGCAGGCTGGGGTTCGGGTTTGGGTCCCTCAGGTTGTCCTTTGGTGATTTACGGTAACTGAGCAGCTTAGCTTGCGCTTCTGACCGGGTCATACCGAAGGTTGCCTGCAAGGTCCTGATCACGTCTTCTGTCGTCTCGCCTCTCCCGCATTGTTCTGCTCTGCCAGTCAATGCCTGTCTCAGATGGATGACTGTATCCTCAGGTTGCCAGTGGTTGGCCTCTGCCACTTCTCTGAACCTGTTCAGGAAGTAGTGGACATCTCCGTGGCCCTCAAACTGTGGCGTCTTGAATCTGTCCCTAGTGGTGGCTACTGTCATCCGATTGAGAATGTCGGTCAGTGTTCCCATCATCTGCATGCTAGAGGGGTCTCGGTCGACGCTGGTGGCTCTCCTCCTTTGTGCCATCTTCTAGTCGTCCTTAGTGTGGGAGTGTCTTCTTCAGTGGATGCTTCAATCCCACTGCTGCCACCAATGTACAGGATTTTGCTCTGTGGTAGCTTAGCCTCTGCACCTGTACTTCCTCCCTTCACTCAGGCCGACTTTGCTAGCGATGTTGGCACGAGCCGTGACCAGTTGTCGTACTTAGTAGGGAGTCATTGCTGACTATTAGCTAAGTCGACTAGTCATGCATCTGCCTCACACTGCAGTGGTCGCACCGTTGCTTAGGCAAGGTTGAGTAGCTCGGTGTGTGCTTGTCTGTTTACACTTGTCAGAATATGTATAGCAGGCTATAAAGCATATGCTTTCAAGGTATGTGCGCAATGAAGTATTTTGTTGTAAAACAAAGGGACTTCGGAGAGTAAGTGGAGTAACTCTGCTTTATTGTAAGTAATCTGAGCATTTTATACAAACTGACATGACAAAGGGTGAATATAACACAAAGGGAGGCTACGCCTGCTGCGTGGTGATTGGCTAATGTAACAGTATTGCCAGCCTCTAGGATAAAATATTGATAGTCCTGCCCTTAAGGGGTGGTGCTTGAAATAGAACAGTATGTGAACATAGAACAACATGGAATAAACATAGAACGCTATAAGATAGAACTACGCAAGAAGTAAGAGTAGGCAATTGCAAGTTTCGTGTGCTGAGTGTTATTGTTTATGTAGGGTGCGCTCGTGGCATCCTCCACAATAATAATAAGTTGAATGATTAATAATAAAAATAATTAATAAACAATATTATTATTTATTATATATTCTTGTATCACTATGACTCTTCTTATTATTATTATTAAAATTATTGCTATAACTACAGTAAATGTTATATAAGGCTTATAAGGCTACTAACAATATTTTATTAATACTATATATATATTATTATAATAATTATCTTCATTCTTATTATTATTGGGATTATTAGGATGATGAGCATGTTGTTGCAGCCCAACTTGTACTCCTTTCTCCATTACTACCACACTATTATCAATAACAACTATCATTACTATCATTAAATATTAGTAGTAGTGGCAATACTAATAGTAGTAGTTGTAGTCTACTATTAGTACTATTATTACAAAGCTACTACTTACTTTTTTATCTACTTATTTTTTATAATAATCCCAATTATAATAATAATAATGATATAAATTATTATTGACTAGTTGTTATTATTAATTAATCTAACAATGATAATAATATAATTTATAATAAGATTAAATAAACTTAGTTGTTTGTGTTTGTACTTTGCGTATTATTGTGAGTTGTAATGTAACTATAGTAGAGACGATTAGTTGTAATAGATTAATGCTAGTATTGTACTTTGCTTACTATCGTTAAAAATTCTGAAAAGTTTGGTTATTAGTTATATTGATCGTAATAATTACGTAATAAAAGAATAGATAATAGCCGCATAGTTTTTATTTTGTTAGACTAGAAGCTCAGTGTAATTGTGCAGTCTAATTTCAGTCGGATACCTTTTGCTACCAAAGCACAATTATTATTCTTCACATTATTAATATAACGATATATCAACATAAATTTATTTCATCAGGAAGTATTTTGCCTTCAATCGCTAGCGATCGTGCATCACATTGCTTAAACTTTATCATAACTTGGACTTTTTTTCTTTCAACTAGTCTGTTTAAACCTTCCACTCCAGATATATCATCTGTCTCTACCACGTGTACACAGACATACATCTCATGTATTACAGTGCGCCAAATTTGATTTAAAAATAAAAATAGACATTCAATCAAGCATTATTTACCAGAAGTAAATGACGAGTTAGTTTGGTATGCATACATGCTAGGAGTTCGTTAGATTTTTTTGTACAGAAAGTTGATGAAGAGCATTTTATGAGCTTATCTGTATGTTCATTCACTGCATGAACTTTTCCCTTGGTTCCAAACAGGGAATTTTCTCAACAGCTTTCCTGAAAAATTATTTCGTTAAAAAGTGCTTCACATTTGCTACGTTAATTCACGGGAGCTAGCAGTAGAGTTTAGTGAAACCTTGGAAACCTGACATTTGATTTATTTGTAGTTTTATGTTTCTGTATAAGAAAATAATTAATTTTCATACCAATATTTATTTTTCATTGTATATCACTAGCTTCCACGACAAGTTGACATATTTTTATTGTCAGTAATAGTACCCAATACATAATTTGATATTTACCTTATAAGCATATAACAATATCTCAAGAATGCTTAGTATTCCTTTTTTACATTATTGATTACCTTAAAATTTGATATCAAAATAGCACACGTCAATTTTTTTTTCAATTTAAAGTAATAGAGTTATTCTGGTAGTCCCTGGGTTACACAAATAAGATTTTATTGTTACTGCATATACGGTACAGGCTCTGCTTATAACCCCGCAATAAATCAACATTTCCTGTACAATACATAAATGTAACACCTGTTATAGCGGGGATGGACATTTAGCCTGTCTTTGGCTCAATAGGAATAATATATAAATGCTTAGTTTTAATTTCGTTAGATGTTTGTCCTTAATACCGTTCCTTGTGTTAACTTGATATGCACATCTCATTCCTCTATAGCTGCACATCTGTTGCTCAGTGATTGGTACATTTATTACTCTAAATGTTTTTAAGGAAGCATCTAGAGATACTCTGCTTTAGGCATTTATTTTAACACTATCTTGGAGCGAGGTAGGATTTAAGTGATGCAATATGTAGAGATGAGAAACTATAAAGAATCTGTTCAAATATTTGTTTAATGTAAGTGGCCTTGATTTAACATATAAACACCACTTTATATGATAAAGTCTACTGTGTTTGGTTTGTTAGCAACTAGTATAAAATTGTATAAAATATCTTATCTAAGAATGCAATAGGTGGCTCTGTTTTGTCATTTCCCATTTTTCAACTTTATAATTATGGGTCAGTTTATTTAGGCCCCATTTGGACCCTCTGTAGGCCTCCTTTAGGCCCCATGTACCGATTGTGCCTACAAATTGAGGATTTTCATATTTCTGGTAAAATGGCCTAAAACAATCGGTATCAAGTGGTTTGGGGCTATTGGCATGTTTTGATCAGGATCTAAAAATCAGTTAGCAGTTTGTAATTTGTCCAATCATATCACTCCTCGCAGTCACAATGTTTCCAATAAAATTATTTTTCCAACACAATTATCTATGTGAAGAGGGTCGTTCTTGAGCGCCCCTTGTTTGTTGTTGCAAAGCATTTTATGGCTAACTATGGCATCAAATACAGCGAGTTTAACCGGATTGCATGATAATGGCAAGTGGAGAAAAAAAATAGGTGAAACATCCTATCGTCATTTCCGATTGGTAGCTAGTAGGATAGAGATCACAAAATTGTACTAGCTTGTAAGGACATTGCACTGTTATCTATAAATCTCTGGGTACATCACACAAAACTTTTATTTCCTTCAACTGATAAGGAGAAGCATGTGATGTGCCCTACAGCTATATAATGACTCAGATAAATAAGATATGACAGCCTTGCAGTACATGACACGTGATATTACAACAAAAAATGCCGATTTGTGTGCGTTACATTTCCTGTTTTCACAAATTATGTGCCAGAGAAATAACTGCCAATTGTCAGAAGAGAGGAGACAACTTCTTAGCAGAGCCAAGTGTAGGGCTTACTGCAGGAAATTGCTGGAGATTTGGTGAACTTCTCAGCAAATTTTCTAATCTTTTTTCAGTTTTTTCCTCTTAAAATGCATTTTCTGCTATCGCAAATCATTTTGAAGCATATTCCATGACCAAAAATATATTACAAACACGTGAGTAGTAGATTTATTGCAAGTTAACTTTGACCTTGCCCAATCAGATTAATCTTGTGATCTTCAATTAATCAATTTGCCGTATTTTTATAAGAAGACAACTCCTAAACCGCATCATTTGAGTTATAAACAAGGCAAAGCATCCGCTGTTTTGCTGCTGCACGTTACTGCATGTTATGTAAGTAAAAGATAGGTGATCACCTATCCAGGTGGATTGGCTCATTTGAAGTACAAAGCAAACATTGTAAGATAACAGCTCAAATCACGTGCATAGATATATCATGTGATCACTCACTGTTACTCATCATCACTCGCATATCGGTGATGTTTTCCCTTGCTCTCTTCTATTATATTGTTAACCATAAATTATTCATTCATGAAACCTTATGACACCGTTATGCCTAACTGGAGTGGACGCATCACAACAGTAAGTGCGTTTGTTTAGCCGTTAATTCTTGCATTGTGTGAGACATACTGGTATCGTAATTTGGTTGTAGAACGACGAAGAAGAGGTTGCAACAATAAAAAAGATGAGTTCTATTCTATCGTGGCTGCCGATATTACTGTTTGCTAACACAGCCATTGCTTTCTCTGTGGCTTATATCATAGCTGTGGTTAGAGGGGATGTTAACCCATGGTGGCCTTATATCAGGTAACTAAATGTATTGCTCTCTTGTGTAAAAGTACCGTTATGAGTTGTTTAGGAATTTAACTTGTTTACGTTATTCTTCACATTACAATACTAAATAAAGTTTTTGTTTGCAGTGACACTGGTACCAAAGCACCAGAGAGCTGCATATTTGGTCAACTGCTGAATATCAGTGCAGTTCTTGGTGAGTTGTCTTCTCTCCTGTGGTACATTTTATTTAATGATATATTCTTTACACGGAAAGCTAGTAGATAGCCTTGTACCTGGCAAACTGACTTGATAGATACTTCATCTCAACAGTTTGAGTTAAAACTCTTTTTAGCATAGATGTGAAAAAAAAGTTTACTGCCCAACAATTTTTTTAATCAGGAAGGTGTGACTCTCTTTAGTAGAAATACGTAGTTATTCAATTAAATAATTTTTCCTAAGCTGATTACGACGGCGCTACAACCTTGACCCCTACATATTACATACTTACAGCGCTGTCAATCATGTACGTCAGGTATAAACTGGTGCAGGCATTCAACAATCATGATACTCTCCTACGGGGCCTCAACTTCTCCTCCCTCATTATTGGAATATTAGCTAGCATAGGTGTGAGCCTCGTCGCCAACTTCCAGGTTAGAGTTAGCAATATTTCTTTTGTTTTAATGTGTGCCAAATTTTTACATAACTAGAAAAACAGCCCATCACCAAGTTGTATATATCTAACGAACTATAATATTTATTTGTCAAAACTTCATTGTCTGTATGGAATCATCATTTCATTAGTAATAAAAATATGGTTATTAGTATTAATCGCTGACTCGTTTTTCGATTTGTCTCTCTCCGAAACTCCGCCCACAATTGTGAACCCCTTGAGAGCCGAACTGCGAGGCTGGTGTCAACATTCCTTAAACTTGGAGTTGTCCCCACATGTTTACGAAGTGCATGATTCCTATTGTTTTATTATATACCAAGAGTTATTTACTATTGCAACTGTTAGCATATGTCTGTCCGGTTGAGTTGGTTAGACTGCTGAGAGAAGACAAATCCTGTGACGTTGAATGTTTATTGTAGGAGTCCAATGTCATAACAGTACACATCACGGGAGCGTTGCTAGCATTTGTTTTAGGCAATGCATACTGCTTCCTGCACTCTATAGTGACCAAGAGAATGTATCCTATGTACAACGGTTTTAGTGTGTTCGTCTGGAGACTGACAATATCCATCATAGGCCTCGTCTCTCTTATCATGAGTGAGTTTTTGGTTATACACTTGACTTATGTAATTAATTCTCTCCAATGCAGGTCATTGCACTCAGTCAAACTCATTGATGTCTTCATACAAAATAACTCACCATATTGTATGTGTCTACGTTGTTGAGTTGTCATTGTTTCTGTAATCTGGATCAATTTGTATATTTGAGTTTCTTCTTCAATTATTGTCTAATGGAGAGTTGTCTTTCCATACTTTATTACCTGCGGCTAGTTTTATTCATTTGCTGTAAATGAGCAAAGACAACTCCAACAATTTTAGCCTTCCACTTTTTAGTTTTTGCTTTGTCTGCTCGGTAATTAATTTTATAAAAAAAATTTAGTCATGCTCTATTGTGTTGCCTGGTTTCACAATATTCTATTTGACTGTTTGTTGAACTGTTGGTTACATTAGGTTAATATTTGTGATTCAGTCACTGTGCAAGTATAACTTCAAGTTAGAAAATGAAGAGTGGAGTGGATTTTGTTGCGCTGTAAATATTGGAGTTGTCTTTCTTTGTTGTGACAAAATTGGGGAGTCAGCAGCAATGGAATTTGTGTGGTCAAGTACATTACAGCTTCTAGGCAAATTGTATTAAAGTGTGGGCGAGTTTGGCGACGGGGCAGTTTGTCTGCGGTAGACAGTTTTCAAATGATTGAATGTTTTATAACAGCAAAGATGTAAGCTATGATTGTATTCGAGCTATTTAGTGTGTAGCAAGGTGGTTGCAGCTAACAATTAGGGGTCGGTAGCCCTATTTTGTAATAGAATTTTGACTATAAAGTACATATAGGACCTCAGGCTTTTACAGCTTGTACAGTAAATCTAGTTAATTGCCTTTTTGTTGATTTATCCGACTAGCCTTAAGGGGCTCGTGAAACAGATGCCTAGTTGGTGCTTCGAATACGACTTGAGTTTTGGTTTTTATCTGATTTAGTAACTCATCTACAATTTGTAAAAGCAACGCTTTTTGGTGTTAGAGTGTTTAATTTTTTGCGAAGTTTTGCTACAGAGTTTTAGTGAGTACGGATTCCGGTATGAGAAAACTGTAAGCCATTGCATTGTTTGATATAAATAGTGAAATTACAACAGGTTCGATTGATAACCAAACTATTACAGCAATCCTAGATGTCAGCGGTATAATAGACTAACTAAGACTAGCTTGTGTAAAGCTTTCTAGCCACCTCACACAAAGTTACACCATTGTAGCAAACAATACAAGAGGTGATGAAATGTTTTGTTTTTATGAAAGCCGTTGTAATAAGAATTGTATAATTGGTTTGCACAAAAATAAAAAAACAAGTATTTATTATATGTGGGCTGAGGCTATGGGGTATTGTCCTAACCACATGAACACATAGCGATTGCGTGATTTTAGAGCTTCTGTATCTGGAGAAATCGCCAAGTAATTGCTAGCATTTATATAAGGTTATCGCCAGGTTTGGATATAGATGAAAAAATCGCTAGCCAATCACAACATGCAAATGCCGTACCATTCTTTCCACTTACACAATGCCCGCTGCATCACCCTGATCTATCAGCAATCATATATTAGTTTGTAGGATGTAACTTGTTACAGCGAGTTTGACCGGAATTGCTGAAAAATGAGCAGTGGTAAGAAGTTGTGCAATTTTTGGCCGGGATTTCTCTTATCACTTAGAAAAACCGCTAGAGCCATTGCTGTGTGTACACCATAAATGTAGTAGCACTAAATAATGAAGGAAACATTCTATCTTGTTTATAATCCCATGCCAACCATTCTTTGCATCTGTTGTGGGCATATTTCCAGTTTTTGTACAACTTTCTCATACTATTGCTGTTTTTAGCTGGTGTGTTCGGTGCAATAGCCACAGACCAAGCTAGCAAAGACTCAAATTTGACAAACTTTAAGCTTCAATGGAACGCTACAGACCCGGTGAGTTAACTTGTTTAATCTTGAAGATTAAAAATGCCGCAGATTACATTGCCAGGCACGAATTAACATTTTTCTTGCAATTGATGCTACGTAAACGCGAGTAATCTAGTGTTGGCTCTTCATGAATATTTTATGCGAGTTTTCGCTCCTGAGAGAGGAATAGCTATTGATCAAGTAGACTCGTAGTACGTAATTATTTTCGTCGAATTTTGGCCTGAACTGAAGGTTGCTGCAATCAACAATCACTTTGTCAGCTAACACTTCCTACAATATCCTATATCGGGATAATTTCAACTGAGTTTGTTGAACATTATTACGGGTGGGTTGCGGTACAGGTTAAGTTAACAGTTACTAGTTCAAATAGCCCAAGTCTAGACTCTAATACTTACAGGTCTTATACAATGACCTGTTCTCTTAATTGCTGCCAATTATATCAATAGGCATCATCTTTTTTACTTATTATATCAATTGGCAGCAATGAAGGTCATTGCCCTCTAGCTGCTAGTAGCATTACTAGCTTATTGTAAATTGGCTTGATAGAGTACTGCATGTAATTATTTGTTTGCCTACGTTACTGTTTTAGGGCTATGACAGCCACGTGGTGAGCACAGTAAGTGAGTGGGTGATAGGTATCGCGTTCCTCTCGTTCTTTCTCACTTACGTCAAAGACTTCCAGAAAATTACGATGAGAGTTCTGCCTGAACTGCTTGTCTCTCACCTGGATGAGACTCCGATTGTATTCAACTCTGGGCCAACAGAAAGAACTGGTTTGCTAGCGTAATTTTAAGATTTAATTCTTTTTTTACAGCACTCGATGGAACGTCTGCACATCTGCTTTTAGTTTTCTACCGTATTTATTTACTAAATATTTACAGGCATACTGTATCGGTCGCTTCCAACTCAATTGGGTTATCGCTGAATTGACTCCATTTCCGTTCTTTTTATCCCAAATCGCAATATGCTTTCTTTGCACCAGTTTTAGAAAAATCCCTTTAAAATAGTAGTGTTGATTGTTTTAACCTCAAAGTTCAATTTTTTCAACAGATGTTGGATATTTTATAAGTTTTATTGTAAATAGGTTTTGTCTATGCTCCGTGTCTATGCTCCGTGTCTATGCTCCGTGTCTATGCTCCGTGTCTATGTGTATTGGCTTTTATTCACTGTTAGACATAACCGTAGTGAAATATCATTCGTTATGTGTTATAAGTATGCAGTAACACCAACTAGAATACACATTGAATACTGGTACTATGATATCTATGATTTGTAAATGAAAGTGGAAGATGCACTCGTTATTTTTAATTCTTTTATAAAGAATCCTTGTTATAATGATATCACTCGTGTTATACTATAATATGGAGTTGTCCTCTCTCTAAAATGAGTTTGTTCAGCTAACCATTGTTTCCCTAGAAGCCACCTCCGTGTCCGGTGGGAATTTATGAGCAGTTTTAATTTGTTGAAATTAAATTGCATTTTTTTATAAAGTAGTGGCAGTTACTGCGACGTGCAATAGGTTTCATATTTAAAGAGCTATTTTGCTGCCTGGACGTATCATACACTTTTATTGCCTTTCTCCCTGCTTTCTATGCTCCTTCCCTCTCTGAGGAAACAACTCCTCATTTTCTGATTCCACAGTGGCCTGTATGTTACCTCCCGCACTGTTATACTAGACTATTACATAACAAAAATTCACTCGTGCAGTGTTACAGTAATGGGATGCATCAGCCTGTTTCATCTCTCCCCTAAATTAATATTGGCAAACATCCATATAACATCAACTGTAGCATCCTGCCTTGGCCAAGGCTACAGCCAAACATCAACCATCCTGGTTATTGGACATGTAATGAGAAAAATGTGAGTAGTTGATCCCTTCAGGTGTGGCTGTATAGTAAATGCCATCTACTAGGCTCAGTCAAGAGCATCAATGAATTATAACAAGATTGCCAGATACTCGATTAGGGTGTGTCTAAGTTTAGCGATTTTGTAAGGACCGAAAATCATGTGACTTTTACAAATGGCTACATTCGACTCGTGGTAAATGTTGTTGTAAAAGTGTGCCACTAACGAAATCTAAAAATTTCGGTAAAAAAACCATGTCAAATTACGGCTTTTTCTTCATTATCAACAATTACAGATATATTATCGTTGACCTGGTCCTTAAGAACTGGAAATGGTCGACACAAGCAACCATGTTTGAATTGTCATAAATAGTAAAGTAACGCCTTCTATGGATGAAGTTTGAAAAACATAAGAACACGAGGTTGAACTACGCGATATAGTGATACACATTTCCAGGAGCAGACAACTGCGTGAAGTGACGTTAACATGGCGACTCCCACTCTTCACTTGAATCGTGGTTAAACAACCGTTTTCCTTCATGGTTGAGAGGTATTGCACCACAGAATGGCATTTCATCAATATCTTTGGCATTTCCTTCTAAAATCTGTTCAACAGAGTGAGAAATATTGTTGATGACTTGATCAAAAAGTATTGCGCACATATGTGATTTATGAAATCATGCTTCCATTTATGAAGTCAAGCTGAGTTTTGCAAAACTGCTGTGTCAGCTTGTGATGTTGAAAGATCTAATATTGTATATTTGAGCTCTGTTACTTTGCTATGTTCAGCAAGCTCACATTTTTAGCTAAACGAGGTACAAAATGCCAAAGAGCAACAGTGAGGTAACAGTAAGCATTAGTATCTGTATTTCTAATAAATAAACTGATTGATTGCCCACAATCGAGATTGTTTAGTGCAAGCCTATGGTTCTGCTTCATAGACCTATTAGGTCTGTTATGCTGCGTTTTCTAACAGAAATTCGACTGCACTAATTATTATTATTATATGCTAGCGTTGGTAGGTAGGCAATAGGCATTTTCGGATCGAGAACGTTCATTCCAAAATGGGCGAAATTTTCGTTTTTCGGCGAGTACAAAACCTGTTTTTTGGAACGCTATGCTGAACGGTGGTTTTACCGTTCAGGGGGTCGTCCACCCTATGACGTTCTTGATCCGAATGCGTAGAGTTCTCCTATAATAAATATTTTTGCAAATAATGAGCCCTTTTACGTTAGTTACAATAACAAGACAAGAGTGATGAGGCCTCAAGTTTCATTTCTAACAATAATAATAAAATAAATAATAACAAGTCTTGAAGCATGTTGATGTTGAAATTATTTTTGGACACATTTTACTGAGGATGGTGAATTAAAATAAAATTGTAAGAAATAATTATAATATAAGAAAAATGTATGATAATCATTATTAATATTACTGTTATTCAAATGATATCATCATTAATATTATTATAAGTTCTTATAGTTTTTTTAATTATTTTATTATACTTTAGTTAGTTAGTAAAAAAAACACTTGTTCAAATAGCCAAACATCACCAACCAACTGATAATAAGCATTGTTAAAAATGAAAAATAGTAATTAGTAAAACACATAAGTAACTGGTAATAATTATCAAAATTATTATTTACTTTTTTATAATATATATCCAAAAAGCTGTCACCTCAGCAGGATGCGTTTTTTACTATTCACTGCGACACTAGAAAAAAAGAAGAAGATAACTCCGATGAAGTGAACTTTTGATTTTGAACGTTCATGCATAGAATTTATGCCAGGAACGAACGTCAAAATTGCATTCGGAAGCGCTTTCCCGTGCCAATTTTTTCAAGGCATGGACGTTCTTGATCCGAAAATGCCTAATGTTGATAGGATAAATGGATGCAACGCCATTGCAAGTCAATAATGATGTACTACTTGGCAAGTTTCCAACATCTCATTGAATCATACAGTATTCCTTGACGGTAGATCCTTTCATATGATGACACGCTTCAGTTACTGGCGATGAACTTTGTACTTAGCAACAGATTTCCAAGCAACGAGCCGTGAAGTCTTCATACCCGCCCGCAATACATGTATTGTTTTGGTTTTTAAGGATACTTAGGCTACACTTCGTAGCGATCAGCTGGGTTTGCTACTAGCAGTCATATGATCAACATCTCCTTTGTTAGCTTCAGTCGTTATTTGTTCACCACGTGAATAGTTGCACTCAGAGCTGTAGTGTCCGAATGCCAGCGCAGTTGTTTTGTGAATCAAACTATAAACAGGTGTTTTCCAATTGAGGACACAGTTAGGGACAGATCCATTGGACTTTTCCACTTTGTTCTGCTACACAGCGCTGAAGTAGTAGTTATTTATTCCTTCATTTGTCAGCATCCTGAGCAGTCGAGATATCCTCCTATAAGGTGAGTGCCTTTCAGTTGTTGAAAGTACAATGTAAAAAGTATGAAAATTTGTGCTTAGTATCACATCAGCAGCTGTGAGCTTGACCATGTCCACAAAAAACAACTAACCAACATTTTTTGTTGGAAATTAAGTTCAATTTCAAATTGTGTAGTTTGTCGATTGTTATTATTATCTTATGAACTTGTTAGATAATATTGGTGGCCAAGGTTGGATGTGTTTAATTTGGTACTTTGCCTGTATTTAACCAAATCCTTGCTGATGCATAACGTTACATTTCCGCATGGATGGTTACAGAACAAAACAAGTGGTGGCAGGCACTGGCTCCTTGCCAAGTTTTTCAGTTGCTCTTCACTAAAATAGGAAATGATTGATCATGTGGAAACCATAGAAATGTGTATCTACACGTGGAACCTCAGATAATACGTCAAGGCACTATAAACTCTGTGCCTGACATGAAACTTGTCAATTGCCTAAACCATTGCAATCCTTTCCTGAGCAAACATTGAAAGGTTTTTGAATATTATAATTATAGAAAGTAAGAGAATGCTGTCAAGTCATATGATTGTTAATGTTGTTTTTCAGTCTCTACAGTCGATATCCGGTCCCGTATACTGATATTACAAGATGAATTATCTGAGCATTGTACCCGTAATTGATGTGGCATTGGGCATCGCAGCATTTTTCACATCTTACATCGTAGCCGTGGTAGAGAAAGATGTCTACCCTTGGTGGCCTTACATAAGGTACGAGACTCTACACTTCTACTTGTGACCAACTACTCGACTGAAAGGAGATAATCTTTGACCAATCTCCACCTCTACTTCCCTTTTCTCCCACTCCTTTCTTGTACCCACCTTCCACTCCACCCCCTTCCTTTCACCCCCCACCTTCCACCCCTCCTCCCTCCGCCTCCCCTCCCTCCACCTCTCTTCCTTTCTTCTTTTTATAATTTGAATGTTCTGCTGCTGATTCACTTTGTTTTGATTTAAAACTAGTCAGAAATTTATAACAAATCAGTAACCAGTTTGGATATGCTTTGCTACTAGCAGCGCAACAGTACAAATATAATGATTAACTTCAAAATCTGGAAACTTGCCAGATTTCCACTATTTGAACGCTTATTTTGATGAAAAGTTTGTCCTTGCAGTGACACTGGAACCACAGTACCAGAGAGCTGCATATTTGGTGAACTGCTCTCTCTCACAGCATTCTTTGGTGAGTCACCTACACGCGTGCACAACTGCTGTCTTACTACAACCCGCAGCAGCGCTGACTACTGACTACTTCTCAGGATTGTTTATCAGCAGTCGCAATCATTGCGAAAATCTGTTTGTAGAAAGAAAAAATCAATGATGCTGTTATGCAAGGATTGATCCCACATAGGTTCAGTGAATAGTTTGCTGTGCACCCTTCGCTGCCCCTGGTCTTGGTGGTTGTAATGATTTCTGAAGGATTGTTTAATAACAAATATTGTGCCATAGAAACTAAATATAATCTTATGTTGTTTACTATCGAAGGCAGGCGTGACAGCTGTAATCTTTACAGCCTCCTTGTCGCTGACAAGTTCATTTAGTCTAAAGTGGCAGGTTGATTAGCTGGAACAATGCCACACTTTTGTATTCAAAATGTGCTTGTGAGATTGTCACTCAGTTTACTTGGACGTATTAGTCACTGCCATTGGCTGCACGATTGATGTGGCCATGCGTTTGATCGCCAATTAGAGCTTTGATATCCGCTTATTGCAGCTCTGGTTACCATGGTGATCAGGTATAAATGGGTCCAAACATTTGGCAAGGAAGACAAGGGATTGGACAGACTAAACAGTATTGCTTTTACTATTGGTTGTGTATCCTGTTTCTTTATGACTATGGTAGCGAACTTCCAGGTTAGTAAGACCTCAGGCTAAGTCCATAGTCTGTGGAGGGCTGAGGCTATGTTGACTAGAGTGACTGGCCAAAGTGTAAACATTTGTTTTGTGTTCATCTAATAGGTACGTGGAAGGTTTTCTTTTTATGTATTAATCAGCACTTATGATTGAGGTAGATAAAGAAACCATTGTGAATGTGAACGTATATTAGGCACTGTTTATCTGATGAGTTGTCTCATTAGGCATTTTCGAATCAAGAACGTCCATGCCTTGAAAAAACTGGTACGGGAAAGTGCTTCCGAATGCAATTTTGACGTTCGTTCCTGGCATAATTTCTGTGAGTTGAACGTTCGAAAATGCAAATTTCTTTAATCAGGAGTTGTGTTCTTTTGTTGTCAACTAGTCGCAAAGTCTGGAAACAAATGAAAAGATGGGCGCCCCCAGAGGACGTCAAGTTTTAATTATTTAAAAATCATCATCGTTTTCTACCTATTTACTAACTCACAACAGAAGGTAACAGTGATAAATAATTATTATAATAAAAAAACAATAACGATAATAATAATCAATAAATAAAAAATAATTTTTATTAACATCTATCAATAATAATAAAAGTAATAATTAATTAATAATTATAATTAATATCTATATTGCATCTGAGCAAAAATGGTAGCTGCCGTAAAAGGGCTCGTATTATGCAAAAATATTTATTATAGCAGAGCTGTACGTATTCGGAGCAAGAACGTCGAACAGTGAACACCCCCCTGAACGGTAAAACCACCGTTCAGCATAGAGTTCTAAAAATCAGATTTTGCACTCGCCGAAAAATGAAAAATTTGCCCGTTTTGTCATGAACGTTCTCGATCCGAAAATGCCTATTATGTACAACCATTTCAAGTAGTTCGATGCTATGACTGCAAGTGCAGTTATAATGTATCGCAATGCTCCGTGATTGCAGACTGGCCTCACTAAACGCTGTGTAATTATTCCACAATATAAATTCTCAAAAACTCTCAACCAAAGTAGCTGTAAGTCACTGCAATTCGTATGATAAACAGATATCATGTTCACTGGCGTTTGCACAGATATGAGTACAACCAACTACAGTCCTGAACACTTTCAGGACAAAATAAATGGAACAAATCAGGACAAAATAAATGGAACAAAGTGGTCAATTCCTCAAAAGAGAACAACTCCCAATTTGTAATGAGAATTTTTTTAGACAGGCAGTCTTGAAGGGCTGGAGCTCAAAATGGTGGGCAGAGATTCATCCTGATTAACTTACCCCGCTGTAGAGAAAATAATTGTACTAAATGCAGTAGTTCAAGCATTGAGCATTTTGTTTGGTCATGAAAATGAATGATATTTGGGGAGTTTGTCATCTTATTGATGTACTATCTATTACTGAGCACGTTCTCATCAGTGATAGAGACATCGTTCTACAGTTGAGGCTACAGCTGGTCATGCCAACTACGTTAATTAGTGGTGATGGGTTTGTGACAGGTTGGCATCATCCATTTCGTATTCTATTTGTAATTTGTTATTCAGCGTTAGTCTGGGATGAGTGAAAAAATGATCTCATTTAATTCCTTTCTTTCCATGAACTGAATGATCAGCTCCTGAATGTTATGAAACTTTATAAATAGCTGAGCCTTAATAACATCACCGCTATGAGAAATAACGCAGAATAAATTGTTTTTTTTTACCGCAAAGAAGAGATTAAAGTAAATGACAAGATGGTTTCTGATTGGATCAAAAGTTCATTTCCTTTTATTGTGTAATTTTTGTATCGCGATAAGAACAGATGGCTCTTTGTACGGCAGGCCAAGTGGGTTGATGCGATACAGGCACCTTTGTCACTGCTGATTAGCCAGTCATTTATCACCAAATATTATGCATTCCTTACATGAGCTTCCTTTATTTACAATAGTGGGCTCAGTCATTAGCATACAACTAAAGGTGTTGACTGGTGGTGGTGGCTGGCTGGATTCACAGATGACCACATTCTGTTTTAGGAGACGAGTGTTAGATCTGTACACATGCCCTCCTCCGCTATAACTTTTGGTTTTGGCTTAGCCTACAATTTTATGCACTCTGAGATTACAAGGCGGATGGTCCCTGAAGTTAGCAGTGTGTGTACTTGGGTTCTTAGGCTAGGCCTATGTATCACAGGACTGTTAGGATTTGGTCTACGTAAGTATTTTTTGTGGCCTTTATGCATTTCATTATAATTTTTAGTTGCACCATTTAGTTTATTTCTAAAAATTTTTAAAATGGCAACAATATTTTGCTCCTGGTAGAAACCTTCATTGGTTTGTGGACAACAAAAATATTAAATGATAAAATTATGTGCATATTTTGTTACCTGCAGTGTATGGCTTTGGGGCATCAGCTGACCACAAAGCTCATTGGTCCAACTCTGTCAACGACACGCACAAGAGACTCGACTGGTACCCACAATACCCTGTAAGTCTGTCGTTTAGTGCGTTCATGTGTTTGTGTGAATCAGTGAGTAATTCTTGCAAAGTCAATTTAGTGACTAATATACCATTTTTTGCTCTAATCCCTTTAATTTTAATGTTTACGGAAATTTTTTTCATTGTTATTTATAACTCTGCTTCTTGTGCTACCAACTTTGATAATTTTTTCCGTTCCGTACCACCAAACCATTACCTTAAATTGCTGCTTCATCGGGAGCTAAGTTTGAAGGCTGCACAACGTACTGTAAGCACCAGTAGTGTTTGGAGTTGCCCACTCTTGGTGATTGTGAGTCGTCGAGACAAAGTTAAACACCGTGTATATGTTACCATAAACAGCTGTAAATTACTAGCGCAGTGACAGTGTGTAGTAACATGGTTTAATTTCTTTTTAAAACAGAAGGTGGAAAATGATAATAATTTCTCACCTTTTTTCATAGAAGGCCTAACTTGATTGCTATTGGATCGTTATTGATACTGGTTTTTCACAAAATGGCAACGCCAAATAAAAGCAGTGTCTTGGAAATCTCTGGAAAGTTCAACATGGTTTAACATTTCCTGGACGTCTCGCAAGCACCAGCGATATCCAAAATATCTAAGCTCAGCCGTATCCATAAATACTGAGTAGTTAAAAATTTTACAGCATTGTACAATATTGATGAGCCCTACGACATTGACGGAAATCAACCTTAAAAAAGTTTTATCTTTTTAAATTCTCAATTATAAAAGTTGATGTTTTAATGTTGTTAGAGCCCCCCCCCCCTCATTGTTGGATGTCATAAGGATAAAGAGCTCAGGCTTTTCTTACATAAACACAATTTTATTGGTCAACTATAGACTTTGAAGCTAACGTAATGTTCATGCTATTAAACCACTAAGCGCCATTATCCCAACATATCTGGGTGGTAAATGTATATGAGTTGTAATATGGAAGCAGATCTCTTTCATGGAGTCTACTTGTATGCAATGTTTTAAGTGCATAAATAGGTTTTATAATTACATGAATGAGATTATTGCATTAATTTTTATCATTATCTCTGGTTTTACTTCGCGAATCATAAAAAAACTTGACAGTTTTAGAAAATATAGCTTTTGTTTAATCAAGCGAAAAATGCAAACCCCACCATGTATAACATTCAAACATTTATGTAAAATGTTATATAAAAGCGCTAACATTTTAAAATTTTGTTTGATGTCCGATATTGTATAACAAGGTGGTTTTATAACAAATAATTTATTAAATTAGTTTTATCAAACGTGTGTAGTTGACAATTTTCTTGTAGCCTATTTTTCTACTATTTATTTCTATAGGGATGGGCAATGCACCTGGTCTCCGCTATCAGTGAATGGGTCATTGGTCTCTCCGCTATTCTCTTCTTCCTGACATACTCCTTTGAGTTTCGTTTTTTCAACCTTCATCTAGAGCCTGAACTGACCAACACAACAGACGAAGAAGATGATGACGCTGCTCCTTTGATGGTCTAATGCCATGGCAGCAATAAGATCTGGATGAACTCACTCTAGGTCTACCAAGCACTAAAATGCAATTTTATTATCTCACTGTTTTTAGTTTTCTTTCGTTTACTGCTAACTCTAGAGGTAGCTCTATGGAATGATTTTGCGAAAATAATAGTCGGAGTGGATTGTTAAGTTTTACGCTAATAGCTCAGCCAGTTAAACTGTTTTTGATAATACTTTTGGTTTTTTCTTTCAGTAATTCTTAGGAGACTTTTGTGCATACAATTTATATTATATTTTATATATTATATCTATATATATCTCTCTATCGCTGATCTGGTTTAAGATCTGACTTGTATTCAACACGTTTTATATTATTAATATTTTGCTGATATCGGTATGAAATGATCAAAAAAGTAATGGTTGCTATAGAATTATTCTTCCTGCGCTCTAATAGAGTTACTAGGAGACTGTCACGCCATCACTTTGTTTTCAGCAAGCTCACATTTTAAATTTTTGATTATAACAAAGTAGCAGAATGCGTATTTCTTAATATATATAAACTGTGTTTTATTGACTCTTTTTTTCTTTTTTGCCGTCAAATTAAAGAGCAACAAGACTGGGTGATATTTACCATTAATATTAAGTTTTTGTGTTAGGAACTATGTGCAAAAACCTTTGCTACAAATAGGATATAGTCAAAGTACCGCTACTGTGAATTTTGGGTAACAGTTCAAAGGAAGTGTTTTTATATGTTTGCCAATCAAAGCACCAAACGCTAACTTGTTAGCCAATCATATCGTAGGACCAGTTTTGTTACTAATGAATGATTTCAACTCTTTCAGAGTTTTTCTAAGGGCAGCTTGGGGTAAAGTTCTTATGATTAGTCAACAAGTATACCACTTTTAATGGTTTCATATTTTTCTCTGTATGTTACATAACTTTGGTAAACGTAAAACCCAGCAATCCCTATAACCAAGCATGATATCCTGGAACTTTTTCATTGAGCCAATCAGAAATGAGAAATATTGTTAGCCAATGAAGATTAATGCTGCCCTTTAATCGTGTTAATCTAAGATCAATTTAGATCAGTTTTTTAAAGATTAAACTACGGGATTAATTTGGTAGTGAATTAATCTTATAAATATAAAGAATGTACTACACATTTAGTGAAGAATTTTTGATAATTGGGCCAATAAATGGTTTATGGCAGAAAACTTATTTGGGCTCTGTTTATTAAAAACACACACCGATCATCAACGATGATGAATACTGTGATAGCAAGCTCAAGGATACATAGTTAACAGGATTTTAAATTAGGCTCCGCCCACTTTCCCCGTAATACACTGGCTGCAAGCTGATAGGCTGGTTATACAGCCGCTGATATATGAATAAGTTCATGCTAGTATAAATGCTGCCGGTTATCCATCCGTGTACATATATATGTAATATTTTTAATGTTATATGAACAAGAGTTGAGCATGTCATCCGCAGGCTCTGTGGGGCTTGCCCATAAAAACAATTAGAGACATTGCGGCTTGTTCGTGCTAAGATTTTTAAGATTAATTCAAGATTAATTTTTTGAATGAAAGATTAATTGTGATTAAAATTTAGAGATGGATGGCAGCACTAACCAAGATAGTTTTATTATGAGCTGTATATAGAAAGTTCTATGGTTTCCATTTTGTTGGTCACCATTCACAGCAAGGGCCAAGTATTACTCACCAAACCAAAATAAGTGTGCGGAAACAATAATTGATCGATAAGCAACTTGGCAGCGGATGACTTGACGCTGACTGATAGATGACACACATCAAGGAGTGTGTAGAAGGCGTTGCATTAGAAGGATGGTGGGTCATTACATCACAGTGTACTTTCGGACTCATCAAATTTTGGCTTAAGCACAAAAACTAACTGTATTTCATAAAATTTTAGCGGCAAGCGATAATTAATTGAAAATTTAACGCGAGTTTTATTAAAATAAATTATTCCATTTATAATAATCATTATGATAGTGTTTCAGGTGTAAAAAATATTTTTCACTTAGATTGAAATCAAGATTCTGCCCATAAAAAGTACTCAAGACCAAACTAAAAACAATTACAGTATTACGCAATCGTCTCAGATGAATGTAATTTTTGTTGTAGAAACTTTACCTAATACTCAGACTAATAAATAAACAAAGTATCAACACAATGCGGGCTGCGACGGTCTTTCCAAACAGTCATTTGATACCGGAAACAGGAGCAAACCCCAGCAGCGCCATCAATTATATATAGATGGTCGAGTTAGTTATATTATGTCTACTAATGAACCAGCTTGTTGAGTCATTTAAACTGAAGTTGAAATATTTATCTCAAAATTCCAACATCAAAATTTTTGATTTAGGCAAAAAGTTTTACTTTAACAGCTCTAGAAACCCTTACTATAAGATTTTTACTAAAAACAGTTGAGCATAATCATTACCAGCGTAATAATGGGGTCCCGGCAGAGTAGTTTCACTTTAGCGATGCAACCGGAAGTAGCTTAGTCGATCGTTGAACTTATCATCAGAAATCACGACTTGCTTGACTATTATTCTGATGTGAGGAAGGTTGAGCAAATTATATGACAAAGATGATGTTGTTGAGAAAGCTCAAAGAATCAATAAAGCCTTCGGAAGTTAGTTTTTGAAAAAAAATTGGTTAAATCAATTGAAAAAAAATAATTAAATATCATGTTTACGGGTAGAACCATAGTTTTGTATTTCGAGTTTAACTGAGCTTGCAAACGTAAACTATTGAAAGCGCGCCCTTGAACGATTACTGTGATTTGCTTTCACAGTGTCGTTGTAGTGTTACAATTTATGTTGATGGCGCATCGTCAGTATTATACACCTCATACTTATCAGCTGCCATGAACAAAAAATGTTTCTTTAGTAATTGTTAAAATGAAGTGACTTTCGTTTTAATAGTGAAGTTGGTGGAAAGTAGACTTCCGTTTCTTTAATACTAGCTCTGCACGAACACTGCCGGGACCCCATTGTTTTGATTGGGTTGCATTTTTTAAAGAAAAGGTTCTTGGTGTAGAATTGGAGTTGTCTATTTTGAAAAAACTGCAGCTAAAATTTACTCATTTAGTTTTCGAAAACTCTAGCGACTCCCGGTGTATATACTCTTATGAGTGCAAACTCCATTTGTTTTTTCACATACGCTGTTATGGGTTAGTTATCTACATTTGTGTACCAAACTAGCATCTGATAGGAACTATGCCAACGCTACAATAATTTGTGCTACGCAAACATGGCACTAATGCCAACTGATAAATCTTTTATCCATTGAGTCAAACTTTACCTAGCCAGCAAGAAGACAAGGTAGGAACATATTAATATCTCTGGATGGCAGCATGCTAGATTTGTAAACTACATGCATAGATACATGTGTGATGTTAAGTTTATATATATTATTATATAATATAAGGCAAATGTGCGTTGCATAATATATATAAACACTATATATATATATTATGTAATGCACATATGCCTTGGTCACTTGTGGTCACTTATTGTTAACTTTAAATGCACAATAGGTTTTTGACAAGCTTATTTGATGGTGTAGTGGTAGATACTACCTGTAGTGTAGGTGGTAGATACTACCTGTAGTGTAGGTGGTAGATACTACCTGTAGTGTAGGTGGTAGATACTACCTGTAGTGTAGGTGGTAGATACTACCTGTAGTGTAGGTGGTAGATACTACCTGTAGTGTAGGTGGTATATACTACCTGTAGTGTAGGTGGTATATACTACCTGTAGTGTAGGTGGTAGGTACTACCTGTAGTGTAGGTGGTAGGTACTACCTGTAGTGTGGGTTACAACAGGTGTTTTTCAAGATCAACAAAACATAGTTAAGTTATGTAATGAGTCGGCTGCTACTTCAATTGACCTATGACAGCTTTCCCCCCTCCTGCCCCAATATATAGTAGCAGATCTCATAAAATAAGAAATTATGATTCGGTTAATTTCAGAAAAATCCTTTATCTCAGCTTAAATCAGTATAAAAGCTCTATCTGTAGAATAGACACAAAGGCGAAATCTAACGTCTTTTGTTAGAGATTAACTATCCAATGATTGGCTGTAATTCTTGACTAATAAATAATATTCGAGAGTTATATAGCCTATCAAAATTGACATCTGTGGCAAGGCACTGATCTAATTTGTTCATCCCATAAGTCACATGAGTTGGTGATTCACCAATGAACTTTGATCCCAAAAAGTCCAATAATAAAATAATGTATTATAAAGAGAGAACACAGGCAGAGCTAATCATTTGGGTGTTGACCACTGACAGAAAGAGTCACAATGAGGAGCAGGAATGCGATGTGTATTCTGCCGATGCTGGGTTCAGTATTTGCCCTGCTAGCCTTCTTTATCCCGTATTGGGTGTCCGTTAGTAGACACGACATCGCTCCTTGGTGGCCTTATATCAGGTGAGATTAATCAGAATTGCTTATTTGATTGCGAAAAAATCTGGTAATGTTTTTTGTTAAACAAATTTTACCTCTATCAGCCCTCGCTGACTGCTGACATGTGGGAGTGCATAATTATGATAACTTGAGTTGCACTTGATGTCTGGCAGCATATCTAAGCTGTGACACACACTTTACACATTTGTATATATTGGTTGAAATGTAGAACTTTGATTTGTTTAATTAAAAAAAACAACTTCTCATGTTTTATCATGAACTAATGAACAATATGCACTAACATGGATACGTTCAAATACTTTGAAAACTTAATGTTCAAAAGAATACAAAAACCGTAAAAAATGTTACGTGTACCATTTTGAAAATCTTACAAAAAATTCTTTTGATTTGAGTGGACATTGTGTTTTACAGTGACACCGGAACAACTGTACCTGAAAGTTGCATCTTTGGAGAACTTCTAACTCTGACTGCTATTTTTGGTAAGACTATGTACTCTATCATCGATTATACAGATGCTGATGTTGATGTTATGTATTGAAAATTCTAATTTGAAAAGTTAAGGTTATTGACTGTTTCTCGGCAATGTATAATGTAAAACCTTAAACAAAAACTTTTGAGAAAAGGCCAACCCATTGCAATTACTCCAACAAAAGCTTGCTCTTCCAAACTATATTAACAGTATATTACTATTGTGAGCTTTTTGTGTTACAGCTTTCGTTGCCATGGTGATCAGATACAAATGGATTGAACTATTTAAAACAGATGATAAAAAGTTGATCAAATTCAACACCGCAGCTTTAATTATTGGGTGTTCCTCGTGTTTTTTCATGACGATGGTGGCCAACTTCCAGGTAGGTCAAGGTCATTGTATTATTGTCTCTGATCAACTTTTTTGTTTGTGAGTTAATATGAAATATTTTTTCTGTAAACGTTTTACAGGGTAATGTCGGCCAAACAAAATTAATTTTCCAAAACATTTCTATAATCAGTCGGTGATGGACTCTCGTGATCTAGTTTGGCTTTACCAACTCTTATCCAAATTTTGAACCAAAAAGCAATTCCAAAAATTTGAAACTTTTTAGCATTTTATAAATTAATAGTTTGAGATCTTTGAGTCTAAACTCAATATTACGAACAAGTTTTTTATAATAAGAATATGGTATTTATTACGATGGTTGGAGTGAAATGTAAATTTTTACTACTTATTTATACAGGAAACAAGTGTAAGAGCTGTACACATGCCAGTATCCGTCGCTACTTTTGGATTAGCTCTGTTATATAACATTTTACAAACAGAAATAACTAGGCGTATGACTCCGCAATACAGCAGCATGTGCGTGTGGATACTGAGGATACTGATCTGTGTGGGAGGATTTGTTAGCTTCGCTTTATGTAAGTGACAGTTACCGCTAGTCAGCCATTTTGTCTGATAACATATTTAATTCATGTTTAATAAATGTATTATTTATTTATATCTGTAGTGTATGGCTTTGGGCTGAGCTCAGATACTTTGGCCAGATCCTGGTATCGCAACGATAGTGAGAAAAGACTTCATTGGAATTCATCCGACCCGGTAAATAGCGCAATATATAAATCATTTTACTCACTACAGCCTCTGTATTACCTTTGACATCATAATTACAGGTGATGGAGAGTGAAGGGAATTTTTCCTACAACCAGGAAAAATTGTGCGCAACTTCCTGTTTCATCAGCTTAAATGTGGCAAACGATTTGCATTAGGAAAGATTTATTTTTGCACATTATGACAAGCATTAAATGTCGGGTCATTAATCACTGAAGTTATGGTTTTGTAATCAATGTTATTTTCAATTTGAAACGTTTTAAAAAATTTATTTATCAAAATTACCTCAAAAGTTATTTCAATGATATCATCTCATTAGTAATCTTTTGGTATTTTTACTCATCCGACATTCTGTGGCAGTTCATCGAATGAAAAGGTATTTCTGAATGTGATATCCACTCAATGCCCTCTACGACCTCACATTCTTTCTGGCCACTTTGAATTTCTCAAAATTACAACTATATTATATCAATCTTGCTATAAAAGATCATGACTTCAATAATGATCACATAATGATCACATTTAACATCACTTGAAATGTTGCTAAAAAGAAAAAATTACAAATTGAACTTGTGAATCTCTACCATACTTTCCTTTCGAAATTCGATTCTCAATGGCTGCCGATGACACAACTTTGAAATGACCGAAAGATGAAAAACAAGAAAATTCCTGAGATAAAATGATAAAACTTTCGTTGATGAACAACAAACACTAAGCCTGTAAGGTCATCCACACACTAACAATAGATAGCTACAAGTACAGAGCTTACCCAATAGAATGTGGCATGGTGCCCAGAGATACAAAACTCTCTTCTATCCTATTATCACCGCACCCTGTACCCTATTGCACCGACCGTTAGTACACAAGTGCTGGCACGTGCTTGTTTTCCAACATCTCACCACAAACAGTACTTGTTTGCTATATGTTGAAATAATGGTCAAAGTTTAAAAATTGTAACTTGGTTCAGCTTTGGAAAAAAATTGTGTTTATCAACTTGTAGATGATAAATTTGTTATGATGTTGTAGTATTGGGACCTGCACGTGGTGGCCACAATAAGCGAATGGGGTGTTGGAGTGACGACTGTGCTATTTTTCCTTACTTACTGCTTTGAGTTCCGTAAGATACACCTAAGTCTGACTTCCGAACGTGCTGCTCTGTCAGATGGAGAAGATGATGCCCCTCTACTTAGCTAGATCTTCAATATTAAATCTTTACTCACGCTTTTGCAACTAAATAATTTTCTAACTACTACTACTTATAACCACTACTACCTTTAATTACTATTACTTCTAACCACTACTACCTTTAATTACTATTATTTCTAACTACTACTACCTTTAATTACTACTACTTCCAACTACTACTACTTTTAATTACTACTACTTCTAACCACTACTACTTTCAACTACTACCATTTCTAACCACTACTACTTGCAACTACTACCATTTCTAACTACTACTACTACTTTTAACCACTACTACTTTTAACTACTACTATTTCTAACTACTACTACTTTCAACTACTACTACTTCTAACTTTTAACTCCTTTTATGCAGGGTTGTTGCTCAATCTGGAAAAAAGGTGTAGTAAAAACATTTGAGCTAAAACTCAGAATATTTTAGACTTGTAGAGCACATTATCAATGCAACTGGTTTTAAATAAGATTTTGTGTTATTATTGTATTATACTTTTCAATTTTCATCTCTGATACTGTTTTTGCTACGCTGAGTGTATCTTACTTTTCTCTCTGCATATTTACAATTATATATGTGGTTTCTATTCAAATATTTCTCAGCGACAATCGGAATGGGCCAACTCATTTTTTGGACCAATTCAGATTGAGTTCTGCTTCCATTGATTTATAGTATTATATATGTAGTATGTTTTTTTATCTCAAATTGTTATAATTTTACCATTAAAAAATTATTAAAAAATACCAGAAATAGAAGACATACAAGTGTGAGTAAATAAGCAGGTTCAACTGACGACTGACCGATACATCACAAGAAGGTTTGTCTTTCAGTAAAAACAGTAAGCACTGGCCATTCAACAATATCTATTGTCCACTCGGACACCAACCAACACTGACCACTTACAACTTAGGTTCACAAACAAAGAGTTCTAGATAGTATTTTATTATCAGGGGTATTGACCGCATATCAAAAAGTATACTGTACTGCGGTAGTGAGGGAGATCAATCCTTTAGCATAACTGATAAAAAAATGGTAAACAGCGAGCCAACTAACCGCAATATTGTAGAACGAGTTGAGCGTTTTTGATAGTTTTCAGATTAATTCTATGAAACTACTTTTTTAATAAAAGACACATACCAACACATATAACTGAATGCTTCCACCAATGATTGTGCTATCATACCAATACATATAACTGAATGCTTCCACCAATGATTGTGCTATCATACCAATACATATAACTGAATGCTTCCACCAATGATTGAGCTATCATACCAATACATATAACTGAATGCTTCCACCAATGATTGTGCTATCATACCAATACATATAACTGAATGCTTCCACCAATGATTGTGCTATCATACCAATACATATAACTGAATGCTTCCACCAATGATTGAGCTATCATACCAATACATATAACTGAATGCTTCCACCAATGATTGTGCTATCATACCAATACATGTAACTGAATGCTTCCACCAATGATTGTGCTATCATACCAATACATGTAACTGAATGCTTCCACCAACGATTGAGCTATCATACCAATACATGTAACTGAATGCTTCCACCAATGATTGTGCTATCATACCAATACATGTAACTGAATGCTTCCACCAATGATTGTGCTATCATACCAATACATGTAACTGAATGCTTCCACCAATGATTGAGCTATCAAGGACAACATAGAGAAAAACCTTGCAAATGATAGACTAATATTTTTGATGCCCAGTATTTTAAATGATTGGTTCCCGCTGAACTGTTTAGATGTTAGGGTGCAGCCTGTGTACCATTTACTTAGTGCAAACAAACTTCTGTTATGTATAGATGTCAACCATAGTGTCACTGAAGATGGTGGCCGACCAAAGAGCGAGGAGGTTGGTGGCCATTACGATAGATGGCATGTAAAACGACCTGTTTTTATCAATTCCGTGTTCAGCTCGCCATGTAGCCTAAGCACCTCTGCCCATACTTGGACATGTACTTGTTTGCTTTCTACATAGCCTCCAATAAATCTGTATACAACAAGATGTCTAAAGAACTCTTTGGAACAAAAGGAGAAAGTCTCTGACACTTCTCCCACAATCACATGACTGAATGTACTTTATGTCAGAGAATGTTATTGTCTGAAAATAAAAAAAGGTTATTGAATACCTATAATAGAAGCCACCGGATACCAAGCTATAAACAAGAGGTTTACAATACGGGCGATGGACATGGTGACAAATATTAAACAAAAATAATATCTTATATCCAGTATTTACAAAAGTTTCAATTCCATTCAAAGAACATGATTGTACTCCAAAACCTTATAATGTCCTATCAGTAAGTAAACGTACATCAACCCACCCTCAACCTCTTACATGTCGGATTAAGTAGAAGAAAGCTAAAGCCAACTTTACATCACAACTAAAATGGCCGAGCAAGTCCAAAGCAAGCAACGCTATGGCACATGGTTTACAAGCCAACAATAACACATGTTTATACAAATAAAAACTGCCTGAGGCAAATGACAGCCTGCCACAAGTGTCCGCGGGTGAGAGCAGTGTCTGCAGGTGAGAGCAGCCTGCAGAGAGCAGCCAGTACACCTCAGCTATCACAACCAATCTAGTAGTGAGTGCACTGAGATCACATCATATCTATGGAGCCATTGGTGTGAGAAGTTGGAATTATTGTAGATGACTTGTTTTCTGACTTGAGAGAGTCATTTATGTCGCGTCTGAACACCGACAGGTTCTGTGTGAATCTGTAACATGGCAAGATACACGTGTGACACACGACACGATATACATGACATAAGACAAGATAGATATGACATAAGACAAGATATATGTGACAAGACAAGGTATATATGACATAAAAAAGACATATATGACATAAGACAATATATATATGACACAAGACAAGACATATATGACATAAAACACAAACAAACAAAACTTATGAAGAACACATACTTGTCTCTGTTCTTAGATAGCAATGTCAGCTCAATTCCTTCCATTAGATTATTAAAACATCTCTCCATGGCTGGCTGTTTATCCAAAGGCTGGTTGGTCAACAGAGTACCACGCAGCTCGCCGAAATACTACACAATTATATACAGATGTATATAGATTACAATAACATACATGTACACAGATACATCAGGTTCTTTGGTTAAACAACAACTGTGCATAGAACATTCCATTGACGCAAGTATTGTATACAGATAACAGTTCACCGTCGATAGATGAATACACGTACCTCTTCATTGAGGAGGATGAGACCGAGCAGAGGCCTAGACATCGACCACTGATTTCTACAGTCCTCAAACATGATAATATTGAGAACAGTGGAAAGCATCTACAACAATTGAAATTACTGTTGTTGTAACGATTACGGTTGTTTGCACGCACAAAACGCAAAACTATCCCTTTACCGATGATATTCTTCTTCAAGCAGTTGACAGTTTTCAAAGACAAAAATCTCCAACATCACATAAACATCGTGTTATACAAATTTATAGCAGTATAATAATGTAATTTCTCAAAGAGTGATCAAATGGAGAGGGAAGTATGGAGGAAGCAGGAGATATTTATAAGCTTTATTATGACAATATTATATGACATCTACCTAAATATGACTTCCACTCAACATATATATCTTTCATCAGCAATAATTTGCAACAAGTAATCATGTTTATTATTATGAATGAGTGTTTTTATATTCTAGGTTAAAGTGATACTGAATATTTCGATAAACTTTGTTGCATAATACAATTACATCAACATAATTTTTTCAAAGCAAATGGCTACACTGGCTACAACTCAACAATAATCTAATTTTTTGTTAAAAAAACACATAAAATAGTCATTGATAGACACCATTACTAATATAACTCGCGGATGTCAAATATTTGTGTCATATATAACGCAAGTGAAGGAATGAAAAGCAACAAGGGCTATGTAGACACTAAACATGTCCGCCTACCTGCTGTAATATCTCTGGTTTCATCTCCAGAATCTGTACCAGAGAAGCGCCATTGGAGGCACCATTTACGTCCTGCACAGACCTGCCCTTCTTAGTCAACTTCTTGAATAGGAAGGTCACAATATTGTCTAGTATGGAGCAGCAGCCAGTACTCACCATTGTATCTACAAACGACCAACAACAAATACCAAATAACAACAAATACCAAATAACAACAAATACAAAAATATATTTAAACTGTCATCACTAGAAAAATAGCCCTGACAATGACAAGTACAACAACATAGAGCTGTCAATGACAAGTACAAAAACATAGAGCTGTTAATGTATTGATACTGATTTAAAAGAAAGACTCTCACCAGTGCAAACGTCTTCCAATCAATTACGATAGGTAAAAGAATAATGTCAATATCAATACATGAAACATTTGGTGCTGCCAAAGTGGATATAACTGTACAAAATGACAGACTCACCAAAGGCAGACAGTCCATCTGAGATGGTAGAGAGAATGTACAAAAAAACTTGAGGTTGGACGTTACTGAGGAAAGACATGTGATCAGAAGCTAGACATTCTAACAGAGCGTAGTAAGACTGGCTGAGCTTGGGGTACAACTACAATATACAACATTCAACAATAGTCTCTACAATTGATAAAATCTACAACACACTGTATGCTGCCAATAGCCGTTATTGTAGATATTGTTCCACTTTCTGAACCCATCTGATGCCCTTGCGGGAATAACCTGGAAAGCTGCCAACAATATCTGACAGCTAATGGTTTTACTAAGTTACTTGGCAGACAACCAGAAAATTATATCACTGAATCGACATTAACAAATAGTCATATCTGTAAACAGTAATATACCCATTAAAAGCATTAACTCTTTGAACTGCATCCGCTTTGACCAATAAATTACCTCAGGCATTCACCCGCTTTTTGCAAAAAAAGTTCAATTTTCAAAATTTTATTAAAATTCGCCTATATATGATATGGTAACAACTTTATGCTCATATGAATCAGCATTCTCTTTTCTCTTAGAAGAATTAATATCATATTGATTCCACCAGTCTAAACTATTTTTATTATTTTTTTAGTTCGGAGACCATTTTTTAGTAATGACCTCAACAGATCAACCAGTTACAAAAAAAATAACACACTAAACGTGAAACTGATAGCACAGCTGAAAAGAGGACAAAATTTTGATAAGACTAGCCAAATTTGAAGCAAAAATATGCAAGAAAAGTGTTAGAACACTGCAACAACAATTGGACACTTGTTGCACAAATGACCGAAAATTTCGGAAATTTTTTTTTCTGAAAATAATTATTATTTTTATTACAGGCAAAAATAAAGCCCTCATTGGTGCACGAATGAACTAAAAACATTTAGAGCTACATTTTGATGTAAAGAACAACATCAGTCAACAACTTTACAAAAATAATAAAAAAATATTAAAATTAATTATTTATTATCAATGCCGTATCTAAATAATTAATTACTAGCTTACTAACCTTCAATTCCATTATCAGAGAGCTCAAACAATCTAACATAATAATAAACTAACTAAATCAGAAGAAGAAAACAATGTGCTTGCTCCTTTCCAAAAAAGATTTGCCCATTATTATCAAAAAAAATCCGAAATTTAAAACAGGAAGTGATGGGTTAAGGATATTTGGAACTGTTTCCGTTTAGAACGTCGTACAGTCTTCAAACAAAGACCAGAAAATAGGCAATTGTCTGCTCTACACGATGGTATAAAAATTATTCCTGTGAGTCTACACAAACGTTTGCAAAACGTTCCGAAAACCGGACGAACATAATCACGAGCATTGCTCGTGAAAGATGAAGTGGACAGATAACTCCGCAACGAGCATTGCTCTACGTGGAATGACTAAGAGTTAAGCAACTGCAGGAAAATTTTAGCAGGAAACTTTAGAATTGACTTGAAAGCTCAAAGGAACATAATTAATCAGATGACATGCTGGTATGTTCACCTTTGATGTGTTATGTAAATATTCTAGCTAAGTTGCCGACTCAATTACAGAAATATCTGCATTGCACATCTGCTACTACTTCCTCGAAGCACCTGAGACTAGTGCCTCATCAAGATAGTACATGTGAGAGGAAGGGAGGGAAAAGGGAACAAAGAAAGGGGAGGGAGAGGTGAGGGGGAGAGATGGGGGGGGGGGGGTGAGAGGAGGGGGAGAGGGAGGGGGAGAGGGAGGGGGGAAAGGGAGGGGAGAGGAGGTAGGAGGGGAGGGAGGGGGGAGGGAGGGGAGGGAGGAGAGACGGGAGGGAGGGGGGAGAGACGGGGAGAGAGGAGGGAAAGGGGGGAGAGAGGAGGGAAAGGGGGGGAAAGGGGGGGGAGAGGGGGGAAAGGGGGGGAGAGGGGGGAAAGGGGGGGGAGAGGGGGGGAGAGGGGGGAAGGAGAGGGGGGAAGGGGGGAGGGAGAGGGGGGAAGGGGGGGGGAGGAGAGGGGGGAAGGGGGGGGGGGGGAGAAAGGGGAGAGAGGAGGGGGAAAGGAAGAAGGGAGAGAGAGAGGAGAGGAAGTGAAAGAACAACTGAATGCTAATGAAATATTCCTTAAATATAACTATTTTCAAAAAATCAGCCAGTACCAATATCTCATGTAACACAAGAGCAGCCAGTACCAATATCTCATGTAACACTAGAGCAGCCAGTACCAATATCTCATGTAACACTAGAGTAGCCAGTACCAATATCTCATGTAACACTAGAGTAGCCAGTACCAATATCTCATGTAACACTAGAGTAGCCAGTACCAATATCTCATGTAACACTAGAGTAGCTAGTACCAATATCTCATGTAATACAAGAGTAGCCAGTACCAATATCTCATGTAACACTAGAGCAGCCAGTACCAATATCTCATGTAACACATGAGTAGCCAGTACCAATATCTCATGTAATACAAGAGTAGCCAGTACCAATATCTCATGTAACACTAGAGCAGCCAGTACCAATATCTCATGTAACAAAATGGGATTGTGTGAGTTAAGGACAAATAAGCAGGTATTCTGTACAGCTCATGGCTGGCACATTACATATTATTTACACAGGAGAGGGAGTTAAGGACAATTTATCTCTGCTTTAGTTGCTACGAACGAGCCTTCATTTATCAATGTGAAAAAAGAAGAAAATTGACTCTCATCTACACAGAGAGTAAAATTATATACTGCAGATTATCCATAATCCACAAAAAACAAAAGACTACCCGTTTTTACAACACGATCTTTAACTGATAATTTTCTGCCTATACAAAACATACCAAGATCTCTGTCTGAGGAATAGACATCAGTGTTTTCACAAAGATATCCAAAGCATCGTCCAATGCTGTGTCACCGTAGAGGCGGATAACTCCAAAGTTGACATAGTTGCCGCACAGAGCAGCCTTCAGCATGTTGAAACAGACAGCAACGCCTTTAATCTTCATCGGGTAGAGCTGTTCTTTTGGTATGTTAGTGAGGGTGAGGATGCGGGAGCCTACAATGAGTGCACCAACTCGTTACAGACACACAGGCTATGGCTAAGGCCAGCACAAAGCAAGGAACACACACTGTAGTAGTTACTAACCGTAGCTGACTAGGAGCTTGCTTATTTCTCTGAAGAGAAGGACACCATTCGGGGAGGAAACGTCAAACTGTAGCCTCTGTGATCTACCGACACAAAATAACGTGGTTTTGTAGAGCTCAGAAAAGATGACAAGAACAGGTTATTATGGACGTGAACGCACACACACACGCGTACGCACACACACACACCTGTTTTGAGCCAATTCACACATGAGCTTTAGTATGGGAGTTGTCAATACAGGCTCATGGAACCACAGCTCTACCCCACGCAACAGCACTGGGAAGTAGTTTGGGTATAACCATTCATACAACATCATGTAACTTGTCTTTGTGTTGAATGCATAGGCTACACCTCTTAGGTCTCGGGCTAAACCAATCAGAGAACGCTACAAATAGAATTAACAATGAGAGTAGTTTATAACAGTAAGCTACTTCGATAGCCCTAGTTGGTTGTGATATGTGCTCCAGGGGTGGCAATACAAACGACACTAGTTTGTCTAGTATACTACCAGGACAGCTTTCACTACAGATTTCGGTGGTACCAAAATGCTACAAAACAAAACTTGTATTACTTCACCCAAGTGTCAACCTGCAGGTTGCACTAAATTGATTGACTAAAAACAAAGAAGTCAATTCACTTTCGAATAAAAATGCTCAAGAATCAAATAAAGGAGTCAAAGATGAAACAACAAAAAAAATGCTATATAGGACAGAATAAGTATTGTAACTAGGCAGTAAATACCCCAGCAGATCAAAAGGTCAGAACAGTTAACCTAAAACAATCCACTATCGATAGTTAATGATGGTAACAGCTGGCAGATAGAGGATAACCCCAGGCATGTGACACACAAGCACAAAGTTCAACATGGCATAGATGGCAGGTCACGAGTGACTGGGATTCCCATCATTTGTTGTTTGAATTACGAAAGCATTGGCAGCGGCAGCGCTAGTGGCTGGGTGCAATCGTACACCACAATACAATTGTTGATATCAAAGAGCTTCCTCAAATTATTAATAAAAACAGGGGCGTTTTCTGATAAAATAACGATATTGAAACTGAAAACTTGGCCGATTCATTGCCTAAAGTGCGTTAGATACAAGTGCAGGAAGCACTTGCGAGGAAACATACAAACACGATGGGGGACTGTGATTGTTTCTTAAGATGCAGCTCAAAGAACTTGATAGAAATATGAAAGTTATATAAAAGCTTGCATTGCTTTCGCTATGTGATAAATATACACCATTTGGTTTCAGACGAGTGTGATAAAGCATCAAAACAAAAGTTGGGATACTTGCCTTGAATGCCGACAGCACATTTGCTGTTATGGGGGAATCAATTGGTACTTTTATAACCCCGAAAGCTCTTACTGACTTTTTAGTTTGTTTTTACTGAAAACCATTACAATGCATGTATAATTATGGCGATGACAACTTTTAGCAGCCGTTGTTCCTACAAAAAATACTTCCATTACAAATTTTCAGTAGTGTTTTTTCGTGCACTCTTATCAGAGATGTTCCTATTACTGATGCTTTCATGTCAGTTGCCCCTGATCATGGTTTGAGTGACAAAAAATCCAATAAATTGGCACCACATGAAATCCTATTAAGCATACAGAAGTAGAGCCTTGGCAACAAAGCAGGAAATGCTTGAAAGAGGGGATCTACTACCTTGGCTGTTCCCCAATAAAACAAAATAAGCCCCTTCCCGCTAGCAAACTGACAAAAACCATGACTAAAACGATAAAATTTAAATGGATCCCAACTGAAAAGATGCTTAACAAGTATTATATGTATTATTTTGGTTTGGTAAGAAGAAAGTGCATATAAAACAATCTACCTTGCATTCCTCCGATCTAAACATGGGTGTGTCCGCCTGGTTGAGCATCTGAGCAATTGATTGAAAGGTGTCTACAACACACAGTAATACAAGTATGGAGTTATTGTACGCATCCACATGTCACACATAAGCACCGGACAGTAATGGCTAAATAGACGCTGACTGCTGCTAAATCTGGGGTGGGTCGGTGGCATAACTACGGGAATATTTAGCTAAAAACAAAACTTGAACGGGAACCTATTTTCAACAGTTTAGCCTACTAACACGGCTATCATCACCAGTGCGTTGCGATTCTCTACAAATAAATTTGGGTGTCTTCAAAAGAAATAATTTGCTGACATGACATCGCCACCAGCACACCAGATGTAACAACAGAACTAACAACACTCACTACAACAAAATACTGCCTATGGATATTTAAGGCTGTTAATAGGTGCCTATAGCGTGGAACAGCCAATGAGCGGGTGCGACCAGCTAGCAGTAGAACCGTCTGTGGCGCTGCAGCACTACCTCTATCAGTCGTTAGTCTAGCTGTTGTACTGCAGCGCTGGTAGCAGAGACGTCACTGCCACAGCATTACTTAGCGATTGGGTGATTAGGGAAAGCTCAAGAGGAGCGGAAAGTCCGAACACTCGGAATTGACGACTGCTGAAATTGAGAAAGTGTTTGAATAATTAGGGAATAAATCTTTGTATGGTCTCTGTTACGACTTTCCGCTCAGTCTGTACACATCAATGCAATCATTGATGAGCAAGCGAGCTCTTCGTATTCCCATACAAAAAACTGAAACATGAACATAGAATGATGACATGCAAGTGGACGTCGGTGTGAGAGTGCCGGCACACGAGGGATTGAAAGGAAAGAGCCACAACCAGCACCTGGCAGCGGATGGCGGGCGGGTCAGCAAGATTCAACGGCTGCCAAACAATGGCTATCGTGTGTCACACAGTTAGATCACAGTGAGACTGACTAATACACAATGATGTGAAAGCAAACACAAACAAACTAACTGTAAAACCATATTACTTCACTGTTAGTCGCTGATGAGTAAAGATAAAACACGACTGGGTTATCGAATAAATTGAAATCATAAAAAAATTTTGTGGCTGATAATTAAAGCGCAACATTGGACTGAATCTATACCGAAAAAAAAAGAATGTCGAGGAGTTAAACTGGCAATCTGTTAAACTAGCTGGTGCCAAGTGACTAACTGTCTGAACACTGCAACATATTAGACAATGGATTAGAGTAGAGTAGACAAACTGTAATAGAAGTGGTATAACATGGATGGAGCCATCTGGTGGCCATTAAGTAGTTAAGCATGCACTGCCAACTCACTTGAGAATGGTGCTAGAAACTGTGCTCCGGCTAAATAGGGAGAGAGAGAGAGACAGGTAAAAATGAACAAGAAACAAAATGCATCACACAAGCAGGCTGATATATCATACGCGGTTATGTAACACGAGGTTATGTAACACTGTCTATAAAATATTGTTACTTAGTTGTGTGCTCTCAACAAGAACCCTGCCTGGTCGCAAGTCATCTAATGATCAGCTGATACCAAGTTGAATCTGTTACTTAACAAATGAATCAATTTAATGACACTGGAATGAGCCCAACAATATGCACTTCATAGACAAATGAAATTTATAACCAAACAATTTTTGAGCATTAGGAAGGACAACTCTCAAAATTGATAAGAAGACATAATATAGCACATACTGTTATATGATGTCTGCGAGTGAGACATTTTGTTGGCTACTCAACAAGCCACTAAAATAACGCAAAAAAGCAATAATAATATATTATCATCTTTTTAAGCAATTTAATTGAATTTTGCATGACGATGTTCTTGTTGAGATAACAACACAAGCCCTACATATACTGTACTTTCACCGCCTAAATAGGTATGTTACATTGTTTATACCTCAGATAGTCTACACCAAATCGTACTATGGTTATAAAAGAACGAGGAACTAAAAATTCAAGTTGAAGTATTTATTATAAACTGCTAGTAATTGACGTATACCGTAGTGCAAGCTATTAATCAGCTGTATATAACAAATAGCAGTTACTGTACACAAAGAGCTGAAGTATAATAAATGGTTTTAGCAATCCTATCATAATCCGGTGCAGGTAATACATTTCCAGCAATAAAACAATAAATAGTAGAGATAGATACTAGAAGGCATAACTCAATACATACTGCGATATAGAAGCTACGGTTTATATAGATACAATCTAATACTTGTACTGTTAGATCTTATAGAGTAGGCTCCATTCTACTAGAAAAACCAACAAACAGGAAACACTAAACACATTTACGATAGATAGAAAAGCTGTTGTAAACTGTAAACGATGTATATGGTGGTTGTATTTCACGTTTGCTGGTCCATCAGTTCTACTCAGTAACCACACCAATAATAGATAGCTAGAGAGATATACATATAAGGAGAGAGAGAAGAGCACTTACTGGTTAGAGGTCTCATAAATATGTCAAACCTGTCCTCGTCCTCGCCGAGATCAACCATAAGGAGGCGGCCGAGGGCCATGTAGAATGTGGTACGACATCGGGTGTCCTTCAGGGTGGCCATGCCATTTACCCCGAGGAAAGGAAAGTTCTCACTCTACATGCACCAAGTAGAAAACAATAGTAACAAAAAGGTTAACGTTGGTCAGAGATGAAAATACATGTAATCTGCCAGAGCAAGCAGTCTCACTGCATACGAAGGTGGAGATACGACTACTATCACTGCATGTGGAGGAAAAGACAATTACTGTCAAGCCACTGCAAACCAAAGGTTAAGCTGAGTACACACTAGGACGATTTTTGTCCACAAAATCGTTCATATCGGAGTTATTCCCTTTTTCTGCCGGTGACTGCGTACACACTAGAAGAGTTTCGATAGAAGAAACATTTGCTCTTTGGTAAGAGATGAAAAAAATTTTTGTATTCAGCATAGCCATAGCATTACTAATGATATTGTAATCTGTTATCCGTAAGTCTTCACTATGTCTATGGTTTTTATAAATGCACTAGTTCCTGTGTCGATATTAATTATTTGTAATATATGTTGTCTGAACAGAAGTTTTTTATTTATTCAGTTTTAATAAATATTTATTTCACGTAATTTAAACTACTTTTATATTATTTAAACCTATGATTATCCATATGTGATGAAAAAATTTAGAATAACAATGTTAAAACATAATAAGAACTTTTTATTCACAAACGGCAAACTGTCTTGGCAAGTTTTAATAAATAATAATTACTACTATGATTTGGTCATTGCTAAAAAATGTGATGATTTTCCAATCTTTTATCATCATTTGTTGTGTAATTGGTAACAAGCAACTTCTGTGCTCATTTTGTGTTGTAGGCTCATTGATAATCTGCTAAAAATCGTCGGTGATCTTGAGCAGCGCTCAAATGCCAATAACGCCAGTCAATATGACAAAAATCGGCAGTTATTGCATTCACACTAGGCCGTTTTGGAACCGCGCAGATTTTGGCGTCCAAATCGTTCTAGTGTGTACGCAGCTTAAGATAACTACAGTTGTCACTGCTAATGAAGGGGCAAACAACTACAGTTAAGTCGCTGCTAATGAAGGGGCAAACAACTACAGTTAAGTCGCTGCTAATGAAGGGGCAAGCAACTACAGTTAAGTCACTGCTAATGAAGGGGCAAACAACTACAGTCAAGTCGCTGCTAATGAAGGGGCAAGCAACTACAGTTAAGTCGATGCTAATGAAGGGTGCGACAACACAATAAAATGCCAAAAGCCTTACATTGTGATTGGTTAAAACAAATTGCACTGTTTCCAGCTTGACAAGCTTTCGAACGCTGCTGTAGCCGACGCTGAGGTCATTGAGAAGCTGCAGAGTTTTGGTTATGATCAACTCACTGTTTGCCCAGTACTTTAGGTTTGTGATACTACAAATAGGATGAACACAAAATGTTAGTTAGTGATACACATGAATACAGTTATATCACTAGTGTATACAGAGGTGATACATATGAATACAGTTATATCACTAGTGTATGCAGAGGTGATACACATGAATACAGTTATATCACTAGTGTATGCAGAGGTGATACACATGAATACAGTTATATCACTAGTGTATGCAGAGGTGATACACATGAATACAGTTATATCACTAGTGTATGCAGAGGTGATACACATGAATACAGTTATATCACTAGTGTATGCAGAGGTGATACACATGAATACAGTTACATCACTAGTGTATGCAGAGGTGATACACATGAATACAGTTATATCACTAGTGTATACAGATGTGATACACATGAATACAGTTATATCACTAGTGTATACAGAGGTGATACACATGAATACAGTTATATCTCTAGTGTATACAAAAATACCGGACATAAAACATAGACGTAGGAGACTCACATTTTTCTAATAAATACACTGAGCACCATCGACTCCTCGGAGAGACCAAGCACTTCCTGTAGTCGTTTATATACCTGTTAACGTATTAATACAACCGTTTAGCGACAACATATTCCATGCATCTAGAACATTGATAACTTTGATAACCTAATAGACGGCACTATGAAGACTTTCACAAGAAATAATGCGCATACAATATTATAATAAACATTGAGCTGAAAACGATAGCAGTTAAAATTTGTTTTTTACTTTACGCATTCACAGTAGGACAAAAGTGAAACCAAATCGGACAGCCCTGCTGTGCAACAACAAGAGTAATGTTACCTTAGAGGTTCTTTGCACCTGCTCTCCTATATATATCTTCCTAAATTGTTCAATAAAATAGAGTAAAGCTATGTCAAGCTTCTCACAGCCTCTCTGTGAGAGACGCGCGTCAATCACCCCCATCAGCTGCAGTATTCTACAACAGTGAGGTGATAATGGACAGCCTTCAACCGCGTACAGTGTACGTAAGCAACAATCAGTGCATCATCCAATGAGAAGGTATAATAGTCTCACCTGCAGACGAGCTCTCCATCCATCTCGTCATGTTCATCTGTGCTAGAAAAGGAGACCCTACCTCCAATTTGAGCACCGATTATGTAGACCAGCCAGGCCAGTATTCCTGCAGTAATCAATGAGATGCTATTAAAGAATGCTTCACAAACCAGCTGGATCAAGATTCTAAGACGTGTCATCTTACTTTATTACAAAACGTCACATGATTCTATCCATTGTCACACATTATACAAAACCAGCTATGAATGACTAGACTAGGCAATTGTTGAGCAACATGTACTGTGTACTGTGTAGTGGGTGTATTGAGGAATAGTCACACATTAGGAGAGTAAGAGTTAATGTCCCCCCCCCCCCCCCCTTTACACTACCTGCTGTTTAATGCAAACTGCTTGAACAGCCCGTAAACCATACACATTACATAATCAATCAAAAAAAAAAACCGGACATCATCGTGAAAGTGACAATTTACTCTCTCTAATAAAAACCTGAGTATTTTGTAGTACAAGCATTTTCACTGTCTTCTAGCTTTTAGCAAACTGAGCCAAAATTATTAACTAACTTTTGTATATGTTCCATGAGTGCTGACCTTATGGGCAAATACAATGATATAAAAAAATTTAGCACTGCAAAAATGTTTTGAATTTTTACAATACCAACAAATCATTGAGCCATTTATTATATTATTTAGTATTAGTCATAATTTTAGTACTTTAAATTATTTTTGTATTTGAGTCGCTGCCATATGATATCAGGATTGCGAAAACTTCATAAGAGCAAATAAACTGCAATTGCGCATAAACTGAATTCAGTAATGCGTTCAACTACACCAAGTACACAATCTACTTTGATAGATGAGATTGTGATGGCCAGGTATTGGGAGACCGCACCAGAAAGCCTCGAAGATCGGTCGATGAAATGTGAAAGTAAGTCCCAAGGCAGTGAGAGACAGTTTAGAATAGTCAACAAGATGTTAATATCTCGCAGATATACCGCCAACTTATACTGCAGACATTTCCAGACCTTCTCAAACCAATTTTGAGTGATTAATCAACACAGTGATGCTGACTAAAACTACAACAAAATTTTGAATTAGTAGGCAGCATGTTAGGTGTCTCTATGCTGTAACAGGAAAAGTTTTTCATTCAAAAATTGCTCCCGGCAGACGTGTTCTAAAGATAATTTGATAAATAGATGTGTGGTTGCCGCAGCATGAAGCTAACATATGAGAGAAGTAACGTAACAAATAGACAAAACAGTGGAGGTGTTTATACTCTACAGAATGAATGTTTGATGAGTACGACAACAAGATGTGCAAAAACGTGAAAGCTTTCA
Organism: Cryptosula pallasiana; assembly: GCA_945261195.1. Taxonomy (NCBI): domain Eukaryota; kingdom Metazoa; phylum Bryozoa; class Gymnolaemata; order Cheilostomatida; family Cryptosulidae; genus Cryptosula; species Cryptosula pallasiana. The sequence continues at coordinate 28,371,719 of OX183139.1, read as the reverse complement.
TTCAGCAGAAGGACCTAAACGTGATATTATTGCGGCGAGGAATTGTAAAGAGCACTGTCTGGGGAGTCAAAACAGACGGCTAAAGCTGAAAGAACCTCTCATACCTTCCTGGATGGCTAGTTGAGCATTGTCTCCCCCTCCCTGCTCCTGGTACTTCTGCGCTGCCTCATCAAACAGACGTACGAGTTGAGTGCATGTCTTCTCATACTGGCAGCGACCAATCTGTGACAGCTGCCAGAACAGACACAGCAAGAGCATGTCACAGCCTTGCCAAGACACAGAAGTGCGTATATAGAAACTGGGTTGTATTGAAAAATCAGCAAAAACACTACATTATCCGACTAGAAAGGAATGATTATTAAAAAAAACTTATCAAAACTTAGCAAAGTTGAATTAAGTGGTAGCGAACCATATGCCAGTGGAAGATAAAAAAAGTGTAGAGAGAGAGAGAGACAAGCACCTGTTCAAGTTGTTGACTCAGCACTGCATGATCATCTAGGGGGTCCTCCAGATTCTCCTGTACAACTTGAGCTACAGAACCTAGTCTAGATGTGATGTAAGCTTGCGTGACCTGCACCAATAGAACAATAAATAGTACTCTATGCAAACAAAAAGTAAATGGATGTAAGTAGATTAGAGTAAGTACAACTTACTTCTGGTGTGTAAGTCTCGAGCATGTGCGGTTCGCTAGCCTTTACATAAGGGATAGACATGACCAGACGCTGCCATAGTGACAGCACATAATAAATACTGTTTGGTGCAAACTGCCACATCTACAAGACATGTTTATTAATAAAAAACAAAGCAACCAATCAGGCGCTAATTAAGAGTGGCGTTTGATGCAAGACCTGTTAATGTGACAGCCCAAGTGTTCGCTCATACCTGTAGACTAGTAATAGTGAACTCTGCGATGAGTTTAATAACGTCCCTGTACGAGTCGCACCTGACCAGCTCCCCCAGCTGGAAGTTGGACTTGAGACGAGCCAGCAGTCTACAGAACTCATGGTAGCACGAAGGCTCCGACAGACCCTGGAGATATACAAATGCTAGGACTATCACCTGAGTTCTTTATGGCTCATGCGCAGCTACAGACTGCCTGCGAATTTTGATCACTAATTGAGGATTGTTCTTTTCTTGGTTTCGGCAAAATTTGATAAAAAAAATGATAGCATTTCCTGTGAGGCTATTGGTAGGTTTTGAAAGTGATATAAAACCAATCGACAATGTATGATTGAACCACTCTTGATAGTATCTCTGTTTCCAATGAAATTGTTTGCAAGCTTGCAAACAAAGAGGGTTGTTTATAGACGGTGCTACTTGTTGTTGCAAAGCATTTTATGGCTAAAAGTGACATCACATACATACAGCAACTTCAGCCGGAATTTGAGAATACAAAGTAGAAAGAAAGATAAATGAAGCAACCTGACGTCATTTTTTACTGGTAGAGGCAAATCGGTAGATGTACATGGTACATGTATACTGGTAGCTAATTTCCACTAACATTTACACGATATCAAACCTGTACGTCACTGACTAGGTCTAATGACAGCGGTGTATAAGTACCTGAGGAGACTCTAATATAGTCTTAACGCCCGTCACAAGCTTGTTTAAGAACTCAGTCTTTTCACTGTTGATATAGAATGATCTCCTAATGCTGGCCAACTGTACTAGGCAGGATATAGCCTACAATACATAACGTGGCTGGTGATTGAAGGAAGTAATGTCATCGCTATAGCAAGTCTTTATGGATCTCTTACAATACCCATCCTACTTGATACAATAAAACAACAATGGACTAGATGTCTAGCCGCTGCACATTTTCTCCGTTTGTAACAAGATGGCACTGAGTTTGATCTGGAAAAAGAGCCTGAACTGTTTACTGTATAAAACAAGTTTTTACACGAATCAACCGGACATGATGACAACAAATAAATACCAAAATACAAATAATAGTTTAGTAAATAAAAACTACTATATTGACAAAAGACTTGATCGCAAACATTATTTAGAGCACTGTTAACAAGCTAGCAACAGTTCAGCGATGAAAGAGAAAGACAAATGCTCACCACAGCACTGAGGGTGGGAGGGAGACATTTGTACAAGTCAAAGAGCAATTGCATCAGACTGAAGTCTACCATCGCTGTAACACAAAGGAAGAGATGAGGTACCATATACCATATAATCTATCAGAGAGCATACACAGCTTAGTGGAGACTGCAAACTCACTTCCCAATAGTTATTAAGCCAAGGAAATGGCTCATGACAGAGATAAAACCTTGACCTGACAGCAGTACGTCAAGTGATACTAGAAGTTGCATAATCGGCTTGAAGCAAAAACGAAACTAGCGTAAACGATAAATATTATCACAGCTGTGACCCAAACTGAAAGTGACACAGTTGGTTCTAAACGAGAAAGACTCAGTCAACAAGTTTGAGCTGTTGTGTATTGTTCATTAGATTGGGGGACCGAACTGTGCAGGTGAGTGTATTGCTCTGATACTGTATATGTTACCTTTCCTCCAGTTGGTGGGCATGTGTACAGTACTCAGGTCATCTGAGGTCTCATCACTTGACGTACCAATGAAGTCGTAGGTGAGACATGTCAGCGCTAGCTGGAGAATGCCGGACATGAGAGTGTGCTACAACAATATACTACAGTACATATACATGTACTACAACAATGTACTACAGTAGATATACATGTGCTACAACAATATACTACAGTAGATATACATGTGCTACAACAATATCCTACAGTAGATATACATGTACTACAACAATATACTACAGTAGATATATATGTGCTACAACAATGTACTACAGTAGATATACATGTACTACAACAATATCCTACAGTAGATATACATGTACTACAACAACATCCTACAGTAGATATACATGTACTACAACAATGTACTACAGTAGATATACATGTACTACAACAATATACTACAGTAGATATACATGTGCTACAACAATATACTACAGTAGATATACATGTACTGCAACAATATACTACAGTAGATATACATGTACTACAACAATATACTACAGTAGATATACATGTACTACAACAATATACTACAGTAGATATACATGTACTACAACAATATACTACAGTAGATATACATGTACTACAACAATATACTACAGTAGATATACATGTACTACAACAATATACTACAGTAGATATACATGTACTATAAAAATATAGTACAGTAGATATACATGTACTACAACAATGTACTACAGTAGATATACATGAACTACAACAATATACTACAGTAGATATACATGTACTACAACAATATACTACAGTAGATATACATGTACTACAACAATATACTACAGTAGATATACATGAACTACAACAATATACTACAGTAGATATACATGTACTACAACAATATACTACAGTAGATATACATGTACTACAACAATATACTAGAGTAGATATACATGTACTAAAACAATATAGTACAAAAGAGAATTTACCTGTGTGTTGTCATTGAAGTCCAAGTTCTTAGCATTGGAATGGGCATCCTTGAGAAGTTCACAGGCTATCTCAAATAATTGATAAAGAGTCTGGTCTCGAAATGAGAAGGAAATTTTTCTGTGCCATGTGATGGAGTGGTGCACCTCTGTCTGAAAAAGGAAGGTGACATACATGTATATTATTAGAATACAACCAAACCAACAATGCCTTGTTTAAGATATCATATTTGATTTGACGACTTTGGTGGTAGATATGCAAAGCGTCAACATTTCCAGAACCATCTAAACAAATGTAAAGTCATGCAAGAACGGGTCTAAAAAAGAAACAAACAATAACACGTGGACTATGATAAAAACACGAGCACCAGCCACAGCGATATTTCAGTATAGATGAGACGCTTACTTCCGTCATTTGGTTCATCTCCACCACTAGTCTGGTCATCAGCTGTACTCCCACAGTCACATGCAGAGTAGACCCACTCTATAAAACAATATACATACAAACTAATCAACTCTCAAGAATGTGGCAATCAGCCCAAATAAACAGCATATAGTTTACACAAGTTGTTCATTGCAGTTCAGTGTAACTTTCCGCAAGACAGACTTTATAGTATAACAGCATCTCTTGCCACTACAAGGAGATCTGTAGAAGACAGCACACACCTGTAAGAATTTGCCCAAGTCCTGTGTAACAGTACGAAAGATATGATTTTCTTTTTGCACATCATTCCAGCCAATTTTAGTAATCCTGGCATAGAGCTGTACGAGAGCTTGTTGTACATACGGCTGAAGCTTGGTTCTTGTGCCCAAGTATTCCAGTACATAGTCCTTTATCTTGAGCTTTTGCTCACTGGACACGGCAGCGCTGCTCTTGTTTACTAGTTTGGTTAAGGTGGTGGCACCTAACAGCTGAGAGTAAGGCGTCTACAAATGAAAAATTAGTTTTTGTGGGTTTGAAATAGTAACTTCAGGAGGAAATGCATCCGAGGTTTTATACTTCAAACAACTCGACCATATTATTCAAAACAAATTTGGTACAAAATAACAAATGTTGAAGACTGAGATGAGAAGATGGGAGCACAACGTTGGTTACTCACCGCTGCTCGCTCCAACAGCAGCTGACATTGCTGTAAGCAGTCATTGGAATTTGGAAAGTTGACAAGAGCTTTTTCAGCAGCATTGCGCAATACTGGGTCTTGTGTTTCATAGAGTTGCTTGCATAGGATCTCTAACTGAAGAAGTTCCTAAAGCCCAAAAATTTAATAAAACTCATCGCACACAAAAAATGTAATATAAAGAGAGAGAAAAATTGATGATGCAACAAATAACACAGTAATTAGTGTCATTGAAAAAACAGCTGAGGAATATTTTATAAAGCTATAATACAGATAAAGCTGCCATATGCAAGCTAGATTTTGTCCTCTGAAAAAAACTTTGCCCTGTTTGATGAGCCTTTGTGAGAGCTGGAAATCAAAATATTAGAATGTAGGGCCAGTACTGGTCAGAAGCGCAAGTTTTAGCATCTTAAGCTGGTTGGGTATTGATGAACCTGCGAAATTGTTGGATATTCTGAAGCTGCATTCACACTAGGGATTCTCATACGAGTGGGCGGTTAGCGAGTGTGAATGGTGCGCATTTTAATGATTTCACAATTGGTGGCAGATTTTTTTTATCGAGCAGTGAAGTTTTGTACAATTATTGGCCTGTCTAGCCAATGAGCATCCACATCACAGCTTTTCAATTTAATACTTTTCAAGAAACTAGTAGCTAACAGACGATTATTTAAATTCATATTTAGAACATTTAGTTTTAATTGCATTTGGAACTTTGTTTTTAATAATTCCCTGATCAATTGCAAGCCTTGTTTCTAAGTAAAATATTAATGTGAGTATCCTAATTATTATCACTATAATAAAAACAACTAAAAGCTCCGTGAATTGAAAAAAAATCATTTATTACAATTAAAATTATAATTAAATAGGCTTACAATTATTATTTGCAATTTATTTTTTATTATTGATGAGTGAAAAAACACTATAATCTATTGAAATCTCTGGTAATATGGGATAAGCTATATTATATTATTATTAATAATAATTTGATGCTATGTAGTTATCAATGAAATGGGCTCTCTTGACAGCTGTCAAGGCCATGCGACATGGGCAGAAAAATCGCCAGTGTTAACTTTTATAAATAATTGGGAGAGCAACTCCCGATTCTGCCAGATATGTTGGGGGAGAAAGGTTTCACATTCAAATTAGTTGTTTATATTAATAATAAAAACTAAAACCATCGATAAATGAAAAAGATGATGAAGAACTTGTTGTTACCGTTTCAAAGCATCAAGTATGGAAATTATCATTTAGGCGTTCATTGTCAGAATAGAAAATGAATGCTTTATTATTTGTATCATCAACTAATTTCTTTTATTCATTAATATTATAATACATGTTCCAGTTTTATTCAGCACCTACCAACAAACCAACTTAACAATGACCACTGAGGCAAGCACTATTATTATTACCATAATTGTAATTTATTGTATAAGAAAAAATTGCTTCAATTATTATCTATATATATATGGAAATAAATGAAACAAACATCAGTGCGTCTATTTGTCAACAATTACACATGCCTAATCCAATATGCTGAGAGAGGTAAAAACTGCTGCAAAAACAATCTATTGAGCTTTCTAGATATGCAATCAACTTTGAATTTACCAATTTTTTTCTCAAAAACAAAGATTTTAGTGCTTTTTTCTATAATGTAGATGATGTTGAATCACAAAAATAACATCATGCCAATACAATTTGGTTTGAGTGCCAAATAAGAAATTTTGTGTTGGTTTATAACTTGTACTATCTTCTTCCAGTATGCATAGATAGATTGCAACAAAAATCAAAGTGATTTGTTTTTGCCACAGGACTACTGCAGAAAATTGTGGGTTTTGGGCCACTTTTAGGAACTTAATGTTGTGTGTTGTTGTTGATGTTTGGAAGGTAAGCCATGGTCTGACAAATCTGTCTTCACGTGCTGGCTTGCTGGCTCAAAAATAATTTTGGCAGCACTCCACCAAGAAGTTATCAAGAAGTACACCCTTTGGGCTATCAATACTAACCTCATATCTCATTTGAAACCGTGGGCAACTTGTAATAGCCCGTAGCGCAGTAGGAGCATATGCGTGTTTACCGAATAAAATATATACGATATGCCTTTTGATAATTTAACCGTACTAACCTAGCGCTTTCAAACCATTCATTGAAAACGCTAGGTTAGTACAATAATTTGTTATAGGCCCATTTTCTTTACGTTTTGCGGCCCGCACCGTGGATACCCACAACACTTACCACAGACTAATAAGAGCCACCCACAATTTTAAAGCTAAGATGATGACCGTTCGACGCTCCGCTAAATTAGGACTTGCTAGTTAGGAGACTCCGGCTGACAAAATTTTTTTTGCGTGACACGACATTTGCAAGCACAAATTTGGGAAACATGGTGTTGCTGCTTCTCAGGTAGTCATTTGATAAAAGTAAAACAGGTTTGTATCGACAGCCTAGAGGGTATAGTTCTTGATAAACTCTTGATGGAATGCTGCCCAAATGTTTTTGAACCAAACACCAACAGGCAAACATAAATTTCCCAAAAAATGGCCAAAAACGACCAATTTTCGGCAGTAGGCCTGTGGTTTTTGCTAGTTAGTTGTCTGTAGCAATAACTGCAATAAATGAATACAATACAATTATTTAATAGATTTCGTCCCAACACAGTCTTTTTGTGTTTTCTGCCAAACTGAGCATAGGAGAGAGGGAAAAGAAAGAAAGAAATGAGGTTGAAAGGGACCAGTGTGGAACAAGGTGAGAGGAGAAGATAGAGGTTGAGAAGTAGCGCATGGCTGAGAATGGGTGAGGTATGAGGGGAAGGGTTGTGGGGTGAGGTGGAAGGAGAGCGAAGCGGGGAATAGAGAGAATAGATGTGCTCAAATATATAATATGTGTACAGCTAGTCATTTATATATATGTATATGAATTAAAAGCCTTGTATAATAATAATAAATAACTGTTTTCTTATACAATATCAATAATTAATTACCATAATAATAATAATGATGACCATCAGCATTCACAAGAACTTTTAATAATAAAAACAGCATCATTTAGAAGCGAAAATTATCACTACTATAAATAATAATTATTATCTATTACTACTCTAACTAATAATAATATAATAATAAAACCAAGACTTAATCATATTATTTTAATACTTTTACCTATTACTAAATAATATAATAATACCTTTTACTACTTAGCACCACCACTACTACTGTAAATACTAACTAACCACCAGCTCTCCAAGAGTTGATTATTACTATTATGATGAGTGATTATTATAATTATTATTATTAATCTCTATTATTATTAAGTTAGTTAGCAACCTTCTTCTAAAAACTATTACGATAATTATTTATTATTATTATGATCATTTGTAATGTGTTATTTATTACCTATATTATTATTATTAATTATTATTATTTATATACAACAACTACTACTACTATTATTTATACCACTTCATACATAGTATTATTATTATAATTATTAATTATTATTATCATGATATCTTTTTCAGTATTAATTATTTATTATTATCATCATTCATATACATACATTATATATAATAATATTATTTATTATGTTGTTCATTGATTATAATTATTAATTATTATTATTTTATACTTTTTACATACAAGTAAAGTAATAATATAAACAACACTCACTGTTCAACTTCTTATCATGCAACTAATAAATAAATAATATTATTTATCCATTAATTAATAATGATTAATTGTTTATTTATCATCATAATAATCATCGCAGAAGAAGAACTGCTACTGCTGCTGCGTGTCTGTGGGCGTCATCGATCGATCATCTGTGATTCTATTATTCTTTCAAACAAGTTGAAGTTCTAGATCAACAACACCAAAACTCTCTGCGTAATAATAAGTGGCATTCTCAAAAAAATCTGACAGACAACATCATCAAATTTTAGTTCAAGCTTTTTTAACATACATAGGTTATGCCTCTTACGGATTACTTATGAATTGAAACTTTAATGATATGCATAAAACCTAAAGGAGTATTCAAAATTACCTGATCTTGAGCCATGGTTTACTAGCAATATGGCCGTCGGCCAAGGTCAACTAGCATAATCACCCAAAATCTACAACCCAATTCAGGTTTTGATTTGTTAGATTGCTCTATTATACCCCTCGTTAATTATTTCGCGTCAGTAATATGAAACTAGGGCTCCATTTAAAAGTCTAATCCGTTTAAATCAATCATGATTAATAATATCATTTATTGACTGTTTTGCTGTAACATTCTAAAGGACTGCAATTGAAATATAACAATTAAAATAGCCAAAATTTTCGGCCACTACTATTATCTAATGCTGCTGCAAACAGTATTGATTAAATTTCAGGGAGTATAATAAATAAATACAACTTCAACCAACAACTTCAATTCAAGTTCCACAACAAAAAAGAAGCAGCACCACCACTGCCAGTGCAGTGCGTACCTCCTGATGCTGCTGCAGCATCATCATTATTATCATCGTCATTAATTAAAATTTTTATTATTTAATAAAAGCTTTCATCTGTTACTATTATTCGTTATGATATGATTATTATCATTCTAATTAATTATCCATCGATCTTCTTCATTATTATTGTGATGATGTTGTTGTTGATATGATAATGAATGATGATGATAGGAATTATTATTATTTCATGTCTGAATGTCACTATTAATTATTATTGTTTATAATTTATTATTAATTATCATTAATAATTATTATACTTACTACTATTCCTGTTGTTGTTGTACCTTTTGTACTGTAGCCATGGATGTGTGCATGGTGATCAGGAATGATGATTGTTTTTGAATTGAATACATTTTTTTTATTTAATTTATTATTAACAGCTTCTGTGATGATGTTATTGCATAATAATATTACTAAATTTCATTCTTACTCTTTTTATCAGTAAAATAGTCACAATTTGAATTATTGAATTTGTGCTGCACTGATTCGCCTTCTATTCAGTGACAATTGCTCTGTTGATGCAGAAACTAATGTGGATAATAATATATATGAGACGTTGACCAACATTATTTGATTTGCTGAGTGCGCGATTTGATTTTTCAGCAAAAAATAACTAATTGCGTCATTTTTTATTTGAGTTATTGGAAACCAGAATTATCTGCTGTGACAGTGGATGTAATGGTAGGCTTCCTTCTCAATTTTTTTATGGTTGCAAGTGATTTGCAGGAACTCAGAGTGCTTAGTAAAATTTGGCAGATGATGCATTGTTTTGGTAGTGTGTTGGTACTTGTGGTGTTCTGGTGTCAAAGAGTTTTAAGGCCCGATACTAGATAGTTTTAGGGAGGTCATAATACCTGGCTCATTGGCTCAGCAAATGGGTGTTGTGGAAGGTAGTAGAGTACATGATTTCGATACATTTGTCTTAAAACCACAGTTTTGTTAGAAATTGAGAAGTTAGGTTTAAATTACGAAATTTTGATACAACTCTGACTGATTGAGGCACTACTGCTTTCAGTTTTGACAACAATAACATTTTTGTCTTCAACTGAGAGATACCTACAGCTGACTGCACACAAAATAGAATTATATACTTGGACTTGTTAACAGATGCCAATCTTTACGGAAATTGCTTCTAGATCGAGGCTGTGGTAAAAAATTATCCTTTGCAACGGATACTGAGTTTGGTAAGCAAGCTCTGTACTCAAAGGTACTGGACTGGCAAGTTCCAAGTCATAATGCCTAGCTTACTTGACCTGGAGTACCATGTAATCCAATTAGTAGAAGACACATCACTCAAAGGACACATCACTCAAAGGACACATCACTCAAGTGTAGCATAGCATTAATTGATGTTATGTCTTTCATAACTAGAAATATATGACATATATGTTACTAGTTTTGTTATAACTACCTTATGTGAAAAAAAGAGGACCTAAGAATGGGCTTACCGATGAAAGTATCTTTTATCTTTCAGATCATTTTTAGCTCATGATAATCTATTTAACCAGCAAAAACTTGCTTTACAAAGATCTTTTAGCTGCCACAGCAATTGCTGCTACGATATCTTTTAATTTTATCATGATATAAAGATTGATTGTTCCAGATACATTACAGAATAATGGAATGTTGCATTTTTGATGTAGACGGTTTGAATTGATTATTTTTGAACTCAAATGTAGAAATGCTGTCTTAATTGGCTTTGAATTTTGTGAAAACAAACACCAATTACTGACTCATATGGAGACCTATTCTCAGGTGGTTCAGTGTGAGCAGATCATCGTTGTAAGCTGGTTAACTCAATCCACTAAAAATTTTATAAATATAGAAATGAAAAGGTAATAATTTTTAATATTAATAAATTTTGATGCCAAATTAATTAAACCATGCAAATAATTTTGGTGCAATGCTGCTGCCTTATTTCAATTGCAATATCTCCAGTAGTGTTGCATTAAGCTTATGACTTGTACATTATATGACTTATCTACATTAAGCATCTGTTGAATAAACCGGGTATCTATGTGTAGCATCACTTTCATTCCAACGACTTTGGATACTTTCACTGCTGTCATTTCCTGTTGTTTTGTTTGTTTCTTTTTGTCTATAATTTACATATAACCGTTGACAATACAAACTCATAAATCTTAATTGTAAGAAAATGTTTACGTGCTGGCTAACAGAAAATATTTAGTCGAGATGTTCCTATGGTGACGGTAGATGCTCTCAAACAAATAATAGTTAAACTTCAAATTTTTTTGTCTTGTCTGACGAAATAGCCACCATAGCTTTTTACTGTTTGGTTAATGCAATTTTCTGTACAGTTTCCCTTGAATTCGTACTAACAATGCAAGTCTTCAATTTTTTATTTTTGCCTGCGAATATTTGGGGTTAATCAGAATGCTATGCAAATTGAAACAGTTTATTTTTATTTCGCAACCTGTCACTGTTCAGTATTGTACTGTATTGTAAGTAGTTGGTGTACCTGTGGTTTAATGTGCATTACTTATAACAAATTTATCATACAGCGTTTAAGGCCAAACAATCAGGTTGGCAGATGCTATCTTACATTGCAATTATTGATTTTTTCTGTAAGTAGGATGTGTCTCCAAACTCAGCTTCTGATTGGTTAAAGCTCATTTAATTATTACTGCTTCGCTCACAAAGGTATTAAATAGATTATGTAACGTATGATACAGGACTAAATCTATTGTCTATTAATGAATTAATGGAAACCTCTGTAATTGTCTTAGCTACAATTTATTGACCGGAGTATTGACAAGTAGATGTATAAGTTTGCTATGTACATACACACAAGGTGTCACTTAATGTGAGTGAAATGTCATACAAACGTAATTATCCACTTTACATAAGCTCTTCGTTCTCTTTGACATTTGCTTTGTTACTTGACAATATACGCTCTGCAACTATATCTTATGGTTTCTTATCGGAAGTCCTTGAGCACAGTCGATAATACATTGTTTGATACAACATTACTGAACAAAACGTACAACTGCAACTTGGTATTTGCTGCCAGTTTTAGTAGGATTCTACTAGGATTATGCCTGGATTAATAGTTAATCTGTATTTAAAAAAACTATGAATCAAAAGTGCAGTGATAGACAAGCAGCAGGGTGTTATTTATTTTGCAGCCAAATAAAATATCATGCTGTGTTCTTATCTTAACAAAGTCTGTTACAATTCCAATGTCAGAGATCTCATTTTACTCCAGTACGTGGTGTATTGCACATGCTCTGTAGTTCTGCGCATGTTTTCAACACCGTCTACTCATATTCATGGAGTGGGTTGGAGAGAATCTATTTACTGGGCACGGTGGACCTATGCCTACTAGTCGTACAGTGAATGCCGGTTTTTTCGGGACAGTTGATGATGCTTTTTCAAGCAGATCGTTGTTTCTGCCAGGCATAGGGCAATCAGCTGTTACACCTGACACTCCTACAGACTCCACAATACCTGAGGAGGGCTTAGTACAACAGGTTTGACCGTGCACAACCCCCACCCAACCTTACAAGTGCACATTGAACTCACTAAATAATCATTTTTGTTTACCCACAGCCTTTTGCTTTGCTTACACTGCGTGTGTTATAGCTTTGTGTATTGTATATTGTTTTATCCAACTGCATCAGCTTCTGTTTTCACTTTTTTGTTTTGTTTGCTTACAGCGATCTTGTATCAGCTAGGGCTTACTGCATGCCAACATGTCCATGCCTGTGAAAAAAGTACCCTTGCATATTAATGTAAGTACTAAAGCCATCATATTTGTCTAAACAGAATTCGGCGAATTTCAATATTTTAGGCTTCATTTACACTTGTACAAAACGTAACAGGCTATGAGAAATAAAATAATTACAAGTTGTTTTAAAAAGAGTACAACATGGTTGCTATCGCAGACGGCTTTGAAGCGCTTCATCTCGTACTCGTGTAAACCAGTTCTTCAGCTTTGCTGTTTCACCCAAATAACCTTTTCTCTTCCACATTGCTTGTAGAGTGCTGCCGGGAGGCTAATAATCAAGGGAGGTAAATGTGTCAATGATGACCGGACGTTTGATGCTGACTTATACCTGGAGGGAGGAGTTATAAAAGAGATTGGACAGAACTTGGTGATTCCTGGAGGTACCAGAGTCATCGATGCCAAAGGAAAGCTTGTCATCCCAGGTTAGTTTCAGTGCTCACTGCACTTCGTTCTTTCACGCTATCGGTTACTAGATACGTCCTGTTTTTTTTCTTCCAGAAGTTGCTCGTTTTGTGATATTAGAAATTTGACAGTATCGACAGTATTGAATGTAATTTGTTTCAGAAAATGTGTACTTCTGCAGAGATGAATAAATATCTCAACTATTTTGAGTAAATATTAAGACTTGCTTTTTTAAACTTTGCAGTTTGTCAGCAATCGTTTATTTATGTTGAGATCATTTTCTCTGTTTTGAATAAAAATTAAAACATACATTAATAGAAGGTTTAATTGCAGACGCAGCTTGTTGTATGTTGGATTCTCGGCAAAAATCAATAACAATGCTACATTAGAGATGCTAATCAAATCCCTGTAGAGCATTCAGTTGTACTATTGTATAAGTGAGCTATGCTTAGACTGGGATCTATCTACTTGCAGGTGGAATTGATCCCAACACTCACATGCAGCTGCCTTTAATGGGTACACAATCTGTCGATGATTTCTATCACGGAACTAAGGCTGCTATTGCTGGTGGAACTACAATGATAAGTAGGTTGCGTGTAGGGGCAGATTATTCCCATTTGTCTTGTAATAATATTTTGACTAAGTTAGGCCTAGAAGGTTCTGGTACGTAAATTTTTGTCCCAAGCGAGTACTATAAATAACTGGTCACTTTTGCAGTGGACTTTGTGCTGGACCAGAAAGGTGTGTCCCCATTAGAGGCATACGATAAATGGAGAGCCTGGGCTGATAAGAAAGTCTGCTGCGATTATGGATTCCACGTAGGAATAACCTGGTGGAGTGAACAGGTAGCTAAGGACATGGAGGTTTTGGTCAATGAGAAAGGTTTGTGCTTGTTTGTAGATTTTCTTCTGCAATTGTCATCTCTTTCTCTGGGTGTCGCAGTTACTAAACTCTAGACTTCATTGTCATCTCTTTCTCTGGGTGTCGCCAGTTACCAAACTCTAGACTTCATTGTCATCTCTTTCTCTGGGTGTCGCAATTACCAAACTCTAGACTTCATTGTCATCTCTTTCCCTGGGTGTCGCAGTTACCAAACTCTAGACTTCATTGTCATCTCTTTCTCTTGGTGTCGCAGTTACCTAACACTAGACTTCTGCATTGTGCTCTCTATCCCTGCCTACACCTGAAACTGCTTGAAGTTGGAGATAAATAAATTCGCTTTAAACTGTGATACATTTGGATTTTTGTATTTAAACGTGCCTTTGATATATCTAGCTGGAATTTTAAATCTCTGACATCTGCTCAAGGACTTTTTGATTATGTTTTTCTATCCCACTATCTAAATTGATATATGTATTTGAACAAACGCACACATTGATTTTTGTTTGGATATAAAAATCTTTCACCCGCCACTGTGTTCATTAAACAATAACGTATGCAAAACAGGTGATTTTTTATCAGCACTTTAGCGTTCCTACATGTGATAATGGCCGGCCATTTCCAGTCTAATATTCTTGAACTTGTTGCAGGAGTCAACTCGTTCAAAGTGGATCAGTCAGGCAAAGACCTCTTCATGCTAGACGATGGAGAGATCATGGAAGTGATGAGAGAGAGCAAATCACTTGGAGCCCTGGCTATGGTTCACTCAGAAAATGGGGCTGTTGTTGAAGCTGTATGTTTCAATCTACTATTGTGGAATTGTTTCCTCTTGTTAACTTGAGCTTTGTTTTGTAGTTGTCTTCTCTTGTTTAATGATGTTAGCTTTAGCTTTTGATATTTTATTATAATATTTGGTAATCTATTCTAGCGGCACTGTTGCTATTTGGTGTCAGGTTGTCAATTTTTGTTCTTTGATTGATATAGAAAGCTAAAGAGCTGTTTGACCTTGGAATCACAGGACCTGAAGGTCATGCTATGTCCCGGCCAGAAGAAGTGGAGGGAGAGGCCACCCACAGAGCTATTGTTTTAGCCAATCAAGTGAGGTGCCCACTTTATGTGCAGAATGTCACAAGCAAGACTGCATCCAATGTGATCAGTGAGGCCAGACGTAGAGGTGGGTGCCGGATAGTTGTTCACATTTATAAGATTATATATAATAGTGCAAATGTAAATTACATATGTTTGGTTTGGTTATGACTATTAGGCAACCCACTACAGCTATACTGTAACATTGTATAATTTATCGGGCAGCTTTTTTGTTTCTTTATAGTATTATACAGCCTCATCCATTCATTGATATATATTATATAATATATATTATATTATATTTAGGTATGCATAAATAAAACTTATTCCTTATTGTTACTCCCTATGTTCCTGTCAACAAATACTAGTCCCTGTGGGTGGTCTATTGGTTGGAGACCCAAGCTGTTAGCACAAATCTTACAGGTCATGTGGTGTTTGGAGAGCCAATAGCAGCCAGTCTAGGCACAGACGGTACCAACTACTGGAACAAGTGTTGGAGACACGCTGCAGCCTATGTTATGGAGCCCCCACTCAGGGCTGATCCATCCACTCCTGGATTTCTCATGGACCTGCTTGCTAAGTATGCCCCACAAATTGTGATTTAGTAGAATGTAGTTTGTTTTGGTGAAGGTCCCTTCTACTTCCGAGGACCAAATTACTCCAGAAAAATAAGTAGTAGATTCCCCAAAGGAAGACAAGTTCAAATTTATAACAGAGTTAGTTCTGTAGAAAAATTTTTTTTGTCTAAATAAAAACATTAATTAGAATTTCTAGGGCTGTAAACATTTTAAATTTTAATTATTTACTCAAAATGCTAACACCAAATTTTTGGTGAGTATGTTAATATTGACTGTTAAATTTTATTAAACTGGTTTGCTGGCTAATTGACCGAGCTTATACATATACATTTAATCGCGTAGTTTGCGCAATGCTTCCAGTGCCAAATGTTTTTGAGAAAGATGGCCGCTGTCTCCATTCTTTCTAGTTAGTGCTAATGTAGTGGTCTAAGCGCTATGATGCTATTGTTCTTGTGCCGTTTATTTAGCTAATATTTTACAGCGAAGATCTTCAAATCACCGGCACAGCCAATTGTACATACAACTCCAACCAGAAAGCGTTGGGGAAAGACGACTTCCGCAAGATACCAAATGGAGTCAATGGTGTAGAAGATCGTATGTCAGTTATATGGGAGAAAGGAGTACACAATGGTAAAATGGATGCGTGTAGATTTGTTGCTGTAACCAGTACCAACGCTGCCAAGATATTCAACATTTATCCTAGAAAGGTCAGCGCTGTTATCAAACCCCTTTCTCTGAAATTTGTCTCTCATTTTAATTTTTGTTTCAATCTGATAAAGTTACTCGGGAAACTACAATGATTTTTATCTTTAGGGACACATTGCCGTAGGCTCCGATGCAGATCTGGTGATCTGGGATCCTGAGGCTACCCGTACCATCTCAGCAAAGACTCACAGCCATGCATGTGACTTTAATATATTTGAAGGTAAATTCAGTCATTATTAGAGAAGTTTCAATGACAGTTTTATAAAAACAACAATTTTACTGTTTTATTGCGTGTTGGCAGGTATGGCAGTCCATGGCGTGCCTCTAGTAGTCATTTGTGGAGGCAAAGTAGTAAAAGATGAAGAAGGTCTACATCTCACTCAAGGGTTGGGACGTTTTGTACCCACCCCAACTTGTTCACCATATGTTTATGGTAGAGTTGCAGCTAGAGATCAGGTATTTTAGCCTATCACCGTTAGAGTTATGATACCCAGTTAAATGATATGTAATTAAGTATCTATTGCTCCTTCTCATTACAGGCCTTAGCTCCCCAGAAAGTAGAGCGAGATCCATACGATGGTGAGGTGATTGACCTGGTAACAAAGGTTGAAGAGGTGAAGGTCACTGAAGCTGCACCAGACAAATCACATGGTGATGGTATAGTTCATAGACCTCCAACTAGAAGTGGAGGTAGAAACATGCAGGAGTCTTCATTTGCCTTCAGCGGTATGTGCTATCTCTAAGTCTATGTGTGGTGTTTTTCAGGTCTTAGCTGAGTTTGTTGTAATTATTTTCATGTAAGTACAAAGTGAGACAACTCCCAAGCATGCAAAGTGATCATCGTTAATAGCAATGGGTTGTTTTGTTGTTGAAATATTAAAGAAAGTTCCTACGTTAATGCCACAACCGAAAAAAAAATCACTTTTTTAAATTCTCGTCAATGGTTAGGAGTTATCCCCTCAATTTGTGTCAGATGAAGATGACTCCTACTTTTCTATGCCTTACTGCATTGAAATGGGTTACTTGTAGGTGATCAATACGATGATCACAGGCCTAGAAACTCATCACGTGTGTCTAAGCCACCAGGTGGCCAGTCTCAGGGCATATGGTGAATATAGTGGCAGCTAACTTGATCTCTGAGCGTTTGCTGAAGGACAATCGACTGTCATCTCTAGTTAGACATCTAGTCTGCTCAAATTAATTCCTACCAATTTGAAATTTTATGTAGTATACAGCTTTTTGTTTGCTTGTCCATTTGAGACTGTGATACAGTCCTTCCTGTGATATTTATTCTGGCTGTAGGCTATTTCATTTTATTGTTTCTTTTGTTTGTTGCTAATCAACATAACTTTATGATTCCGTCTTTTTTTACTTGGTTCATGTACTGAAAGTTTTTAGTACCTCATTGTCTTTTTTGAATCTTTGGAGGAAGAATCAAAACTTGCTTTTTGTTTTATTTACTATTGTTTGCTTGTGCTCAGTTGTCGATATTGTCTATTTATTGTAGGCTTGTGAGTTATGTAACATAATACAACACAGTTGTATGTGTGCATGCGCGCTTACTTGTTGGTCTAGTTTTTCCTGACCTTGAACTGCTTGAATGACTGTGATAGGAAGCAGCACAGCCCATCAAAAGTTGGGCTTGATTTCAGTTGGCTCCGTCAGTGGGAATGATTTCTTTTAATTCTTATTAAAACGGTGAGAAAAATTTTATGTTAGAGTCGAAAAATAGAAAAATTAAAAGGGACCTCGACAGGAATGAATGCAGACATAGCTGAAATGAACGTACACATCTCCTGGAATGAGCGCCGACAAAACTGCAATGAATGCTCACTATTCTATAAAGAAGAAAATTTTTCTGTAATTGTTGAGAAGTGTCTACATTCATTCTAGGTAACATATAAAATACTGTTTCAATGTTTACTCCTAGAATACAAAAATTACCATTTTTGTCCAACTAGATAACTCCTGGAATAAAAGTCGTAATGTTATACCATATGTTGCCAGAAACGAGCAAATGTCAACACTTTGTGACTTCCGGAATAAATGTCAAACTTTTATTTTTTATTGCATAGTCAACATTCATTCTAGCTTTATCAGCGTTCATTCCAGGAGGTGTCTACTTTTGTCCCAAAAACAGTGATACACTAAAATTAAGGGAAAATAATTTAGGAATTACCTCCTCCATAACATCGATTTGTTTTCCTGAAAAGATAACTTAGCAAGGTAGTAAAAGTAAACTGTTTTTTTAAGAGGAGTTGTTGACACATGTTACGCTAAAGCGGGATAGCTTAAGTTCTTAGAAAGTCTTTTTAATGAGTTCCGTGGAAATATTTCAATGATAAATGATATACGACGTTTGAGGAAAACTCCAACAAACGTCAAATACTAGGAACCCCTGTCTAATTTCCTCTGCAGCTGCTGTATCTGATCTGATCATATCGTCTTGCTGCTCAGGTACATATACTTGCTACTTAGATGCTTTTTTATATTTCTTTTAATCAACAGAACTCTGCAATATCAACAAGATAAGCTTAAAGTGGTTCCTCTTAAGTAAATGTCAGTATTTAGTTTGCATAGGAAGTTTCATTATGCATTACTATATATAAATAAAATATAATAATATTATTAATTAATAATAATAATAATAATAATAATATTAATATAATAATTAATAAATACTAATAATTGTATTATCCGTATGTTTCGACACGGGAGCAGGAGTAGAAGCATGGAGCAAAAGTTGGCACTCAGTACATATGTAAAAACAAAATGATTACACATATTAATTAATGGTGTAATAAATATATATTAGTCCAATGATATTATTTGGCACATGTTGTTGTTACAACAAAAGCAGCAAGTATTAGCTATACACATAATAATAATATGTTAATTAATATGAATAGATCTTGGCTGCATAACACTTGATGAGATATGATCAGACAATAAAAAGCATATCAAGTGAAAGAAGTAATAGTCAGGTGGAAACCAATCCAAGTTGTGATACGCCCCTGTTTTTTGAGATAGTTTTAGAACTATTTGACAGCGTATATTATAATAAAGTCTGGGCTTCTATTGTTTTTGACCTTCCTTCCTGATCTTGTCGTGTATTCTCGGTTGTCAGGGATAGTAGTGTTAGTAGGTTCATCTACTTGTTTTTCCCGAGTCTCATCTGGATCAGTTAAGGGTGGGTAGCAGCTAGTATCCTGTACAGGCTCCGGTAGTACTGCTGGTGTCTGTGGTCTAGAAGTCCAAGTGGGTGCCTGATCTATCTCAGGTTGACGAGGTAATGCTGGTGGCTCGAAGTAGGTCGTTGGGTACCTAGGCTTGATGTCATGCCTGTTGCGTTGTATCCGGCGATTCTTCTCATTGACAATCCAGTATGAGTCTGGATGTGGATCCGGGGACTCGATGAATCCTGGTCGCCATTCTGGAGATCCATCTTCTGTGAGCCAGATTGGTTGGTTGGGCGTGTAGTCATCCTGTCCTGGTTTGGAGAGTCGGAGAGTAACCGTCCGCAAAATGCAGGATGATGCGTAGTTTACAAGCCTGAACTTCTTGCAGAACTTTATCCCAAGAATGAGTTCACAGCCTGATCTTGTGACGTAGAACCGAGCTTTGTCCTTGATCTTGTTGCATGTCACTATGACATCAAAGTATCCAAGGTTCTCAAGGTCGATTCCTGAGACACCGCGAAAAGTTGCTTGACTGGGTTTCAAGTGATGCTCTTCGAGGCCAATTCTAGAGAGGGTAGAGATAGGCATACAGGAAACCATTGCTCCTGTGTCCACTTTTCCATTGATGGTTGAACATTTCAATACAGATGAGTTGATAGACTGTGGGTGAAAGTTGACAGAGGCAAGTACTTCCTGGGGCTGAGGTTTGCTACTGTTGACAGCACACATGTTGACGGTTTCAAGATCATATTCTTCTTTAGATTCACCAGAGAGTTCGGTAGTCGATGAATTTTGACGCTTGTTGACACGGTTCTGGGCCTTTTTCTTCTTCAAACAGGCTCTCTCGAAGTGTCCCTTGTAGTTGCAGTGCCGGCACACAGCATCTTTAGCTGGACATAAATATCTGGAGTGAGGCTTTTTGCCGCAGTAATTGCAAGTCCTTGGTTTACTTGTCTTGTTGACTGATGATCTTGGAGAGTTGTGTTTGACACCATTCCTCTGTGACTTCCTATTTGGGCCTCTGGAGTAAGTAGCGTTGACTTGAGGAGATGGTTCATGTTGTCCCAGACGTTTCATTGTGATGTCAACTGCTTCATGACGTCGAAGTAGCTCCAAGCAGTCTTTAATTGTGACATCTTTGCCTTTTGTCATCAGTTTTCGTCTGCACTGCATATCATTGCAGCCATGGATAAGTCTATCCACAATAAGAAAGTTGGTTCCATCAGGAAAATCAGCTCTCTTGTAGATTTCGATGATCCTGGAGTAGAACGTTGTTGTATTCTCACCTGCTTCCTGTCTGATGCTGTAGAAAGCTTCCCTAGCTTCTCTAAAAGAAGTCTCGTGGGTGAGACATGAAGCCAGTTGGTCGAGAAGTTTCTCCGATGTGTCGAGATTGAGATCTGGATTTTCGTTGCTGGCAGCTTCAATCAGCTGTTCGGCATGTGCACCAGCCCAAATGTAGTTGTGATTGAGCTTTACACTCTCTTGCTTTGCGGCAAGTGGTCCTCCTATTGTTCGTTCCACTTCCTTGCGCCAGAGCTTGAACTGTGGAAATGCGTCACTGGATGTCCAGTCGACCTTGATCTGTGGCTCATAGAGTTTAGCCATATTCTTCTAGGGCTCCTCTTCTAGTAGAGTGTACTTCTCTTCAGTGGATGGAAGGTTAAATCCTCCTCTTGGTGGATGCTGAAACCAGTCTTCTGATGAGCTTAGTTCTCTGGGAGATGTGATGATGGCTCCTCTACTTGTTCTTTGAATGGTGCTGTGTAGGCTCCTCTTCAAATCTTCGAGCAGTCTTCTCTCCTCTTCGTCCAATGAGTGAATGTAGAATCCTAGTAGGCAGTCCAGTGCACGTCCAAGGTCACCATGTATTATCCGTATATTTAGACACAGGAGCAGAAGCATGGAGCAAAAGTTGGCATTCAGTACATATGTAAAATGATTACACATATTAATGGTGTAATATTAGTCCAATGATATTTGGCACATGTTGTTACAAAAGCAGCAAGTATTAGCTATACACATAATATGTTAATATGAATAGATCTTGGCTGCATAACACTTAATGAGATATGATCAGACAATAAAAAGCATATCAAGTAAAAGAAATAATAGTCAGGTGGAAACCAATCCAAGTTGTGACAATAATAGCAGTAGCATTATATTATTATTTTTTTTTTAATATGAGTTTTAGCCGACAGAACTCTGCAATGAATAATATCAACAAGAAGATGAGCTTAAAAAAGTGAGATCTGTTAAGTAGTAAAGAAAGTTGTTAGTTAGTAAATATCAGTAATCAGTAATTTGCAAAGAAAGTTTTTAGATGGTCACTTACATATGCCATTATTATTATGCGTATATTATTAATATGCAATTTTTTTAATAATAATAATAACAATAATAAAATTTAAATATATAAGCAGTAGTAATAAATAAATAACTATTAATTATTAAAATGATTATTAATTAATAATGGGGATTAGGACAAATGTATGTAGACAGAAATGAATGCAGACATAGCTGGAATGAACGTAGACACATCCTGGAATGAACGTCGACCAACCTGGAACAAATGTTGTTGTTGACTTTCATTCCAAAAAAACAATGAATATTTATTATTATTATTATTATTCATAATAATAATTATAATAATGATGTGCAGGACTTTGTGGTGGCACAGCAGCTCGCCAGATTGTCATAGCTATCTGCACTTGCCCTCAGGTGGACTGTTTGCAATAGTGGGCCAGCAATTACTCTAGAAAATTGTTCCACCAGGCGCCCTCCACCAGAAGTGGCTATTTCGGCATAGGTAGTCAGGCCAAATTTGTCTGCCGGTTGGCTGTCACTGGAAGTCGGATCCCACTAACTAAAGAGGTCGATAGGTCATCCAGATTATTTGTGCTCAACTGTATATTTATGTATGGAGAACTTTCTTCATAAATTATTCAAAGCTATTCACTGTGTAAGATTGATCAAAAGAGAAAGCTTGGTAGAGAGTAGTTCTTCTGAGTACTTTATTTGCTTCTATCTTTTGGCTGAGCTGTTCTCCACTGCTCTGCAGTAGCAGGGTGCTTTAACCAGCTTTTATGCAAATATGGATATGTAATCATCATTCCTTTGTGATGTAACATGTAACCCTAGTGATGCACAAACAGTTGGGTTAGTATAAAAAAGTATGTGTGTATGCGAATAACCTTATTAATACACTAAGTTTGGCTACTAGAGGAAAAAGTGCACAGTATACATGTCATGTATGCACTTTAAAATGTTCTTTCTTGTGAACACCAATCATAGTAGTTAATGCCATGTCCTCTTGTATGCCCGATCGATCTAGGACAGTAGCTATAAAAATAAGCAGCACTGAGAATGTGTAAAAATGGAACACTCGAGTCATTTCCTGTACAATAATTTATTATTTAATTTATAATTTAGTAAAAACAATAATAACTCTTATTATTGTAATTATAATAATAATAATACATGTAAATATTTATACATACGTATTACATGCATACATACGTACATATATATTTCATTATATTAATGATAATTATTATCACTAGTATTCATTTATTATAATGAAGTTTGAGGTTTATCGTCTAAAATTAAAAAGGAAATATATCTATTATTATACTTATTAGTTAGTATTATTAATAATTCAATTAATCTTAAATCACCTTCTATAATAATAATGATGAAACTTTTCACGTCGTTGTAGTTTTTTGTAATAAATTATCATTTGATTCACACACAACTAAACATCATATATTATTATTGCAGCTCAATAGTCGCTAAGATTGTTATTAATTATTATGTAGTAATATAATTTTTGAATAATAATAATATAAATTATTATTAATCGTGGTTACTCTAGTTACTTACTGACGATTATTATAGCTGCTTATCAATAATGATGATAATTCAGCTAATCATCAAGAATACCTCAATCTAGATTAAAGTTGTAATGATATTGATGATGAAGCATGTGTCAGTGATTAATATTACAAAGAAGAAGAATAAATGGTATTCTTAGGCGGACGGTACTTTTAGGTGAAAAGGATTTGAAAAAAACTAAGCCATCATGATAACCGCTGCTACAGGTCTATATCTGTGTCAAAAAGCTAGAATACCGCCTTAATGTTGCATCATTTGACTCACCTAGACAGGAATGACCATCAACAAGAACGACTGCTGATAAACCTCGAATCAACATAAACACCATCTAATCTATAATGTGTGTCTACAGTCCTCAATAAATGTGGACTCTGCAATAAAGGAAAATATTTTGACGTTCATTCTAAGAAGAGTTAACATTCGTTCTTTGCGACATCTACAATATCCCTATGACCTTTGTTGTCTAAATTTGTTATATTTTATCATGGTAATTAATTCTTGGAGCATAGATCAAAATCATATTTTATATATCATCAGGAGTAACTGAAAACACTTCCTAGGCTGGAATATGCTCCTTGGTCGCATTGTCAACATTCATTCAAGGCCTGTCAATGTTCATTCTAGGAGGCGTCTATGTTCATTCCAAGTGTCTCTGCATTTGTTCCAGTCTATGTTTATTACAGTCTACTTTTATTCCAAATCTAATCTCCTTTCAAGTTCATGCCAAAATTTTTTCAGGCTCATTTGGCTAATTTGATCTAAGCATGGTGCAAGCCAAGTGAAAAAAGCAGAGTGCATATCGTTTTTTCTAGGAAGGCGTATTTAGCACACACTACTTTTTTATGAATACCTAGAAGCAACTTGCTTGTCGTATCACTGATCTAGCCTAGCTTCTATAGAAACCATATTAGTTAGAGTAATATAGTAAAAGTACTAGCATCAGACTGAAGTAAATCGAGAGAAGGCAATATTTTAAGAGATGATGTGGAGCGTTTCGTTTGTATGCTATAGAATATTTGGTGTGCTAGTCTTCTCACAGTTAAATACAGCCATTGTTATTTCAATGTCGCTGGGTTTTGTATGTTGTATCGTCATTTCATTTTTAGTACAGAATCCTTTCAAACATGGCGGTTCCAGTGAAGAAGGTCCCACTGCACATCAATGTAAGTGATTAGTTTCTGATTATGGATTGTATATTTAGCTAGCCACTGACTAGACTAATGCTGTCCTAATCTCCATTATTTTAAAATAAAATTACAGAGATGATACAAGAAAGTTGCATCGATTTTCATTTGCAAAGTTGTAACAAATTAATTTTCCCAAACCATATCTACACCTTTTTCTCATTTGTTCAAGCTTCCAAATTTTGTATGGTTTGTAGAGTGCTGCCAACAGGGTAATAATCAAGGGAGGTAAATGTGTCAACGATGACCAGACGTTTGATGCTGACTTATACCTGGAGGGAGGAGTTATAAAAGAGGTTGGACAGAACTTGGTGGTTCCTGGAGGTACTAGAGTCATCGATGCTAAAGGAAAGCTTGTCATGCCAGGTTAGCCGTCATTTACTAGTTTTTGGTTCTAATTCTACCTGTTATAGCCTTAGTCCCACTGAATCCGATCTGCTGTAAATTCTATATACTATAGTATTTCTTCAAAACGTCAGCAGCGAATCAAATGATGTCAGGTTGTTGTGAGAATTTTTCCCCTCCATATCTGGGCCACATACAGCTCTCAGTCTATGTTTTATCTATTAATAGGAGGTATTGATACCCACACTCACATGCAGTTACCTTTTATGGGAACTTATGCTATTGATGATTTCTATCATGGAACTAAGGCTGCAATAGCTGGAGGGACTACCATGATAAGTGAGTGTGTCGTTTAAATACAGCATTTAGCAACTTCCTGATGTCACACGAGATTAATATAGAGTCTCTCAACATTCACATTACAACTTTGTACAGTGGACTTTGTGCTGGACCAGAGAGGTGTGTCCCCATTAGAGGCATACGATAAATGGAGAGCCTGGGCTGATGAGAAAGTCTGCTGCGATTATGGATTCCACGTAGGAATAACCTGGTGGAGTGAACAGGTAGCTAAGGACATGGAGGTTTTGGTCAATGAGAAAGGTTTGTGCTTGTTTGTAGATTCTCTTCTGCAATTGTCATCTCTTTCTCTGGGTGTCGCAGTTACTAAACTCTAGACTTCATTGTCATCTCTTTCTCTGGATGTCGCAGTTACCAAACTCTAGACTTCATTGTCATCTCTATCTCTGGATGTCGCAGTTACCAAACTCTAGACTTCATTGTCGTCTACTTCTCTGGGTGTCGCAATTACCAAACTAGACTTCATTGTGATTGTCAAGGTGAAACTCACTTTCTAAAGAGCCAATGAGTTGGAACAATCTCCATGTTGGTTGCAGGTGTGAATTCATTCAAAGTGTTTCAAGCGTACAAAGATGTCTTCATGATAGACGATGGAGAGATGTTGGAGGTCTTTAGGAAGACTAAAGAGTTGAAAGCTTTAGCTCAAGTTCACGCAGAGAATGGTCATGTCATCGAACAGGTTGGAGCCGCGGCAAAAATTTTTTTGTCATTATGGTTCAGATGAATTATGTATTTCATGAGAACAAAATATTTGAAAAAAATAAATTTTTTGCTAAAGATCTTTTTCTGTTCCTGTGTTTGAAATTTTTTCGCTCTTGTTTGTGTTTTTAAACCTAGTGCATCGCAGTCTTATACACAAGTTTATGATATGTTCAACAGAAATCTCAGGAGATGATTGACCTTGGAATCACCGGACCTGAAGGTCACGCTATGTGCAGACCAGAAGAAGTGGAGGGAGAGGCCACCCACAGAGCTATTGTGTTGGCCAATCAAGCGAGATGTCCACTTTATGTTGTTCATGTAATGAGCAAGACAGCTGCTAATGTTATCTGTGAAGCCAGAAGGAAAGGTCAGCCGGTGCTAATCTACACAGCCTCGTTGGAATTTAATAATGTAGTTAAAAATTCCTCATTGCTTCAATTACGTATTTGACAGGTCATGTGGTGTTTGGAGAGCCAATAGCAGCCAGTCTAGGCACAGATGGTACCAACTACTGGAACAAGTGCTGGAGACATGCTGCAGCCTATGTTATGGGACCCCCACTCAGGGCTGATCCATCCACTCCTGGATTTCTCATGGACCTGCTTGCCAAGTATGTTTTGTATACTCAGTAACTTATTAGTTTACGTTTATTTGTGCACCACCCCCTGTTGTATGACCTTTTTAGTGGAGATCTGCAGGCTACAGGAACTGATAACTGTACATTCAATGCTAACCAGAAAGCGTTGGGGAAAGACGACTTCCGTAAGATACCAAATGGAGTCAATGGTGTAGAAGATCGTATGTCAGTTATATGGGAGAAAGGGGTACATAATGGTAAAATGGATGCGTGTAGATTTGTAGCTGTAACCAGTACCAACGCTGCCAAGATATTCAACATTTATCCTAGAAAGGTCAGCGCTTTCTCTGAAATTTGTCTCTCAACAGCTGCTCATAGAATTGTGATCATGTATTTAATTTCTGTTTGAATGTGATAAAGTTAGTCGGGAAACTACAATAATTTCTATCTTTAGGGACACATTGCCGTAGGCTCCGATGCAGATCTGGTCATCTGGGATCCTGAGGCTACCCGTACCATCTCAGCAAAGACTCACAGCCACGCCTGTGACTTTAATATATTTGAGGGTGAGTTGAGACTGGTAAAGTCAGCAGACTGGGTGGTCTGGTGATTGAAGGTGCAACTACTGCTAAGACCCCCCACAAATGGAGCTCCACATATCTGCTGTAGGTCTGGAGGTACACGGAGTCCCTCTGGTGGTTATATCTGGTGGAAGGGTGGTGAAGGATGAAGAAGGCCTACATCTCACTCAAGGGTCGGGACGGTTTGTACCCACCCCTCCTAATGCACCATATGTTTATGGTAGAGTTGCAGCTAGAGATCAGGTATGTTAGCCTATCACTGTTAGAGTTATGATACCCAGTTAAATGATCTGTAATTAAGTATCTGTTACTTCTTCTCATTACAGGCCTTAGCTCCCCAGAAAGTAGAGCGTGATCCATACGATGGTGAGGTGATTGACTTGGTAACAAAAGTTGAAGAGGTGAAGGTCACTGAAGCTGCACCAGACAAATCACATGGTGATGGTATAGTTCATAGACCTCCAACTAGAGGTGGCGGTAGAAACATGCAGGAGTCTTCATTTGCCTTCAGCGGTATGTGCCATCTCTAAGTCTATGCGCAGATGTGTATGTATGGCCTTGCTTGTAACATAGCATTTGACTTGCTTGTTTGAATTGTCTCCCCGCTTAGTTCAGCAAATATATTACAGTTGCTTTTCGCTTACTGCTGAAGAAAATATAATACTAGTTTATTAATGGGTTACCTAGGGTGTTATTGCGTTAGTTTTGTTTGATCAAGCTTTTGTAAACATCCCTACGTGTCTAGCCTAATCTCCATACATACCATACGCGTTGTGGGCTTTGCTACACGCCTCAGGATATCTCATCAGGATATCTCAGGCTTATGGCATGTGAAAATTGTTAATTAGAAGCGTGTTAAAGATTATAGTTGATTGTAAAAGGCCTTCTATGCGGCGTAAAAACCATAGAGTTCACTAGAGTTTACTCGGCTATAAAAATGACGATTGGATTGAAATGTTTGGAGTTTATTGTTTTTCACTCTTTTTTTAAGCAAGTTTTTTACCAGTTTAGACATTTTAATTGTACTCACCTCTTTCCAAGTTGATTACAGCCACATCATGTACTTGTACGTGGTTTTTGTCTCTTCTACAAGCCTCTACAAGAGGACAACTCCATATTATAGATGGCTGCTTAAAAGATATATCATATTGAAGCCTTACGAATACTTTAACCTGAAAGGAGATTTGGTTACACCCCAGGGTACCCCTTGTATGATGTGAATACATGTGTTGTTGTTGTACTGTAGTGAAATGCTTGCTATACAGTATTTGGTTACATTACAGGCAATGGTAAGTGTGGGATATGAATGTGGTACTAACTTAGCTTTCCTCAAAGTTAACTGTTAATTAGGTTGTTAAATCTCTTCTGCTGTTAACACGCCTACATAACAGGTGCTAATCCACTCAATCAGGTTTATCCAGGTCAAACATTATTGGCTTGGAAGTGTTTCTGGCCTTAAGTATAATGTCTTCACACAACAAATTTGTTCCTCCATTAAATAGGGGAGACAACTCTCATTTGGCAGCTCAGCATTTTTGTATTTGGAAGTTGTGTGTCCTATTGCATGCAAGCCTTGATGGTATTTTACTTAGCCTTGTTACACTCAGACCATATAATATATATAATATCAATGTCTCAATAGCTCTCTTTACATGTGATTAGAACTGACCATTTTTCATCCGATTGATTAAGATTGAGTTAAAACATTTCTCTCCTCATTTGCATGTCAATTCCTGCCACAAGCTGTTTCACTTAACAAATCACCGCAAGGGGTCTGCTCATCATTGCTCTCTACTCAGTCTCACTGCCGTGTAGTCTGCATGCTTTTGTGATTGTCTCTGCCAGGATGCATACAAACCTGCTGGTTTGTGTTTGTGAAATACTCCATGTTTGATTGGGTGGTAGTGGGTCATGTTGCTATGGGATTGGGTGGTATTGGGTCATGTTGCTATGGTATTGGGTGGTAGTGGGTCATGTTGCTATGGGATTGGGTGGTAGTGGGTCATGTTGCTATAGGATTGGGTGGTAGTGGGTCATGTTGCTATGGGATTGGGTGGTAGTGGGTCATGTTGCTATGGGATTGGGTGGTAGTGGGTCATGTTGCTATAGGATTGGGTGGTAGTGGGTCATGTTGCTATGGGATTGGGTGGTAGTGGGTCATGTTGCTATGGGATTGGGTGGTAGTGGGTCATGTTGCTATGGGATTGGGTGGTAGTGGGTCATGTTGCTATGGGATTGGGTGGTAGTGGGTCGTGTTGCTATGGGATTGGGTGGTAGTGGGTCATGTTGCTATGGGATTGGGTGGTAGTGGGTCATGTTGCTATGGTATTGGGTGGTAGTGGGTCATGTTGCTATTTTAGTCCTGTGGAATGCTGTAGGCCTACCAAACCATTGCTCTATACTTGCTGACAGTAAATTGGTGATTCCAAGTGTTATTTGTATGCAGAGCAGAAGTTTTTACAGTCGTCTGCGTCCACCTTTCTACTTGCACTCTATGCTACTGGTAATAGCAGGAGTTGTGCTTCCTGTCATTGGATGAACAAGTTTTGCTATTTTCTGTTCTTTGAATAAAAGTTGCTGTTTAACTCAAAACATTACTCACTGGCGCATAGAAGTTTTCAAAAAAATTTATGTTCAAAGAACACCGTCTCTTTCACATGACTTTCTACGATATATTTAATTTGTCTGTCACATATTTTGGCCCAGTAGAAAAGTAATAGAAGTACGGTGATACATGCTGAGAGTGGATAAAGTAGATAAGTTTTTTGTACAGTCACTATCTGTGGGACTCATACTGTACACTGATTGTATCAGTTATACTTGGAATGTTTCAGGCGAACAATACGACGATGCCAAACCCAGAAACTCTTCTCGTGTCTCCAAGCCTCCGGGTGGCCAATCACAAGGTTTGTGGTGAAACAGCACTCTACTTATCAATCCCGCGTCAATAGTCTGTAGTTTTAGACAAGTTCCACTATAGTTTTTATACAACATGGAAGGGTCCCCCATAGACCTTCCTACATTTTTTATCATATACTTTTGTTAGATATTTGGCAAGAGCTATTATACCTTTAGACTGATGTTCGTTACCTCATGTTGTTTGGCTATCGGCGTTTATCTATTGTTTTATAGCTCACTTAAAGTGTTGGAATCTAGATAAAACACTTGTATCTCCCCTAGTCTTTTGCTATAGACTTGTGTTTTTGCTTTCCAAGTCATAAATGTTGTTGCAATAAGAGCCTTTTGTTGTAAAACTTTTTTTGAATTTAATAAAAGTCATATCCATTGATCAAAGATTCTTTGCAGAAATTGTGTTATGCGTGTTGCTATAACAACCAATCAGACAATTTTATAAATAGTGAAAAGTAATAGCCACCAATAAACAGCACTAGTTAGTAACATGACATTGTGTGTGGTATGGCAACACAACACCAGTGCCGCATATTTCTCACAAAACCCCTCGGCAAACACGTGTCCGAATGCAATTAGGAGTTATCTTGTCAAAAATCTCAATGTTTTGCCACGCGATTCAACAAAGACATTGAAGCTTAGCCTTGGCTTTAATTATTGTGTCGATATGTACGTGTTTAATATCCGATTATCGCTACTTCTGTAAACTAGAGTCTATCAGTTTAAGCAGGTACTCTCAGGTATTGGAGTAGTAGCTAGATTGAACGAAGTGATCGAAGTGGTGGGTTGGTAAGGACATCTTCAGTAATTTTAACTGTGAAGTACTCGATTTAAAGTAACAAAAGCATATATTTTGGCTACTAGTAGTGGGATTAGAAATATATTTAATGGTAATACCATTGTTAGAAGTACATGATGACCATCACAAATTAAATTTATTACAGCAGCAGCAGTGAGTTGGTTGACCACCATTGTGTCTTTTTTTAGAATTATGATTGATAATAATAAAATGACTGTGAGTAGTTTAGCTACTAGTAATCGTAGTGTATTATTCTGTTGCTGTAGCATCATAGATAGATTGTTTTAATAAGTAATAGGTAGGTATCACAGCTGCTCATCTCCTCATCTTCTTACCTTCCGTCCCTTCAGCTCTGAATAAATATATTATTATTAAATTTATTATTATTATTATAATAGTTATTATTATTCAGGAATTATTATTTATTGTTGTTAGTAGCAATAATTGTTTCATTATATTTATTATCACGTTATTGTTATTATTTTAATTATTCCTATGATGATGTCACATGTATCAGTTATAAAAGTAGTGATTGTAAATATATCCATACATACGATACGGCAGTTGAAACAAGCATGTTACTACTACTAGCCCCTTGTTGATAAGTTGTTAAAATAGTTACTAGTAGTAGATAGAGAATAACAATACGTTTCATTGATCATTTGCTTCAGCTATTTCTACCTACTCCCTGCTGCTATCAAATACTTGAACTTCACAAACTCTCTCTAGTCATATGTAAGACAACCAACTCAACACATCTACTACAAACTAATATATATATACTACTGGGTGTTTACATTGGAACGGTTTATACTCTATGTTGTTTAGGTGTTTCCCATCTAATCTTTTGTTGTCAACCCCTAATTTGTTGTAAGCTCACACCCAAAGGTAGTACTACATCACGTATCTTTCTTTATACACCAGTTTGTTTGGTAAAACACTCTTAATGCATTGTGGTTGTATTTAAGTTATAAATGTATCGAATGCAGAGAAAAACTTGGCACTTTCAGTCATTTTCCAGCAATGGCTAGAATAGATTACGCCAATATAGCTTGTCGTGATATGTCGTTATGTCATACGTTGATTGAAAATGGAGATAGTGCCTCTATCACACTATAGTGTCCTTCACTAAATCACCTAATTATAAATCTACTAGAGGCATTCATATGTTAGTGAACCTTACTGAAAGAATCGCTGTTTGTTTTCATTCTCACCAGGCTATGAGACATCTAAACATTTCAGCTCTCATATGGTAGTATATTTCACTTAATGTTGGCCAACAGCAGTATGTGATTTATAGTCACCAGCTACAGATACAGCTGTTTGGCTTTATTGTCGAGGTGTTTTGTGGAAATTTCATGGCTAACAAATTTTATCATTACTTCAAGTTTAAACAAATCTGTTAGCTATCAGTTGTATCAGCGATATAGTATGTAAAAGACATATATAGCATGTAAAAGACCGATATAGCGTGTAGAAGACATATATAGCTATAGCATGTAAAAGACCGTACTAGAGAATCCAATGTGAATACTTGTGCTAGGGCTAGTAGTCAGTTTGTTTTACTAGTGGTGAGGCGATGCCACTGCAGTAATAGCTCTCTCTCAAGAGAATAATAAATAAACAAACTTGCATATTACAGAGACATCCACAGGAGACAGAGATAAGACTAAAAGCTTCTGTCTACAAAGTAACCTATCAGATAAAGTAATACCAACGTTGTAAAGCTCCATATGGTTGCACCAATATTGTCTAACGGATTATTTGTCTCGCTGGAATGGATAATCTCGATGGAAGACAGACTATGAGTGCTTTGGCAGTATTATATCTAGTTATTTTATCATCTCTCATACATATCTCAGGTATGTGCTATGACATTATTACACGCTTGCTAGCTTTGCTTTACGTTAGATTGCATCTCTAACTCCTATTTCTACTATAAACTGACAAAATTGGAAGAAAAAAAACGAATGGAGCGATTGGCAAGTGGAAGTACTAGAGTTGGCAGGTTTCCAATTTATTTCTGATATATTTAATTTACAACCAATGGAGCAGCACTTTTCACAAACATTCAATGATTGAGGATACTGGGATGATGGATTGACGATGATTTGATTTCTTCATTCAAGGAACCCAGTCGGCTTTCAGCTACTGTACGGCTATTAGTTATAAAAGATTCAATTCTTCTATATTGCGTTTTTGTTTCTTTTGTGTTGGGTATAAAGAAAATGCCTTTCACCTGACTCACTCTGTCTGCTATAAAAGCATTTCATTGGATCAAGTCTCTGTATAACAACATCATTGGGTGTGATTCATGCAGTAATTTACTAGTCTTGAGTAAACTTTTTACTAATCTAAAAGGTAATTCTACTTTATCGCTCGCTTGACATACGCAGAGAGGCCTAACAGGGACAGTATCTGACCATTAAATTACTTGTCAGATGAAAATGGGTTACGGCGAACGTAGTTTCTTCATTTCTTTTTGTTGGCAGATTTGAGAATATTGCTAACCGAAAGTTACATGTTATGGTTTGACTCAGTCAATTGTTAGATTTAACAAAGAGCTGTGGAAATAATTTAATTGGCTAATGGTGGAGGATATGACACAAATTCATAGATTTTGGTGTCGAAATAGAGTTTCACTAATGACTTTTGAATGATATATTTTGACAAGCGAGTTAACAAAACAGAGTTAATTTATGTACAAAGCTTATTTGTTATTCATTTTGTCTATGTGTCCATGTTTACCGACTTCTGTACCATTTGATTCGCTTTTTATAAAACAAAAAATAACTCGATATTCTTCATTCAAAGTTTTAAATTGAAAGTTTCATTTATCGCGCTGTTGTAGAATGTACTGCTCCGTCCATTTCAACATTTGATTTGATCAGCAAAGATGAGAGTTCAGTCAGCGCTGCCATAGGTACCAGGCTAGTCTGTGTACCTCGCGTCACCGGAGACCCTCAACCTACTATAACTTTCTATAAAGATGGTGAAGTCGACCCTCAGGCTACAGTAAGGACGTTTTCTGTATCATAACTCACTGTTTGTGTGGCACGTCTGATTCATACAACAATAAGCCGTGTTGTGTGGTGTACTTACGGCTGGATTACAGCCGCGCACCACAAAATGGCTGATTATTTGTTTTGCTAGGTATAGCAAAACTCTTTTGTCTTTACCGGCACTTTGCTGAGGGTTTGTGAGAGTTTTGTCTGTTGAACTAATTAAATTTCTTTTATGGAATATTTGATTAAAATATGTTGCGCGTGATTGGTTTAACTGCTGCCACTCTGCTTGCGGTGGGTTGTTATATATAGCGGTCACTCGCATAACCATTTGAATAAACTTGTTGGCTTTTAATATTATATATATAACTGATATACATGTTTTCTACACAAAAATGAATAAAAAAAACAACATTGTGTGTTTTGTAGGCAAATAATCTTATAAAATGGATCGCGCGGTCAGATGAAGGTCTATATTGGATCGTGGCAAACAACTCTGAGGGGGCGGCCATCAGTCGGAAAATTCGTCTCTCCGTATATTGTAAGTACTTACAGAATTGGTCAATGTGATAATAGCGCTGATTTGATTGGCCGATTAATGTTGAAGCAACGATTATGATTGGTTGCAGATGTAAACGAGTGGACAGACACAGACGTTGTTGAGACGAGGACTGTCACAGAAGGGCATGCATTGGTTGTTGACGTGCCCCCTATTGACACACATCCTAAGCCAGACGATACATCTCTACGTTGGTACACCGGTACCGCTCCACCAGGCTCCAATATTCTCCCAACAGCGTTAACGTCCAGCGATGATATTCATGTCACCCTCTCTTTGCAGCTTATTCGTCTCAATGTGCCAGAATGGTTCGACAACGACAAAATGTTTCAGGCTGAATATTCTAATG
Source organism: Cryptosula pallasiana (assembly GCA_945261195.1). Classification (NCBI taxonomy): domain Eukaryota; kingdom Metazoa; phylum Bryozoa; class Gymnolaemata; order Cheilostomatida; family Cryptosulidae; genus Cryptosula; species Cryptosula pallasiana. The sequence goes on along the minus strand of OX183139.1, from coordinate 28,336,784 downwards.
TTTATGCCGACCCACCATTGATATCCAGGAGCAAACGATTTCAGTTAGAAGTGACGAGTAAGTGGATGGCTTCTCTATATTATAGGACATCAATAATTTATCAATCAATACACTTGAGCTCTTGAGAATTTACATAAAATGAGCTGGTGTCATTGTATGAGAGAGATCGGTGCTATGACAACAGTATTGGCAAGTGGCAACCTGCTTTGTACTAGGGGCCATCGAACCATCGTCCCTCTAACGATTTGGTTAAATTTCTCTTCAAGCCCTCCCCAACTACCATAAATTGCGTGAAAAATGCAAATTTTCAACATGTTTGACTTTCACTCTTGGATGATTCAATTCCATTGGCAGTCAATCAATTGATTGCGGAATCTGAATTGAAATAAATATTTTTTACATCATCAACTCATAGAAACAATAAATTATATATGACAGTTTTCGAGTTCGTAAATAAAAAGAGTCTCAAAAATTGACAATCGCACAAAAGAATGACAGCGTAACCAGGTGCTTGTTTTCACTCTTTGTTTTCAATAATCCTTTGTGGGTGTCTATTGTTGGTAGTGCTACTACCTTTGCATGGATACAACTGGTGCTTTGTTACCCTGACTAGTAGCAGCTGATGGTACCCTCCCTAAGTGTATACTTATTAGGAAATTCATGTGTCATGTTTTTTGTGTGGTGTTGGCTTGCTGGTTGGAAAATGATGTTGGATGCGAACAAGTACTTTCCGCACATGGAAGGGTTCTGGTAATATATTTTCCTGTTATAGAAACCGGTGGAGCAACGGTTGATCTGGAATTTGTAATCAGATTGCCAAATGTCTCTTACGCTGAGCGTGGTAGTTCTGGCCATGTTCTCGAGTGTGTGGTCAACTCAAAGTGAGTGTTCCTTATTTTACTTTTGTTTCACTTGTCATCAGACAATGGCAAACCTATGTGTTTGAGGTCAAAGTAATGTGCTAGCACTAGTATTGTATATTACCAGGCCATTGAACCCTCCAGAGATCTCGTGGTACAGGCAACCGGCCGGCTCCAATACCAAAACTCCGATCACCACCAGCTTAACCCTTAATAACAGACGCTGCACCATCAACAACTTCAACAACAACGACGTCTATTTTTGTGAGGCAGGCACCGGCAGCAAGCTTATAAGTAGCTCTACAGTCATATCAGTTGTTGGTACGTCTGCTGCATGTAATATTGTACGTCTGCTGCATGTAATATTGTACGTCTGCTGCATGTGAATTGTACGTCTGCTGCATGTAATATTGTACGTCTGCTGCATGTGAATTGTACGTCTGCTGCATGTAATATTGTACGTCTGCTGCATGTGAATTGTACGTCTGCTGCATGTAATATTGTACGTCTGCTGCATGTGAATTGTACATCTGCTGCATGTAATACTGTATGTCTGCTGCATGTAATATTGTATGTCTGCTGCGTGTAATATTGTACGTCTGCTGCATGTAATATTGTATGTCTGCTGCGTGTAATATTGTACGTCTGCTACATGTATATACTTCTACGTGTGCTACATGTATATACTTCTACGTGTGCTACATGTATATATTTGAACACCTGCTACATGTATATATACTTGCATATATGTTTACATGTATATACTTGCACGTCTGCCACATGTATATACTTGTACGTCTGCTACATGTATATACTTGTACGTCTGCTACATTCCTCTCTCCCACGATCAATTTAACACTCGACTCAAAATGATTGACTTGACTAGTCATTAAAAACATCATCAAGCTGTTGTTGCCCTGTCATTCCACCAGAAGTACAGCAAGTGTGAATAAGCGGTCATTGCCGAAACAAAGATAACTGTTTTCTTGTTGTTGTTGCTCGCTGATGAATAATCTTCCTGTTTATGGTGGTCTTTGCCCACCAATCTCTGAATTGCCTCAAGATGCATTACAGTTCAGATGAAACGTATGTTCTCATTTGTAGAGGCACCGTCTATTGAACACCGAATGCCGCTTGTGTATAGCGTAGACTTTGGTTCTTCGTTAAATCTACCCTGTTCAGTAGTGAGTAACCCTCCAGCTAGCATCCAGTGGTACAAGAATGCTGTACCCATCGTCTCCTCCGACAGGTTTGTCTTTTACTGGTAACGTTGTCGCTTTGTGTATTACCAGCCGTTGTATGCCATGAACTTAACCAGTTGATGATAGTTTGATGAGGAAAGGTTAACGCAGGCATTCCTAATACATAAAATAGTTGATTTCTTTGGCTATCTCATTTAATGCTGCCTAACTTTGTTAGAAGGTTTGTTTGTTCACTGTTTTCTCTATCAACATAGTTAAATGACTCAGTGAATTCTTGCATTCACTACTTACTGGTCAAACAACTAACTCAGAGCCTGTTTAGTAATCAATAGTTGAAAATAATAGGAAAAAGGAAATGTCGCAGAACAGCGTGGCCTTTATTCATACATTTACATCAAAACAGTAAATGCTATGTATGTACTGAGCATGCTCCTACAACGATTTGCGCTTGATTCAAGATATCTCATGGTCAAAAATGATAAATAACGCGTTTTTACGACGGAGATTCACTCGTATTTCCTACCATTTTGGTCTGTTATGTAACATACACAACCCTGACTTGTGCTGCAGGTTGATAGTACAATCTAATGGAACTCTGTCTCTATCAAACATACAGTTTATCGACACAGCTGTATATCAGTGTATAGCAGAAAACTCAGCTGGCTTTGAGACCGATCAAACCCACCTCAAGCTTAACAGTAAGTCAAATTTTTGTTAACACTTTCACTAACTTGTCTTGAAATACTTGAATGAATGAATAAAGCGCCTTACGTTATTTTTATATCCTACCAGCATGTTTGCTTTATCCCGTCAGCTAGTGATGGAGTAGGTAGTCAGAATAGTGTTTTGTTTATTGATTTGAATTTTATGCATTTCACGACATTGTGCTGTTGTTTGTGGTGTTATATAGTGTGGGAGGGTGAAACACTCACCAGCAATGCGTTAGTAGTAGCTAGTAACTTGTAAGTAATGGGCCATTAATGTGTTTAATATTACCAATGTGTAACCATAACACTGCAGTCAGATGCTTGAAATATCATAGCAAGTGTTTACTTAGGCATAGGTTTGCTTGTCAGCGGTTCATTCCTGTGGTTATATATCTGGCAACTCGCTGACTTCGCTTTAAATAGAAGTGAAGCCTATTGCTCCAACTGCGTTATGAAACATTTTTTTTCTTGGATGATGGTTGAACAGTTTTTGAAATTTTTGCAAGTAGTGGAAAGCTATTGCAATTCTTTCAAGGTTTTGCTTATATATGCCAAAAAATTAAGAATTGTTGTAAATTTTTTCCCTGTAGGGTTGATTTAAAGCATTGTTCCAGGAGCTTTTTGTAAGGTAATTCACAAAAAACCTGATAGTGCAGGCATATTTTCTTCAACTTTGTTGGATGACTTTGTATTTTTCCCCAGCGGATGGTAAAATATCTATGCATGGACTGATACAGTGCATGGTGATAGGCAACGTAGTATCATCCACGCAGCCACTTGATTTCAGGTATGAAATGGTTTCGCATTGAACAAGTTTTATATATGTCTGTTGTGTCTATTTATAGGTGCTCCACCTTCCATTACTCAACCCCCACAGAATAAAACATTGCTGTCTGGTTCTAATGCTCAGCTTAGTTGTACTATAGCCGGAGAGCCTCGTCCAGATGTCTATTGGAGTTATAGTAAGTGTGTGCAGCCTCGTTTTAGGGCTTGCTACTGCTGTCAACGTCGATTAAATGTTTATGCCAGTTTGTGTATGTAATCAGTTATCGCACACTTGAGATGACTGCATATAGATATAGGTGCTCGACTGTAGGAAGTATACTGGCATTATTTATGTGTAGGGTCAGCGTCAGGAGGTGCTGCCACCGACATAACCACTGGAGGGAGGATTACAGTTACCAATAGGACTGTGCATATCACCTCTGCAGTGTGGAGTGATAGCGGATACTACCAATGTAAAGCTAATAATAGTCTGGGAAGAGCGGACGCAAGCGCTTTACTTACGGTGTACAGTGAGTACATTAGTGTCTGTGTGCACAACGCTGTGTAAATATATTTGCCTCGGTCTTATTCGCTGACTGCTAATTTACATAGTCAAGTGTGCATTGCTGCAGTAATTGAATAATTCACTTTCAAAGTGAAATACCAATGGTCAAAGTGGAATAGCTAATATTAGCTCAAGTTGTCTAAACATTTGTAATCTTGCAAGGATTAGGCTGGTTAGCTCAATTCATTTTGTTGAGTCATTCTATTGGGGTTTTCTTGCTATCCTGATAGGTTGGTATGTAAATTTTGTCTAATTTTTCGTAACAGATCATACAAGTATTGTGTACAGACAATATCCTCTAGAAGAAAGGAAGTCAGCTATAGCCGAGCGTTCTTGCATACTAAACAAGGACTTGAGAGTGGAGGCTATGATTCTGTGGTATCATGACGGCAGCCTTGTGACGTCTGACAGCTACCGGCAGCTCACCAACGATAACCAAACTCTAAGGTTTAACCCCATAAGATCTCCTTCCGATGAAGGAACTTTTACTTGCCAGGTTACATCCATTGCGGGTAACGACAGCACATCCTATTCTATCACAATAATAGAGGTGCCTCTACCTGTACAATCTCAGGCTTCAGTGATGACAGAACCTCGGGCTATCAATATCAGCTGGACTGCTCCGAATGATGGAAATCGACCAATAATCAAGTATAAAATATTCTACAAAGAGAGCAGTACGTGTAAGTCACTAACATTAGCGCATCTTCTCTCTCACGATAAACTTTATTCACAAATTAAAATTTGCACTTTATATTTATAGCTCCAGACTTTTTGCCGCTAGTTGATGACCTTCCACCCTCAACTAGAAGTCACGTCGCCAGAAATTTACGGCCTGCAAAGACCTACCAGTTCTCGGTGACTGCTTTCAACAATTTGGGTCCCAGCCAGAATAACGACCCAACAAACGCAGTGAAGATACGTCCAGAAGGTAAGTGTGATGGTGGATTGTATCAAGGAATTGATGGTAGTACGTGTCTGGGTTTGTTAAATTAACAGGAGTAGATAGCTCTACCAGATGCTGTGATTGTTATGATATATCTGTGTATGCATGCGATCTACTCATAACTTTAGCAGGTAAATAATAACATATGAACCACATGCTGCTATGGTTAATAATGTTCCACAAAAAAACTTACAAGTTATCTGCTGATTTCTCAAGTCTGGTTTACATACGCATCGTAATTGCTCGCAAGTGATTGCAGATCATCGCACGATTACTTGCGATGCCTGTAAACCAGCACCTTACGCAACTCGTACGATGTCACTCGCAATCGCAGAGGCTAGTAGAAAAGTTCAGCTAGACAAACTTTCTTGCAACATCGTATGGTAGTGCGTACAATTTCGTTGCCATCTTTTTCGAAAACCACATTTAGGTCAAGGCTATTCATGTAAACATAACTGCCCTTGAAAAATTATAATAAATAATAAAATTACCATTGTTATTATTATAATTATTATTATTTATTATTAACTTTTTGAATGAAATACTATGACAGTTGATTTAAGTGTATTAATATATATATGTTCTGTAAACGTTTATATAACAGCATAATAAGTAAATCATTATAAATTGTGATTAAAAAGTGATATATGAAGATGATAGAAAAAAATAATAATGCACCATTGAACAATGGTTATAAATTGAATTGAGAATTATGAAATAATATTTAATAATAATATGAGTTACAAGGTAATAAACTTGAAATTAATATCTAGATCGGTGGCATTGAACAACGATAATTCATTTAGTGCATATATTCGTTGGTCAGTGAAACGAATGTTTCACTGACCAACGTCAGTGTCTTATTACTTTCATACTTTGTGTTATTGTTATTATTTGTGCCAAGTTCATGTAAACATGTATCGCGCACAGTCGTACGATGTACTGCGATGACTTGCCAGCACTATATGATATTTATGTGAACCTGGCTTTAGACTCAACAACGAACCAGAAACTTGGTCTAGCTTATTTTGTAGTACTACCTGTATATATTAAGCATTCTGCGCACGCAACTTTATAGAGTAGTCTCAGACTATCAGGTAAATATAAGTTTACAGCAGAAAACAACCAATTACCATCTAAAATAGTCCTTGCGATTATGAACTGGTGCCAATGCTATTGTGCAAAGATTACAGCTGATCATGGCGTTTGTAAACTATTTATTTGAGATGAAAGTGGTGATTTTTTTTAATAATTAAAACCATTTTTATAATAATCTTGATGCGCTCTACTCCTGATGAGTTTTATCATGTGATCTAACCAACTAACCAGTTGGTAACCATCAGACTGGGTGTAAAAAAACCTGTACCATGTGCAAATGTTTTAATTTTTTATTTTAGAAATTTTATTTGGTTTTTTAAACTCAAAGAAGTGAAAATTCTTTGGGTAGCAGAAGAGAAATAAGACTTTTGCAAAGTGCGTGGTCGGCCATCTTGATTATTGTTTAACTGTAGTTTTGTTGTAGTGAACAAACAGAATACCCCGTTGATACTCGTCTGAGCCTTGCATTTTGTATTATATAATAATGATATAATTTTTATCCACCTCACTCACTCTTGCGTTCATTTCTGGTTTAGCAGCACTGTTTATCTTGAAACATTTTGTTACCGAACTTCAAAGATTATCCACCATATTGGTCTTACTAAAACTACGTCTTTTTCTCTTTTCGCATTGTGTGATTGTCAGTTAAAAATATTTCATGCTCATTTAACGTTATATAACCTTGCTGATAGAGAGAGATATCAAAGCTATTTGATATTACGGAATAATTTGTGTTATAAATGGAAATTAGTATGGTTTTATGGCATTAACCATGCATAATTCATCTTGACTATGTTCCTTGAATATATTCTGGTATTCTCTTGCCTTTTAGCCCCAAGCGCCGCACCGACTATTGTTAGCCTCACTGCCACTTCCTCGAGGTCCATTAATGTTAGGTATGTCCCACCTCCTGAGAGTGAGTGGAACTCTGATAGTCTCAGCGGCTATAAGATTCAGCATGGAATTGCGCTGGATATTTTGGATACTAAGACTGTCTCAGCGTTGACCCTGTCAGCAGATATCAGCAACCTGCTGGCTTATCAAAAGTAAGCAATTTTACCTCCAGTAATAAAGAGCATGTCAACTGTCAGTGCCAAACGTCTCCCTCTGCTGTTTTGGCATATTGTCAAAAAAAGTTGCATTTCCAGAATGCTCTAATGGCACATTGCCGAGGTTCTGCCGCGTTTACTCTAGGCGACTGCGTTTTCGTCTCTACTGATGGTCGCAGATGCAGGCACATGTTGGCTTCACACTGCTGCAACACCCGAAATTTTTGAGTTTGCGACTTTGGAATGGCCTAACCATCTTAGCTAAAATAATTTATTGCGTTCCCGCTCACGCAGTTGGATTGATGAGCTGTGATTTAATTATTACCAGTTTTGTACCAAGCAGTAGTTCTCTATGCGTCTAGTGGATTTTTTATTTACCTATAATATGAAATTTTAACTTATCTATAAATAATAATACCACTTACTGAAAATAAATGACAATTTGAAGAAAATCTAACGTTCTTTTTGTGTTTGCATCAAAATAATAACGATAACTACTCCAAATATGAATTATTTATTATTGTTGAACATACATAGTTTGATTCTTTTGATAAGAAAAATAATAAACACACAGGTCAACAATGCTAGTAATAATTAATTATTTAATAATAACCTTCCGATCTTATAACAATCATTGTTTACATTATATCCAGGCTAGAATAAACAAAATATTGGAGGCGCTATATAGAGCAACTCAATTGGTTGAACTGTGTCGCGTGGCTATGAAGACGCTGCGACTCGATGCTCGAACCCAACACTGCTGGGTTGCTGCGTCTCAGCTTGCGAAAACCCTGCATGTTCACTGGAAGCTGCGCCAGTCTCATGCGCCAAGGCGCAAGCGCCAAACTTCAAAGGAGACGAAGGCGCAGTCGCCTAGTGTAAACGCGGCTAAGGCTGATCTTTTGATGTAACCAGCTAGTTACTAGTAGGTTGGCTTACTAGTACAATAATAATCTCTTTCAGGTATTGGGTAAGAGTAGCAGCTTTCAACGAAGTACCAACAGCTAATCCCTTGTACAGTGACAACAAAACTGTTTTTACTGATGAAGAAAGTCCAGAACAACGTCCAATTATCAGCCGCGTCAACGCAGTCAATTCGACTGCCTGCTACTTGGAATGGTCAAAGCCTGACATTCGTCTGACGAAAGGCCGAATATTAGGTCAGTCATATACTCAAATCTTTGAGCTCGGATATAACTATTATTATCGGATTTTCAGGTTTTTAACTTTACATCGTTTGTTTCTGGTAGGTTATTACGTTAGAGCATTCAAAAATGGCGGAAGTGAAGTTTCAGTCCCTAAAACTGTCGATCCTGTGCAGCCGACACTACAGACCACACACATTGCTTCTTTGGAAAAGTTTACATTTTACAGGTGAGCCAACCAATAGACTTATTCAATACAAACCGGTAACCTAGCATTCCAGAATCTGTCAACTTTCCACATTTTTAGTTTTCTAATAGAATTACACTACTCGTTATATTCCATAGAATCGAGGTGAGCGTATTCAACAGTGTAGGTGAAAGTCCAGCAGACAAAGTAAATTGTACTACGCTGGAGGACAGGCCAGAGGCTGTCAGGCAGTTACAGGTGTCCGTCTACACTCATGACAGCATCACAGTCGTGTGGGAGCCGCCCTCCGTCAACAATGGCATATTGAGAAGTGAGTTACTATATCAATGCAGAGATCCAGCTTGTTAGTTCATGAAGGGAACTTTGAACTGTAAGACAACAAAATATTGTGGGAATTGCCAAAATTGTTGCATGAAACGGTACCAACGGTACAGATGGGAAAGTCCTTGTTATTTTTGCCTGGACAATTAATACTTATTTTGCTCTAGTGGGGAGTCGTTACATCGATATGGTAATTAATGCCACCTTTTTAAAATCATTTGCATTTGTTAGTCTCCGTGTAGAATGGAAATAGTTGGCATAAACATTCAATAGCTGATGTTTCTGGTTAATAAATATGTGGTGGAGTCGCCTAACAACTGTACAACTAGGGCAGAAATGGATGCTTTGAGAAGAGACCTCATTGAGGGCATTCCCTTAGGTATCCATTAAATGCTTCTCCCCGTCTGACATTTGAATTTTGTTTGTATCCATAGACTACACGGTAACTATCTCAGAGCCAGGAAAACCTGCAAGTGAGCGCATGGAGAGCACTCCATTTACTTCCTATAATGCAGCTGACCTTGAACCTAGCACGGAATACCGTATTCAGGTGGAGGCAACTACTACTATTGGGCCAGGACCTAGCAGAACTGTTACAGTTACAACCAGACAACCCCCGCGTAAGAATATTAAACAATCCGCGCTGCAGCTATTGTGCACTATATGATTACTCATCGCGCCTTGCTTTTCAACATCTAATTTTGTGCTGATCGGCTTTGCTAAATATTTGCTTATATTTCCAGCTGGCCATAACTTTTCAGGATTGGTCAATCTTTCAGAACATTAACCAATCGCTTTTCCTTCAACATAATATTTACTCGCTCGCTTAGTGTTCGTTTGTTGCACTGACCAGTTATTCTGGAAAAATGCTTAGAGAAACTGTTGATGTTCTACAGCTTTGAGGGTAACCTGCCCTGCCTCTCAGGTCACATGTCCATAAATCATAGCTGGGAGTTTAGGTTATCTTTGATTGGACAGTTACAAGTGCTATCGACACATCTAATCAATCATACTGCTGTTCATCAATTTGTATTACATGCAATCAATGAAAATCCCTTCTAACTAATTCACATGTAGATATTTGGTTTGTACCTGATTGATATGCCATTAATGTATTTAATTGTGCAGTTGAAGTGTCTTAGCAATAGCTTCTAATTACATGTAATATCGACATCAGTGAGGTACTTAGGCAATAGTACCCCTGAATTATTTACTGCACTTCAAGTGGGAGGCTTTGACACATTTATACTACCAGTCAGAAAAAAAATATTGTTAAGCCTGGGGTCTCTAACCTACATGCATGCACCTTTACAGAGAAACCAAGCAAAGCTACAAACCTACAGGTGACTTCTGTTGAAAGCCGTTCCGTGATGATTCAGTTTGTAGCAGGCTTTGATGGCAAAGCACCTGTTACTTCATGGATTGTAGAAGGGAAACATCCTGATGACAGTGATTGGCAGGTTGTTGACACCATCACTGACCCTGGTTCTGAGCTAAGGTAGAGTTATGTAACGTTATGTTACTACTACTGTAGTACCCTCTACCATTGCGCTCTCTAAGTGTCTTTAGTCGCTGTTATAGAATAGAGGTCTCAGAGGATGAGACCAATTCTACCGTCATGTATGTATTGTTTGAGCATGTACGCCGCATGTACGCGTGCGCTCAGACTACAAGCTCACCTATTAACTTTCGGATTGTGATATTTGAATTTTGCATGATTTGAGTGAATGGCTATCGACTGCGTGCACTTAGATTGGCATGTATTGAGTCAGTACATATTAGCCTGTGGCCCACTGAATCAGCTACTTATGTCACTAGATGTAACAGACTATTAAATACACTATTTGTTGCATTTATGGGACTACAAGCTACATGTTTGTAGAAGTTTTGTACTGCCAGCTTTGTCATGAAGGATATATAGAACTGGTTTTTTATTTGTTAGCGTCTCACACATGAAGGGTTTTAAAATTTAGGACAAAATGTTTCGAATGCTTTTTTCTCAATCACATCCTCTTCAACTGTAAGGTTTTACCTTGTTCGAGTTCAGGTTAGATAATGTAGGATTTTGGGCTATCAGTAACAGGACTTTAGACTACAGGTTGATCTTCATTTATGTTGTTGGGTTCAGGGGTATTGTGAAATACCCAACAATTTTCTACGATATTCAATATCTATGGAGATGGTCTATCATGGATATCCTGTAGATTGTTGGTGCTCGCATGATGTCGAGGAAAAATTCAACCATGTTGTACTTTTCTGCATTCTCTAGGCGCTCATTAAATGCAACAGAAATTTGCTAAAGAAGTTAAATCAGTAAGGATGCATATAGTGGCATAACTTCAATGAGTCATCATTTGTAATCACTCGCAATCAAGTTCTGTCTTTCATAAAAAAATGTTAAATGTTAAATGTTATTATTTTTTACCTCTTTTTTAAGAGAAAAATTAGACCAATTTATGCGACAACTGTTCACGATCACCAAGTGTGAGCAGCCCCAAACACTCTCGATGCTCGCTATGTATAGAGATGAGCCCTAAGCTAGGTGCCTATATCGGTAATAAAGTGTATACAGTGCAGTCACCAAACTCAAGACACTTATCTGGTCCATCGACGTAGAAGTGTTAGCTAATATACAAATTGTTATTTGTAGTCAGTTGACAGTAAACAACTTGAAGCCCTTCCAAACGTACGTATTTCGTATCAAGGCAGTGAATATAAAAGGCGCAAGTGAACCCAGCGATCCTACAGATCCAGCGACTACCAACATGGCCGCTCCAGAAGGGCCACCTTCTAACGTTACTGTTAGAACTCAGAATAATTCTACTCTTATTGTCGACTGGGAGGTTTGTAGAACGTTTCTAATGCTCTTGTACGTAAATTGATAGCAAAATTCCAACCCGCAATAAAACTTTTACAATTGTTAGCCTTTGGACCTGACTTTGTTCAATGGAGATGGCGCAAGGTATAGTGTGGAATACAAGTCACAGTATGAGGGAGAGGATATGCCCTGGCACAATGCTACTGTTGACAACCCTATGAAGAGGTTCTATGTACTGGACAAGCTGCATGCCTACACCAGATATAAGGTGAAGGTCATATCTGTCAATAACAGAGACCGTAGTGCAGCCAGCGTTGAAGCCTCCGCTACCACCACCGAATATGGTGAGTTAGTCATGCTTTATTTTTGTACGCATCATAATTATAAGATGGCTGTAGTTATTCAAAATAGGCAACCAATAAGTTCTACTTTGTGATTAATATTGCTTGAGAGGAGACAATTCCACACACTATAAGTGATGCACTGAACCAAGGTTTAGTTAGCGGGGTGCTTAGGCTATGTATTTGGTTTGCAGTACCCAGCCAAGGGCCGAATGTAACTCGGCATACGAGCATAGGAAGTGGTGTGGAGTTGGTTTGGGATAAACTGACCACAGCTCAAGCCAATGGTATAGTCCTCGGCTATAGGATTATGTATTCCGTCGCTGGCAGCTTAGAAGAGCCAAACACTGTGACTGTTACAGATAGAGGGCATTTCCTCCAAAATTTACTTGGATATACAGAGTACACTATACAGGTAAGACAGTCGTCATTTCTTTGTCGACTCTGCAGTTGTTTGGTAGGTTTTTTGTCTTCGTAACAACTTGGTGTTACTGGAACAAGTTTATCGCTAGATCACCAGTAGATGTTGTGACACTTGCCTGTACAGTATTATATCTGTAGGGCATACAGCAGTCGTACTATTAATACACCCAATAAAACTCTTGTCTGCATTTGCTAGGTACTAGCCTTTACACGAATGGGCGATGGAGTGCCTTCGGTTAGTCCCGTCGTAAGGACTCTACCCAGAAGTCCTAGTCAGCCGAGATCTTTTGGAATGCAAAACATTCAGTCAAGTTCGCTACGTCTCACTTGGTTGACTCCACAGTACCCGAACTCTCCTTCATCTCTAAGTTACACATTAAGGTTAGTAGATCTACTACTAGTAGCTGTTCACTCATCGTAATGGTGTGCCATGCTGGGTTTGTACGGAAATCTTATCACCTCCACCCACAGAGGGCGTTTGGGGTGCATGGTACCTTTATGGATATGAGTCATTATAAATATACCAGCCGAACGTTCAGTATGATAAAACACTTTATATCTCATTCAATATACATATTATTGTGTAATATACATATTATTATGTAATATACATATTATTATGTATGAGGTTTGAGCAGGCATCATCAACTGGTTAGTAAGCAATCGGCTGGGTTTATTAAGGCTGTTTCCTGCGCTTGGCTCTGATACTAATGAATATGATGACTGTTTTATGGCCCTGCAACACAATCCAAATATTGCGTGACCTCCATTATATACCACTTACCAGATATGTATCACCTGCCCTTTGCTCTACACAGGTATAGAAGAACGGATGGGTTAGGTCAAGATAGAACAACTCCAAGTATTACTGAATTGTACCATGATATCTCAGGACTGAGCAATGGAGCGGAGTACCAGTTTGATTTAAAAGCTGTTAATGCGGAGGGCGACAGCGATATGGTCACAATCAAGTACACTGTCAGCTCACCATCTACTCATGGTCAGTCATCTGATTGTCATCTTTTGTGTCATACTTGGCAGAAGTTGAGAAATTACTGTTTTTCAAACTCACAAAGACGTGTTTTTGTTGAGAAGTTGTTATTAGTTTGTGACTCAGGCATGACTTTGTGGGCCAAATCATGTTTATTACAAATTTATTGCACGTTTCTTTCCAACATTCTGTCAAAAATATCATTCTAATTTTTGGGTAGTTCCTCGTGTCACGCCTTCAGGCATTATATCATTTTATACAAATAGGAAGTTCTGCTTTTCATGAGGAATCATTTAAGTAGCAATCGCGGATGTAATTTTTAAAACTAAATGCGATCCTGTGTCTTCTATAGTTTGACTGCGTGTAGCAGCCATCTTGTTTGTTGCAGACGTTCCTGCTGTCCCAACAGACTTTAGAATATTCTCCACCTCCTCAAGCAGCGTGACACTTAAATGGAGGATTCCAGAAGACAACGGTTTGCCTATCACTAACTATACACTGTGGTATCGACCAGAGTCTGGGGTGTTTACTATAGCTGATGTATATATAGCTTCAGATCTAGACAGATATACTATGGGTGGTCTCACTCCCTCAACTAAATACTACTTTAAACTTGCTGCTATGAATGACAAAGGTGATTATACTTTAATTTTTTGTCTGTAAATAATTAATTTCTGAAGCATTCTTTTTGTCGCCGTTGGACGGAATGTGATTTTTATCGATTATGGTATAGGTCGATCAGGAGAGACGATAGAGAAATGGAACACAACCAGTCCTGAGAGACCATCACTTCCTCCGACCAGCTTGGAGATTGTACCAAAGACAGCTACTTCTCTTAACATTACCTGGGTACCTGCCACTAGAGGCAGCTGGAATGGGGCTCTCACAGCCACCCGCGTCTGGTATGCTTTTGTCTTGGGACTGCACTTTGTGTTAGTCGGACTGTTTTGTGCACTGATATTACGTCGATTGTTTTTTGTTGCATAGGTACACGATCTACAGTCTTGATGTGATCACACCCCTTGCTGAGTACAACCATACAGATGTGACATTCCCTACCAACACTGTCATGTTGAATGGGCTGATGGCAGGCAATCTCTATGAAGTTAAACTGAGTTCTGTGAATGGAGAAGGTTACAGCAACCCTGGAGCTCCTCTTATAGTCTATGTTGGTGTGGCAGGTTCGTACAAACATCAGCCGCACCGAAATTTCTTACTTCATAAATTTTTAACGCGTAATATCAACCTTTTTTTATCGAACATTGCAAGAGTTTGCTGTATTTTAGTGCCAGTGGGTGCACCATCTTCTCTCAGCTCGGGAGAAGTTAGTGGAGAAAAAATAACAGTCACGTGGGGACCAATAGATGACTCTGAGAAGAATGGAAAACTCCTTGGATACAAGGTATGTCATAGTAACGGATAAACAACTTGTGTAGCATCGTCCATGATTAGTACAGTATGCCTAGTACCGGCTGCTTATGCTATACAGGTGTACTATCAAATGATTGGAGATCCTTCAGCTAGAGAGAGGAGGGCAGTTGATGGCTCTCGTCAATATGATCTTGTTGGACCAGAGAAAACTTCTCACACACTCACTGGTCTGCAGACTTACAAACAATATCTCATTACTGTTACTGCTTACAATCTGGCTGGAGAAGGACCACCTAGTGAACCTATGATAGCCACCACTGATCAGGGACGTACGTAGTCTAAATATGCTGCTCATTGTAGAAACTTCCTTCGTGTATCTTTCCTGTATAATAGGTTGTGTAATGGCGTAAACAATTTTTTGGAGTTGTCATTTCTTGTCTGGTAAAATGGATGACTCCAACATTGTGTGGTTTTTAAATTCCTTGATTATATTGGGCAACTTAATTATTTTTTTTTCAGCAAATATTGAATGACTCTGTGTGTAGATATTAGATTATTGTGAATAATTTGTTGTAGTACCTGGTAAGATATCCAACCTTACTATAAGTGAGCTAACTCTGGATGTTGTGAATGTTACTTGGGATTCCCCAGCTCAGCCTAATGGTATAATAACGGAGTATAAAGTAACCTACTCACCTGAGAATGGTAAGTGTCAAGTATTGTTTGCTCTTTGAGGAGAAGACAACTCTTTGTATTATGATTGCTGCAAAACTAGATACCATTTATACAGAAAACAGTTTATATCATGATTTGTCACTGCTAAATGGTGTATTCAAATAAAAGTCTTTGTACAAGTGAAGGTGGAATGATTCTTCTGCTTATTTTTGTCCCAGTGTTGTCGCTGTCTTCATCGTACCTGATGTGTATTATTGAAGGTATTATGAATGCATGCATCTTTGTTTGAGTAGAGTGTTGCCTTCTCAATAGATCGTAGAGCGATCTAAGCATGACATGTCATGTGCATTTGCATTGTTTTTATTAGATAAGATAGATGTCTATGGTGAGTTGCTTTATTTGTTGTCGGTGCATTAACTAGTTGAGCAGACATACGCTCCTTACTGTTGCTCAAGCTCCTAACACGCTGCTGTTTGTGTGGCAGCGTTTGGTTGCCCTGGTGTTAGTGTCGGTTGATCATGTTACTGTATGTTGTTGAATGCATGTAGTGGCTTGAGGTACACTCTACTATCTATCATGGTTCACTTCTGGGGATGAACAATGGTGTATCAATTTGTATTGTTTTATTCTTTTGAATTGTGTAAACCATGCTATGTAATAGCTATACATGTTTGTGTATCTAATATCTAATATACAGGTTTATATTAATAGAGTGAAACAATACATTTAACACCCATTTAAGCAATTTATATAATGCAGTATGAATGAACACTCAGAAATGAGACACAATTTATTTTCGTCCCCATTATTATTTCCCTGTGTTACTTTTCCTGACTTATAGCCGCTGAGGGTAGATATTCATCGACAAGGCGTGTGGCGCACCCCACAACATATGTTGAGTTGAAAGTTCCACGCAATACAACATTCAATTTCTCTGTCGTTGCTGAGACGAGGAAAGGTGAAGGAAAAGAGCCTGTATCTGCACTCTTTACTACAGGACCAAGGACCGGTAAGTGTATGATAGTCAATAGCTTCTCTCTATGTCTATTGCATACATTTGATCTATCGTGCATTGCTGCTGGTGTGTTGCAGGGGCCCCCGTCGCTCCAGAGAATGCTCAGTTCTCTAATGAAGAAGGAGGTATACTTATTAAATGGACGGCTGGTTCCACTGATGTCCTTGGCTTTCTTGTGGAAGGTTTGGATGATGGTATGTTAGCTCTATGTGCTCTGTAATACTCTGAATGGTTAACTCGGTGTGTTTCGTAATGTTTAAATTGGTTGATTCTGTACTGTTACCATCCACATTGGAAACAATAACGCCTTTTCATACGTGGAAGTTTGCAATATTACCATGGAATAATTGTGTGTGTATCTTCTTGCTCATACGGGGATAATCAACGGTCTAAAACTGCTCTCCATAATAAGAGTATTCATGACAATATTCGTTAAACAAATTGCAAAAAAATAATAGATGTTCGTAATTCAATATGTCTCATCTACATCCGAACATTAGTTTACAACATCATAATTTTTCAATAAGTTCTTATAGATTACTGAACAAATCATAAAGAAGACAACTTTCAATTTTTAAATAATTGAGAAAAAACATGAATGGCATCGTTATAAACAACAATAGCCTGTAAAGTTGCCCTTTGTCTATAATATATTTTTAGCGATGATAATTATTCCATAGTATTTTTAGAGTAACATGACCAGTTTATGAAAATGAATGAATTGGACTCACCTGTTACTATTTATTTATTGTTCAGTTTCATTTGTGACCTACAGACAATATTGATAAATGCTCGTTGATTATTTTTTTTATTCAGTGACCTAATTTTTGTTATCCCACGAGTTCCAAACAAATTAATTATTTATTGATTGAAGTTATTGGGATCGGTTATTTTTTATTGCATTTTGTTCAGCAAATATAGTCACGAGTACTCTTAATTTTTCCATTTCACCATTAACAAGAATAGACAACTCCCGATATAAATTGCTATGAAATAACCTAGTAAGCTGCATATGAAACGTTCTCTTGTAGTTTGGCAGATGGTTCTGAAGGAGATGGATGCTGATGCAGAGAAAGTAACTCTCACACCAGACATGCTACCGGCTGGCAAGACATTTAGCAGGTTTAGAGTGAGTTTGTTCAACAAACACGGACTAGGGGATTCCACTGAGGCTAAAGAAGTCGTCCCATACTACAAGACTTGGTGGTTCTTAGTCATCATAGCCTTGTGTGCCCTGGTTATTGTTATTATTGTGACTGCCGTGCTCTGCTGCTACTGCTACAGAATGAGAGGTGAGTGCAGCTGGCTACGTTGGCTTAACTTTCATACCCCCACTGAAATGACGAATCCAATTTGTGATTTGTTTAAACGAAAAGTAATATTTTGGTTTTTGTTTTAATTTTTTTTGCGAACTAAGCATTCAAAATTCAGTAAAACCTGATCTGTACTGTAACATTATGATGACTGGACATGTCTCCTGTGGAGTTGGTAGTTCTCCCATTGTTCAGTTTGTTTGGTGTGTTATCATATTGAGGCATTTAAATGTGAGTAAATGTTTTACCCTAAAGTACTGTTGTTGTAGCCAAGCTAGCTGAAGAGGCCTATGAACAGGACGTTATAGGAGGCGATACATATAATACATATGAAATGAGACAGTCTATCAAAAGAGAGAATCGTAATGGTTCAAAATATAGGTAAGTGCTGCATATTCTATGTGGAGTTGCCCACTCTCTCAAGAAGTACACAAATTATTGAGCCTTGACTGTTTGGACTGTGCGGCTTATTCATGGTGCTGACCAATAAATGTGCATGTGCCAATTCACACATACATGTTGTCTGTTGACTATATGCATTTCTTGTAATAATACTTGTACATGTAAAGGAATCTTGGTAATAATTTGCTCTCAAAGCAATTCTGTAGCGTTGGGGAGGCAACTACCAAACCAGTATAATATCAGCTCACATTAACTGTACGTTATTTCTATAGTCCAATGCGTCGCAGGATGGAACCTAGAGAACGGTATTATATCATTGGTTTGCGGGGGCTCGGGGCACACCCCCTTCTTTATCAGTTTACGTTCCAGAAACAAGAATAACATATCCAAACATTAATAAGCACTTTTCTAATGGCTTGTCTACAATTAATGCTGAGCTCATTGTTACGTTTATGCGTCGCCGTGGATACAGAAATCGCTAACTGTTGCTTTAAATCTAACTTATTTGATTTTAAAGCTCCAATGTTTGTATAATCTGGGTGCTGGAGTGCAGTCAGGCTATGTTTTGTTCACAGGGCACAACCACCTCGACCTAGCCCAAGTGCTGTACAGTATACGACAGATGAAGGGCCACCCAGGTACGATGATAGCAGTCTCACAGAGAAGGGAGAGCTCTCCAGTGACGATGAAGACGCGAAGGTTGGTTAATGTCTCTCCGCCGTTGGCTCTTTAGGTGCATTAATATAGTCAAAACCTATAGTGTGCTCACATATATTGGTCTTTAAGTCGTGGTCGGAAAAGTAGAAAGATTACCTGTTGATAATCTATGTGCCGTGTAGACATTAATCATTCAACACAGAAATGTCAAAAACATAATCAGTAAATTGAACATTGTTTGTTGTTGTCTATTTTCTATACTTTAGAACCAACTTTTTCAGTAATAATTACAAGTGTGTAGTCCAACATAGAAACGTCCTGTAACAAATAAATTGCCTCTGGGTCTCTGTCGAAACATGGGAATAGTTTTATGGCGGAAGCCATATTTTTTACATTTTAGGGTTACTCGTTGGTGTAGTTAATATTCAAGTAAGTCCACGACTTGAGTAGCTTTGTTTTGTGGTTTTGTGCATGACCTCCGCAGCCCGCATATTTCACAGTTTCTTTTTGTGGCCTTGCATGCCGTCATGTGAAAACTTTGCTGTCTATGCGTTCATGTTTACAGGGTAACGGTAGTGTTACGGACAGCAGTGATGATGACATAGATAAAGGTGCTACTAGCTCTAATTATAACAACTACCAGTACGATGCATATAATCCATATGTCCAGTCAGGAGTTGTGCAACAATCCTGGCAAAACTCTTTTGGCAGAGGCAGGAATATGCCCAACATGTATGCTCATACTGACAGCGAAGCGGAGAGCAGTAGAGCGCCGTCTACTAGCCAGTATAAGTCAACTAATGGACTTCTTAATCAATCCAATGGCAGCCGTCAGCAATTGGTCAATGCTTCACCAGACCTACCAGACTCCCGTGCACGACTTCCTGGTTTCTCATCTTTTGTCTAATGACTTACCAATCTTTCTATCGTTTACATATGTTACATAATATCATTTTGTATTCCTATCATATCCCATGACATTAGATAATATTTTGCTAGTCAACTTTTTTACTCAGTCAGTCATTCATCCAATCATGTTAGGTGACCTATTCACCTAAAATTCATGTACAAACTTTCTCCTAGCTGTTACCAAAGTTGCTCATTTGTTCTGACTTCACTGTCTTGCATAACAGCTACCATCTCTCTGTATGATCAATTCTGCTCTAGCGGACCTTTTTATTGAAGCTCAAAGCATAATACGATGACCATTATTTTCAGAGCTTTACTGCCTTATCATCGCTTACTTATCCATTGTATCAAATAATTGTTTGCAATTTTATTTTTATACAAATAATATTAATGCACAAAATAAAACAACTAAATGTATACAAGGACAACTGAAACTTCATTTCATCCCTGAAAAAGGAGACGAATCTGAAAACCCGGCATATTTCTGAATCACAGAGACATGCATGCGCAGTCATAGCCGAGGAATAACTGCTACAACAATGTATATAAATAGGCTGGACAGATCTATGGTATATAAAACATGTAGTTAGTTGTGAAGCAACATAGATAACTACCCATCAAATAATAACCATTCAGATGTCATAGTACCATGCATGCGCAGTCATAGCCGAGGAATAACTGCTACAACAATGTATATAAATAGGCTGGACAGATCTATGGTATATAAAACATGTAGTTAGTTGTGAAGCAACATAGATAACTACCCATCAAATAATAACCATTCAGATGTCATAGTACCTTGGCAAACGATGGAGTCACAGAATGTTTATAGAACTCAGGCTATATTGGTAACAACAATGGGGTGTGGAGGAGTTTTCTAGCCTGTGCAACAAGATATAATAGAGACTTAGAGGGAGGAATTGCAGTTTCCATTTTCGTAACGTAATCAAACGCGTTTCTTCTCTTGCAGGTTCTCATCGTCGTAGGCGGGTGGTGCTGACGCTGCTGCATAGGCAGTGTTTGGTTGGTTGGGGTCGTAGTAGGCAGCAGGCATCTGCTGCGTGCCACAGTTCTGTGGTGGAGTGTACATGGGAGGTGCTGGCATCATGCCAGGATAGGGAGGTGGAGCGTCGGTCATGTAAACGCCAGCCGCTATAACAGGAAGTAACAGCTAAATAACACCTATGTACCATTGTAGTATGGTTACCGTAACTTGAAAAAACTAAAAAAAATGTTACCTAATTAAAGAATAATTCTTTTACATTTTATTGGGATGCGCACAATTTTTTTTTAAAAAAGCCAAAAACTATCGCCAATTTAGTTGAGCATAAAAATAACAAGAGAGAAATTCTATCTTCCTTGCTAGAAATAATCGAAAGCCGTTACAAAGTTTTTGAACTGATAGACTCAGAAATAACACCAACCTGGAGGAGCAGTAGGAAACGTAGCATATGGTAGCCAACCATAATTAGGATCACCGCAAATTAAACCGTAAGCTGGAGGCGGGGCCTGAAATATATTACCCATCGGGTACACTGGGGCAGCAGGAGGGGGCGCTCCTCCATGTCTCAATGCTACAAGACGGACACACAGATGATACAAGATGGACACACAGCCGTGATTAGTCTCACTCAGCAGGCCAAAATTGAAGAAGTGAATAAAATCCAAACTCGAAGACTCACCCAATTGACCCGCTTTCATCATAGCTTGACCAAACTCTATAGCGCCACCGCTGTAAAAGTATAGTTGAAACTTTGCTGTGCCGACCCAGTTGCCATTGTTTTCAGCCACGACTTTGCCTTTGATATGGTTGGAGCCAAAGATGGGCTGCTCCAGCCCCACCTCCCTCATACAGGTGAATGGAATGCTAAATGACTTCAGCGCATTCCGCTGGTCAAGGTTCATAAAGATAATCTACAGAAAATAAAAAATTTTGGTCTGATAAATCTTGCAGACAAACTGCTAAAATATGTTTCATGAACAAGTTGTGGAAGTATCCAAATGAATCGAAGATGATTGACGTGAAACACAAATCATTATGCTTTAGAACCAGTAGCCATTATTCCAGCTCTCGCCAAATTAATTCAGCGCTTATTAAATTTTCCATAAATTTAAGCACTGATGATGACTTGATTGCAGTCAACTTCAACTGTAAACAAACAACAATTTATCTAGCGATGGTTTTACCCTGTGTGATGTCAGATATATCTTTCCTTTTTTCTCTCCCTTAAAAGCAGGCACATTGTTGTTTGACAAAGCAAGACGCACATCTTCAGTATATAACAAAATTCTGCAAGTAAAAACAAGATAAATGTGAAGGTATTCAATAGAACATGATGCCATTGGCAAATACTAAACAAAAAATATGGCCGAAAGTCTTCACACACTGCTCTCACTTTTCTATCGATCAGAATCTCACTGTAACTTTTCTATAATTATTAAGGTGAGTGAGAGACAGTAATAAATAATAACAATAATAATTATTATGATGATGATAACAATAATACTATACACAATAGCAATAATAATATTTCTCAACTATAAACAACTATTAATATAATAATTATTATAAACAATAATAATTAATAACCAGAAAAATAACTATTTCTGGTGAAGAAAATGAAGCCATTATATACAGATAGGTGACTTGATATAAAAATAGCACCAATGTTGTGCAGTTATGTGGGTTATTACAAAAAAACTCAGAAACATCAACGTGTGCGCTGAGACGCACAGAAAGCAACATCTTTGCTTCAATGTTACTATTTTTGGCGCCTTTCAAGCATACTTGGCATTGGTCCAAATAAATGTGACTGTGGCATCAAATGTAGTTTTGCTGACATAACATAGTTACCAAAGTTTGTTTTAAAAAACTAAGCCCAACTTATAACTGATACGAACACTTGCTTTAGGAAACTCGATATTTCAGTCTAAAGACTGGATGGTTATAAATGAAACTTTAAAAGCCTTTTCACACACGGCGATTTTGTCATGGAAAGCAACTGTTTATTTTACCGTCAACGAATCAGTTTTCCTCCATTTACTGCGACCATCTAGAATCAAGCATGTCTGATTTTTTTGGCTGGTCTCACAATTAGCAATTATTCCCTGACGCTGATTGGTCAATGCAGATCGCTCTTATCCACTTGTTTCTATTTTGATTTTCTCAGTCGTGGCAGCCCATGAGTTCACTATAAAGTGTTGGTGGGCACCGTCATGTGCATAATCGGTGTTTGTTGAGTGCAGCAATGAACTAGGGGGGAAAACTTCTCTCAAAGTGCCAAATTTGTGGCAGTAAAAAGTTGTGTATGAAGAGGCCTTTAAGAAATAACAGGTATTATTTTCTTACATGTAGACATGAACATGCCAGTCAATTATTTGTAATATTATGAAACAATTTACATGCAACAAACTTTTGTTTCACGAGGTGTATTGTCAATACAGCAACAGCTAGAAGTTGATGTCTATCAATTAAAAACAGAAGCACAAGTTTTACTACAGTAAATCTTGAGATTCAAGCAATAAACTACAGCTATTAGAGTTTCAACCACTTTGATCAACAACATTCACCAGATAACTTTATTTTGTAGCGAACTATCAGGTCACAACTCAGAAAATAATATATCAGTAAAAGTTGTGGACTGAAATGCAAAAAACAAAGTTTCTGCTTTTATATTACTACCAAAATATCAGTAACTGTAGATTGTTAGTAAATGGGACAAGAGTTTTTCGCTATTTGGCGACTAAATATCACAGTTTGAAAATACTTCATTTTTTTTAAAGTAAAAGAAATTAAACCATATAAGTCAGCGGCTTGATGCAAAAAATTTATTTATATTTTGCTAGAAAATTTCAAAAATTATGGATCAAAACACATCGGTAAGGAGTTTTTCTCTCACAGGCTGATGAAAAACCAACTCAGAGCACATTCTGTAGCAAATACCTGGAATTTACCTAATTTACTTCTAAGTAATTGAACATTAATTATCAAGCAATGACATTACGGATTTTCTGTTACAATTTCTTTCAAGACTTTTTATTTTTCCTTTTGATTCTTTTCTCATGTGGATTTCAATGATGAGGCAGAAAATCCGGTTTTCTTTCCTCTGCATCTAAATGTAAGCAAGCAAAAGTGCCTTTATTGCCAGCTAACTTGTGCATTGACAGTTCGTTTTAAAATTTGCCATCTTTTAGCAAAAGATTTTGAACAAAACTGTGTAGGTTTTTGCCTTTTACTTTCATCACATTTACCAGACTCTGTATATTTATTTCACTGTCTGCATTGAAGTGTGACTATCATCAAGCACATCTCTAGCATTAAAGACCCATTCAATTTTTGTTGTTTTCACCAACCCCCAAACACTCTAAATGTTCTTTCTACTCGGTTTATGTCTTGTTTCAGCACAACTTCATTCCTATGACATCACAAGACTTGCGCTCTTCCACAATCTCAACAGCCTCATAGTCATCTAGCCTCATGTCCAGGCTGGGGTTTAGGGACTTTTACCCAGAACAAAACAACTCTTAGTGTAAGCTCTAAGGGTACGACAAAACTTGACAGCTTTTAAAGCAAGCAGCTGAATGCTAATGAATTTCCCACTATGGAGTTTTGCTTACACAACATAACTGTTCGTGCATTTTCATGAAAAACAAAGTTCTTGTTTAAAATCATTGCACTTGTGTATAAAAAAGCTTGCAATTAAAATATGTTTTCTAAAAAAGTAAAAGGGAAAACATCGAATGAAAAAAATAATCGTTGTTTTTAATATTTATGGCAAAAGTTAGAGTAATAACTGCAGTCAATACCTTTCCAACTATGTTAAGATATGACTACAGTGAGAAAGCTTACCAGTTCAAAATTGCAAAACAGTTTACTTGAAATAAATAAAACAAAGAAGAGTTGTTTTTATTATTTATTTCGTATAAATACAAGTGATATATGAAAATTATTTGTTTTCTTTTTAAATAGTTTTGGAAACTATATTAAACAATCGTTTATATAGTTATTGATTTGCTATAGATATATATCTGTTGATCGATGTCTATTTTGGATATTATGCATAATAGTAGAGGTTATAAACAGAGGTGGGAATAAGTCAAACTAAGTCAAGTCATCTTGGAGTTAAGTCAAATCATAACTTGACCTGGCTTAATTGAGCAGTGACTTGACTCTGACTTGATCCCTCATTTGAGTTGACTCAAAAAGTTCCATGACTTGACTTTATAATACATGACTTTATTGAAGTCATCCTAAACCCATTTGAAGTCAATCTCACAGAGTTGTCTGCTCCTACCACAAGTTCCTAAGATAACAACACAATAGCCGAATGTCATTGCTGTTTGCATTTCCTGTTTGGTTATCGGGACCAGAGGTGTTATTTAGTGAACAACTTATATTTGTATCAATTAGTATCTGTATTATTTTGTTAAATTTCTCCGCCAGTTAGTATTATATTTGACTGAGCTAGCATTTCAATAATGTAATTGTAAAATATAGATATTAGACACCACGGTGCTCTTTTTGTTGAATCAGTAGAATGTTGAACCGAATAAAATATTCTGTTTATAGTTCAATTCAACCAATAGACACTTGTAACGAGTTAAGCAATTATGATTGGCCTGAGATTGTTAAGAGTGTATCTGATCTTTGACTGGCTATTGGGTGACCGCTTGCAACGGACTAGTGATGGCACTCGGGCTCTGAATCAGGTTCAATACGATAAATGCGTATACAAAATTGATATCGACGGTTATCATTTTCAATGAAAACCTTGCAAACACTGTATTATGGAAAGTCTGCCATATAAATGCTTATTACTTATCATATTTGACCATTTTGTCCCTCAATAGTTAGCGATAGTTGACCAACAGTTGGTCGATAACAGATACTATATTGATTACTGATAGTTGCCCCACCAATAATACCAGTGGAGAACTACTGTTACTGACCAGTGTAAGGTGGCAGAGTTTATGGACTCAAATTAGGTTTTTGGGCGTGTTTGGTCCATAAATACCTCCGTTTAAAACCAGGACCATTCTCTCACTGTGTTTTGGCCTCTTTTCATCATGATTTTGCAAAAAAAAACAAGGCTATACTACAAATTCATTGACAGTGAATATGATCCAGTATGTTGTAGAATGATCTTGTTGTTGAGTTACCTATACCACTGGTAACAGGCAGTGTTGGGCTAGGGAATTCTTTTTGGCCCAGACTGAATTCAAATGTTGGGCCGATAGGTGAGGTGCTTGAAGTGCGATTGCGGACTAGGAAATGATAGTGGTAAGAAATCGCACTCTCAAGGAGAAGGGCACTGGCATCTGTCTCTACTTTGATAGGCACACAGAGATAAATCCGTTATGTACATTTCTGGAAATCCCACATCAGAAGAACAGAAAATTTGTATTGCGGAAATGATATTTTCATGCCATAATATTACCTTTCAAATCAGGATTATGGTTCGTTAAAATACCTCAACCATCTAAATTACCCCCCTGCCAAATTGGCTCGGCCAGCCGATTGTGTCATTTGAGTCAGACTTGACTTGGCTTAAAATTTTTTATGACTCGACTTAACAATGTTTGTAACTTGACTTAGCTGAACCTCAGAATGGTTGCGACTTGATTTAACTCACAAAGTTCACGACTTGAC
The DNA here is from genome assembly GCA_945261195.1 of Cryptosula pallasiana. Taxonomy (NCBI): domain Eukaryota; kingdom Metazoa; phylum Bryozoa; class Gymnolaemata; order Cheilostomatida; family Cryptosulidae; genus Cryptosula; species Cryptosula pallasiana. The sequence goes on along the minus strand of OX183139.1, from coordinate 28,310,354 downwards.
TTAGAAGTCATTTTCTCCCACCCCCTGGTTATAAAGGAAATGCAGGTGATCGTTGTTGTTGATTCCACAGGCGGCTCCAATCTACTGGCCTGGCCTGGCTGGCCTGGCACCCACCCACCGCCCGGCCAGTAGATTGGAGCCGCCTGTGGTTGATTCCAACGCCATGTACACTTCACAAATTTTTCAAAGATGAAAATTTTGAAGCAGTAGTTTAAGCTATTTTAATTTTTTTTTAAAAATAGTTCATTGATTGATAATTTATTATTATTATTATTTTTCAACTATTATTAATTATTATTATTATTATTACAATACTTCAATCATCAAGTTCTTAGCAAGTTTAACCTATTATTATTAAACTTGTTTATTAATTACTAATATTTTATTATTACTCATTCATTACAATTATTATTAATCCTAAACAACAACAATATTATTATTATATTATTATTATAATAATTATTATTATACAAATAATAATATAATAATAATAATAAATAATAATAATAATAAATAATAATAATTAATAACAAATATTATTAATATTATAATGCTGACCTTTCTCCATTGTACAGCACTACACCAGCTCCATTAAACGCATGGGCCGTGTTTAATGCCATGGCTGAATCTCACAATACGATTAGTGTTAGTAACCAAGATTTTAAGGTGTGTGTGGCCTATGCCATCTGGCAAAAGTTTGATGAGAAGAAATTATTGAACACTGATCGCTCTGAAAAACTCGATGGTGTACCAATTCGTCAATTACATATACCATCCAAGACGTCGCTGATAACAGGAACCATGTGACTTGGAATAGTATTTTAACTCTCTGCGGAAAATAATATATTCTTGATCGCCCAGCGAACGACTGCTAATGATGGATTGATATAAAACACTGAAATTTATCTGCTAAACAATTAATTAACGTAATTTCTTTTCAAATCACAGCTAACAATAATTCACATGAACAATGATACATGATTTTTGTTCACAAAAAGTTTTCATGCGTGTTGCAGCTTATCCGGTTTATGGTATTTAAATTCAAGCGGGGCTGGCTCATAGCTCACTATGCTCGCATTCAAAAGCCGAGTGATGGGTGAAAATTTGAAGCATTGACAACAATAAAATCGTGAGTAATTAGGCAGCTAGCTCTACATCGAGAGTTATGGCATAATTGATGAACGCCATAGCCATTGATCCTATTCTCTTGTGATACTTTATTGGTATCATCTATTCTTACTTGAGAAATTGCAACCACTGTCTTCTTCCAGTTTCACCCCTTATTATTTTATACTGTAACTATGCTGTTATAATATTTGTTATGTTGTGCAGTCGTGATTACTGTGCTTAGGAGTGTTTTATTATTGACAGAAGAAGTGAAACAGTAACTACTACCAGTGGCTTATTTATTGTTTACCTCAGAAATTTGCATTTCATCCATAAATAATAATAATCTAATTAATAATAATGGTAAGAAGGTAAAACCACATCATCATCATGTGTAGTAGTTGTTGTTAGGTAATAATGATAAGAATAAATAATAATAATCATTATAATAATAGGTTGGGTGATTGATTATTATCACTACTACTACTTTTCTTAAAGCTAAACACATTTTTGAACTACTATTATTACTAATATACTAATACTACTATGATTATTATTTTATTGTAATAATATACATTTGTAATATTTTTGTTGCTAGGTCAATTCCCTGGCGAAGCTCGTTTGTTGCGGGGGGGGGATGCCTAGTTGATGAAATGGTTAACTTGTCTGGCCACTAGGCTAGGCATTGTTGCCTTAGGGTCTCGGGTTCAAACCCCAGTCAGGCATGTTGAGTTTTTCAGCAATAGCAGAAAACTGTCTTTGATTGGCCATGAAAATTAACCTAGCAACCAAAATACTCATATATGAATGAGAATGGCTAAACAAAAATATCACCTGTTGGTACTAGCAGTAGTAGTATTACCCATTGTTTGTTTTAAATATGCCGGCCCGCCCTACGTCCCCTCTATTCTCACCCTGCTCTGTTCTCAACCCACTCATTCTTAACCCGCTCCATTCTCAACACGCTCTATTCTTAACCCGCTCCATTCTCAACACGCTCTATTCTCACCCCGCTCTTGGAATCTTCTACCTCGCCCTTTGCCCTCCCGACTCTGCTTCTTATCCTCTACCCTGCTTTATCCCCGCCCTGTTCCACCGTTGCCCCGCTCTACCAACCCCCCCCCCCCCATCCCTTGCTCTCTTTCTTCCATTCAAATTGGAAGAATTCATAGAAGACAGTGTGCTGGCACATTGCAGTCATTACGGAGACTGAAGCTGAATGTACATAGAGTGATTGTGCTAGCGATTTTCCCTAGTGATAAGGGAAAGCTCTTCCAATAGTTACATAATTTTTTACTACTGTCCGTTCTTCAGCGATATCAATCAAACCCACTGTTACAATCTATAACCTAAAAACTATTGCTGATTGTTGATACATCGGGGCGATGCAGCTGGTAAGATCTTATTGGAAACCGCAGGATGGAATTCCCGTGTTGTGATTGGTTGATAAATGAATCGCCTATCGATTTGTTTCTCAATCAAAACCTGGCAGGACTCAAATAAAATGTTAGCGACTGCTTAACAATTTCTCTGGGAAAAAAAGGAAAATCATGAAATTGCTTGAAAAATTGCCAAACGATCCCTATATTGTCTTTTGCGGTTTAAAATATCTAAATGTTTTCCAAACTATCTGAACGCTTTTGAAAGAGTCCAGATTTTTGTGAACCTTCTGAACGCTTTGTGAAATTGTTTATGCACTTTGATAATCTGAACTGATTTCCATTTCCATTTATGATCGATAATTTTTTTACTAAACACCGAGCAGCTAAATTTCATTTGAACAAACAACAAATTGTTTTTATTTTTTAAATATTATTTGTTTTATATTAATTTAGGAATATGTACAGCCTAATTATGTTCGTGAAAGATTAATTTTAGAGATTATATCCAGCAATCGTTTATACAACTAATTAATTGGCTCCAAGTCTATTGATCTATGTTGGTTAAGTTGTGTAGAGGCTATCGTTTTTGGTTCGAAATTGCAAACTTTTCAAACTATTTCAAAATAGTTTAGATGATTTTAAAACAGTTTAGTCTATTTCAAAATGGTTCGTACTGTTTGTAATTTTCTAAATCGTCTGAATCATTTCGAAACTGTCTGAATTATTTGCAAAACATTAATACGCGTTGTAAAATTTACGAGTGTTAAACAGGAAGTACAGTTTTATTGCATAAAATCTCGCAACGGCGAAGGCTAACAATTCATTTATTATAATCAACGTGCCGTTTTTAAATATAGTTTCTTAGGCTATTTTACTACAATTACCCAATTATTTTCGATGTAGAAAACGCTTTGCAAACCATCTAGACTTTCAAAATCGTTCATACGCATTGAAAACGAAAGCGTTTCACGTTATGAGCCACCATAGCTATGTGTACATGCATTAAACTTGTAAAAACATGGTTATGAAAGAATTTTGCAATCTATTCATGGCTCCTGGAAGAAAATAATTTGATTCATAAACCAACATGAAACTGCTTATTTGACACTCACACCATCTGGGATTAGCAAATGCAACATCTTATGGTTCGTCTCCACTTGAATTATTGAAAAAAGAATAAAACATCTCAGCTTGAGAGCTAATGACAAATTTAAACCCCCACCATACATCAAATTGGTCCAAAAGAGTATTTTTACAAGTTTTATTCCTCTCAGCGTAGTGGTATACACCTGTATGACGACGGAAAACACCCAGACAGTTACATACAGGCGGATTCTTTTTGTGTTTATATAGATATAGTTATTATTTATCATGATAGATAATTAATAATATTAATGATATGATGTAATGTAGTACGTTATAGCTAATATCAAATAATAATAAATAGTAGCTAATATTAGTGGCAGCAGTAGTTGTAGCGTTAGGTTTTTGACATCTACTCACTCGCTAGAAACTAATAATCAAGCGCTTTAGGGTAGGCAATACCCTTTGTAAAGCATCTTTTTACATGGATATAAATTTGGAGAGAGTATTAAATAGCCTAACCGACTGTCTTAAAATAAATTTTTTTATTCTAATGAACTTATATCTGGCTTGCTTGTTAGGTACAGAGTTTCATGTAAGAAAACCAAACTCATGTTTAACAACGGTGGAAATTTTGACATCGACCAGCTGCGTAATAAACTGATTTGGCCCTTCGGTGATTGAGATAGTAGTTTGGACAAGTAAAAATCCCATAAATGCTTCAGAAATAGTATGACCCATTTTGAAATGGTTTTGAACAGTTTGAATAAGCATAGTTCTTTTAACTGAACACGGATACCCTAATGCTCTTCATAATTTCGATGTAAGATGTCTATCATAGACATGAGTATCAATAGACATGAAATCAATCATTCGCCAAAATAAACAATTTTCGGATATAATCTCGAAAACTAAATAAGTTCTACATGAATAATAAATATATTAATTCTTACTAATGATACTAAATAAAATATCGAAAACGACTTTCTTTATTCAATTTTTAGAGTTTCCATGACAAAAATTTAGTAAAAACCGCTCATAGCCACGATGAGCTCACCAAAGATATATCTGTAATTCTAGCGAACACCAACAGATAACAGATCGTCTGTTCTTCTATATATTTTAAGTGGGCCAAAAAACTTTCGATTTTTTTAAAGCGTATGAACTATTCAACAAAGCTTTCTGGTAGTTTGCATAAGTTTGAACGCTTTCAAAGCGTTCAGGCGGATTGGAAAGCGTTAAGACGTTGAAAATGTGAAACACAGAATGTTCCGAGCCACCACAAGTGTGCAAACATATTGATGATGAATTAATGGGTCTATTTCTGACATGATGCATTCAAGATTTTTTGTGTTCACTAACTCTGACTGGTGAAAGTCAGAGCTAGTAAGTTGGAGATTTAGAGATCTCTTTGTGACACGGATGTGTCTACCTTTTCCAATTGATCATGTTTGCCAAAGAACTGCTAGTCGTTTGCGGGCATCTGTGAATAATTTTTAGGAAAAAACATGTCTATGAAGTCTAGTTCTTTGTAAGCATGAGCTAGTTTTTGTTTGTAAGACTACAATTTATTAAAGACGTATGCGACTTGTCGCATTTGTGCAGATTTCATTGAAACTTGACAGAGAATGGCAATTTTAAAAATGCAAATTTTCTTACTTGATAAAAAGTGCTGGCCTATAAGCCTTCAGTGGAGTAAAAACTAATTTTATGCTTGTTCTCGGAAGTGATTTATATAAAAAATATCTTTCATTATCGGTCCAGAATTTGCCTACGTAAATAAAAAGAAAAAATGTTGTTATTTCCGGAACAAACACTGAGAAGATGTTTCAAATGTCACCAAGAACAAGTGGTGATATCGCCTAAAATGAACAAACAATGAAATATTCTTCTTTATCCCATAATCAACTTTCATCTGTCTACTTTCAATCAAATATCAAACATGAAAAGCTCCTTAAATATTCCTAAGGAGTTGTGTTCTTATGCAGGAGACTGACAACTCCTCGCTTCACTGAAGTTTTTAGTATTAGTGCAAGTAAAAAGTTATAACCTGGATTTATGTATGAAATGTTTTTGATTGGTCACTTTTAGGGTGTGAACAGAAAGTACTATGAAATTCTTCGACACATGTAATACGCTTCAAATAAAATTGCTGTTTGCAATTATATACTGCCTTGCGAACTACATAAATTATTGGGTTCTTAAAATCTTGTTTTATGATATTTTTTATTTATTTGAAAGAATGCAAATCACTGCAATAAATTTCCTGCCACATTCTCCTTCGGACAATCCGCTGCCCACCCATTATTGTCTCTGAAGTCAGTCTATATTTAATAATCCATATTAGAAACAAAGTAGCGGGTCAGTGAACTGTGACCCCATTAATCGCTGCCCTCCCAGGTCTTTCTTATTGTGTCCTCCTTTGCATCCTGTACAGGATCATCCATGCTTAAACATCAATTAATCATTGTTGACAGTGTCAACTATTGATCAAAGACAATGCCTAATTAACTGAGGCTCACCTGTGTCTATTGTGCGTGCAATAATCGATAGCTTATAAAGGAGTGAATTATCCGCATCTAGCTATTATCAATAATCAGCAACAGAAGAATATAATAATCACTTCTTAGCTTTTTGCTTCTCTGGTATATTGAATCTGTGCATTGTCAGCGTTGTTTTGCCCTACGGTTGCTACCAACGAATGTCAATCAATTCACCTCTTGTCTTTCCTATATCTATATAGTCTGCTTGCATATAACGCCAGCAACATTCTACGGCAGCATTGTTTGTTTGTCTCACTCGTTCGCTCTGCTTCTACCTCTCCTACCATGCAGTCACCACTGAACGATTCATCACGCTTTCTGCCATTCTTTGGTCAGCTACCACCTAATTGTAAGTTTTTGTTTTAAATTTTGTTTGGATCTAACTATAAAAAATTTTGTTTTTCACTGTTTGTCGCTTCTGATGGTGACCCATATGTTTAATAATCAAGTATTATAGTTGGTAGTTCATGTTTTGCGTTCATTCATTCTGTTTTTCTGTATTATATAACCTCTAACATCATTGGAACTATTGGTTTGTCAGCGTTAAATTATCTATGCCAAACACATGTACGTATTGCACCCCATACCGTTTGTACTGAAGACAGTTGTGATTTTTATAGATTTAACATTGCTTGACTTTAGAAATGTGGATTATAAATGTAGGGACGATTCATTTATGTTGGTTAGAATATCGTGAAGTGAAATTTCTGATAAGATGATAGTTGAAAGTTTTAATAAGCAATAATGGTCACAAAGTGAATCTAAAATAGTGCCATTATGATAGAATTATATAATAATTCAAATTTATTACATAAGCCTTTCACCCGCTGATTGTTTTCTTGCAGTTTTATGGAATGGAGCTGATACTAGCCCTCTCCCTTTCCCACCCTACTCTCAATCAACTGCATTTCCATTTCCCTACCAAGTACCAACTCAAATATTCAACTCTCCGTCTATCCTGAGCATGTTGGCAGCCCAAGACAGGATTGGCAGCAATCAACCACATCTAGACCTCAGCGGTTTCCATTCGTCTGCATCACTGGTAATGTTTTGTTTTGTCAACAAGAAATTTTTAAAATCGATTTCTGATGCAATTGATAACTAGTTAAAAGATTCACTGTATTAGAAAGCATTGGCAATGTATTTGGTCTTCTGTTTGTGTGCAATGAAATAGTCAATTGTAAAAAGAAAAAACGGAGCTTGCTATCACTTTGGTTGACTAAAAAATGGAAAAGTTTTTCAAATGGCCAAGTCGTTATTTCTGTTGTATTTTATCCAACAGTTTGGAAGGATGTCAGCCGATACAAAAAGCATCATTCCGTGTAATCCAGTTACGCCTCCTCTAACACCGATGGTTACATTGACTCCCCTTGCACCAGAACAAACACCTGCTACCTCTCTAGCAGACAGTGCTGACAGCTCCTTGGTCGGCAGCACAACCACTCCTGTTGGCCAACCAACAAGTTAGTATACAATATCTACCATTCATGAATGGTTTAATGCGAATCCAATTAATTTTATCCCAAAAGAAAGGATTCTTATGAAATTGGAAATAGGCCTCAGTTTGTGAGTATTGATTATTGTTAGGGTTGGCCACGAGCCTCTTTATTCTTCCTATCAACAAGTCATCCTTAGAACAAACAAACAAAGCATATTATTATTGTTGGTGCTGACACATCGTCAATACGGTACGCACTCAAATAAATCTAATCTCATTGTCTTGCAAGACATATACAAGCTGCCGCTCACGGCAGCAACAGAAAATCAGGTTCTCCAATATTTTCAGTCAGCTGGTTTTGTGTGCAATTGGCCTGCTAGAGTGCATCATCCATTGTATACATGTCACATGTCAGAATTGTGTTTGTGCAGCAACAGTCTAACAAATGGAGTCGCATCTCCCTGCAGCGCTCGTGTCTAAGAATGTGTCATCGATTTTCGACATCGCACCATCTCTGATATGTATACAAAAATCACGAAATTAAGACAATTATTTTCTGTCATAACAATGATGTCAGCTCAATTCAATTTTCGCAATATTGTCTGTCTCTCGCGCTGTCAATATTGTGCTACGTACTTCTTTTACAGTCTATAGATATCCACCCCCACTCGTGTATATTGGCTTTTTCTGCTCTACTTAATGTTCTATATCAGCGTATTGTCTAACTTGATTGTACAATTTATTAAATATTTCGTTAATTAAGCTTTTATATTATTTTACTATTAATGTATACAATTATTATTTGTTATATATTGTTATGATTATTGTATTGAATAATTTATTGGGTGTTGTTTTGTACGTAATCATTAAATTTATTGTAATATATATATATATATAGCGCTGTAAAACTTTGTCTGGCAGGAGTGAGCAGTAGAAACAGGCGTCCACCAGCATTTATTGAGGGACAGAGCGCATGCCCGCTGTGTGGCTCCCTTCTGAGAGCCAGTGAATTGGCTGAACATTATCAGAAGGAACTAGAATCCATCTCAAATGAACAAAATCAGTGAGTGATTGCATACACCTGTTTATAAAAACATTTGTGAAATTTTCATGGAACAAAGGATGTAAAATAATTCGAGTTCGTAAATCAACAGGTGGCGTGCGTAATGCAACATCAGTTTCAAACGTCATTATAAATTGATAAATTTTTATAAACTGCCGAACGAATCATTAAGAAACTAAATCCCAATTTGCATTGTATTTTCGGAAAAATAAATACAGCATCGTTATAAGTAAATACAGTCGATAAATGCACCCTTTCCTGGATCCTAATTTCTCGATATTCACATCAACACATGAAATTTTATTAAAATTAACAAATTAGACTCGCTACTTTCAATTCATTTAGCGTTCAATTTTATTTGCGAACAATATTAATAATGCTTTTTTATTTCTTTTTTCAATTAGTAATCTACTTTTTGTTTTTGAATTCTGAGCAAAAGAATTATTTATTAATTAAGTTACTTGCCGACCTGTTTATTTTTATTGCATTTGATTGGGCCAACAAATTGTATCAGCCCAACATTTTGTTCTGATGAGCGCTCACCAGTGATTGCTGATCATTTATCCTAAAGGTGTATCTATCTTTTTGTTAGAAACCCGTTTTAACTCAATGATTTGTTTTAGGGCTGTCAACTCCGCAACTGCTAAGAAAAGAGAGATGCGTGTCTCTTCAAGAATTATTGAAAAAAAGGCTCATTTGTTGGAACAATCCAGAAACAATGTAAGTAAGCAAAAACTGCCAGCACAACAAACTTTCATGTAACGTACATGTTATAGCCGTACAGATATAGCTGTCGTTAGTTGGCCGTTAATATTCTGTGTGTGGTTTAGGTTCTAATGCGAGTGAGGCACAACAGGAAGTCGCGAGCAATGAAAGCAGGTAAGTAAGAACATTCGGTGACAACCTGCATGCGAGCTTGTCTAGCAGATTGCATGTACTCCCACAAGCGTGTAATGACAACTCCCATTATATTGCTTGCAGGAGTAAAACAGTGCCAGCAGCCAGCCTCCCCGCCCTCCCACAGTCCGTCTATGAGCCAAACCAATGAAGAGCCAACTGCAAGCACCTCCTCCGCACCAACTCCGCACTCTAGTGAAGGTGTGCTGACTGCCACCTGTCCCGTGTGCAGCAAGGTTTGTGTGAAGGACGTTTTGTCTGTGATGTGTTTGTCCATGCAATAGTTGGCATTTGTCCCTTAATCGTGTACTACTTACGTTTGCGTAGACGATGAGTTGCAACAGCGAGCAGATGACTGTGCATGTGGAGAACTGCCTCTCTAGACAATCAACTGACGGCAGCAACCAGGATTGCTCTGAGTCAGATGAAGAGTGTGACAGCTATACATGGTGCGGGCAGACTCGTGTGAGAGCTACCAGCTTCTTAGGTTTGTTGTCAGATCAAAATGCTTTTTCTCAGCTGATGAATTGCTGTAGCAACTTCCATGTATTTTTTATTACAATTAGCAACAAAAAGTCATATTGAGATGGTTTTTATATGGTAATAGAACACTCTTTTAGATTCTAATGAGTTGGCAGCGTCTGGTTTCAACGCTGTCAAGCAGGAAGAAGAGGATGAGACTCCAGTTGTAGTAGACGATGATTTAACTGAGCAGCAGTTTGGGGAGAGCCAGTACAGCGAGGCAGACATCATCCCTTGCACAAGTGAGGAGCCTGCTGAGGCTAAGGCCCAATCCGCTCTGAGAAAGGCTGTTATAAGGTGATAATTTGGGTCAAAGTTCACTTTGTCGACAGTAACTATATGGCAAACATGCAATATTTTTGTAGTCGTCTGCTCTCCTAAGTAACAGTAGTAGTTGTCTCACTATGACAAACTTTACTCCGATGTTTGCTCTCTAAAGTGATGATAGCAGACAACTCCTAGTAAAGTGATATAAATGTTTTGTAGCAGCTGAGTTGTGAGTTTGATTACTCTCCTGTTTCATTTTCATAGATAGCGATATTTTACTTTCACTTTTCATCTACCTCACCTAGTGATAGGGTTGTAGCTAGAGCTTGCACATCTCTTATGCTTTATAGCTTATCAGCGGAGAAGAACGGGGGACAATCTAGTCCGAGTTCACAGTCTAAATGGACAGGTTGGTTTAACCATTTATCATTGTTTACATTTTATGTATCTTATTCATTCCTGGAAGAGTGATTTCGAGCTAACATGAATTTTCAATGTACAGATTGCATTATTGTAAAGATGTATCACCATTTGTGTTTCATCGATGACGCTGCCAATTCACGTTGTGTTGCATGCAGGTGATACGTTTACTGAAGACACAGACCTACCACTCCGATGTCTTATATGTATGGACAGGTACAGCAAGCCCCTCGTGTCTGTCCAGTGCTGGCATGTATACTGTGAGGAATGTTGGCTAAGAACACTCGGCGCTAAGAAACTCTGTCCTCAGTGTAACATGATAACTTCGGCAGCAGACCTCAGGCGTATATATCTATAGTACTCATTTTAGTTTCATTCTTATTTAACTCACTTATTGTACATAAGACATAATTACACGTTACAATGATATGAAAACAAGGGTAAATGAATGAGCTTCGCAAAAAAAAATTAGCATTTCAAAAACTCAAACCATCAGGGATTGTGAAAATAGATGATTAGCACCAAAAGAGATATATGAGGGTTTGAGCACAACTTTCAATCTTCAGAGAGATTGTAAATATAAAATACCGTGTAACAATAAAACAAAGAAGCTTATGATGTGTCAAAGTCGCTTTGAGCGCTGTTGGTATCACAGTAGAGTGGTTTCAGTTGTTTGAACTGCTTGTCTGTCATTGGTTGCCAGGAATAGCCCAAGCACCTAGACACTTCTCTAATTGTGTTCTCATAACTGTGGGACGCTCTCCTCATGGTCCAGTAGTAGTTGTCATCCCATGTGAGAGTTCTCTGCCAGTCGCAGCGCTTAAGTATGCCGTTACGTCGGACATGCAGGCGCTTGAGAGAGTGGCCTTCCCTTGCCAGTATTATGAGAGTGGCCGTTGATATTCTCTCCCTTATGATTAGAGTATGAATCTTGGGACACGTCCTGATGAGATTGACTAGATGTTCATCAGATCGACAAGCAAATGTTCGAGGACCGTGATATCGTGGCAGGTCAAAGTGGCCATATACCTGTTGAACTATTGCATTGTGAGACCACAGACATGGTGAACAGTAAATGCACGCTTACCAATGATTTCCTGCATTGACAAAGTGTGAACTTTACCAATAGCATGACATATGATACTGAAAACTGATTGGATGGTGGCATAACCATGTTAAACATGTCTACGATTAGCTGAAATGTAGCAACCGTGCTCACGGCAAAAAAATTTTGACCAAAACTTAGAAAAGTCTAAAATCCTACTTTGTGGGAGCAAATGTTGTGTTTGCTGCGGCAATCACAACAGCGATTGCAGCAGCATTGATTTAGCTGTCACAAATGACTGCAGTCTCAGAACCAACCAACTAATGAACAGACTCGTCAACCCCACACACTACAGGAGCAGGTGAACCACTGACCTGCAAGGTGGTGTTGTAGAGAACAGTGATGGTGTCTATGGCTACCGAATGCACTTTAGAGTATTTAGTAGTGTAAACTATCGATGTTACCGGCGCCCCTTCCTGCCAGTTGATCTCCAACGGAGTTGCCCCTCTTGCAGATAAATGTACATTCAACCTGGGAATTCTCTCCTCCGCTCCTGTGGCAAGTGCATCAACATTTTTACTCGCAATATTAGTCGCGATTAACAATAATACTAACTATTAGTAGTGTCAACATCGCCAGATGCACGAGTGATAGATTAGACGGAAATACTCCAATGTCAAAATAAAGAATGATAAATGTGAATCTAACAAGAAATACCCGATTTCTAAATTAAATCAGAAAAAATATGATTAATTTTGTATCATATTTGCCAACCCTATTCCAATTTTTAAACAACCATTGAAAAATTGACTTTGGAATCGGCGCTTTAGGAATTGGTGGAGACACACTAGCGATCATAGCTCCGCACCTTTCCACACCTCACTGTCGATGAAGTACGTCTCATAGCTGTACTGATCTTGTATGATGTGCAGGTTGGTGACCTGAGAGACTACCAATCTCTTGACAATATCATTGCTGAGGTGTTGGGGACTAAGCACCAGTGTGCGAAGGTTACGAAACATTCCCGCGATGAATAGTGGGTACAACTCCTACAACACACCAACATCTCCGCTTGGAAGGAGGAAGTAATATGTAAACATTCTGTACCATGAGCTATTGAGGCATCCAAGAGTATGCAACTCTACTGTGTATTACAGACAGTTTGATGGTAAGGCACGTATGCGGATAGGTTTTTTTGCTGGTTGCATACTGCATGTAATTTTGCTCAAAAATATTTAACTTTGGTACAATTTGTTAGTACCAAAATGCTGATAAGAGCTTGGGTAGACTCTAATTTAAACTGAACACAAAAATCAGATGACCTGGCAGGGCCAGCCTGGCCCCTTAGGCCGCAGATGGAACGTGCCAGGGATTACAACAAATGTCTTCAGTAGTAAACCACAGGAATTGCTCACTACTTTTTAGCGCATTCATAAGTAGTAGACAACTCCAAAAATGATGCAAACTGTTTTCAAAGCCAATTATAAGACCATGTCTCGGGATGTGTGATTTTGCAGCAGAGGAGAGAGAGTAGAGCACATATGTATGTACCTTCGTAAAATTACGCAGCTCCAGGTATTTAAGACTGTTGCTACAGTTGAACACCAGGTGATCCAGCACACCAGGAGCATCTCCCAGATCTAACAACAAGTGATTGATCTTTAATTCTTCAATGTGTTTGAGATTCTTTAGCAGTCTTTGCAGCTCTTGCAGCACCTTACCACCTGGTAACAACAACTGCATATAGTATACTATGCCCTGATAACAACTGCATACAGTGAACTATGCCCTGGTAACAACTGCATACAGTGAACTATGCCCTGGTAACAACTGCATATAGTAAACTATGCCCTGCATATAGTGAACTATGCCCTGGGAACAACGGCATAGAGTGAATTATGACCTGGTAACAACTGCATATAGTGAACTATGACCTGGTAACAACTGCATATAGTGAACTATGACCTGGTAACTAACAACTGCGTATACTAGTAAACTAAGTCGTGGCAACAAAAACAACTTTTTTTCTGCAAAACCAGCCTCATGTTTGAAGCATGTTTGATTTATTTACAACTCTCCGTGTGGAGTTTTTCTTTTTAGTGTCCGAGAGTGCTGTATCTAGCCAATATTAAATTATTAAAAACAATTATAAATTACAGTAGCTTATATTCATGCTGTATTGATCATGAAATGATGAAAAACATTTTTATAAAATGATATTGATGCCAATAAAGTATTATATATATATATATCATTTCTTTTTATTACTTCTCACACATTTCTTCCAGTCTAACAACTCACCATTCAAACTGGTTAATCATTTTGATGTTGATACAACAGCTATGCAGCAAATCTGGCGCTAACGTTTTTGTATAAGTAACATCTAAAGTTAGTAAACCACTATCTTTTAATGAAATTAATGAGAGCACAACTCCGCAATAATCCAAGAAAACTAAGTTTAGTTCAGTTTAAACTCCATGGCGCAACATCTTTAAATCGAAATAAAAGTTACATGAAATGAAAATTTTCAAACAACTATACACCTATTCGAGTTCTGCAGTGATATGAATAATGAGATATTTTCTATAATACATATGATAAAAAATCTCACATAACAAAAACAAAAATTATGCGGGAGGGATTTATCAAAAGAAAACGACTCTCAAACTGTCAAAAATATAGTCCGGTGAAAAAACCTTTTGCAAAAGTTTACAAAGTAAATTTAAATTAGCCAATTAATAGCAGCATGAGCCACGAAAACAAAAGTTTGTTTATGTGGCAGATATATAATCACAATGAGTAATTGTGTCAGAAATGACTTACCTGTGTCAGAGATGATTACCTGTACGTACCAGAGATTACCTTTTCTCGCCAGAGATGACTTACCTGCACCAGAGATGACTTACCTGTGCCAGAGATTACCTTTTCTTCCCAGAAATGACTTACCTGTGCCAGATATGACTTACCTGTACCAGATATGACTTACCTGTGCCAGAGATGACTTACCTGTGCCAGAAATGACTTACCAATGTCAAATATGACTTACTTATGTCAAAGATGGCTTACCTGTGCCAGAAATGACTTACCAGTGCCAGAGATGACTTACCTGTTCCAAAGATTCTAATCTCCGACTGATCTCTGCTCTCACAAGCAAACGTGAAGTAGAAGTTAACGAGTGAGTCCATCGACCTCTCTTCATCAAGCTCAATAAATTCATTTAGTATTCTGATGAAAGCAAACAGGTTGAAGAAATCAGATATTGGCTCTATTTGAAGAGTTGCCAGAAAAGAACCAACGCTCTGCAACCACCGCATTACCTGTCAAAACAACAAAAACACGGATTGAATTAGGTGTTGAATACAAAGTATATGAAGGTAAGTATGGGTAAGTATGGGATGGTTGACTTACCTTATGGTTGCTCAGCTCCAGCCAGTATCCTTTGAAAGGAGTCATTCGGCGATGGGTAAATGTTGTGGTAGACATAATCAGCTTACGCCAGATAGACGGGGTGTAGAAGACACGGTACCAATGTCGACATACAAGGGAGGCATGATATCTGTCTTTTAGATTCAGCAGTAGGTATACCTGCAACAACCAGTAATAAATAAATAAACAGCTGAAAATAGCCTGATATCAGAACCAACGTGTAAATGCTAGCCTATTACCTTTTCAAGTAAGAGGTCGGGGAGAGCAGCCCATGTGATGTCATCTTCACCATCTGATTCAACAGAAGACGCGTCAGTATCATTGTCCTCTTGTGACTCTACATCCAACTTATCAAAGTTGGCAGCGAATTTGGCCAATAAATGAGACACCTCTGATCCCTCAAAAGCCATTGCATCTTTGCCTTTTTGATGGCTGCAAGCAAAACAACCTGCATTGATAACCTTGAGTGCCAGGATGTTAGGATAGGTTCAACGTTTATAAAGTTTAATATGAAAACCGCAATCAACTGAAGCAAAATTTATGGATTGCATAACTTTTACTTCAGTCTTGATATTTTTTAAATAAAGTTTGGCACAACATCTGCGATCCACCATAATTTTTCTTTCAATTTGTTTCTGGACTAAATTAATACAACCTACAATGTTGCTGCGTTTTGCTATGTCAAATGCTTTTAAACATGTTTATTGGTTGATCAGCACATACAATATGACGGCTTTAATACGTTCTTTCCACAACCATACAGAACAATATAACGAGATAGCGGAATGATAGTTGGAATTGACAAGACTGGTCAGTGTTTTATTAACGCAAACCATTGCCAACTACATGAAAATAATTGGCAACCAATAATGTGATAAAGTAGAGTGTATGACGAGGGTGAATATTAGTCTCTATGACAATCACTCAATATTACTATCGTTTAACTTTGTATAAAATACAAACTATATATAATTATATTATTTTTTCTTATTCGTTGATTGTTATTAACAGCACGAATATTCATCCATATTTTCTTATAATCACAGTAAATAGAAAAATTGAACTCGAAATAAAAAAGTTAATTCATTATTATTCTTATATAACAAAACTTTGTTTCAATTAACTATCATGCGAACAACATGGGCACTGCTGTGTAACTACCAGTAATTAATAATTAATTATTGTTTACGATGCTCACTCTTCTTCTAGCATCACAGCGTTAAAAATCCAAAGAAATGTGAAAAAAATTTCAAATAGTTTTTTCAAAACAAGTAACTACCCAGTAGCCTTGATCGTACAGTAAAATGCAATTACGACAACGGACACAAGTACAATAAAATTCAATCAGATCTATTTGAAATAGCAAATCTACAAGACTTGATGTGCTACACTAACCAAAAGATATGAGCCATAACAGGATGTAAAACTGCTCATGACTCCACTAAGTGCAAATTATAAAAAGTGAGGCATCCTCTACTTTTATAAAGACAGAAAATTTAGGAATTATCACTTTAATTATTCATTTAAGTTATCCAGAAATATCATTTGTTTATAATAGCTGATGAAAATAAATAATTATTTATAAATTATCAACATAAAATAACAAAAATGAGTAACAATATAATTAGTACTATTGTTTATCTGCTGTAGATAAACTATTATTTATTGTCAACAATAATCAAGTATGATGATTATTAACTAATATGACTTACTATCATCATCATGATAATTACATGTTTATTGAATATCATTATTCACTACATGGTCTTTTTTTGTTATATGGTGCATAAATGTATGGTGGCCTTTAATGTGTACGTCTTTGGTAACACCACCTGCATTGTCTGCTCTGATCATCTCACCCTTTCAGACTACAGGCTGCATCTACCGGGGCTGTGGGTGCACACGTCTGATTAGTGGTGTAGCTTGGCAGAATTGGACCTGATTTGACAATTATCTACTTTGTCTACAGCTGAAGTAATTTGGAGATGTCGGACACTGCCTACTGTTTCAACTGCACAGCCAGTCCTTTAGACCTATTTAAATACTGTAATTGCATCGGTGTCTACTCGTTTGCTTATGGGTAAAGAGAAATAGTGAGTCGAGAGTTTTTTGTATACTCTATTTAAAATTTTTTATCCTGGCAGCACTATTCCTATAAGGCTGAAGGCTTCAAGTGTTGCAGCCCGCTTTTGTATGTAAAAAACTTAGACTACACCCGGATTGCATAATCAGATAATCTCGGGAAAAAAATATACATTGTGGTCAATAATAAAATATAACAAAGTGTAATTCATGTACAAAATATAATAAGATGATTGCACACAATCGTAGTAGTGTTTGCCAATTTATGCAGGTATTGACAAAATTATTTTCCAGGTTTGCTGCCAGAAAAAGGACACAATATTGGTTGTCGCTAAGACCCTTCCCAGTATCACATTATTATTACGAACAACTATTATTTGACAAGTGTGAGTAATTAAATAAAAGTAATAAAAAGTAACAATAACAATGAAAATTAATAGTACTATAAAAACAAAACCCACCCTAAAAAAATATTTTAATATAATAATTACATTGGACAACCTCTGCTCTTTCAGAGTATACTATATCACGGATAGGACGCAATGGGGAGGCGCTTCAGTTTGGTTGTCACATATGGTTTGCATATTCAATATTACAGCATATTGATAGTTAAATGTTTGTGTTCGGAAATCGAGTGAGCTCTAATGCTAGTCTCAAGGAGTACAAAATAGGAGCTGTGGTAGGTCTGCTTTTATGCATCTATTGAGTTGGGCAATCCCAAAGTTGAAACTCTGATTTATAGAGTAATTTGACCATAAATGCTGACAAGTTCGCAGTTGCTTATGAGAGGACATTATTTTTCTCTTTGTTAGAGAAGATCCACATTAGCAAAGAGACTCAGTAGTGTTTCCTTTTCTTCATTAGCGCATGGAATCCAGGCCTTTCACGTGCACTTGTAATCAATCACATCCTTTGAGGTTGCAGGCGAACTTGTTAGTATTGTTTTGTATCATTTGAATATCCTGCATCTGCTGTTTGTAACTAAGAAGCACTAGACTGAAGCAAAATCTGAACAATTGGACAGCAAAGGCAGCTACTCTGGCTCTAGCAGGTGCATTATACAGTGTGTTTAAAGTGATAGCACAACCTTTGAGTTATATATGTCTAAGTCAAGTTTCAAACTGTGCCAATCTGTAAGTAAAATTAGTTCTTTTAACTGAGACCATCTTCTAAGGAATAGCAGCGCTGTTAAACTTCCAAAGATTTTTGCAAAGTTGAAGTTGTTTACTCTTGGGTTAATGGAGGGACTTTCAAATTTAAACCAATAGTGCGGACTGTTCCAAAGTCTATTTTAAATCAGTTATACAGCTATGAGATCATCGTGACTTTGAGGTGGCTGCGAGAGAGACTGAAGCCTAGACTGCACAAATGCAAACTCAGTGAGTTGAGCATTATGCAATTTCAATGAACTCACATTTAAGTGCTACACTAACACAAATTCTCATCAAGCTAAGTTGCGTTGAGGAGTTATATTACCTTAGCTGAGATAATAGTCATTGGTAATAACACAGCTGATTAGCTGCAGCCTTGTTACTAGTCATCATTATTAAAAAATTTTTATAAAAAAATTTTTTCTTGCATGCAGTTTTTGGTAGTTCTTGGAATGTGATTGGTCGTTGGCTTGTGTTAAATACAAATAATGAAAAAATATTAGAAAATTGACAATTATTAACAATAATTGATCAATATAATTATTATATAAATTACTATAACTAATATAAGAAAAAGTTTTGACTAATCATCATACATTCTGATTTCAACCAATTATCCCATGTACGAAAAACTCTTTACATAGAAAAATCCTTGTTACTAGCTGTAAATAATGATTGGATCAAAATTACTCAAGCACGCATCACTTGCTAAGCTATGGACCACTTCAGTCAATCACAATCAATATTGCACGAGCCACTACAAAATTCAAGCGTGTTAGAAATATGCAAAATGCACAAAAATTTAGGGTTTCGCAAAATGCATTGAACTTTTCCAGATTTCATGCATAATGCATGGAACCTGCAT
Source organism: Cryptosula pallasiana (assembly GCA_945261195.1). NCBI lineage: Eukaryota > Metazoa > Bryozoa > Gymnolaemata > Cheilostomatida > Cryptosulidae > Cryptosula > Cryptosula pallasiana. The sequence continues at coordinate 28,291,063 of OX183139.1, read as the reverse complement.
TGTTGTAACACCCCTTTATATAGTAGAAAACTTCCAACTCCAGTGTGCTTTAGTCCTTCATAAATTGGGCTTTTTTAAAATACACCTGCTAAAATGATTTGTGATGGATGATAATAAAAATGTAATGCGCTTGGACAGTCAGCTACTTTCAGCATTTATTAAGCCTGAGTTCATAAAATGCAGTTATGTGTACTATCAGAGATTTATTGCGACAATACTTTTTGGGTTTTGAGCTAGGTGATTTTTGTTAGTTTATTAGGAAAATAACAGGGCTACTTCTCAAAATCTCCAATCCTGCACCTGCCTACGGAGATATATGTTATGTGACAGCTCATCAGTATATTCATGGCCAACTAAAGTGGGCAGAAATGCAGAATCGGACGGACCAAATTTGTGTATAAAAAATTTCCTACTATTCTTATACCAGACAGCCCATGCCTCTGCTACCAGCATTTTACAAAGAGATGCAGTGGAGTAGTACTGTTCACCACCATTATCTTTATGATTAATTACGTACAAGAAATTCAATGCATTGATATACAATAATACATGATTTTTATGTACAGACGCAAGTAGATCATTATTATTATTATTATACTTTTTTATGAGGAATTAGCATGGTTCACCAGCATATCTTCACATAAAATCATGTCTTCTGGCAAACCGATTGCCATCATGGAAAGTTTCCACTAATGATGAAAAATAATCGTCATTCTACTGGATGATTTCTTTTCCCTCTGCTTCATCATGACAAATCCATACTACTAGTATTCACATGGTCTATTCTGGCATTGACGAAAGCTTTGCAGGCTGTTATAAAATACAACATTGCATCATAATGTCAAGTATAATGTAAGCAATAAATTTCCTCCTGTATCACTCGCTGGCAGATAGTTGTATTTTTTTTACTTGTCATAAATATGCTACAAAATGCCATTCAAGCAATGCATTCAAACAGAATTGTTTATATGTTTTACAGATTGACGAGAACCAAAGGTTTTTTAGTTTTGCTAATCTCGTTAAAATAAAATTGCTTTAAACTTATGGGTTGTCGTAAGTTAAATGCCAAGACTACACAGACAATGATCAGGGATCGAAACTATTTGTAGTTTTTCTCAAAAACTTCTGTAAAACTCTTTGGGTGTGTATGATATATACAATAAAAACAATACTACAACTGGTCCTTACAGCGATTTAGGAGCACATAATTTTTCAAATTTTAAACACCACCGCAGATCTGCAATTATGGTGATATAAAGTTATCCCTTTTTATAGCCTGCAATCTATGCTAAGAGTGTGGTTATAATGATGTGGCCACTCAACATAGGAAAGATTTTAGGGCTACAGTTTATATGGAGGTGTCTGTTCAACTATCCTATCTAAACTGAAGAGAAGACAACCCTACAATATTAATACATGTGATCTACTTGAGTCAAATAAGCTCGATGTTTAAGCAAATATCCAAATAACTTACCGTTGGCTAATTTTAGGAATGGGAAGGGTTTAATCATTCCCTAATGAACTTGTAACTTATGCAAAAAGCTCAAGAGGGGCTACTATCCCTTCAAGATAGTGCAGAACTTCGTCCATATGTTTTTTTATTTTGATTGCGACATGATCGCTGAATTTTAGATTTGACTGGTTACTTCAAAATATTTTGTAGTAAGAAAACAGGTGAGTTTGGTGTCATTGAGGGTATATTTGAGTTTTGCTTTGGGTCCACCGTTAGAACCAACCAATTATAAGTCAATTATAATTATTTATCATGACTGATATCGTCATCATCACTACTTCTATACTAATGTACAAGAAATATATGGCACGATTTCCCCTGACCAACCAGTAAATAATCAAGAACTTTTATTGCTTCATTTTCAGCATGCAGCTATGATCTAATTTACTAATATTATACTTTCTACTTTGAATCTTTTATAGTAATCTAGAATCCTTGTATGCTTCCTTTTATTACATATGCACTTTGGAGTAGGGATGGCACTAGAATATTTATATCGCACATCGTCTATCGTGAGAGTTGTCCCCTCGATTAATCGAAATACCGAGCTGCTACTTGGAAAACCAAATTGGCTCGATAGATGTACATCACATGTCCGCATTACGATAGATCGACCTATCGAGAGGGGACAACTCTTTATTATAGCACAAAATAGTCATGGGCAGAAAACTTGGAAGAAAAAATGGATGTATAATGCTGCATTAAGACCAAAAATCATGTTTGCAAAGGCTGTTATGGCTGTTGTTTGCAGACAAAAAGAGCCATTTTCATCTTCCTTCTACCTCTTTCTGGGATATACCTCTGAGCAAGAAAAACATTACTGGTACTAATAAGCGTATGAAATGAACTTAGTTCCGCTGCTGTTGAGTTTGTTGTCCCACCAGTAGTATGCACGTGCCGAACCGTCAGCAAGGCTGCTGCTGCTGCTGAGAGAAGTCAGTTCAGCCCTCATCCTCAGGTCAGGGTGTAAGTGAGCAGGGCCACGGGGAGAGTGGAGGAGAGGGAATGGTACAGGAAGTGGTAAAACAAGAGCTAATATGATAACCAGCACCGACAGTGAAATGTTGCTATGCGAGTAGAAACAAAAATGAAATGTAATTAGTTAGAGAATCCCATTCATTAAACATGTCAACGCAGTACTGGATTTTGAAAGAGTGCCTCTATTTGAGGCGACAAACATGAACTTTATTATAATTGTGGAATTCAGAGAAAATAGATGACAAATAGATCACAATAACTGGAGTGAATTATCTTGTCTTTGCAATATGTATTATAAATTCTAACAAAACAGTTTTCACAACAGAAAGAAAAGAAGGTAATATTGAGCTATGCTTTTCAGAATCTACAGATTTTTCATGACAATGTTTTTATTTTACTTTTAATTTACTGTGCAGTTTACAGCACAGCCACTCAACCAACCATGCCTGGGTTCTTTTTAAGATTATATGCCAGGCAAGTATACATATCAACTTTCCCCGGTTTCAAGCGGTTTCGCTTCTTCGTAGCTATCTGCCCAGCAAGACTGAAGAGCCGTACCAAAGCGACGGACGTTGCATTCACACTCAGGTACTTTCTGGCCACACGCTGCAGCATTGGGAACTGCTTCCCTCTGAAGTGCCACTAGAGGTGTATTGGCTCAGTGGCACCTATAAGTTTTCTGGACACCTGACGGTAGTAATCCACCTAGAGAAACATATATATACATGTAGATAAACAGATGTGACACATAAAACGTACCAGTAGTTGTAAGGGATTATCAGGTCAAAAGCAATACGTCAAGACAATTAGGAGTATGTATTTTTGATTTGACCACGAGTGGTGTGCTTCACGTGTGCTGACGACTACTGAAACGAAAATAGCAATGAAAACCATAAGTATGGTTCTGCACAGGCCGAGTTGGGTGAGGGGGGAGTATACATCACATCACACAGACAGCGTGCCCAGCAGACTACCGCACAAAACAAACATATCGTCTCAAACTGCCAATTTTGAGGCTGTAAACCTTGGGGAGCATTCCTTGTGATGGAGCATTGTTTGCCAACGTTAAGATACATTTTGAGCCATGAATGCACCACAGATCTCTGTAATGCATATATGAGTCGCGAACAAAATTCTTACCACCAAAACTCACCTCTTTCCTCGCCCGAGTGAATGTATCATCACTATCTTCTTCCTCGTCGTCGCTTGAGTCAGCCAGCAGTTGTGTAAGGCTCATATTCTTCTGCGTAGTACTTGAGCTCGACTGGTCACCTCTGCCTTTCTCTTTGGCCCTGGCTGTCTTTATAATATGTACACTCTCATCAACATCCTCCTTCTCACCCTCATCTTGCGCCTCTATAGGATGCAACCGAATATCAATACAGCATGTAAACAAAAACTCCTATAGTGTGATTTTACCCTGGCGCAACATGTACTCTTTCATGCATGAAACCTACAGGATGAATAAAGCATTGTGGGATAGATATTCTTTTCTGGTGAGTGATTGAAGTTGCAGCAGCGTCATTATTATTATTTTTCATTGTTGATATAATTTATTTATTATTATTATAATATTTAATATCATTATTATAATAAAATTATTATACATGCATACATACATATTATTATGTATTTATTGATTATTATTTCATCATCACTATCACTTCCTGTATTGTTTAATTATAATTAATAACAACAATGATATTATTAATTAATAATAACAATGTTTGTTATTTTAATTATTTACTGCTGTTGCTGTTTTAATTGCTAATTTCTCCCAATCAAAAGTCGTGTGTGTGGCCAGACCATGAGTATCTGTATGGCTTTTAATTTTTTCTACAGAGAAAATAATTTTTTTCTAGTTACTTATATTATTTATTGATTATTATGACAATATTATGCCTGATATCACACCTGCAGTTATTCGCTCCAGCTGTACAATTTGTTTATTTTTACTGGAATTAATTACCTTGTCTATTTTTTCTTGATTTACTTAGTGTTTTTATTATTATAATAATAATTATTATTATTATTATTATTATAATAAATCAATAATTATAAATAATAATATAAGTATTTAACCTTTATTAAATAATAATAATGTATTTAATATTATACATAATAATAATAATACAATTATTATTATTATTATTATTATTATTAAATTATTAAGCTATTATTATTATTAGTATTATTATTATAAATAGTTTTTAACACAGGCCTACTGCAGAAAATTTGGTGGAATTTGGACCATTTTTCGGAATTTTATGTTGTGTTTTGTTGTATAATAATTTATTATAATAATTATTATTATGATGATATTATAATTATTATTATGGTTATTAATTACTTATTATTATAATAATTATTTATTATTATTAAATTATTATATTACAACGATTAATTATTATAATAACTTATGTTAATTAAACGATGATTTCTAGTGGAAGTACTTTTTCCATCTTAATTCACTAGTGTTAATAATAATAATAGTAACTCTGCAAACAAACTCACCTGTTCGCAAGCGAAGCTGCTAAGAAGTTCTCTCTTTCCCCGCGGTTTTGACGAGAGCGTGAGACAAAAAGGAAGCAGATATGTAATCTGCAGACCAAAGGGTAAACTGCAGCAAAATGTATGGGTTACTCTTACCATAAAAAAACCTACCTATCGTATCAGTAATGCTAATGCGTAGTGGGTCGATATCGATAGCCGATCCGATAGGTCGATGTGGATTCCAGCATTGGAAAACCCAACATCGAGGAGACAACTATCGACTATCGCTATCGACTATCGTCCTATCGTGCAACACTACTTTGGAGGCTACAACCACAGGTCTACTGAAGAAAATTTGGTGGATTTTGGACCATTTTTCAGAATTTTATGTTGTGTTTTGTTGTTGGTGTTTGGAAGGTAAGTCATCACCAACAACAAAACACAACATAAAATTCCAAAACATGGTCCAAATCCACCAAATTTTCTGCAGTAGACCTGTGGCTACAACTTTCAAGACCGCTGTAAGGGTAAAGGTCCTTGTTGTGTTTAAACAGCTCCAGGGCCTGTTCTCTGAGTTTATTCTGAAGAGGCACAGTTGAAGCACTTGGCAAGAATAAAGTACTAAGAAGCATACACTCGTATAGCTCTTACCTTAAAATACAAGCACACTTACAGCACTTGTTTTGAACGACTTTCAAGGTCTGACAGTAGTGGTATCTGATCGATGGCAAAAATCAAGTGCCGAAAGATACCGTCAGGTACCAGCCGGCCAATTTCTAGTAGTATCATGCAAACCATGCTGACGACCAGACATTATGATTGATACCGGGCTGCCTGACAATGAGTGAGTCAAGTGAAACAGCTCTGATTACTCAGAGGTAGTGCTCGTATGCTACCACCAGTAACTGTCAGTGTTACAATAAAACCCTGCACACTAATCAACAACATCATCATGATGATAATAATACAATAAAATAATAATAATAAAAATTATTATTATCATGATGATAATATTATCATCAAATCATCAATTATAATAATTATTATTATTATCAATTATTATCATTATTATTATGGAATCAAAGGAGGATGGTGTTGATATTATTTCAAGTTGTAATAATAAATAATACTATTAATAACAATGGTGAAAAATCACAGTGAGCCATGTATGATTGGTAACAAACAGGAATTGTATTAAAAATAATTAAAAAAAAAATTATAATAATAATATATATAATACTGATTATTATTATATTATTATATATATTATTATTATAATTTTTTTTTTAATTATTTTTAATACAATTCCTGTTTGTTACCAATCATACATGGCTCACTGTGGTAAAAAATAACAATTATTATCATCAATTATTATTACTGATAATAATAATAAGTAATAATGTGTGTCATCTACTACTATTGGTTATTAATTATAATAATAACTAATAATCACTACTATAACTAATAATAACTAATAATAAAGCAACAGCAACAACTTCATCATCATTCAAGTCAAAAAATGATCATGAGTGATTTATTTAAAAATAATAACATTATTATTATTAGTTAATAATAATTAATAATAATAATAATAAATAATAATAATATTCATCATGAAAAAATTAATAATAATAATTAATAAAAAGTTTTGAATGAATGAATTATTATTATAATTTAATTTTTATAAGCAACAACATAATCATAATGATTATTATTATTATAACAATGAAAAAAATTATGATGATGATGATTGATATTATATATATAACAATAAAAAAATAATAATAATATAATAATAATAAGTATTAATTATTACAATGAATATTATATAATAATAATAATAATAATAATTACTATTATTATTTGTTGTGTTACTAACTTATTATTATTACTAATTTTCTAAATAAATAATTGTTGTTATTGTTGTTGTCTACTACTTAACTTATTATTATTATTAATAATAATAATAATCACTTCAGTCAGTCAGCAGTGACTGTCACTGTTGTTGTGTATAATAATAATAATAATTAATAGTTACAGTAGAGTAGAATAATAATCAATGGCTATAGCTAGTTCTGTGAGGTAAAGTATTAGAAGATTAATCGTGGATACTTGCAGAGAGTTAATCCATAAGGCTATGGCAAAACAATAATAAACCCTTCCTATTACTATAACAAACAGTAATCAATCAATGTAATGAAATAATTTCACAATAATAATAATTAATATATTCACAACTCCACGGGCCTTTGGGCTTTGCCGGGAAAAAAATGGAGATGATGCGTCGGGAAATATTATCATTTTGATCAATCTAGCATTTTTCATCGATTCTTACTGGACGCTTCGTCTCTGTTTCTTTTGGCAATCTCCGAATGACCGTGCACAACTCCCACTGATGTTATATTATGCAATCATAGATATATTCGAGGTCTAGGATGTACTCCATAGACTCATTTATAATGCGCTACATTACACCCATCGACCTAGTAGAGTCCATGATTACACCTAACGACGAATAGAGCAAAATATAGATGAATATGTACAATAAAACTGTTTCCGTTATAATTTTCTTGCAGAAGTTAATAACCGCCAAAGAGTAACCGTGTCTTACCAGTTGACCACAGTGATATAATTATATCACTATTATATCACTGACTGTGCAGTTGACAACATATCGTGTTGTTGCTGTAGCTACTGATGATGATAATATATCCGTGGTTGGATTGTTTTGATTACTGCAACAAAACACATTGTTGTATCATCATCATGATCATGATGATGATGATGATGATCATAATAATAATAATTATTATAATAATCATAATGATTATTATGATGATCATCATCATAAACAGCTCTGTATTATGTATGTATATGATAATCATATACATACATAATACAGAGCTGTTGTGATTGTGACCAACTTATTTGGTCACCAAATCACTGTGATTCAAATATTATTATATTTGGTGACTCAAATATTTGAAAAATTATTTATTTCAAATATTTTGATACAACCAACTGGTGATTTGATTTGATTCGATTTGGTTACTTTCATCATTATTTGATTTAGATTTGATTTGCCTCTTTCGACAAGATGAAAATTTGACCAAATAATATATATTATTTGCAAAAATATAGCGAATCATCATAAAAAAACAGTGATGATGTGTGCAGCTTTTCTTAATGCTTGTAATTGACTTCAGATTGCCATAATTCATAGTTATCAATTGTAGCAAATAAATAAAAGCGCTGAAAAGAAAAGAAACTTCCTAATTATTAGCCTATAGTAATCAAGAATCATGGAAAACTAGGCTGCCTTTTCTTGTATGACTAATAAGTTTTCATCAGCAAAAGTTGAATTATCAGTTGGCTACTTTCTTTTCGGACTTGAATGTGGTAAGCTGAGAATGTTTATGAATGGCGACCAGGTTATTTACTTATCTGTAGTGAGTAATGCATTAGTTGATGAGGTACTATACTGATAACTGTTTTGATACATATGCAAACTAACTAATGCTCAGTGTTTGCTATTATTTATCAATTATCTAGTATCGCTGGGACTATTAGCAATAGGCTAGCACAATGACAGTTTTTTTGGCAATAAAAGAATTTTAGAAAGGTATAACCTGATTGATTGTTTTGTTTACTGGGTGTACATTTTATCTATTACATGGAACTGGCTTATTCATTTGGCTAGTCTAAGCATTGGCTTGGAATTTAAATGATAATATATATCGGTCGACATACCAATAACTAAGTTCCACTCGATAGTGTACAAAGGAAAATGCAAGTTTGCGAAAGTAATCAAGTTGGAATACTGTTTTCTAGAGGCCAGCTAATCACACATTGTGATCTAAATTTGAGTCAATTGATTTTATTTCATTTCTAATGGTTTCAGTGATGATTTGAAAAATTTGCTGCAAATGACACTCCAAATATTTGATTTTATTTGGAACAACGCATGACTTGATTTGATTTGACTTTTTTTACTCACTTCTAAAAATTTGGTTTGATTCGATTTGAAGGAAAACTCAAATGATTTGATTTGAGTCATGAAAATCATGATTGATTTGTCACAGCTCTGATCACACATTATTGTAATACACGCATCACATCATCTGTTATTTATTTATTTATGAAATGAAAATTAATAATAATAATGCATGTAATCCATGCCTGTCATGTTGTTAGCTTGAGATAAGAAAAAAAGGGAGATATATATTAAGTAATTATTTATATTATTGTAATAATAATTATTGTATTATTATGAAAAAATATTATTAATTAGTAATATTATTATCAACATGATGATGATGATGATGATGATGATGATCGTCATCATCATCATCATCGTGATAATATTACTTATTAGCCGTAGAATACTGAAGAGTACTAATGTTGGAACACAAAAACTGGAATACATCAACAATGCAATTATCTAAAATAATATATAAATGTGTAGGAAACATATTTATTACAACGATATCTTACGATGGGATTCTAGGGTTTGAAGGATTTGCAATGAAGTAGGAGAACATCGACCAGTTTTTTGTACTCAGGAGCAAATTTTGGGGGTAGCTATCGGGGGAATTGGAACGAACGTAGACAGGAATGAACGTCGACAGGAATGAATGCAGACACGAAATTTTAAATGTTGCCAGGAATGAATGTCGACACTTCCTAGAATGAACGTGAAATTTTTTTCTCTCTAACATGGTTGACTTTCATTCCAAGTCTGTCGACGTTCATTCCAAGATGTGTCTACTTTCATTCCAGCTATGTCTGCATTCATTCCTGTTAACGTTCATTCCTGTCTATGTTCATTCCAAATTTGAGCTATTGGTAAAATCTCTGTCGAAATTGTTTAAGTTTCTTGTGCCATTAAAGCTATTGTCATAAAACTCATATGTACAAAAATTTTAGAAAATCCTCATTATAAATCTATTGTAGGCTTGTTCTTTTACTAACTATTTTTTACTGGTCATGTGTTATTTATTTTTGTGGTCGTTCTATGCAGAAGTAAAAAATATTGCTACAAACCATAATAATAATGTAATTGCCATTGCCAACTTCCGCCTAATGATTATTAAGTAGAAAGGTGATGAAACCAATCCTGAAAGAGTTTTTGTCGATCTGTAGCCGTAGTTCTTTGTTAGAAAAACTAAATGATTGAGCAAATATCTGATTGCTGTACCAGCAAAAGAGCCATTTTCTGTTTTTCAGAAATGATTGTGAGAATAAAAACTGTGATTTCCATTCAAAATCTTTTCATGCCAAGAATTTCAGGCAAATTGTTTACGTACTCAAGTTTTACACATGAAATTAGTTGCTAATGCAGACACAATAAATTATTGTGACTTTTGATTTAGTGTTTGTTAGATCAAGTTTAGCTAAATTTCGTTAGTTTGAGGATGTTATGGAAAGTTCGGTTGCGGAAAACTATCTAAAATGCTGTTTTTTTTCGTAAGAAAAAATATTTGAAAAGACAAACCAGAACTAGATGAAATTGTATTCACAAGTAAAGACAATAGTATTTTAGAGAATAAAAATTGAAAAATGATGCTAAATGGACTTACACACCTGTACTGGCTGTGTTGAATCATGCATGACACCAACTACACCGTCAACCTATCACTGAAACAGCACAATTGTAACACCCCCATTATTCCTAGACATTATATTTAGCAATAAACATGTACTTGCGAAGACTTTTTACGTGAAAAATATTTTCAAAGCTGGGAATAATACTTGTACCCTTGAAGCCGCAGGCAACAACCTTACCAATCGAGCTACAAAGACATGTTGCTGATGCACTATCTATTTTAGTACATACTGACCACTCTTGTGCCACTGCTTTTGTTTTACAAAAAGCAGCTTTTTCTATTGCCTAGATGCTTTTTTTCTTCTGGGGCCACCCAAGCACATGCTTCACAATTGCCAATACAACCTTTATTCCTGTCTATACATATACTCATGTTGAATTGGCTCATCAACTCTGGCAATATCATAGAGTTAAGCAATAAATACATGTTATGAAAGACCATTTATGCTGAAAATATTTCCACACCTAGGAATCGAACCCGAACCTGCCAACAGTGGGTTACAGTTACAGTGTTAACGATTAGGCCATCTCACAAAGTTGTATTCAGTTCATAAACAGCAGCAAGAATGCCTCCGGTCATTTCTATATTTATCTGATGTGTCATTGATATGTCCTTATGAAATGCTTCAAATGCCAACCTCGTCAAAATTCAATTGCTTTCAATATTTTCATAACATCATTAAGAATTGGCATATTATGAGTGTTGTCTCCCCATTCCAACATCTTAGAAAACCTATGACGTGCGCAAGTGTTTTAGCGAACGTTAAACTTTTGTTTTATATTTTGATTGGACAATTTTTGAATCATGAAATCACTGAAGTATAACAAATAACAGTACAGCATTGGTCATTGATTGGTATAACTAATAAGTAGTAGTAGCAGGGTAGCAGCGCGTGTGGTTATACTTCAGTGATTTCATGATCCAAAAATTGTCCAAAACAAAAGTTTAGCGTTCGCTAAAACACTTGCGCACGTCATTGGTTTTCTAAGATGTTGGAATGGGGAGACAACACTCATAACATGCTAATTATTAATGATGTTATGAAAATATAGAAATCAATTGAAATTTGACGAGGTTGATATTTGAAGCACTTCATAAGGACATATCAATGACATATCAGATAAATATAGAAATGACCGGAGGCATTCTTTAAATTAAAGTAAAATATGTATGCCCTACATACAAAAAAATATTTTGGGGTGCGGACATCACTAATTACTTATCAAACTTTTTCAAAATTTTTTCAGAATTGTTCGATTTGCCCCCTGAAAATTATTTATGGTAGTTTTGTTATGGGAAAAAAATTTTTCACAGCGAAAACAGGAAATAACGAACATTTGTGTCACACAATGATTCCAGTGTTGGCTTTGACTCTTTCACCAAAGATCAGAAGCCGATGGATGTTCATCTGAAACACAGTTACAATGCGATTGCAACCGTGCAAAAATTAGGCAATTCGGAGTAACGGTCGATGAGTTATAGTTGTTTTTTCTATTTTGAAGACTGCTTTTAAAATTGGAATAGCTGTGCTGGCGGTATTGCGGGAAACGTTCAATATCAAATTTTTGAAAAACAGGCACCGGGCTTTGTGGCCTTATATTTTACTGGCCGCTGACTAGTTCCATTCTGGTCTTGGAAAGCATTGAAAAGTGCTGTTTTTACTGAGTTTAATGCGATCGCTTTGAAGTTTAAAATGGTGCATCGATACACTATTTCACACCTTTGCAGCAAGTTTCAGCTAAATCGGCGGGTCGGTTCTCGAATGGGAAGCTTTTTTATACTGAAAACAGGCTTTTTTAAAATCCAAAATGGCCGCTTCCAAACGATTTTTGTAACGTCATTTCATCATGTTGAATCAGAAGGTGAGCGAAATGTACCATCTGTCAAAATTTGGTACGTTTTTCATCAATCAGTTTACGTTTTATCAGCCACTTTGATGCTTAAAGAATCGATTCTTCACTTGTTTTCGCACTCGAATTGCGATGTTCTGGAATGTTCTGTAACTTTGTAAACCAACTTACTTTTTGGCCCGATGCCTTTCAATCGTGCTGCAAAGAACTTTGTAGCTCTATCTATTACGGTTCTTGAGAAAAAGTGGCAACAGTTCAGTAAGGTTCACTGTAAAAGAAGAAGAATAACATAATAATAAAACCAGGCAGAACATTAGTATTTTAGATTCTCTAAAATACTAATAAAGGTTGACAGAAAAGAATACAAACTTATAAAGAACATATACGATACCTAGAACAAATGTGAATAGATGTAAAGTGAATTTCGATCATCATTTTGATGTGTGATTTAAAAAATGCCAACACTTTTTTCTCAGTGAGACAAGTAAAATACTGTTCCGATTTTCGATAAAGAAGTAGCGAAAATTTTTTAAAGTGATACTCTTTCATGTGATGTCGGAAATAAATGGTCAATACTTATTAGAATGAACGTCAAGGTGTTCTGTACCTCATTGTAGGCAGTCATTCCATCTTGGTCCTCTTTCCTTTTTAGGATTTGTTTGCATTAATTCCAGGCTGTCTGAGTTTATCTCTGTCTACAGTTACAATCCCGGCACAAGTTACATATTAATTAATTGCGTTGGGATTTTTGGTTAAGTGTGTTAAATTACATGCATGCAGTCAAACGTGATGATTACTAGCCCCGGTTTATGTTGTCAATTTGTTCCGTGATCTTTGTTGACTTTGATAATGAAACGACTTCTAAAAATAGCAAATGTTGTAAACCTATCAATGTGACCAGTGAGCAACTTGTATTTTAAGTATAATTTGGTTTTTAGAAACCCAGGTTCAAGTAGCATTTATGAGTTATTTTTGCTTAAAATTTTTGTAGCACTTTATCATATACAAATGAGTTGAACTGTCTAATGTCAGTTTTAACAGTCTTCCTATTACACCAGTCTTCTAGGTTCTAACTTCTTTAAAAAAAAAGAAGCAAAATATTTTAGAATAACCATTTTTATTTTTGTTTGATTGTGTTATTGGTGAGATTCACATTTCAATGGAGTTGGGGAGTTTCATAGGTGGTGCTAGTAGGAAAGAGACAAAAATTTGATTTCTTCATTGCTACAACACCATTAATAAGGAACGTGTATAGAATTAGTGGGGGATATGGTAGAAGTTATCTACCAACCGGATAATTGAACGTTTTTTTTAATTATGAACGGTAGTTAGGTATGGGTTGTATCACACTGCCGATGCGCTGTTCACATGTCACTTCAGTACAGAGTTACTGTGTAAGCACTCGACAACAAGGGCACATCCTCATTAATCTATGTTAGGAGACTCCATCAAACCCAAAATACAAAACTATGGCTCTATCATATAGTATTTAAGAGCGTAATATTTAATTATTTGTTCTCAAGTGAATAAACCAATATGTTTTTACGAAAATTTTTTAAAGGCTAAATTAATCCATTGAGCTTTCTCAGTGAAATCATTTTTGTCATATCAATGCCTTAAAATGTCTCAGCTCAAGATAATAGTCGAGCAAGTCTTGATTTATAATGATAAGTTATTTGATGATTGACTAGACTACTTCCGGTTGCATCGCTAAAGGGAAACTATTCTGCGGAGATGCTATTGCTTTTGCAATGCTTTATTGACACCCTGATGTTATTAGGGCTCTAAAGCCCTAGCTAGATCTACTTGTCACTGCTCAAGCTCAGTTTTATTGCCTCTGCCTATTAAAATTTGCTGAATACTGAAGCCTGTTGGTGCTGACATATTCATTTAGATAAACACCCTGATCATGCGCATACTTTGGGGTACTAAATGGAATGAAGAGATTGACTTAGCCATAATACGAGACACACAAAATCAACTTTCAAATGAATCACTTATTTTTTATAATGTTTATATTATTATTAGAAATTTATGGTAGCTCATAACGTAAGACGGTTTCGTTTTCAAAGCGTATGAACGGATTTGAAATAGTCCAGACGGTTTGCAAAGCGTCTTTTACATTGAAAATAATTGGGTAATTGTAGTAAAATAGCCCAAGAAACTACGTTTTAAAACGGGCTTGTTGGTTATAATAAATGGATGGTCGGCCTCAGCAGTTGCGGGATTCATGCTATAAAACTGTATTTCCTGTCTGACAATCGTAAATTCTGCAAACCGTATATTTGTCTTGCAAATAATTCAGACGACTTAGAAATGATTCAGATGATTTCGAAAATTACAAACCGTATGGACGCTTTAGAAAAAGTATGAACTATTTACAAACCTTAGGAATTATTTTGAAACAGTCTGAACTGTTTTAAAATAGTCCAGACTATTTTGAAATAGTTAGTAAAGTTTGCAAAGCACATGGCTTCCGAACCAAAAGCGATTGTCATCATTTTATTTATAGCCTCTATACAACTTTATCAACATAGACGTAGATCAAAAGACATAGAGCAAATAAATTAAATGTATGAAACTGTTGTTGAATATAATCTCTAAATTTAATTTTCACATTTATAATAATTAGGTTCTATTTATTATTTAAATTAATTTGGAACAAATAATATTTAATAAATAAAATAAATAAAAAAAACAATTTATTTATTAAAAGAAAATTCAACTGTTTGGTGTTTAGGAAGAACATTATCCATCATAAATGGACTGTAGATCTATGATCAATAGAGCGAACCAGCAAATCGGCTCGGATTTTCAAGGCCAACGAACGATTTCACAAAGCGTTCAGAAGTTTTGCCAGAAGTTCAGACTATTTCAAAATCATTCATACGGTTTGGAAAGCGTTCAGACGTTTCAAAATGCTAAACACAAAACGTTCTGAGCCACCGTAGAAATTACATGTATGAATAAGTAGGTTTGCAATAGTGCATCTACAGTTTCTGTTAGTGATATAAAGCACAAATATTTAATTGATTTTCCCATATAGACATACAAATACATCAACGTAAAAAATGCTTGCTTGTGTATTTGTTTGTATATTTGTGTATCTGTGTTTTTGTCCACCTGGATGTACGCCTAAACCACTGCGCTGAGGGGAATGAAAACTGACTGTTTTTCATGTGATCAAATCAGAGCACCTTATTTTTTTTCAATTCTCTGCTTTTATTTTTGTTTCCAGTTAAATGCATGTATGAATGCTTATTTTTCATTCATGGTGTTGAGTAAGTAAAAATAGGTTTTAATCCTTAGTTTTTCATCTGTTCACCTTCTGCTCTGACATCTGTTGATAACTATAGTCTAGGGGCCTAGCCGGCTTGTGGGGTGTGAGTGTGTTTGATAGCGGATTGCCGCGAAATCCCACAAGTCGGTTAGGCTTCCAGACTAATTTATAACAAATTGTCAAAGATTGACATTTTCATCTTTCATTTCTACTTTTATCTTTTGCAGAAATAGAAAATGATTCTGCTGCTATCTGGGCTACTTTGCGTATCGAGTGTTACTTCAATCCGCCAAACAGGTAAACCAAAGTTCAGTTTCAAAGATCTAGGCTGTAGTAGAATCATCGAGTTTCTTCACATAGAATACAAAATTGTTTTATGTAGTTCTTAAGCTGTTCTATGGATGAGTAAAAGCTCATTTTTGTGGCTACAACCATTCATTCACATTTAGCAGTACAATATAACAAACCATGGTTGATTGTTATTAGATTTCACATCATTTAACTGGTTGATGGTGGTTATTACTCAGAAAATCATCAATAACAGTTGATCAAGTGAGTAAAATTAGATAACCGTTTTTTTTCAAATGTTTTTTCTACCATTTTTTGAAAACAAAAAGCTAACTAAAACTACGAGCATAACTTGTAAATTCCAAACCAGTGTATTTATTATGTATTGTACTCCTTTCTAGAGTAACACGACTGTCGTATTGTGACATTTTAAAACAAGATGGGCTTACAATCATATAGTTATTTTTTCAAGTTGTAACTTCAATAAGTCTTAAAAGATATATTACATGAAGTTTGGTGATTAGATATTCAGTTAATTTCTTTTGGTCCCTGAAATGTTTAGTCCAAATTTGAAATGTTTAGTCAGAAGACGTTTAACTGCATGCTTATGGGCTAAAAAAATTTTACACGCCAATGACTGCTGCATTTGATCCGTATAGGTAGAGGCCTAGGTTTTGCCAAAATTTGCTGCCTCGACAATACACCTGCTCTAGGTTCGGGTTACACGTTTACAATAATTAACATATAAAAAGTTGCTGTTTTTAAAAATATTTTTAGGGCTGATTTATTCAATTTTATATTTTTTTGACTAGAAATAGAATTGAACAATTTTTCTGGTATTGCAAAGCAAAAATACGATAATAGGAATTTTAAAACCATATTGCTATTTTTTGTGACCATCTTTTTTCATTTACAATTGAAAAACATCAATAATACGTCACTATGATTTTCATTAGCATAAATTTATGAACTGCAATTCCCTTCTATCAAAAAGTGGTATATTAGCACAATTTGTTTTTGCATTGTTATGATTGAACAAGTGTAGAAACAATTGTTTTAAAAAAAATGGGCGGGGCTATTACAGCCAGCTATTATACTAGATAGAGATATAGCCTGTGAAATTGGTAGGGAGTAGACTGCTATTGTGTGTTTTTTATATACTTCACCGCAATCCTGATGAACAGAGTAAATGGTAAAACGCCATGAAAATGTCATTATCGGGGAATGTCGTAAATCTGTGACAATGCCACAGAGCTTTGCAAAATTGGCCCATTATCTTTTTTTGCCAGAGCCAATCAAAATCATTACAAACGGAAAAACCAACTCCCATTGGCTGATGCATATGCCAGCGACTACAGTATGGCAATGAGTGAAAAAATTTAATTCGGGAACTTTTAAGCTGTGTGTACACTGAGTGACTTGTCTGCTCGTTTGCCGACACTGTCTGTCTGCAGTAATCTGAAGGTTTTCATCTTAAATTTTACACTCGTTGCTGATATATGCGTCAGCCGATGGGAGTTGGCCATTACCGTTTAGAGTATTTTTGTGGTGTGTTACCATTGACACTGGGCGTCAAGTACATAGGCGTTGGAAAAATGCCCAGCGTAAACGCAGCTTCAAAATCTAGAAGAAAGGTTGAACCTGTCGTGGCTTGTTAATGGAGTAGGGCTCAATGATTGTCATCAATTTTACAAGTTATTCTCTAACTTTTGTTAAAATTTTAGAGGTTCCCTGTTTCAACGTTTCTAAAGAAGAATTTGCCAGTAACTCACATTACTATATAAAATACGAAGAACATGCTGATCCGTATGAAAGTAGTAAGTATAATAACTGAAGACTAATAGCAGTTCTATATAGAGTTGTTTTTATTTATGGTTCTAGCTAAAACTTAGCAATTCATTTTCATTCATGAACTATGCGAGAAAAATAGCCTTATTTGCATTGTATAACTGTTTTATTCCCAGGAAAACAATCGTAATAAAAGATTTCTATTTAAATCAGTAGTGCTTTCCTCGACATGAACACTTGTTGGAGAGATTCAGAATTTCCCAAACAGTGTTAGAAAATGCGTCAGAAATGTCCGAGAAAATTGTGAAGTAATGTGTTACATCAGTAAATGTGATTTTGGGACTGTTGCTGTTGTTCTCTTGCTAAATATGTTTTAATCATCCCTTGGAATCATACAGGTCGGGAGTTGTTTGCTTTCTCTCCTTTAGTCTTTAGACCGTTTTTCAAATATTATCATTAAGCAAAAATTATACAACTGTTTGGTGGCTCAGAATGCTTTGTGTTTTGCGTGTTAAAACGTCTGAACGCTTTTGGAAAGTCTGAACCTTCACAAACCTTCTGAATGCTTTATAAAATCATTCATAGGTGTTTAAAATTCGAGCCGATTTGCTGGTTCACTTTATTGATGATAGATATTTAGTCCACGTAAATTTTTTTTACTAAATGTTGTCTTCTCTGTGTTTTGATCTACATTCATGTTAGATAATTTGTATGAAAGCTATGAAAAATTGAGTACGATCACTTATGGTTTGAAAACAATGTTGTTTGCAAACTTTTTCGGATTATTTTGAAATTGTTTAGAGTATTTCCAAATAGTTCAAACTATTTCTAAAGCGTTCATACGATTTCTACTTTTCTAATCCTTCTAAATTATTTTCAAACCGTTTGGATTATTTGCGAAAATCTATACACTTTGTAAAATTTCACTGTTGTTGGACAGGAAATACAGTTTTATTGCATGAAATCCTGCAACTGCTGAGGCCGGCGATATATGTAATCGTCAAGCTCGTTTTTAGATACAGTTTCTTGGGCTGTTTTACTGCAATTACCCAATTCTAAAAATTTAAAAGACGCTTTGTAAACTGTCTAGACTATTTCAAAGCTGTTCATACGCTTTTGAAAGTGAACCCGACCAAGGTTATGAGCCACCATAGGACTGTGCAAAAATATATTTCATCTTAAATGTACTGTGTATGCGAAAAAAGACTATACTTTTCAGTTTTACTAGGTGTATTCCCCATCTGGATCGATGCTCACAATAAATCAAATAAGTGTCTCTCGCTATTTATTTAATGCAAGTAGGTCGGTAGCTATATTTGGAGTGAATTGCAACTTTTTATCCTACATCACTACAACGCACATGGGAATTGTATTCACATACTGATCCAGAATGAAAGCTATAATTTTTTTATCATTTTAATAAAAAAAATTCAAAGCCAGGATTGATTGTTTCTTGCGGTTTGGTCGCCAAATGCAAATAATCCCAGCTGTTCATCGATCCGCCAACAAACTACACCTCCTACCACAGTTAGTTCATCTACCAGTTTTTTATTACCACAGTTAGTTAAACTCTGAATGAAAAATTTTGCACCTGATTGATAGATATCAATAAATTTCTTTACTGGAGGTTATACTTGACCACCAGCAATTGAAATTGTTTTCGCGTGCAGGCATTTTTTCATCAATGTATACGACGCTGGCTGGTAGCTTCAATACATCACAAAAGTAAAATATAATAATCATGCTCTCAAATTTTCTCCATTGTCCACACACTTTAAAATTGTCACCTGTACACCGTAGATTGTCAATTGTTTTATGTGCCTTGATTATAGATAACATTTCTATCCCTTTGGCCGAATACCTGAGAGATTATCCTCCCCTGATGTTAGCTGCCACATCTGAGTATCTAACATTCTTTAATGCATCAGATTCAATGCCTGTGCACAAGTACAAAAGTTCATTGTGGGCGAGTATTTTATGCCATCGGTATTTTGTTGTGGATTCGGCTTAAAATGCATTCATAATTTTTCTCAACAACTTATTTTTTGGATGTGTGCTTAACGAGCCTGAAAAAATATAAAGATTTCAATTTGTTGATTCATTAAGACATGCCAGTGTTGGCAGCATTGCTGTGACATCACAATATGTAATATAATGTAATGCGTTTTAGAAATGGGCAAATGGGCGAATTCTTGCACCAGACGAGTTTTATAGAGGAGATGAGAATCCACTGGATCCAGTGGATCCTTTTGTAGAAGTTGGTATGTCAATTTGTCTGTAGTAACCAGTCCCTCGTGTATAATCAGTTGTCAGACTAATAGAACCTATCCTGTGAACCATCACCATCCCCTAGATTTTAGCAATGGCCTCTGTTGATCTTGAATTTTGTTGCATCTTACTGAAGAAGATTAAAAAAATCTTTTAGTTTTCTTCATAGAATTATCTCCCCTTCTAGAGCGCTAACTATAGATGAAATATAACATGAGCCGCTGGTGGCAGAGCAGAGTTTTTCGTATATATGATTTATATAGTACACAATATCAGTCAAAACGGCGTCGTAGAACAAATCAAATCCTCTATAACAATCGCTTTTACAATACAGGGAAAATGCCGGCCTGTCCTAGTGACCCCAGTGCAGACTGGTGACCTCTAAGTATTGTGCACTAGTCGCAGCGGGTGGCTCAAATGCACTGCAGTATGCCTGTGATAACGCCTGCGACAAAGAAAAAATATCGTGAAGTCGATAAATATTCTGGGGATAAATAGTGTAGGACGCCATTTTTAATAGTTTCAAATGTCACCAGCCGTTATCAACTGGTTAGCGTTCTAGGAGGGGAGATAATTCTATGGTATTCTTACGGTAACTTTGACCAGTTTCCTGATTATAAATTTTTATTCATTTGCTTCTAAGATATGTATATTAGCATTTTTCAATGTTTTTATTGCGGTCCTCATAAATCAAATGTTCCATATATTTTTGGAGAAAGCAATACAATCTTGCATCGACGAATATGGATATCAGTAGTAGATAGCAATAGTATTTTTGTTAATACTTTATTGCAGAGTACATGTTAACAAATCGTCAGATGTGCGTCGCTTGGAAACTATCTTCAAGCGAGGATTGGCTGAACCAGTTAGAGCGGATAGTGCCAGTGAAATGTACGGACCAGATACCGAATGCTTGCGATAAAACAACCTACCAATGTGAAAATTTGTGCCTGGTCTAACCCGTCTATATTCCGTAGCACTTGCGTGCATTTCATAGTCAGATGTTGTCTAGCAGCTTTTACTGCGAATTAGTAATTTTAACAAATTTTATTTTATCCTGTTACTTAGTAGAATTTCACCATTCTTTTTAAACAATATTGTTGGATTATTGTATGAATACTCAAGCATCACTGGGATGTACTTACTGGTAGTAGACAACTGTATACATGTTCATATAAAACTTTTAATCCGTTTAATAAAATTTTATTTGTAAGAATAAAGGAAGGTCTCCTAACACAGGAAATGATGAACACTCACACAGAACTAACCTTGAAAAACATTACTCAAAAACATAAGGAAAGCATGGTGAACTAACTACAAGCAAGTAAGGATTACATGCTGGTGAGATGAAGACTTCTTTAGGGATATGTTGCCTGAGAACTGCCATTTGCTGGCTCTGTTCCTCCAAGATGTAACAATGCATGGATAAACCGGAGAAAAACACAAATTGAGCAAAAAAACAATGAGATAAAATTAAAGGCCTTGGGAAAACTGACAAAAAAATATTGCTGACCAGATTGTGTAACAACTGAAATGGATTCACTATTAATTACCAAGTGAAAAATATCAAATTCTGTTTGATAAACAGAACTGATTAGGACTTGAGCTACATACCAGTAAAAGTTTTTTGAGAATAAACATTTCTTCAAAGATACGACAGCCAGAAAGCTAAAACACACGCGATTACATTATCGACTGAACAGTCAAAGGTAAAATGTCACTTTGTAAAAGACTATCTGATAGTTGGAGTGTAGAATAAGTAGGAGATTGTCCGCCCATGTGTAAAACCGAGATGAATACAATAGGAGATTGTCCGCCCATGTGTAAAACAGATGAATACAATAGGAGATTGTCCATAATGTAAAATATAGAATAAGAATATATAGTTACAATTGAATGTTTGGGTAGGCGATGTTTTACAGGGTAACACCGTGGTCAATATCAATGGTTAAACGAAGTTGGGAATGTATGAGATGATGCAATATCAGAATAACGGATGCAATATATGAGTTACAACAATGGAAAAGGTTTGAAGATCGATAGTTTATAGAAATGTCGGCATCAGTTTCCTTGTGATATGCACTGTTATGTCACAACATTGCATAAAATTGGTTCTGAAATGTTGCAAAATTACAATTGGGTTGTTGAAATTCTGAAGCATCGCAATCTATTAATAGACTAAGGAACTACTGCCACCACATTAAGCACCAAAGGGGAATATTGAATGAAGTGCGAAAGGGAGGGGGCGTTACCAAGTAATTAAGTCGGGCGATGCTTGTGAATTGGCCTACGAGGCCACGTGTCAGCCTTCAGGGCTTTACGAACCTTGGTAAGCTTGTCATTTAGTAGGTCGCTCAATGGTTTGACATTTGTGTCGAGCCACTCAGTAACCGTCTCTTCATTGAAATACTTGGGTAGCTGCGCACTCATCGTTTGCTCGGCCACAATCAGATGTTTCTGTGCCTCGACACATTTCTGTTCCATGTAGATCATGTTGGAATGCTGAGTAAAGGCCCTGTCCATGTTGTACGCTTTGTGCCACCCAGAAAGGGACTGCTTGCTTTCCAAAAAGTTCCAGTAATACAAAGCATTCTTCAGTTCAAACGCAGCTAAAAAAGACAATGCGATGGTATTATTAATAGTAAAAGTCTCCAGCTAGTCATGTCTAATCACACTGACATCAGCTAACGTGGAGCTATTAGCAAGCATTCAAAACACACCTTCCAACAACTGGTGGCCGGGATAGGAACAGCGTGGCGGGGGATTATCTTGTTTGTTAATATACCACTGAATGGGTGACTCGGGAGTGCAGCCGAGTAGGCTGTTTACACGATTGAGATCTGTTTTAGAGACACCAGCGTGTTGTAGCGCTGACAGGCAGACAGCTAAAGACGGCACCGCTACTGGCAGCAGTTCACACAATGTACTAAAATGGTCATATCTCTGCCAGCCAGTCAGCATCATCCCTTCAATAGTCATTGTGCTAAAACATAAATTGGAAGCTCCATTACAGAATAAAAATCTTATCCAAGGGATTCTTTGATAACAAATGCAACTCAAAATAAGCCGACCCTCGAAGGACACCGATGGGTAGGATGACTGTGAATGTAATACTTTTATATAATATGGCATCATCGGACAAATTGAGGCCAGAACATGCTAGCTTTCATTACAAAAAATAGTTGCAGCTATGTACTTGTCGCCAAGAAATTTGCTATTCAACATTCTGCACATCATTCATAATGAAATACCTGGAAATTCTAGCAATTATCTTCAACCAGCTAATGTGATTCGCATAGTGATAGCTGACATCTGTGAGAAACTGATCACTGCCCGTAGCACCTGTTGATAGAAACGAAAAAAAAATCCAGACTACAATTTTAAAATTTTGAAACCCAGGACTAGGCTTCATAGAACATTACTTCCTCCAACTAGAAAAAAAAATAAAACACTACGTAGGAATTACAATCCAATTGTTAGTCACACCTTTGAAAGCTGAAGCAAGCCACACGTTATGGAAGAGTTTGCCATATTTCAACCATATATCGTTTCCCAGTACTGTGTCCACGTTTTTTGTATACTTCCATACAACCGGAGTGACCAGTTTGTTGACTTTTGATCGTTTGATATCAGCCATATCTGAGTTCCTAAACATGTCGTCCCACATAAGCACCTGCACAAACGGGTGCGTGTTCTTTACATGACCTACAAGACAACTAGGTCGAGTTCAAGTTGTCTACGTAGGCAGAATCAAAGTAAATGCTTTGTTGTAACATCTATGAAAAAAGCCTTCTAGCTTGCTTACCAGCAACTTCTCTGATGTGGTTGAGGAAGAGGGTGTCTTTAGTGAGCCCGTATTTTTCCATTTGTTCTTTAGACTCAGGGCTATAGCCCAAGTCCCACACCTCATCTGCACCGATATGAATGTGTTGCACTTCTGGCTGGAGTTGCAACTGTTGGTCAATCATTAACTTTATAACATCTAAACTTTCAGGATTGTGAGGGTTGATGACTTGAGGTTGTAGAGGGTGCTGCCAAACGTAAGCACAAATTTTTGTTTAACAAAAATGGCTACCAACTCATTGAATCAGCAAAAACGAAAGTGTCAAATTTCGAGTTATTCCTGCAAGTGCAAAATCTGCTTCCACAACCGTTAGCGCGACTCAAAACTACAGTACACAAATTTGGAGATAGTAATACTTCACAAAAAACGTGACAATCCTTGGAAATTCAATCACAATGAGGACAGCATCAATAACAAAACAGGTACAAGGGCTTGCATGAGTTGGAGTAACTGATTTTATTGGCTGAACATATAAATAGACTGAAAACTTTTACTTGTTTTGAAGAACGACACTCCATACAATAAAATTCCTTAATTTAGTGCAAATGTTATTATCTTCAAGGCCCGTTGGTGACAGTTATTTCAAAGCCAATCGAAGTGGAAAAAGGAAGTAGTGTATATAAACTACTGTCTTTGGTAATGATGACACCATGATGAAACTATTACTAATTCTCAAAGTCGATGGTCACGGTATCTAGGGAAATGTTTTTGTTTAAAAAATACAAAAAATCTTGTCATTTTTGTATCATTCCAATTTTTTTTATTTGAAACCTGTGACAATTTTTTAATATCTTCCTTGAAATTACTATGCTTTCTTTCCCTGCATACAATTTAAAGCAGATAAATAAAATATAGGGACAAGTTGATTAGTAAATCTAAAACGTGTCCTTGTATATAATACCGTAGCATTATGCTGCCAGTTGAACTGTTTCTGGTGATTGAAGCCAATTGAGAAAGACAATTGCTATCCCCATTGCTTATGTGGAATAATCACTCTGAAGTTATGCCAGAACAGTGGGGGTGGGAGATCCATCCACTACCCCAAAAGAATAAAATGTTGCACTGGCTCTCACCTGATATTAATCAGATGGAAGCAGAGGAAACGGTTTTGTGTCAGACTAGGGAAGTTTTGGTTCTGGGTTGATTCACTCATTAATTACCATTAAACAATTTTTTGCATAGTTTCATACATAAGCAGAATATAACTGGCCCAGCATGCATCACTCACTTCTCGTAAATGTTTGAACTGCTCTCCTTTGAGCACAAACTCCATGTGACCAAACGTTTGTACGAGAGGAATAACAGATAGACTGCTGTCCTTGGCTAAAGATAACATTCTCTTCACATCCTCCTTGCTGTAGCAGTCCTCAGCACTAATACCTTCTAATTCACCATCATACGGAAACATGTCCTCCCATTCTATAGTATTTGATATTCAAAATACCGAATAAGCTCTCTATACAATGTATTTAGAACCACAAAGAGAAGTCAGAGTCAAGGACAGTTGATGAATGAAATATCAGCAAAGGCAAGTTTTTGAGCGAATTGCATAATATTACAAACACGCACCAATTAAAAGGCCAGTGGCACCAAGAGACTTGAGCAATGGGAACAACTTCTCAAGGTAGGTAACCTTAGGAGCAGCACCCTTCAGGTCTAAGTGTACTATTCTCTGCATATGAGGCAGAGCATCCAATGCGGCGGCTTTCTGTTCCTTTGTGAGACTTTGTTTCATTGACCCTTCATCTTGTACACTAGGTTTCTTCAATCCTGAGCCATTGTTGCTATCCTTCACAGGAAGCTTGCTAAGGTGATATGAGACTGAATTAAAAGACATGACAATGTTTGGAAATAATTATGATTTAATGATTTTATTGGCGCTTCTACTTAATAATTTGATTCATGGCTGTGTGATGGCTAACAAGTGCCTTCGTTTACATACCCAGGTGGTGGTAAATCCATTATCATAGCAGTGGGTGGGCGAGGCTTTGCACTCAATGTCTTGTACAGTATATAGAATGCTATGACTATCACCACATAAACAATCCAACTATGTTGACGATTTCTAGAAGTCATCATTCTAAAAAGAATGCAGAGGCCACTCAGTTGCAGCTAAAAACTAAACAGATTGAGCATGGCACATTTCTTTGCTGTATATAATATAATAGTGCACCGAACAATTTTTTGAGCAAAGAGTTCTGTAATGTCTAGCTGTAAGGTGTTATATCAGTGGGCCCGAAAACTTTGAAAGTCATAAAACTCACTTTCGATAAAGTTTCAAGACATTTTCTCAATTTTTTTTGCAATAAGTACTAGCGTGCATACTGCTACACTTGTTAGATATTACTGTTTATACTATTAACATGGCCAAGTACCAGCTGTTGATATACATTCACGCCTCATGATCACGAGTGCTCATATCATGCCCACACAGTGGGCTCATCTCCCTTATAGTTAGCTATTTGCAACTTCCCTAAGTTAGCTCTATGGGAGCTTTAGGCTGACGCGGTATTGTCAACTCGACAGTCCTCCCATCTCACCCTATCCCAAGCCTCAAAAAAAGAAATGACTTTAGTAGAAGGTTGGAAATAATAAATAAATGTGCCGATTTTTGGAGAATCATAAGCCATGAAATGGCCGTACAACATCGATCAAAACTTTTTTGTATGCTCAGATGATGATGATCATTTACTGATACCTATGTTTGTGTAGTGTGTCATTGTCTTCGTTTTTCGAAAAAAAGACCACTTCAGTTAACATTGCATGTGAGGAATTTTTGTTGCTAGGACAATTTTTATGATCAATCAGGCATGAGTGCATTTTGCAACTGGAGAACACCTTCATCTCTGATTAGCCATAAAAATTGTTCTATCAACAAGAAACCCTCATATAAAAAGAAGGTCAACAAAAACATCACACACTAGTTGTACTAGGTCATGCTCTGGGCAGTGTTATAGCATGCTGCTGTATTTGGTAGCATGCCTCCCTCACCTACTCCATCTCCAAGACTTTTTGTGTTACGAATCTGTTAAAACAGATGCCTGCAGCTGCAAAGATACAGTTTAGCTTCTCTCCAGTTTTGAGCTTTGCTTTAATTAAAGAGGCCTCAATTCTTTAAATTTTCCGTAATCCGATTCAATCCCTATTTTGCCATGTTTTTTATTACTATTTACATCATTTGATTTGTGGCCATATATGCAGTGTTGTAGTGATAGAAAGTTTTTAACTATGATTGTACTTCTAGTCTGTAATTGGGGGAGCAGCTGTCACAAGGTTGGTGCAGGAGGTATGTTAACAAGACCTCTGACGAGTGGAGGGAGGGGTAAAGCGGGCTTTAAAAACTGGAAAAGCAAAACTAATGTCAAAAAATCACACAGCACTTTTCCACAGCAAAAAAACAAACAATATTAGCAGGAAATCAAACATAGGCTATTTATTATGATCAGCTCTAACACACTGGTCACTATGTTAAAAACAGTTTCACCGTGTGATCCAGTCTCACATTTTGTCACCTGATGATCAGAAATCCATTGAGCAACAGAAAATTACTTCATTTTATTTCGAGTAATATCTGCCGTGTGTCAATTTGTTGCAATTTCACAATAACATTGATTGCTGGACAGTCTAGACAACATCATGGCACTCAAGGGATGGTTTCTCCAATTATGACTCAGTCATGGACACTTATGTTATCACCAGAGCCCTGGGTATTGCCACAAACCGCCGCATAGTATATACATCCATATCGTTTACTTTATATAAATAATGTCTTTCTTATAATACTCTGGTGTGTATGCAATATGCACATGGAGCATTTAGGAGCACTTTTAGTGGAGATTGATTGACTGAAGCTCTTCCCATAATAATGAATTTATTAAAAAAAAAGCTCATCGGGCTAAAAAATGTGAGTCGTCCTCAACTGTAGAGTTTCAAGTAAAAAATAGACGACAAAAAGCTAATGATTGTCTAGTAATACTCGTCGACATCAAGGTGAGCTAGTCGACTAACCGGTCAAAGTTGTTGCCAACCAAACTAGCTTTGCTGCTTTTCGATCAATTTTGTCGCCATTTAGGTTGTCGACATCCCAGTTTTCGACAACCAGTTCACTATTCCTATCAGTTATCACATTCAATCCCAAGGCCAAAACAGGCCACACTTTAGGTTTGTGTCCGCTCTCTCATAGGGTTTAAAAACTTCTATAAACAAAAATCCCTCACATCCGCACAAGGTTTTGGGCAACTATACAAATAAAATGTTAAATGTTACCTCTCTCATGCTGTTTACATTTGTGATAGAACTTGAAATATAACAAAACTTTCCCGCCCAAGTAAATTATTCTTAATAATTTATCCTATTTATTTTTTATAACCAAGTGTGAAAATTCCTCAACTTTTGACCTCTCATTATGATCACTTACTTTACAATTATGATGAACTTAAAATTTTGCTCCCCCAATCACTGTCATGAAAAGGAAAGATCAAGAATTTAAAATATGGCCTCCATCATCAGTTTTATGTGCTTTAAAAAGAGGAGATTTAAAACAAAATGTCCCGCTCCCTCATCATTTTGCGGGCTTTGGTGTGACACAAACCTAACAACATGTGAGGATATAAACAGTATTTTTTGATGGGCCAGTAGCGCCGTATCATTTTTTACACTTGCATGAGAAGCACTCGACATCACTAGTAATAATATTATTATCAGTTGTCTTGTTGTTGTTAAGACCTTAGAAGAATAATTATTACTAACGGCGGACAACGCGCTTTTCTGACTAACAAAAGTACATTTTGCAAAACTTATTGATGTGACATTTCCACATTAGCAAATTTTGTCTAATTGTATCTACAACATATTATTATTGGTCTAGCCACTCAAACTATTTTAAAAATCTTCAATTTGGGAATTCTGTTTGCATTTCTATAATATTAGTTGGTAATGAATATATGGACTCGCTGTGAAAGGCGGGGCCGAGAATGGCGGGAACGAACGAGAGAGAAGGGCATTCTGGCGAGAGCTTGCTGTGAGCGAGGACGTTGGGGCTGAGCTATATACTGAGAAGATATTACTATCAAGGTGAGCAATACCTTACATGGTGTGAGAGGTTTTAAATGGACTGGCATAAGCATTGATGTTTACAACAACAGTAGGCCGGTAAACTGTAACGATACAATCTGTGCACTATTAGTATTATAGAGTGTGTTGCACTCATAATTGTCACCAATTGTGTCAAAGAGTGTGTTGCACTTGTAAACCCTAACAAACGTGAATATGACCGATTCAGAAGTTGGGACGAGAGAAAGGTTCGCGAGGCCAATTAATTTTGTCAATAGCAGCAACTTATCAGGTGAATGGAAGACATTCAAGTCACAATTTGATATATACAGAATTTCCAATGGCATATCAGAGAAGGGGGAAGAGGTTCAAATTGCCAACATGTTAGTCCTCATGGGCTCTGATAGTGTGCGTATATATGAGCAGTTCCAGCGGGACAGTGAGGTAACTACAAAAACAAAAACACTGGTTAACGTAACTAGGATGTTCAAAGAGTACTTTGAACACGTCAAGAATGTCATATATGAACAGGTGAAGTTTAACCAGCTAGTACAACTGCCAGGGCAGTCAATTCATCGATTCATTGTAGCCCTACCAACCCAAGCAAAAAACTGTGATTATCGGGATGCAATTGTGAACAAGCTGATCCAGGACAGGATCGTTGTTGGGGTAAGAGACAATAGTCTCAGACGGTATCTCATTGACATTGATAATTTGACTATCGACACATGCATTCAGAGGGCCAAACAGTATGACATCATGACCGGGCAGCCCAAATGCAGTAGTCTCAGTCCAAAGACGAGAATATGCATGCGGTGGCCCAAGAAAAGCAGTCAAAAAATAAAGGGAAAGCACGACAGTATCTAAGTGAGGAGCTTGAGACTTGTGGTAAAGAGTTTCACAAAAGAGGCTTCTGTCCAGCACTCTGTTCAAAATGCATGAAATGTGGAGCAATGGGCCACTGGGCTAAATCAAAGTCGTGTACCAAAGTGAAGAAGATGAATGAGTTAGATACATCGACAAGCTGCGAAGATATGAAAGGGCTGTTCCTTGGCTAGCTATCCTTATGACTAGATGAGGTAACGTCTATCACAGAAACTCGCAAAGCCTGGTATGCAACTGTTCGTGTGAATAACAAACCTGTAAAGTTTAAAATAGACACTGGTGCTTTGGTAACAGGGATCTCAACAGCTCTAGCAAGCGAACTAGGACTAAAGGTGCGTTTATGCCTCAGCTATTTCGGGGCCGATCAATGTTTTGCCGGAAAAGTGGGCGAGTGTGCCGAAATTTGATGGCTCATTGGCCGAAATATCGGCTCATCTGAAGTTTTTCCGCCCGGATACTTTTTTGTTGTCTCGTCGTGAACTGACCAATCACAGATCAGTTTGCAATTTGCTGGAGATATGAATTTATTAAACATCCTGCATTAAGCATCCTGCAGCCACGAATGTAACAATATATGCAGGACTGCAATTATTAAAAAAAGAAAATGATATCAAAACTTATTCATTGTTGCTGATAATTGTCCTAAGCTTAGGCAAGCTGCTACATATTTATTATTAATTTATGATTGTCAAATAATAATAATTAACTTATTTATTATAATTAATTTATTTGAAATAAATTAAATAATTATTTTTTATTATAATTATTATTACAATAGTTAATAATTTATTTATTTATAAGCTTGTTATTTATTCATCATTATTATCAGCATTGTTATTATTAGATCTAATTAAATAAGTAATTGTTACTAACCAATAATAAAATGATATTATTTATAATAATGATTAATAATAGTTAGTTCACCATCATCATCTATTTTCTGCCTTTGTTATTATCTACTCTTCTAGTTATCTATCTGATGGTAATAAATTAAAACAGTAACAACAACAAACAAACAATAATAATAATATAGTGGCAGTAGAGTAGTTGTTGTTATAATAATAACAATAATAATAAGATATATATTGGTTTTCCTGTTGTGGGAAATCCAGCTGACAATCGTAAATGGCCACTGAATCGCGTAGCCATAAAGGCACATTTCCATTTCGGCCGAGGAGCTCCGCCCTGGAATTTTCAGGCCGATTTTCTAGGAGTGGCATAAACTCACCTTAAGCCCGAAGGAAACGGTGACCGAACTTCGAGGGACAGGTAATCACCAGTGGACGCTGGATGGGAGCACCGAAGTAGCGCTGAACCTCGGAGAGAGACAGGTTGAAGAGACCGTCTACGTCATCAGGGAGTTAGTCACCCTGCTTCTAGGAAAACCAGCCATATCAAAGCTACAGTTATTAAATTTTGTGAGTAAGTCACAGCAAGCAGCAAATGGGAAGCAGAGTCCCCAAAGCTGTTCAAAGGGCTCTGTTGCGTTGCTAATGAAGTGCAAATCAAACTCAATAAGGAGGTAAGGCCGTTCCGACAAGTCGAACCCAGGAGAATAGCAGCAGCTCGTAAGAAACCTTTAAAGGACGAACTAGAGCGCATGGAGAAGCTGGGAGTAATTCAAAGGGTAGAAGACCCGACGAACTGGTGCTCTCTGTGCATTGTAGTCTCGAAGAAGGATGGTAAAATTCGAGTATATACAGATTTTACTAGGCTGAATGAGGCCATCCTTAGGGAGTATCATCCGCTAGCTACTACGGAGGAAACATTGAGTGATCTCGGAAATGCTAAGATTTTCTCTAAGTTGGATGCAAACTGCGGTTACTGGCAGATGCAACTTTATCCAGATTCTAAGAAGTTAACCTTTATCAGTCTATTTGGCCGTTGGTACGAAAAGAGGCTTTCTTTTGGCATCAGTTTGCCCCCGAAATCTTCCAACGGGAAATGCAGAAGACACTGGAAGGACTGAAGGGAGTTGTTTTTCAATTGGACAATATCCCCATCTATAGCGAGACGGAAGTTGATCGTGAGGTCAGAGTAAGAGCGGTCCTAGAAAGATTACAGGATAGAGGCCTGACTCTCAACAAGGAAAAGTGTGAATTCTAGAAGACGGAAATCAAATTCTCGGGTCATGTGATCAGTAAGGAGGGCATCAATCCTGATTCGGAGAAGACTGAGGCTATCAGTAATTTCCCCAGGTCCACGGACAAACAAGGCTTAAAAAGGTTCTTTGGAATGGCCAACTACCTAGGGAAGCTTTCTCCGTCATTGGCTAATGACGCAGTAGGACTGCGTCGGCTATTAGACAAAGTCATGGATTTCTATTGGGATGATGTACCAGAGGAAGAGCTTCAGTCTCTTGAAAACAAAATCTCCAAAGCCCTAGTGCTAATCCCATTCAGGCTTGATGTGGAAGCTATGATTTCTACGGATGCCTCGTCATATATATTGGGCGCCGTGCTACTGCAACAGGAAGGTGCTTGAAAGCTGGTGGCATTTTCCTCAAGGTCAATGTCTCCGACAGAGTTGAGATACGCACAGATTGAAAAGGAGGCGTTAGAAATTTGTCGGGTGTGTGAAAAGTTTCACTACTACTTAGCAGGGCATAAGTTCAGAGTTGAAATGGATCACAAGTCGCTGATTGCAGTTCTGGGTGACAAAGAGTTGGCGAAGCTACCTCTCCGGTTGCAGAGTTTCCGCCTGAGGATGATGAATTATAGTTACAATATTCAGTACACGCCAGGATAGAAATTGGTGTTAGCGGACACACTGTCACGGGTGCCGGTCAAGGTGGAAGAAGGAGTGAACAAACCTCATTCCAAACTTGAGTCTGGAGAGCCTGAACTAGTATGTGAACTGATAGAAGCTCGACCTATAGCAGCAAGCCGACTCGAAGGACTCGACTCCGACTCTCATGGATGATGTTACCAGTGTTAAGCAGACAGAATAAATTACCATAGGATGGCCAAATTACCAGAAGTGTGATCCTGGAGTGAAACAGTTTTATACATTCAAGGACTACTTGACATTTGTGGAGGGAATCATATTCTTCGAAGATCGAATCTATATCCCAGATGCGGAACGAGAGTCGGTACTAAAGGACATTCAAAAGGGGAGACTAAGTGTCTACGTCGAGCTAAAGAAGTGGTCTGTTGCCCGGAATGACGGTTGACATCAAAGAATTGATCAGAAACTGTGATCAGTGTGTAGAATTTCACAGAGTGCCCAGAGAGCCCCTAAAGACAATTACTCAACTGTTTAATAGCCAAATAACGACAATAGATAACAAACATTGTCACAAAATGACAAATGGTAAAATACGTTGTAGTTAGTAATAATTATCAAAACTATTATTTACTTTTGGTCTTTTTTATATTATCAAAATAATTGTTACCTCACCAGCATGGGCCTTTTTATATTCACTGCGACACTAGGAAGAAAGAAAGCAACTCCGTCTAAAATGAGCCATTGATTTTGAACGCTCATGCATAAAGATTATGCCAAGAAAAAACGTCAAAATTGCATGCGGAAGCGCTTTTCACTACCATTTTTTTCAAGGCATGGATGTCATTGATCCGAAAATTCTTATTATTGGTTAAATTTCATATGTAGAATGATAATTTGTATATGTGAATTGTCCTTGTGTGGGTGATAGGAGTACCTGGCAAATTACTAGGCCAAGTACATCCTGTCACTTCCTGTGACTCTGCCTATAAAAAGCCAAGTTTTTTTTTGCCTCCAGTGTTCATGTTGCTGCTATGTGGTACCACTATATTATCTTGTGTTGTGTTATAACATCACTATTTTTATTCTAATCAAAATGAATGTCTCATACTACTCAAAGGAACTGAGTTGTATGGCTGAGCCGAAGGCTCGCCATTGTTGTAAAAGTCGAGGTTGCTCCTTTTCAACTTTGTGCAGTGGAGGCTTGCTATAGATCTCTTGTAACACCAGGGTCAGAGCCATGTGTGTTTGGTGGACTACTACAGCAGGTTTATAGTTTGTGAGAAGTTGGAGAGCATGGAACCGGAGGCAATAGCCCGGTTTCTAAAGCATACATTCTGTATGCTAGGGACTCCTCACAAGATTGTGTCAGACAATGGCCGTCAATTCACAAGTCAAAAACTGAAAATTTTCTTGCAGAACTGGGATGTCGTGCAGGTAACGAGTGCTCCTAGAAATCCTCAGAGTAACGGAGCTGCTGAACGTACAGTACAAACAGTCAAAGGTTTCCTAAACAAGAATGTAAATCTGCAAACGGCGCTATTACACTACCGAGATACACCTCTGAGTAATAGGTATTCGCCATCGCAACTCCTGTTTAACCGGCAACACAACTCCATCGGATTAGACAAAGACTCCAGAGTTGATCCGGAGTTATTTAGACAAATGGAGAACGAAAGCAGGAGGAAGCAAACACAATGGTGTGACTCAAGGCATAGGACTCAATGACAAATGTTAGAGTTTCTGATCCGGGTCGAAAGCCTAAAGATGCCACAGTAGTGGCTACTGCAGGAAGGGAGGTTATAGCAGTGAAGGGCAACGGCCAGATCCTCCGCAGAAACAATTATATGGTAGTGCCACGAACAACTAACATGTCGGATCAAGCAAGGTCAGAAGTTGCTGGCTTGGTCACTTCTGACGCATCTCAAGCTTCTGGTGTGGTAGCACCTAAGGTTACGGGTGTGCTTCCACCTGATGTTTCACAGGTTAGCGGTGTGGTAGCACCTAATGTTTCACAGGTTAGTGGTGTGGTAGCACCACAAAACTAAAGTAGTAAAACAACATGGTCAGGAAGGGTAATCAAAGTACCGAGTGAACTTAATATCTGAATGGTAATGTGTGACAGATGAACCATCTCATACTAGGCAATTTACTGACAAGAAGGATGAGGTACGAGGTGACAGAGTCATGACAATTCCGGTTCAGGCTGGTGCCAAGCCAAGCAGTATCTCTTAGATAAAAGAGATGAAATCAGAAACTCTTGTTTACATCATCATCGGCCCTGTCAGATTTACCCGCCACACACATCGACAGGAAGTAATCTCTTCTAAACCTACTGACACGCCGGGTGGCATCTTCAACTGTTTTTACACTGACCCAAGCCCATCTCGTTTCGATATAAAACCTGTGTTATGTACTCTCTATCCTATGAACTTTACCACTTACAATTCATGAAGAGCTAGAGAAAGAAATGGAAACAGACCAATCATAATAACGTTTTATGACGAGTGGGAGTTAACATCAGAAGTTACTGTGTAGTCGAAAACCGCATGATCACCCAGTTCAATGAGGCTCATGGGAACAGAACACCATTCTTACACAGAAAAATATTCTACCGCCGCAACTTACACTATTGTTTTAGGGATAGCCACTTAACTGATGGAGTCCACCTTTCCGCAACCATAAAGAGCGAGTGGGCCCGTGAGCTGAAGCAAATCATTCGTCAGGCTCGCGTATAAATAACATGCGAGAGCAAACATTGTAAATAAACTGTATATATGTTAAGGACTATTGTCGCACACAAAAAAGACTAATCGGATGCAAATATATACTATTTTGGAATGTTGCATTTGTATTGAGTGACGACAATAATAATCTTGGAGGGAAGGTGTTCGTAATGAATACATGGACTCGCTTTGAAAGGCAGGGCCGAGACTGGTTGGAGGGAACAAGAGAGAGAAGGGCATTCTGGCGAGAGCTTGCTGTGACCGCAGACGTTGTGCCTAAGCTTGCTATATTATTATACTACTACTACTACTACTACTATCAAAGTGAGCAATACCTTACAATTATTATGATCGCTTACCTAATAAAATTAAGTCAGTCAACTAATTGTTAACTATTTTTAACGCTTACTTATAAATAATAATAAACAATGAAGAATAATCACTGATATTATTTTTTTTTTGTACAGGAAAAATTACGGCCAGTTCCTGTGCAACCTGAAACAATCTGAACATTCGTATAAGCAATTCCATTTATCACATTTATCTATTACTGCGCCCACATTATATGCAACAACTCAGTATTTATAACCTCGATACCGAACCTGATGTTCTATGTTTATTATTATTATATTTTGAGGCTATATTTTAGCACCGCCCCTTTTACATAAATACAGTCGCTGAGCTCCTCACTGGGCAGTGTACTGGAGAAGTTCAGCTGGTTTATTCTGCTAAGAATACAATACAGCACACACACTTAATCAAGCTTATTACTTGAACCTTACGGCAAACAGCTCTACTGCTCTAAGGACAACCAGCTCTGACGACCTCTTGGGTCTGGTAGCAACTGGTGTTGTCCGACAAGTAGTAGACAGAAGGCAGGCTTGCCTGGCAGACGCTAGCCGAACAGTGCTCCCCCTCCTCCAGCAGGAATGCTGACGGGTAGACACTAACAAGGCCGTTCTGACAGCAAGCTGTCTTCTTGACAGACAGACAACTCTGCTGCCTAGAGGTGGTGCAGGTGTGCTACCAGGGTGACTAGTGACGTTACCACAAAATCCTGCACAATATTATCATCATCAATTGCATTTGTTGTTGTTATTATTTTATTAATTATTATTATTGATTGATTGATATAATTATAATAAATATAATATTATTTCAATGATTGCAAGCACAGGCGGTTCCAATCTACTAGCCTGGCGGTGGGGAAGGATAGTTGAAGAGAGTCACTCAAATCCACTCACCCACCGCCAGGCCAGTAGATTGGAGCCGCCTGTGGTTGCAAACACTGATATATTATTAATCGTGGCTGCAAATAACATTGAAATATAAACCCAATAATCAGTGAGGTTTATTTCCAGGCAGTTCAGTCTTGAATGAAATAGAGAAAATAACTCCGTATATATTATTATAAATAAATTTATATATTATTGTTATGTATATTTATTATTGAGCAAAGCAAGTTTGCTTTCTTGTTTTCATAATAATCAGTTTATTTATAACATCACTACTATTGTTGCACAACACATGATTATGATTTTTATTATGTAATAATAATAATGATTAATTAATTATTATTGTTATTAATTAAAATTAATTAATTGTTGTTATGGTGAAATTATTATTGTCATGTCACACAGATGTCATGATGTCCATAACTATACATTTCACTATCTTATTTGTAGCCAAATCAAAATTATACTATAACACACTGCTGCAACTGCTTTGATAACTGCCTATTACTATAAATAAATACAATAAATAAACCATTCAAAATGAATATATATTGAGTTATTTCCTCTTTTTGATCTAACTCTAACTGAACTGATTGGAAATAAAAATCACCAACCCAACCGTGCATACAGCATAACCCAAGAACCATGAAGTATTTGGTAACAGTCGGAGAGTTGCTGGATCGACGAAAAAATAGTTTGATTATTTTTTTATTGGGTAATCAGATGCCTTAGATCTATGAGTACTTTTATGGTTTAACGTGTATTTGTGGCTACAACAATGTTACCAGGCAAAACTATCCATTTCAAAAATCCAGTTTCTTAAGAACCCTTATAATTGATCAGTTAAATTTTTTGGTGAAAAATTGAACTTTGTGCAAAAAAATTTGTTCATTTGCTAAAATATAATTAACGTTTAGTCATCAGTATTGTTCTACAACGCCACTGCAAAATGCTTCCGGGATACAGAAAACTCGATTTTGTTTTGTAGCAATCATCAAAAGTCATCATCATCATACACTAGTGAATAATTTGGGCATTGACTGGAGGTGGCAAAAGTGAGACAACTAGAATTTTGCTTATGTAAGCACCCACAAGGCACATATAAGTTACAATGTCGAACCCGGGGCGTCCTGCTCCACCCCCACCGCCTACTCGGAGAGGTACGACGATAATTTATTATTATTATCATAATATTAATAAATTAATTATTATTATTATTATTTATTAATAATAATTATTATTAATAAATAATAATTATAATAATAATTAATTTATTAATATTATGATAATAAATTATTATTAATTAATTACTTACAAACAATAATAATGATGATGATATAATAAGTTTTTTTAATTAATAATAATAACAAATAATATTATTAATAATTTTTTTATGGCATTATTATTATTATTGTTTTGATTAATTAATTATTATTATAAATTAATAAATAAATAGTTAGTAATAATTATCATTCATAATAATAATCTCCTACTTCTCAACTTACTACTCAATAAATAATAATAATTCTACTACCATTAATTATTATTATTGCTACTTTTCTGTTAACAAGAAAAAAAATGTAATTATTATAATCGGTAAATTAATTATTATTTATTGTTATTATTATTTGTTAATTATTATATAAATAAATTTACTTATTATTATTATTATTATAGACTGGTATCATTAACATACATTTGTTGCAAGAAAAAGATGTTAAAGAGAGTAGTTGCTGAGCAGCTATGTAACAACAACTATTAATCCAGAACTTTCATTGACAACATGCAGCGTGGTTTCGAAAGGGAGGCTCTCATGTACTAGCCAACTTGTAACAGTTTAGCATAACATAATAATGGGCCATGTCAACAAGCATCAAACGGTTCATCAGAGTTGGGGCAAATCACCGTTTCATTAAATCAAATCACTAACCAAGTCATCAAAATACATCCAAATCGAATTAAGTAGCTCAGCTAAATTTAAGACGAAAATCAAATCAAGTAAAATGGTAACCAGGTGCAAATCAAATCAAAGTTTTACTCCCATGGTTTGAAATCTATGATGGCTCTTAACGTTAGACGGTTTCGTTTTCAAAGCGTATGAACGGATTTGAAATAGTCCAGACGGTTTGCAAAGCGTCTTTTACATGGAAAATATTTGGGAATTGTAGTAAAATAGCCCAAGAAACTATGTTTAAAACCGGGCTTGTTGGATATAATAAGTTAATTGTCGGCCTCAGCAGTTGCGGGATTCATGTTATAAAACTGTATTTCCTGTCTAACAATCATAAATTCTGCAAACCGTATAGTTGTCTTGCAAATAATTCAGACAGCTTAGAAATGATCCAGATGATTTAGAAAATTACAAACCGTATGGGCGCTTTAGAAAGAGTATGAAATTTTTACAAACCGTATGAACTGTTTTGAAATAGTCTGAACTGTTTTAAAATAGTCTAAACTATTTTGAAATAGTTGTAAAAGTTTGCAAAGCGCATGGCTTTCGAACCAAAAGCG
This sequence comes from Cryptosula pallasiana, assembly GCA_945261195.1. Taxonomy (NCBI): domain Eukaryota; kingdom Metazoa; phylum Bryozoa; class Gymnolaemata; order Cheilostomatida; family Cryptosulidae; genus Cryptosula; species Cryptosula pallasiana. Next base: position 28,252,022 of record OX183139.1, on the reverse strand, counting down.
ATTGTCATCAGTTTATTTATAGCCTCTATACAACTTTATCAACATAGACATTGATCAAAAGACAGAGCAAATTGTTTCACAGTATAAAACTGTTTTTGAATATAATCTCTAAAATTAATTTTCACGCTTGTAATTAGGTTGTATTTATTATCTAAAATAATTTAAAACAAATAATATTTAATGAATGAAAAAATTTAGTTATTTAAAGAAAATTCAACTGTTCGGTGTTTAGGAAAAGTATTATCAATCATAAATGGACTGTAGATCCATGACCAATAGAGTGAACCAGCAAATCGGCTCGGATTTTCAAAGCCCACGAACGATTTCACAAAGTAATCAGAACTTCAAAAGTTCAGACTATTTCAAATTTGTTCAAACAGATAGGAAATCTTTCAGACGTTTTAAAATACAAAATGTTCTTAACCACCATAGAAATCACTATCAAATCATAATTCAAATCAAATAAAATTATTATCATTCTATAATAAAAAAAAATAAAAAAACAAACGCAATAAAAATCAAAATTTATTGTGATTACTGTTGTTATCATCGTCAGTTACATAAAGAAAACAAACCATTATTATTATTAATACTGTACAGGATTTTTGTATTGTGTGGTAGCTGTCCACCTGTACAGTTCCCACTGTATGTAAGAACCACTATGGAGTGCAATGCGTAAGCTTTTCTAGTCTATTTTGCTCGTAAGGATTCCTTACCAGCTGACTTTGCTCGTGCAGTTGGAACCGCGAGGGCTAAACTGACTTTGACTGACTGGCCTGTGAAAGCGAGAGACTGGATCGTCGACGGCGGCCGTGAGTGTCGAGAGCCAGATTGATCAAACTCTCTTCTGACAGAGCTCTGCTTACACTGGTAGTCAGTTGAGACAAAGTTGCGGTAGTTATTCCTGCTGCTTGCGTCTATTTCTCTGACCAGTGAAGTATAATATTCTTCTGAGAGCTAGGGTAACTCTGCTTTATTATCGATGATACATGAGATTATATGCAATGGTAGAACGAAGGAATCCACAAGCCATGCATTGTTGGTTACATAAGTGAAAAGTATTTATACTAATAATTTCATGTTGTTGGCGTCTCTCACACACTCCGCCCCATTGGTGACTGTGGGGCCAATACAAAAATAGGGACGACTACAAGTTAGCACAAATATTTGCACAATAAAATATTACGGATAGAACTAATACATAGAACTGCATTAGAGGACTCATTTCTTCTTTAATGCACGTTTTCAGCTCGTCTGCCTTCTGTAGTCACTGGTAAGCTTCTCTGGTGACTCGGAATAGTTCTTATATCTATTTTTTAATCTTCCGATATCTTTCTTCTCTTCATTCCTTCTCATCTTTCCTCGCCTATCATTTCTCTTCTTCTCTTCCTGCCATCTGGCTCCTGTTCTCCACCCTGTATTTATCCTGTCTTTTGATTATCCGCTGAGTCTGTACTTTATTTCGCCTTGTGGTACGCTGCTTTCTACTGTTTCTTTTTTTCGTTGTTTTTTGTTCGGGTACCAATTCTACATTGACTTTTTTTAGTGGGAACTCTTCCGTCTCTGGTCCTAGTCCTTTCTTGATTGGTGCCTCGCTGGTTTGGTCTTTGATTGGTGATGGCAACCCGTATGTGGGCGGGTTGTTTCAGTTCATAAATATACAGAACACTGGATACATTGTTGCGTCTACTTCAGACAGTGGTCACTGGTCTCCTCCATCAGCTATTGCGTCATTATGGTGGTGGATATGCTTTAGTGTGGTGTCTCGAGAGACGCTCTTTTTCCCACATGTGCAAAAGTAAAATGAGTAGTACTGGTTCACATGGTATGTAATTTTTTTCTTAGTGTGTCTTTTCTTAATTGGAAGACAGTACACTGCCCCCGGTCGTCTCCCTCCATCTTTTTTACTAATTGTTTCAGCGCTTGCAGCGTCTTCACTGACATCCAGATTCCCCTAGGCTTGGTAGTGGGGGGTGGAGGTGCTGATGGTTGATTTTTCTTTGTCTGACATCGGGCAGAGCCTGGTTCTTGTGCTACAACAATAAAAACGTTTCCTATTCTGAGCAATTCTGCAGCAACTGGGTCGTTTCTTGTCTAGTTTTGTGAATAATTCTATCAAGTGGAAATTTTTCTAGCGGGTCACCTAGAATGCTTTGTGCTATTGCTGGGTCTTCTTCCATGGAGAGATATCCGTCATTCTTGATATCCGCCATACTTTCTCCTAGTAGCTTTGCTAGTTGTTGCAGGAGATTGGGATGAACGTCTGGTAGGTAAGGAGGTGCTGATGCAAAAGGCTGGGTGGTAATTTTATTTGTATCTCCTCGGCTGCGGTCGTTAACATATCCCTTATTGGTTATCATTTTTCTTTCCTCTTTTGTTTCTCGTGTCCACGTGATGTCTGGGTAGTGACACCAGCTTTCGGTTAGATTTTCTCCTGTGTGGCTCTGATCCGAGCACTGGCTCACTCCCGCTGGCGATCTCTCTTGGGAAGTTGCCTGCTCTTTCCGTGTTATTATTGTTGCCCCTTTTGGCTCTAGTGGGGTTGTGTCCCCTTTGTAGTTTGGATATTTTCTTTGATCGCGTTCATTCTTATGCAGTTTCTGAGATCTTCAGCGTTGGTCCATGGTTTGTACTGTATTTTTCCTCTCTCTCTCCCCCTCCCCCCCTCTCTCTCAGCATTGTAGCTTTTGTGGCATTTTCTCCACCCTTTCCTAGGTTGCTTGTTCCATTTATTTGAATGTTTTTTTGATCAGTTTAATTTTGTATCACATAATTGAATCTCAGTTCAACTAATGTCAATCTGATATTTAGTGCCACATCAACTAAACCACAGAGTGAAATTTTTTGTCAGTATGCTCATCTACCAATTGTCTATTAATTTGTTTTTTTTTGCTGATCGGAAATCACAATTGCGTGTTTTCTCTCTTCCACTATTTCCTATTACCTTACATTCTCGAGTAATTCCAGTAAAATGGCTGTACGTGATATAATGTCTCTGTTAGCCATAAAATGCTTTGCAACGAACAAAAGCCACTCATGGACAACCCTCTTTGTGTGAATACATGGGACCAAGAAATAATTTTTTTAAGCAGCAGTGATCATATGAGATGTGATATGATTGGTTGAATCTTACCAATTGTCTACCAATTTTTTGATTAGCATCAAAACCTACCGATAACCTCAAATAAAATGCTACAGATTGTTTTATCAAATTTTACAGGAAAAACGAAAAACCTCAATTGGCAGACCAAATCGGTAGAACAGATCGGTAGGCAATTGATAGGTGTACGTGGGCAATTATCTGCGAATAAAAACTCATCTACCTACTGCAAATCGTTACATTTTATGACATGAAAAAGTATATTGCTGTTTATCATACTATTCAGTTATACATGGTGCTAATAATGTATACATCTGAACATTTTCTCGATAATCTACACAGTTTGAAAAACAAATAATTTTATAATATATCTTTGAAGGATACAGTGAATAGTCTGATACGCGTTCGTCACAACACTGGATGAGCGCTTTTATAAGATTGATACCGCCTTCTCTAGGTATTGAGATTCACGTGTCAAAACTGTGTTACTTGACATGCTTGTCTAACTATTCAGACTGTTTGAAGCAGTCCAAATCATACGAACCTTTTAGAACGAGTATGAGCTCCTTATATGTCATGTAGACTTCCTTGAAATGGGCTGATATGTTTTAAAATTGTTTTAACTGTTTTGAAAAAGTCCAAATAGTTTGAAAAAAACAAAACTAAAATAATTGCTCCCATTTTGCTTTTAACCTCGATGTGACATATTCATCATAGGCGTGATGATCAATAGATCTGCAATGAACAACTGTGTACTATAGTCTCTGAGGCCTCTCAGGGATGTCTATGGTCAATAAAAGTTTTGTTTTATTGTTTACTGTAATAACACAATATTATGGAATGAGACTTTTTCATTTCCTACAATCAGTGTTTAGCAGATGAGAAACACGTGGGATAAGCAGACCAGTAAATTGGTTTCACATGTCTTTGTGCTTAAATATTTGAAAGATGTTTTATCTTCAATGTCTAAGCAAACTTTATGCTAAATTTCTTTTTTGAGGTGACAAGCAACTCGATATGATTATTTTTAGTTCAAGTGAAGGTGGTGCGAGCTGTCTATAGATATGTAGCCAATCAGCCAGATGAGCTGTCATTTGAAGAAGGTGATACATTGTACATACTAGATACATCAGACCCCAATGGGTGGTGGAAAGCTAAATGTAATAATAAAGTTGGCCTCGTTCCAAGTAATTATGGTGAGTTCATATTGTAGACTTTTTACTATGTTGGTAATAAATAAATAATATGATTTACTTCACCCTTTTGGTCATTATTAATGGTTTGTAGTGTCTGAAAGCATGGAAGAGATCGACAATCCATTACACGAGGCGGCCAAAAGAGGAAATCTTTCCTTTTTGCAAGAGTGTCTAGCCAATGGAGTTGGAGTTAATGGACTGGACAAGTCAGGTGCTACTCCATTGTATTGGGGGGCACACGGTGGCCATACTCAGTGTGTTGAGACACTACTGACAGTGCCCAACATCTCTCTTGACTCCCAGGTTAGTTTGCCATTGAAATATAAATGTGTTTATATTTCAATGTAGTTTGCAGTCAAATAGCCAGTGTTTCTGGACTATACGGCTGGCTTTTTGTATTTGTTAACAAATATAACTTATAATCATCAATAAATCTGTTGGATTAGTTGCTGTGATATTTCAACCCAACCAGTTACTTATCCTTTTATCAACGAGGAAGTAAAAGCTGATATTGTGCAATAACTTGGTACATTGTACTCAAGTTCCTGCTCAAAGGCCCAGTTCATATCATTGTAGAATAAACTAGGTGACACTCCATTGCATGCCTGTGCGTGGAAAGGTCATGCGGATTGTGTAAGCCTGCTGCTAGAGAGAAGTGAGTATACAGATAGAGCAGTGTTAGAGTTGTCTTATCGTTGATATATTCTTAATCCGATAAACAACCAGTGATGATATCATATGTAGTTCTCTAACGTTCGTGCGTTTAAACCATCTCATCATGCTTCTATTCATGATTTCTTTTCAATGTTTCCAGATGCGAATGTAAATATAAAAAATAATGATGGGAAAACCGCTTTTGAGCTGGCTAAGAATCCGCAGTGTGCAGCACTGCTTCAACGAGCTGGTGAGTAGACATACAATAGTCATTTCCTTGCAAGTGTGGCACCGTAATCATTGCATGTAAAACACATTTAATTGGCGATCTCGGGTAAGTGAACGCGAAGTCACGATCGTGACGAATGAGCAAATTTCTCTTGTTTCGACGAGCACAAAATAGCATTTCTTTCAGTGTGACTTTGCACGAAAGTTGGTGCCAGGATGTTCGCGAGAACAACACTGGTTTGCTAAATTAGGAGTTGTCTTTTCTTTATTCACGCACGCTATTAAAAACGCCATTTTATGGTAATCAATATTTCCGTTTTGGATATAGCAATAGAAGCAATGAATTGTCACCTTGCTAGCAACTATCATTGATTCAAGGCCATGATAATTAAAATAATTTAATATGTCGAATATCTGTGTGTCACATTATCGATACATTAGCGATACCAAAAGTTATTGTTTATTTGTCTGTATCGTTTTAGTGGAAATAATTATTTATCTTAATAATAAATACTATTTTATTATTATAAAATTTGCATTCTAGCTTGTATTGTGTATAACTGTTGTAAGAAAAGACAACTCAACAAATTTTTTTTTCACGCCTACTTGTTCTGCCAGATTCACGTGTGTCCAGCTTTGAGAACGGTTAAAATTTCACAGATTTGCTTGCATTAATTTGGCCGAAAGTGCTTGATATCCCAAGTAGTTTTAAAGTTTGTGAATATTGTAAGTCTGTAAATATATAGTTCAATATCGAAATTTACTCTGCGATTAATTTAATGTTGTTTGTCTGCGTTTTGTAGTGAGGTCTTCCAAGGGCAGTATTGCACGCGACGCGGACGATTATATCGATGAAGAAGATTCTGATTAAACAACTGCAGGGCAATTCCAATACCGTAACTTTTCATAAACAATTATGTATATATTTTATTTTTACAGTTTTATAGGTTTTTGTGAGGCAGTACAAAGGTGAGCTTGCTTGAGTCTTTTGGAATATATATCTGTCTTTAACGTCATGTAGTTTTATGTCTTCATCATCATGTAGGTCTATGTCTGTGAGGTATTGTTAGTAATGCATGCAGTTATTTTTAGAACTTGAATAAATAAGTTAAATTTGTAATTTATTTCTTTCCTTATTTATTGACATGTAATGGTTGTGTTTACTTTTATGATTTATTGGTAAAATCCTCAATTCTCTCTGCAACCAACAAAGGTGGGTATGGTTTCATTTTTATCTCATTACTCAACATCTATTTTCAATTATTTTCATATCAATTCATGTGAAATAATTGGAAATTTTATGTGACTTTTTTATAAAAGGTGGTATAAGAAAGAGTCTGGAAAAACCAAGCAGTGAATCAAATTCTTTGAAAAACCAAAAATGAGTTGCACTACAACTGATTTCTTGCTCGTTTAAAACAATTACATTTGGTTTTTTCAATGATTCTGCTAATACCATTATTTGTTGGCAGTTGTCCAAGTTCCACTCTATCTAAATTTTTACAACCTAACGTCTGTTCTTGAATGGCCCTGGAGTTTTTTTTAATTTTCAATGTTCACTGAGCTGCTGTGGCCGGTTGTAGATTGAAAATGATGCTATTGAGTTGTTACATGCTCGACTACAATTTCAATAATATCTCATCTCGTATAAAAGTGAATTTCATTAGTTACAGCCAAAGATTTTGATGAAAATCATCAAACTGCTTGTTTGGCGCTGTTAAAAATTAACTTTCATCATAATAAAGTAAGAAACTATGTACAATATCATAACTCAGTTGACATCATTTCATCATTAGCATAGCTCTTAACCTCGGTTCATCAATTCTTATACATAAGCACCCAAGTTGTTATTCGCTCAACAATTACACATCACTGCTGAGGTTTTCCATATTTTTCTTGCTCAGGAGTTGTCATACCTCACACCATTCCACAGTGCAAGGTGGGACAACTTTTGAGCCAGCAGCTTAAATCATTGGTTATCCAACGTTTAGTTATATTATGGAATCAGCATCCAAATGCCACTATAATGTCACTTTAACTTCGATAAAAGCTCACAAGTCTCTCTACCTAAAAGCTCCACCTTTTGTGAAATTGGCCAGTAAACAACTAATGCAGTCAGAGGTTTACAATCATTCCAAGTGCTGCCAATGACACTAACAAGTCAGCAGTTGTATAAATTCAGTTTATTCTTTTTGTTAAAACAATATCACATATACTTACATAAAATTTTCCTTCAAACAAGACAAAACGGTAAGCGATCATTAGACAAGCTCATTATCCATCAGCCAGCAGTGAGACGGTAAAGATGTAAAGTAAAGATGAAAAAAGATGGATTAAATATCATAATGCCAGAAATGAACGCATTTTAACTGATCAACAAGCGAATAAGCAGCCAGTTCATCTACACATACACAGTCTGAGAGAAGATAAATATCGTTTCATATATAATTAAAATAAATAGTTACTGCTACATTAATTACTGCTAATACAAAGTCAATCTTATATATTCTCTATTCTAGCGGTTGTTGTCACTCCTATTTGTCCACGAAGGTTCAGACCGGTCACTGTGGGCGATTCTACATTTCCTGTTTCCAAGTTTTTCACCAGCAGTTTTTGTCCTTCGATGTAATCTTTCTCATCAACGCTGACTAGCAAATCCAACTCCTCATCACCAGCGGTTTGTCTCATCATTTCTGCATAGAGAGACCGCATATTGTATATATGTATATAATATATATGTATTAAATGTCTGTGTATACGTATATGACCACAGCTCTGCATTCAAAATGTCTATATTGTTATTCTGAAATAAACAAGAAACTTTAATTTATTTTTTAAAGTTTGGCTTACGACCCAGTAAACTAAGTGTATTCGACCACTTGGGCTGGTTTTGTCCAATCAACATTAAGATATCCATTTCACTTTCTGCTCAATTGGCCCTTCTGATCCGGTGTCAGATAGGAGCGTATTTAAACTGGACAAAATAACCCCCACAAAATAAAAGCAAACATTATGAATACTTTGACAACAGATATATATTATACATAACTCTCAAGCATATCTGAAAAAACTATGCCCACTTCATGCAAGTCATTTTTTTTTCAGCTAGCCGGCATGGTCATTCCATATCAGCCGAATATTTGTACTTGTCGATATTTTTCATTAATTATACAATATGACTGATGATGACTAAATAAATAATAATGCCCAGCTGAGAATGCACATGAATGCACACCACTCTTCTCCTTCTGGCTACATATAAAACCAAACAAAAAACTCACCCGTAAGAAATACTCCACGGAGAGCTTCTTGTAGAGCGCCGTTGGTATAATCTCTCCAGAAAGCACCTAGGTAGGTTATATCTGAGAAAGAGATGTTACACACAACACAACCAGTATCTCTCCCTCTCATTATACTAGTGGCTTGGAAGAATGTGTCCATCTGTCTCTCCTCGGGGGTATTCTTTACACTTTCTATACCAGTAAGTAGATGTCTGTGAGACTTGTATTGTATTCTTACTCTCATCTTCACTTCTACAAGGACAATAACATATAGAATTGATCAGCGCAGTAGACAGTTTCCTGTAATACAAGTAATATATGTGTGTGCGTGTGTATGTGGGTGCGTGCGTGCTCTGATATAACACACAAACTATCACAAACAGAACTTTCTCTTACATATTTACACCAGCAGTATTACGCGTTGTATACAAATACACGCGCCATCTTTATTCTCCGCCCTTCTTTCAACCCTTCACCTCGCCCCACTTCTCATCATCTACCCCAATTACCCCCTCTACCATCCCCACCTCCCCCTTCCTCTCTCCCCCCCCCCCCCGCTCAATTGGAAATATGACACAGGAAAACAGTGTGCTGACACACTGCAGTCACTACTGAGACAACAGGCGCTTTCAGCTGAGTGATTGCAAAGAACTCTGCTGATATTTAAGCGTTAAAATGGCAAAAACAATAGTGAATAAAAATAAATTTATTGAGTTGTCTTCTCTCACAACAGTTATAGGTCGTACGAGGTAAAAACAAAAACTTGAGAATAATAAAATTGTATCTTTTATTATTACTATTATTATAATAAATAATAATTTCTACTAAAACAATACAAACAAATGAAGAAGTACTTTGGGCATCGCTAATATATTGTTACTTTGACACACATATATTCCACATAATAAATTATTACAATTATTATGGCCTTGCATCAACGATTGTTGATTGAATGATGACGACTCGTTGTTTTTGTTGCTGTATCCCAAACGAAAAAATTGATTGCCATAAAATGGCACTGTTTTTAATCACACTGCATACATACAGAAAAGACAACTCCTAATTTTGAAAACCAGTGTTGTTTCTCGCAAACGCATTGGTGCTAAATTCTGACAAAGACTCAGTTTGAAGCAACGCTATTTTGTACTCGCCGAAACCAGAAAAATTTCCCTTTTATGGTCACTTAGTCAAAAGAGCCTAACAACTTGTTAAAACAATGTTATAAAGCAATCTATGCATACTGGAAGGAAATAATGTGGGTCATAAACCAACATGGAATTACTTGATTGAAATTCCGACTACCAAATATGTTAGCAAAGTGCAACTTTTTGTGATTCGTCTCCACCTTCATTATCTCTGGTTTGAGAACAAATGGCAGATTTACGTCCCCACCATACAGCAAATTAGTCCATTAAATTTTTACCACAGTTTTAATTTCTCTCCGAATAGCGGTTTCGGCATTTATGAAGATGGAAAAGAGACGGACAGTTTTTGCAAGTTTATATACATAATAAATAAATTATAAATCTTACCACATGTGACTGGTTGTTGCTTGGCAGCTTTTAGTCTACTTGACTGTCTTCTGGGGCTAGTGGAGGGTAATTGCTGCTGCCGCGTAGAACTCCTCAATATCCGCTTTTCTGCTGGTTCTTCATCCGCTCTTTTCTTTCTAGTGTAATAATCTTCTACCAAGTCTTGTGTACAAGGAAAACGACAAAACTGTTACATCAGTTTTGATGCTCACATAAAACAACAACAATCAGGTTCATAGAAAATCAAATAGCGATTATATTTTCCAGTAATTTTTTTGAATAAAAATAAACTATCAAACGTTTCTATCCTACCTCCACATTACATCCTTGGGCAAAGAAATAGTAAGCCCAAGGAGTTATTAACGTATCTAAATCAGAACTAGACAATAAGACAACTCCTACAGTGCACTAGATGACTGATGTTTAATAACTACCTCTGAATAGCCTCTGTGAACGATTCAGCGTGGGCAGCAAGTCACCTCGATTCATTTGCTTTAAAACCTCATCTAGTTGCTCTCTGTAATTTTCTATATTCAACCTCATGCCTTCTTGTTCTTGAGGTTGCCACAGACTCAATAGTTTATCACTACCAAACTTTGTTTGGGTTGGTGATGCCGTAAGACCACAAGCTGTATACTGAAGCACGTTCTTCCTTTTACTACCTCTCTGTTGCAAAGACCGAGTATTAGGGTTGAACTTTGGTTCCACCACTTCAACACAATCTGGCCTGCTTTTACAGTTTGTGGCAAAAGATTTAGTGGATGCAGAACTATTAGTACGTTCTGAGAGGCTTGACAAACTATCTGTACTGAAGTTATCAGGGTTGCTACTAGTGATATTACCTGCTTTGACTGGTTGGTTTTCACTAGTCTCCATGGGATGATCAGTGTCAAGAAGAGGCACACTACCATCAAATGTCACATGAGTTCTAGCGCTACCCATATCTCCACTATCACGGCTTTTATTTTCAGGTCCATCTTCTTTGCTTCCATTGAAATGAGCGGTTTGTCGAGTAGCAGCAGTGTTAGGATTTTGATTTTCAATTAATGCAGATATCTCTCCCTCAGTCAAATGGCTCCCTAAACTTCTACACACTGTTATTATACGATTCTGCTTGCCTTTGGGCAGAGTCAGATGACATGAACAAGATCTTTGCCTCATATCTATTCAAAAGAGAATTCAAGCACATTTATCTGCATGTCACATAATTATGAACCATATAAGGACTGTCACCCTTGCTCAACTCTGTACTGCACTGATGAGACAACAACTGCTGAAACAGCTGCTGTCCGCAGATTGAGTATATCATATTATATATATCTAGATAGTTGAAGTTTTCTGAAGTACTATAATAATAATTATTATTAAAAATACAGAGAAAATTGATGATGATGATGATTCCAATCATTATCATTCAGAGATATTCCGATTCACTAAATTGGAATCGGCAAAAAATTGGAATGGGTTTCTTTGCATTGTGATTTACAGACCTTTTTTTACCAACAATGATTATCAGGCAGATTAGCTTCAATTACCTATTGTTGATACTGCATTGGCTTCACACAATAACAATGCCAATTAGTACCAATAATGTGTCTCGGAGGTTGCTTTTGCAACCTCTATTCTGATGCGGAAAAGCATAAACTGTCATGTAATCCTGGAAAGCTATAAAATGATTGATTCGTGATTTAGTTGTAATTAAGTAAATAGGTACACTGAGACTATTGTTACAAATTGAGTCTTAATTTTTTTGCGAAGTAGATCAGATTGAATCGGAATCGAATCAGCTCAATGATAAAATCAGGATCAAATCAGATCGGTGGGAATTTAGTGAACCGGAGCATTTTTATTATTATTGTATTAATTGTTGTTGGTGGTGGTAGACTACTACTATTATTGCTGCTACTACTACTAACTACTACATACAAGCACACAAACACACACAAAAACTTCATGACGTTATGTTAGTCCAGGTCTCTTAGTAAGGGGAAGAGAGACGTTATGAGATAATAATGATGTTAGTTGAAAATAAATTAAATAAATAAAACCACAACTAAAATAATACTAAAGAATAATAATAAAAGATCATCAGTAGTAGTAGTAGTAGTAGTGGTAGTAGTAGCAGCAGTAGCAACAGCAGTAGGAAGTAGATAGGTAAAAAAAAGTAGTATTTTTAATTTTAATTATTATTATTATTGTTATTATTATTAAATAATCATCATTTTATTATTATTATTACATATTATTATTTATTATTGTAATTATTACTATTATTTATAATAATATTAATAATAATTAATAATAAAATAGTTATCATTATTATTATTACTATTATTATTTATAAATAATAATAAAAATTTATTTTTTATGAGTGAGTGAGTCACAACAGTGAGAGAGTTGAGTAGTAAGTAATAAATAAGTGTGAAGTCTTGACGAACGAGTATTATTTAACATTGATTTCAAATTTCCACTACTGACCTAGAAATGTAGAGAGTTATTGAAGCAAAGTTTTTCTTTTGATAAGACAGATGAGTGAAGACGAAAAAAAAAGAAACTAATCTCAGTAGTTTAGTAGAAAGCAGCAAGGATTCCATCTGTCGCAAAGTAAAACTGTTCAAATCTCCCATAGACGTAATGCCAAATGCTAAATGATGAGCACCGGTAAAAGCAAAATAACGATCATTGCCGCATCTTTGATATGAACAAACGATTGAAATGTTTACGCTGGAAAGCCCTAGTTTTGTAATTATACTGAGGAAGTTATATTGATAATAAGATAAATCACCCATACTATTATGTGATTGTCTTTGCAAACAAAGGTTAGGTTTTTGCAAAAATGAGAAAATCATAATAATAATAATAAACGTTGCTAAAAAAAATCATCAGACAGGCGCTGCATCAAAAGCCTAGCAGCAGTCTATGAATTATAATTGTGTGCATTAATGCATTTATGTTTGTATTTAGCATTAAATTCCTGATGCAAGTAAATGTTGAAATAATTTATAACAATAATAACTGAATGTATTAATTATTACTACGACGCTGCTGTTCAAGTTGTGGCAAATTATTATTCAGAGGTGTCACTGTGACTCACTGTGTGTGTGTGTTGTGTGTGTGTATGTAATAGTTAGTAGTATTGTGTATGTATTATTATGTACATATTTTATTAGTATTTATTCATGATGATAATTAATAATGAATGATGTAGTAGTAGTATCATTATTATTATTATATAATAATTATAATATATTATTATTTATATGTGTATTATTATTATCCATTATTATTGTTAAACTATAATAATAATTATCACGTTAAGTTATTATCAATAAATTTTAATTTTTTTATGAAAAAAATTTAATATGATGATTAGTAGTATTGTGGTAGAAATGACTTGTGCTATCTAGAACAAAGGAAGTAAGCACTCAGAGTCAATAACTATTAACTCTATGCAGTCACATGGGAACAAAGAAAAGCTCATGTGATGTGGCCTTGATTCAGGCAGCCTTTGTTTATATCTATTTATCTTTATACACTTATGTAACGCAATTGACACTTTCTTGACAGCACCTAAGGCTGATTGTTATGTAACACTTTATATATAAGCTGGCTGGAGCTCTCTGTTATTCAGAGCAGGAGAAGAGCTCAGCCAGGTGTGTTATCAATACAAGGTTACTCAACACTCAACCACAACACTTTGATTCAATCTCCTACAAAGCAGCTGCCCTACTATTGCACAGCACGACTAAGGAGTGCCGGTCTGCAAAGGCCCAATACTCTTATCAGTCTCCTATCCAGCTAGTCTGACTATGCTGGGCAGGCAGTGGTAGGGGCAGTCAACAAGTCGTGCACTGGCAGCAGTCGTACGTAGACAGCAGTGAACAGCCTGGGGTCTGGTACAGGTGAATGCTACCAGTCACTCACCACCCGACTACAAATTCCTGTACAGTATTATTATAATTATTTATTATTATTATTATTACTTTTTAAGATGTTATTGGTTGCTACTACCTACTACTAGGAGCATGATGATGGTGAGGTACATACACATTATTATTAGTTATCCTTATTACAGCGTGTGAGAGAGTGAGTCGGTGAGTTGCCGGTTTGATTTCTGACATATACTAGATGGTTGGTTGTAAGAGCCTTTTCGGCCATTAAAAAGAGAATTGCATCATTATTCATCAAGCTTAATTTTTCCATAACAACAATATTGTGCAGGAATTTGCCTTGGTAGCCTGTGTTTGGAATTTGGAACGAACGTAGCCAGGAATTAACGTCGACAGGAATGAATGCAGACATAGCTGGAATGAATGTAGACACATCATGGAATCAACGTCAACAGACCTGAAATAAAAGTTGATTATGTTAGAGAAAAGAAAAGTTCGACGTTCATTCTAGGAAGTGTCGACATTCATTCCGGGCACAAACGAAATAAATTATTGTTTTTTTCCCAAAGTAGGCAACTCCTGGAATGAAAGTTGAAATGACATTTTATATATTACTGAGAACGAACGTAGACACATCCGGAAATGAAAGTCGAAATTCTCTTGTTTGTTGCACAATCGACATTCGTTCCAGGTCTGTCCACATTCATTCCAGCTGTGTCTACATTCATTCCTGTCGACGTTCTTCCTGCCTACGTTCGTTCCAGTTCCCCTTTGTTTACTTGTCTTAGTGATCGTTCATCTGTACAAACATTTGACAGTCTGGCTGTACTGTGGGGCTCCTTCCTACCAGCTGATACTATTCATCCGACACTTCAAGGCAGTGTCAGAGACTTGGCATCACTGTCTATGTCTGGTCACTGGGGGGCAGAGCCAAAGGCTGTATCCTGCTGGAGGTCGGCTAGGTTGCCGGTTGTTCACTGCTTGTATGTTTATGCTTCTACTTGTTGGCACAAATTATTCTCGTAATTTATCCAAGTTTACTGCTGTTTGCTCGTCCAAAGAGAAAAGGGTTGTGTGAGAGTAGTTCTTTTAGTGTCTCTTTGCTTAGTTCTTCTGGCTGCATTCCTCCTACTACTCTGAGTAAAAATGGATCACAGCTAGGTTATATACAAAAAAGTTATTTAACAGTAGGCATCAAATGATAAATATAGTTATTTGGTGCACAATAAATTCACACAGATCAATTAGTTAATGTCTACAGAGAATATATATCAAGCAGTCAAAAAAAGTTTGGTACAGTACAATTGTGCACATTTCATTGTCTCATAGTGTGTGTACATAGCAACGCCCTACTAGCCATCTCGTTGACTGGAATTACTACAAGTGTCAAGGATGTACGTTTGTTTTTTCCTGCACAATATGTAAGGCACTGCTTTAGAGATATTGATATTTAAATGCGGCACCAGTTACTACCACAGGCTACTAATAACTGAACCAATACATGCCTGTCTATCATTCTATTAAAACAATCTTGATTTATTTTATGTATGCGATGAAATCATAACAGAAATTTTGATGCAATCGCATATAATCTAGTGAGTGACCAACTGCATCACAGCTTTCCTGTTAGCTTGCAATCAAAACCCCACCAAAAGCAAGTGCTAAAACATTTAGGAAATTGATACGAGATAAATTGATTAGCCAATGGAAAAAACAAGTCGTTAGTCATGTAATAGTTTGTCAATAAATATTCTACCAAACTAATGTCAATAATTTTAACAAGCATTTTAAAAGTTTGCAAGCTAAGCAGTGCCCTCTTCATCCCGAATTGAACAGTCAACTCATATTTCTTTTTGTATTTCACTCCATAAAAAGAATCCGACGCAGCTCTAAAAATGTGCAAAAGAGAACCAAGCTTTTAGTAAAATGAAAGATCAACGAGTCTTTTTATGAGTGTTTTGCAAACAAAAACAAAAATTACAATACACATTTGCCAGTATCCAGCCTCTGTTATCTGATTTAGTGATGTAGTTGCTCAAGATTTTAAATTAATCTGCGACATAGCAATGCTAGAAAAATCCGTCGATTAAAGTAGCTTAACCCAATTATCACTTTACAGACTAAGTTTCCTGGCCAGTACAAAGGACTGAGTCTTCTGAGCCAAGGCAGGAGTCTGATCCTGAGTCAGGTAGGCCAATGGTCTTTGCTGCCGCCTCGCAATGGTCTTTGCTGCCGCCTCGACACTGCCCTTGTGGACATAATGTTTATGAGTTCTTTCTTTACTGAGAGGACAATACCCTAACGCCTAGACAGACTACCATCTGTGTTCCATATCGACTCAGTTCCAAACAAATTAAAAATCTCATTCAGTTTTGACTAGCTAAGAGTGAGTTATGGACTTCCTTCAGTAATAAACTAAAATCAAACCTGTGCCACCTCTATAAATTATAGAGATCCAATGCTTTGGATTACCACATAGAGAATTCTTCAATAAAACGCAGCCCAAGCTCGAACTGCAAAAAATCTCGCGGAGTCTTCATAGAATTATTTTTTTTGTACTATAAAAGTACAAGCCTTTACCCAACATTGGTGCTTGGCAGCATGTGGAAACTCCTTGAGACTGAATGCAACAAAGCTATTGGGCAAGTGCAAAACCGAATCGTTCATTTCATGAAAAATCCAAAAGAAAACATGGCTTCACTTATATTCCACGTAGTTGCAGCTGAAGACTCTAGAGAGCAGACAGAATTACCACCAACTCTGTTTCACGATTAGAATAGTCTATGATGAGAATCGTCATTAAAGTTTATTTTCCGCATCTATTAGAAAATTTTTTGTTTTTGAAGTTTATTCGAGGGTATGGTTGAAATAAACCTGCACAGGAGGGAATGCCGTTGAGATCGACAGCTCATACAAACAAATCTTTTATAAATGCTAACAACTCCTAGAATGGACATTAATTGACCTGCAATGAATGTTCGCTATGTGATGAAGAAGAATATTCTATTTTAAATGCAGTGTAGACATTCATTCTCGGTGACATTATAATATCATTTCAACATTCATTACAGGAATTGTTTACTATGATAAACGTAAATATAGTAGATATAATAAAAACTACTTACTACTACTGTAAACACTAACTAACCACCCGTTTTTCAAGTGTTTTTTATTATTATGAATAATGATTAATATAATAGTCATTTTTATAAACAAATAAAACTAATGGCGAAATGTGATTTTATATGTCGTGGGGAGAGAATTTAGACACCTTGTAGAATGAACACAAAAGTATTTTTCTTTATCACTTAGCCGAAATATGATTATTTTCAGGTTTGTTTGCTTTTGGTCCTGTCAACATTTATTCTAATATTCTCATGCAATATGGATAAATGACAATATTATCACCACTCAATCAAATTAATATTTAATAATACATTTTTCCATCACTTTTCAATAGATATTAAATGGTATATAATGTTGCTTCACAAAAAACATGTACAACAGAGGCAGTTTAAAGTCTAATTGATTTGATTACTATTTCAACAGTTATTGTTTATTTACCTGAAGTTTATGATTGTCGTCTTGGAAACACAGCAAATCTACAAATCAATTCTTGAAAACAATTACATATATTGCAACTGTTTTTTTACTGAAAAAAATGTCAACATACAGGCAGAGAGTAGTTTATGGGAAAAAAATTATAAACTGTGTTTTGATTTCCGGTAGTGACAGCCATTCATACCAGCATGAACTTAACAATCTTCATGACACATTTGAACAATACTAACATTGCTTACCTGGTGTGGTGTTAAACCGAATTTGTTTTAACAGCTAGAGAGAACAAAAAGTAAATTCAGCTCGTCTTAGGCTTTTTATCTGTATGATTATTGGATAAACACAAAATTGAGATTCAACTACTTACCATATTATGTAGTCGCTAAGTTTGGTGATTTAGTTCTCAATATGTGCTCATGAATGATTTCATTATTGAATGGGAAAAGGTTTTTATTCTAGTCCTCTGCCATGTTTCCCATAACTCGGCCTCTTCTACAATCTGCTGCTAGCCTGAGAACCTACACAGACAGGTTTATTGGTACAATCAGAGCTTGCATAGTTGGAGCTGGTCCAGCTGGCTACTACACGGCACAGAGGTTACTAAAGGTAACAACTTACACAACTGTTCTATTTGGTCTCAGCTGGTCAGGGCGTATAGTAATGTAGGAGTTGTGGTCTCTGTTTATAGAATAATGCCGACATTCACATCGATATCATAGACAAACTGCCTGTGCCATTTGGGCTAGTTAGATTTGGTGTAGCTCCTGACCATCCAGAAGTCAAGGTATTTCTGTTGTATTTTTCTGGTTATTGTGTAACTCTATGTCCTGTATCACTCTATGGCTACTACATGACTTGATTTCATATACAACTTTGTGTCATATTACTTTACGTTATGTATAACTCTATGTATTGTATAACTCTGTTTTTTGCATAACTATGTATTGTATGATTCTATGCATTATATAACTTCATGTATTATATAACTTCATGTATTATGTAACTTCATGTATTATATAACTTCATGTATTATGTAACTTCGTGTATTATATAACTTCATGTATTATGTAACTTCATGTATTATATAACTTCATGTATTGTAAAATGTTGTTAATGCATATCTCTTTGTTATGTGAAATTTAGTATATAACTCTGTGTATTGTATACTCCGTGCTACACGGACAGACACTATGGTTGCTTCACCACTATATTATACTGCTGATATGTATTGTATGCAGACAACTAGTCTAGTATATATGTATTTGTGAGTTGAGAGTTGATTGTATTTTGTTGTAGAATGTAATTAATACGTTTACCCAGACTTCCACCAACTTCACTGACAGGTGTAAGTTTGTGGGTAATGTGCAAGTAGGCAGGGACATTTTTGTGGATCAACTACAGAAACTCTATGACATCGTTGTGTTGGTATATAATAGTTATATTCTTGTTCCTTTCTTATTATTTAAGTGCTAAATCGCTGCTATATTTGTTTGTTTTGGTTTTTAATTATTTTTTTTATCGTATGAAGTAAACTTTCATTTATTTATTATATTAGGATGGTCCATGCATCAACTGATTTTTATCTGAAGGGGTTTGCTGTTCGCAGATAGTTTGGTACGATGTTAGACTTGTTTCACATGCTGTATTGATTGTGTTATTGCAGAGTTACGGTGCTGAGGGTGATCGAAGACTTGGTATTGCTGGAGAGGTAAGTCACCATAGACATAGGTTTTGTGCAGACACACTTGAGTGTTGGTCTGCTACTGTTATACATCGATACATTTGATAAACATTTCAGGACTGTGAAGGTGTTTATTCAGCGAGAGAGTTTGTGGGTTGGTACAATGGAGTCCCTGAGTTCTCAAAAGTAAGTTCTCACACTATGACTTCAGTGCTACGCATAGTTTGAATCTAATATAAGAAATATGAAACATATTGTTGACATGCATACACACATGCTTAGAGTAGAGACATGCATTCATACATGCCTAGAGTAGAGACATGCATACACACATGCTTAGAGTAGAGACATGCATACACACATGCTTAGAGTAGAGACATGCATACACACATGCCTAGAGTAGAGACATGCATACACACATGCTTAAAGTAGAGACATGCATACACATATGCTTAAAGTAGAGACATGCATACACACATGTCTAGAGTAGAGACATGCATACACACATGCCTAGAGTAGAGACATGCATACACACATGCCTAGAGTAGAGACATGCATACACACATGCTTAGAGCAGAGACATGCATACACACATGCCTAGAGTAGAGACATGCATACACACATGCTTAGAGTAGAGACTTGCATACACACATGCCTAGAGTAGAGACATGCATACACACATGCCTAGAGTAGAGACATGCATACACACATGCCTAGAGTAGAGACATGCATACACACATGCTTAGAGTAGAGACATGCATACACACATGCCTAGAGCAGAGACATGCATACACACATGCCTAGAGTAGAGACATGCATACACACATGCCTAGAGTAGAGACATGCATACACACATGCCTAGAGTAGAGACATGCATACACACATGCCTAGAGCAGAGACATGCATACACACATGCCTAGAGTAGAGACATGCATACACACATGCCTAGAGTAGAGACATGCATACACACATGCTTAGAGTAGAGACATGCATACACACATGCTTAGAGTAGAGACATGCATACACACATGCCTAGAGTAGAGACATACATACACAC